>QXEO01001481.1:361177-973493 GCA_007115705.1 Dactylis glomerata
AGCATCCTGGACGTCCGCTTCGTCTACTGCATCATCCCCGTTGCAACGACCACGTCTGCTTCTTCCTCTCCGGTCTCCGGCGAAATTGGGCCGCCCCGGTCCTCCTCCGGCTTCCCCGAGCTCACTCGCGTCCTTGTAGTGAGCTTCCCTTCCTTTTCGGCCCTTTCCCCTTCCGGTTTTGTTGCTCCTTGTGGTTCCCGTCGCTGACCTCCCTTTTTCTCTGTATGTGCGCTGCCATGAACGAGCTCGAGGAGCTCTTGGCCGTGCTCCTCCTTGAGCTGTACAAGACCCGGCGACCCTTCCTGTATCGAACACCAAGCAGTAGCCCGGAGGTTCGAAGCTCTCGTCACCAGCAATTCACCCAGAAATCAATCCCCTTGCGCAGCATGAAATCCTCTTTTTTTTTAACTCTGTTTTGGTTCAGATCTCGTGTCCGGATCTGCATCAAGTGGAACTCGAGCCCTCATTGGTCAACATCCAAGCAACAGCCAACTGGTTCGACTTCTGTTCCTCTATCCATCCGACCGGGTTTCGAATCCCAGCAGCTGCAGCATTAAAATTCGTCCTTTTGCATCTTTTTGTTCAGATCTGCACCGTTGTTGGGCCTCAGCCCAGATCCGCCTGGAGCAACCTCGTCGCCCGCGCGCAGCAGTTACTATCCGTCGCCTCAGGTCCGGACCAGATTCAGCCCGCGCAGTTTTTTTTCCCTCTGTTTCCTAAAAATTCCTGCAAATATGCAAATCTTGGTAAATTCATATCTTTTAATCTATAACTCGAAATAAAAAGTATTTTATATGAAAGTTTATCAGAAAAATGCATAGAATTTGAATATACCATCCATAAACCTGTTTGCATTTCGCATCATGTCATGCCGTGATAGTTTGCATCTCACATAATAAGTAACATATGGAGTAATTGGGATATGCCAAATATGGTCTCCCCACTTCATTTAATTTTGTGTAGAACACCCATACCTTGTTTTGCCATGCTAATCAACAATTAAATTGTCGGTAGTAAAACAACTTGAACCATATATGTGTGTGTCGGGATTCCGATTCCGCTTAATTTTGGATAAGTTGCATTGCGTCATAATTGCCATGTCATGCATACATGCTTCACATGATCATACCGATTCTTCCTCCATAGTAGTAAGTGTTGCATCCGTTGTTTGTTGTAGAGATTTGCTTCTTCCCGGATAGGACGTTTCGTGGTGATGTGAGCAACGACAAGTTCTTCGGGTGTTCTTCGACCATCTTTTCAGGCGAGCCCTTTTCTCTCTACCCATTTAACACTTTCGCTCTCGCTAGCTCTATATTTCCAGCCTTGTGTCGCGATGCTTTGTTCGAGTCACGTGTCCTATCCACCTATTTATCCAAAGCAAAGCCATAGTACCTTCCATACATCCTATTACCCGTGTGCTTGTTGTTCGAGTTGGCCTTGCGAGTCGTAGGCATGTTCAGGTTGTTTCAAGTTGTTTTATCTTGTGGGGTTGGGAAGTTATCACATGCTCTACTTTATGGATATATGTTGTTGCAAATAATCATGGCTTACTTTATTGTTAATACTTAAAATGGAATTAAGCAGAGGCATCGGTGAGTTATTTTGCCAGTTTTACGATGGCTCACTTGTGTCCCCTAGGACCCCGAGATCGCATGAACTGTTCTGAGACCGAGCGCTCTAACCAGACGTGGGTACGTTTACGGGCCTCCCCTCGATCACTGCCGGAATCTACCCACTTGTCCAGTGGCCACAACTAGTTTGAGGTTTTCCATTTGGGTTTTGCGTGCATGCAGCTCTTGTATCTTATGGTCCGCTTTACTTTGGGGGAAGCCGTGGGTGCCTTGTAACCCCTTGTTTTGTTTCTGCATGCACGTATAGGATGTGGTACGAGCGTTTATCGCATGCTAAAGCGGGTCGTCTCCCGAGGGTGGAGCCGGGCCTCGGAAGCCGTAGGCACAAACAACTAGGTCCGTCTCGGAGATTCGGCCGAACTCTCGATTCGGGTTAAACTTAGTTAGGTGGCTTACTGCACTTGTTTGTAGTGAAGGAGAGTGCGAGTCGTGACTATCCTGATGGCGCACCCGTTTTTATTAAGGGTGCGAGATTTGCCGGAAGGTTTGACCGAACGTTTGGGTACATTTGGGCACCCCTGCAGGGTTAAATCTTTTCGAAAAGCCGTGTCCGCGGTTATGGACGACTTGGAGCTGTACTACTCGATCATAGAACAACTTGCACCTGCTATTTCAATACTAATAAACTTGTGTAGTAAGCTAGCACAACTACAACAACAAACCTGTAATAAAACTTGTTAACTGAGTGAGTGCCTTTGCAATTGCTTCCTCGTTGGGTACGAAGGGGCGATACATCGGCTGGGTTATGTTTGGTGTTAGTTTCTAGTTGGTTACTTTTATGCGCTCTCTTATCTTATTCTATTTAGACGAAAGTTGTAGTGTGTCTCTGTAGTTTAGTGTTTTTGTTGCCGCTAAGTCCACCATATAGCCTGTAGGCGAGCACAGCTGAATTCCAGTCTCATGAGTACGTGCCTCGGTACTCACCCTCGTTTTTTTCCCATTTTCTCTCTCTCCCTCCTTGTTCGGCAACCATTGGCCCGACGATTTTGATAGGTATGGGAGCAACGACGTTAGCAAGGTTACCCTTCCGGCTTGGCCTGGGCAGGGTTATGGATGCTGAAAGAGCATGGAGCCCCCATGTGTGGTTTTGGTAATTAATGACAATCTCTATGGACTAATGTTTGCATTGAGTTATATTTGTAGGACATGTCCATAGACAATGCTTGAACCATATGTTGGCTTCAAGGTTGTAAGAAGGATCAAATGAAGAACTTTAAGTGATGACCATTGTGTTATTCAAGGAAATATCGAAAGAATGGTCATATGAGAATTGAGCTTATTGCAACTATGCCTTGAAGAATATAATTGAGTGGACATTTGTGTTTACCTTCAAGACATCATCATCATGAAGGAAGAAGGAAGGATACAAGGTTGATCAAGTCAAAGTGATGAAGAACTTTAAGTGATGACCAATGTGTTATTCAAGGAAATATCGGAAGAATGGTCATATGAGAATTGAGCTTATTGCAACTATGTCTTGAAGAATATAATTGAGTGGACATTTGTGTTTACCTTCAAGACATCATCATCATGAAGGAAGAAGGAAGGATACAAGGCTAGGATATTATTAAGTGGTGATCATCTTCATGGATGATAAGTCAAGTTCAAGATATGCCATCTCAAGGAGATTATATGCTTGATGCATGTATTCTATTTGGTGGTAATGTCTATGTGAAGATATTCCTAAGAGAGTCTTTCCCATATTGATTTATGGGGGAGCAATTCGCAAGACTTCACCAAGCAATCAAGATCAAGAAAGGTGTTCCAACTTGAGGAAGACAAGATGGTCATAATCTAGCTCAAGTTGAATGCACAAGGAAAAGGTATGTTCTTGATAGGGTTTCCTTCTTACCGGTCTCTTGTGTTAGTTTGGAGACCGGGTTATAGGATTGGTAGCCGTACTATCAAGAGGGGCTCTCGAGTGAGTAACTTAACCGCATCGTTCGAAGAGAGCTCAAACCTTTGCATATTTGCCATCATCTTTCTTGGTTCTTATTTGGCTTTTATCCATGTGAGGTTTTAGAGATTGTGGTTAATTCCATGACAAGCTCTAACTCATCAAAAAGGGATTTTGCATGAAACACTCATTGTGTTTTTGGTGTTTGGAGGTTTTACCGGTTCGACTTTGAAGAGAGGTCAAACCTCTCATCATTTGGTTTTATCCTCCCTTGTTGGACTATGATGTTTCTATGCATATACTTGTAGAGCTCGTTGTTGTGATTCCAACGAGCCCAAGATCATCAAAAACGGAGTCCGGATGCTCAAGTTATGGTCGTTTTCGTGTTGGTGTTTCTGCCAGTTTTTGGTGGCCGGAGTCTCCGGCCCGAGACGCAAAGTCTCCGGCCCAACTCCGGCCTGGCACCTGCTTAGTCCGTCCTGAGGCCCCCGAATGACCCCGGGGCACCGGAGACTCCGGCCCAGGGGCGGAGACTCCGGCCCTGGAGTCACTTAGGGCGGAGACTCCGGTCCTCTAGGCCGGAGACTCCGGCCCTAGTGCCCAGCAACGGCTAGTTTTCGTGGGGGACCTATAAAAGGCCCCCTTCTTCCTCCTTGGGCTGGTTGGCTTCCTATTCTATCTCTCCTCCATTGTTGACCTTGAAGCTTTGCTCTATCTCTCAATCCCTCCAATGATTCTTGCATCTTCTTGAGGGAAAAGAGAGAGGAGATCTAGATCTATCTTTCCACCAATCAAAATCTCCTCTAAGTGAGGGGAACCATTGGGATCTAGATCTTGGAGTTCATTTGTTGATTTCCTTTGTTCTTCCTCTTATATCTCTCCATAGCATTAGTTGCTTTGGTAGGATTTGAGTAAGAAGGATTTGAGCACTTTGTGTGCTCTTGCCATTGCATTTGGTGCATCGGTTTGAGTTCTCCTCGGAGATTCGGTAAGTGGAAGTTGTGAGCTTATTACTCTTGGGTTCTTGGAACCCTAGACGGCTTAGTGGCCTTTGTGGCATATACTTGGGGCCTCCAATTAAGTTGTGGAGATTCCCCAACCTTTGTGGTGCCTTTGTGGCAATTCTTGGGAGCCTCCAATTAAGTTGTGGAGATTGCCCCAAGCTTGTACGGGTTCGGTGACCGCCCTCAAGTGTTCCATAGTGGATCGTGGCATCTTGCTTTGTGCGAGGGCGCGAGGAGAATAAGGTGAGCCTTTGTGGCGTTTGGTGTGTAGCGTGCCTCCGCATCTTGAGGTGAGCCTTTGTGGCATTTGGTGAGCATTGTGCTACCACATCTCAAGGTGAGGCCTTTGTGGCGTTCGGAGTGCATTAAGCCGCCACACCTCTCCAACGGAGACTAGCTTCCTTTGGAAGTGAACTTCGGGATACATCTTCGTCTCCTTCGTGCCTCGGTAACTCTTATCCGAGCTCCACTACTTATGCACTTCATTTGTGATAGCCATCGTGCTTGAAGTTATATACCTTGCTACTTGTCTTGCTTAACATAAGTTGTTGGTACACATAGGTGAGCCTAGTTTATTAGGTTTTGTAAGCTTGTCAAATTAAACATTAGTTTATTTCCGCATTTGTACAAGCCTTTCGTAAAAGTTTTAATCGCCTATTCACCCCCCCCCTCTAGGCGACATCTGTGTCCTTTCAATTGGTATCAGAGCTAGGTCTCTCAATTTAGGCTTCACCGCCTTGAGAGCAAAGATGTCGGCTAGGGGATTAGTGCACAATGACACTTTTATATTCGATGGCACAAATTATGATACTTGGAAAATTCACATGCTTAATTATTTTCGGGTCATGGACCCATCTATGGAGCAAATTGTAGATGCGGGTTTTTCTCCTCCAAAGGATACTCAAAATCTATCTTTAGAGGATAAGAAAAACTTGTATCTCAATGCTCAAGCTTCTCATGTGATTGTTAATGCTTTGAGCGATGTAGTTACCTTCTCCTTCACACCTTTTCGGAGCGCTCATGAGATATGGACAAAGCTTCAAGAAAAATATAGTTTGTCCAAGATTATTGGGGATGATTGTATTCCTTCCACTTCCGGCCGTGATGAACTTTCATCCACTTCACCAAAGTGTGGCAAGACACAAGGTAATGATATGGTGAGTGGTGATGAAACTTGCAATGGTGATAGTATGCTTACTTTTGATGATCCTTCATCTCTATCTCATTGCAATGCTTCATCTTTGGACTTAAACACTTCTAGCACCATAAATGCTTTATATGCTTGTGTTAGTCCTTGCATATCATGTGTAAGTTGCTTAAATAAATCTCATGATGATATGCTTGCTCTGTCTAGTGGCCATGATAAAAATGCCTCTATTTCCTCTAGTCTTTGTGTGGCTAACAATTTAGAGGAAACCGGAGATTCTATTGGCCAAGACAAAATTTTGATTGGAGCTTCAAGTAATTCATCCTCATCATCATCTCTCGGTTCCCACATATGTCTTATGGCTAGGGATTCAAAGGTAACTCCTTCTTTGGAACCCACTATAGCTAGTGATCATGAAGAAGAGGATGATTATGTTGCCTCTTTAAAAAAGAAGGGAGAAATAGTCTTTCTTGCTATTGGTAAGAAGAACAAAATTGCTTGCTCTAACTTTGTTGATATTTTGGTTGCTGCTATTGAGAGCCAGAAAATTATTGATGAGCTTCAATCTCATGATGAAGAGCAAGAAGCAACTATTGAGAATCTTCATAGTCTTGCCAATGATTTTAAAGAGACTCTTTTAAAAGAACAAAGCTCCAATGATAGAGCTCTTGAGGTGGCAAATGATTTAAAATTAAAAAATGATAAGCTTGTTTTTGTTAATGCTAAACTTCTTGAGGATGTTGAGCACCTCAAAAATGGATCTAGGGACATTGAGAGTGTGCTCACCAAACTCACCGAGTCACATGAGCAACTAAAAGCTTCTTATTTAAAAGAGTGTTCCAAGTTGCCTTCTCCTCTTTCGGTTAATCATGATGCTTGTGCTACTAACTCTAATTCTTGTGAAGCATCTATCTTGAAGGAGAATGTTGAGCTAAGGGCTCAACTTGAGTTGCTAACTAGCAAGTATGGGATATTGGAAGAAAATCATGAAAAGCTATCTAGCTCTAATGAGGATCTTCGAGTGTCCCATGCTCGCCTAAAGTTAGCTTATGAGGATATGTCTACAAAGGTAACATCTTGTGAACCTCATGTGGTCACTAGCACTACTTCCCAAAAAGCTATATTGCCATGTGCTAGTCCTCGTAATTCATCCACTCATACTATTGCTACATCTTGTGATGAATTACTCTCCTTGCCTTGTTGCTCTAACAATATAGCTTCTACTTCCTCTAGTTCTTGTATTGTAACTAACCATGTAGAGGAAATTAAAGAGCTCGAGGCCCAAGTCACTTTGTTGAAGAAAGACTTGGTAAAAAGTCATGAAGGGAAGTCCAAACTTGACAAGATGTTGAGTGCACAAAAATTCCCCAATGACAAGAGTGGACTTGGATTTATCTCCAACAATAAGAAGAAGTCCAAACTCTTCAAGAAGAAGAAGGGCCAAGAGAAAGTCAAGGATCCGGCTAAGATTGTTTGCTTCAAGTGCAAAATTGAAGGGCATCATGTTAGGTCTTGCCCATTGAAGAAGAAGCATCTAAGTGAGAAGCAACAAGGGAAGCGGCCTCAAGCTCAAACTCAAGTCCTTCCTCAAGATGAAGAAAAGCTTCCTCCTAAGAAGAATCAACCCAATGCTCCCATTGTGGAGAAATCAAATGAGAAGAAAGGAAAGATAAGATCTTGCTACATATGCCGTGAGAAGGGTCACCTTTCTTCTACTTGCTCTATTGGTAACTCATCCAACCCTATCATAATCAATGATGCTTATTCACTTTGCAAGGATAAGGTTGGAAATGTGTTTGCCAAATTTGTTGGTACTCAAAGTGGTGTCAAGAAAAGAACCATTTGGGTTGCCAAACCTATTGTGACTAACCTCTTAGGACCCAACTTGGTTGGGGACCAACAAGCCAAAACTTGATCAATAGGTGTCTAATGGAGGGCATTGGAGACTTGGCTATATCATGAAGAATTAAGGGATCTTCATTAATTATATTGTCTCAAGTCAAGTCAATTGGATTATCTTATTTCTATCATATATCCATTGTTCCTCCTTGCGGTAACATGTATTCAACTTATCTACATTGAAAGTTACTCGCCCCTTTGCATGTGTTTGGTTTTGTATCTTGCATGTGTTTGTATATGTTGTGCTCCCCACTTGCTTTATTTTGAGTAATCAATTATGTGCTTGTTGGTTGCACACCATGTACGGTTGTTACTATTGAGCCTATTGCATCTTGATCTATCTTCTTGGCTCTTGGGAGTGATTAATGGACCATCCCATTTTGGGGGAGTGATATGCTTTGGCACTTCACAATCCTAAAAATGTGTGTACATGAGGAATACCACTTAGTGTTGATATTTAAAGATTATCTAGTCTCTATGTGGTATGTCATTTTCATGAGAAATTCAAATTCTATAATGTCCATTAATCATCTTGTTGGATTCTATTTGCCTCTTGTTGGTAAAGTTTAATTTTCTAGGTTTGGAGATTCCATTGGTTCTACCCCGGAGACTCCGGTGGTTCTACCCCGGAGACTCCGGTGGTTCTACCCCGGAGACTCCGGTGGTTCTACCCCGGAGACTCCGGCCCCCCTTGGAATTTCCGAGCCCTATGGAAATTGACTTTAACAACTTATTTGAAAATTGGTTTTATCACATTATGGGGGAGTATTGTGCTTTGCGCATATTACAAATCCATGAAATGTGTATATTTGAGGTTGTGTCACATAGTGTTGATATTGTAAATTATCTTGCTTCTATGTGGCATGTTTTCTCGAACAAGTTCCAATTTGCCAAATTGTTTATTGCTCTTGTTTTGGATCTTGTTTGTGAGATACTTTCTTGATAGGGTTTTCCTAAAATGTGGAATACTACATCAAAGTTGGAAAACCATTTGCTTCAAGCTATCCTAATCATTGCTTTGCATGATTGTTTAACTATTTGAATCTATCAAGAATATCTTTGTTTGGCATGGTGCTTAATTCTTATACTTTTCATATGCTCATTTTTTGTGAAGATGATCTTGGATTCATGTGTAAACTACCACCGGAAATAACTCCATATACCTCTTCTCCTTGGAAAATTGGTAATCTATCATGTGGTATTTTTTATATTGATCATCTTCACTTTGGCTATTGCTTTTAATTGCCTTATCTCTCGCCAAGAAATGTATTTTCTTTAACTCCCATTGTCTTTCTTGACTCTTGTGATTCCATTTGATTTTGTTAAATTTATTTTGTGTTATTTCTATGTAGGTAGATGTGATGATCCCATTTGTGTGCATTTTGTATTCAAATGCAAAATCATAAATAATGCACTAATCTTGGGGGAGCTCTCCTATATTTGTTATAACACACTCTTGTGCTTATTTCAATTGGTTTTGATTATTGTTGGAAGTCAAATCTTTTCTTTTTGGTACTTAGTGTGCCATCATAAAAAGTGTGGAGAGTTTGGTTTGTTGTTGGAACCTTGCTCTCTTTGGGAGTTGCTTATCTCATTCCTTGTAATTTGTTTTTCACTCTTAAAATGAGATATGTCTTTGAGCATGTGTGTCTTAGTTATCCTTTATGCTCATTGGCTTTTGCTTAGTTCACTAGTTGAACTTTGGAGTCAATCTTGTGTTGATTTGATTCTTTGATATAATTTGGACAACCTTTTGTGGCCTCACAATTTCGTGTGACTTCTTGGTCTTCTTGGTGCTTTGTTCAAATTGTATCTCGCTTTGGCTCTTGAAAGTGTTGTGCATGCATTCTTACTAAATGTATAATTTATGGCATGCTTTGCTTTCGTTGATCCAATATATAGGCAAAACTCTATCAAATCCTAAATTGGCTAAGTTGTGCATGAAATTCAAGTTCATATCTGTATGCACATATTTATGTGGAGTTTGTCCTATATATTGTAGTTTCTCTAACTACTTTGGACCCAATGAGTTTTGGGGACCATCTTGTACTTGAACTTTGTTTTAGGTACATGAAGATATATTGGTGCTTGTCTCAATAATAAGGATGAAGTGGTGACTAAATGATAATTTGAGGCAAGCTAGGATTATTGAAGAACTCCTATCTACTACATCCTACCTTTAATATCTCGGTAACAAGTATCTTATCATGCATACTTTTCTAGTATCCAACCTTGTGTAGGTTGTTTCATGGCATGGAAAATCATTATTTGCAAATGTTGTGCTTCTTGCAAAGGTCTTAATGAAACCTCTTTATTGCAATTGTGAGTAATTTGAGATGAGTGCATATTATTGGGAACATATAAAATCATGCTCATGATTCTCCTATCCCATATATGTCAATTTAGCAATTTTATTGCATATCAATTCCTCAAGTTCTCACTTGTGCAATATGGTTGAAAGTGTAAATTTATTACTTTCTTTTGGTATTCATCTTTGTGATACTTGTTGCTTTTCTCAAAGCATCCCAACTATCTTCTTTCCCTTGTTGATATTTGTGATGTCTTTGACTTGTTTGTGGTTGAAGTTCATCAATATACAATAAGAAAATTTGAGCCTTTGGCCGTGCTTTAAAAGCAAAATTCTCATTGGTATATTGCATGACTTCATTTTGGATATCATGTTCTATTCTTAGTATCTATTTCGTGTGTACATATTTCTTTGTGATAATTATCTTTGTGATGTTGTCTACTTAGAAACTATACACATGAGAGATGATATCTCCTTATTTGATATCTTATTTGAACCTTATGTGTTGGGATGGAATGCTAAGCAATTTCATTCATTGAAGACTATGTGGATGCTCTATGCTTATCCTTGTATTAGTCTTATAATATGCTTTGTCATTCATATCTCACATTCCTTTGGTTGAGCCTTTTAATATGTTGTCCCTTGCTTGTTACTCAACCATTTGTTTGATGCAAGTGTTAAGCTTAATTTCTTCTCTATGATCTCTTGCAAATGGTTGCGTTTTAAATGTTATTGAGGGAGTGAGGATTCCATGTTGTGCAAATTGTATTCAAATGCAAACATTCCATTTTTTTGCACGTACCTTGGGGAGCTTCCTCATTTCATTTAAAGCACCATTTTGCGGTTATCATAGTAATTGACTTCACTTGGTATCATTTTGTTTTGAATAATATTGAGGGAGTGATGATTCCATGTTTATGCACCTCATACTTTAATTCAAATAGAATATTTTGTGCACAAACCTTGGGGAGCTTCCTCATATTATTTAGAGCACCCTTTTGGTCTTATCATAATATCTTTATTCGATTTGTTCTTTGGATCGATTGATTGCTCTCTTCATTTGTTGAAGTTTATCCACCATGTGATCTTATTTTATTTGCAATCTTTGATCCTCAATATAGGTTGATTTCCTCCGAGTTTTCATATTTGGATATGTGCATATTTTTTCAATTATACTTTTGGTTTATGCACACATTATGGAGGAACTCTCACTATATTGGCCTTCTAAGTTTTTCTGCCCATTTCGGCAATTGGTGCCAATGGGGGAGAAGTTTCGAGGGTTTAAAGGGAATTGGGTTTTATGCTTTGGTTTTGTTCTTAAGCATTTGCCTTTCATGCTTTGCATGGTTGAGTATATAGAGGAAACTCCACCAACAACCTTGGTTGGCAATATATCCAATGAAATCAAGATCATTCACACGTGCATAGATTGTGGGGGAGTTTGCTCTATATATGGTGGTTTTACTAACATCACATACTTTTGTAGTATTTGATGTTAGTGCAACCATTTTGGTTCTTTAAATTCATTATATAAACCCTCTTAAAGAGATTGTCATCAATTACCAAAATGGGGGAGATTGAAAGAGCATGGAGCCCCCATGTGTGGTTTTGGTAATTAATGACAATCTCTATGGACTAATGTTTGCATTGAGTTATATTTGTAGGACATGTCCATAGACAATGCTTGAACCATATGTTGGCTTCAAGGTTGTAAGAAGGATCAAATGAAGAACTTTAAGTGATGACCATTGTGTTATTCAAGGAAATATCGAAAGAATGGTCATATGAGAATTGAGCTTATTGCAACTATGCCTTGAAGAATATAATTGAGTGGACATTTGTGTTTACCTTCAAGACATCATCATCATGAAGGAAGAAGGAAGGATACAAGGTTGATCAAGTCAAAGTGATGAAGAACTTTAAGTGATGACCAATGTGTTATTCAAGGAAATATCGGAAGAATGGTCATATGAGAATTGAGCTTATTGCAACTATGTCTTGAAGAATATAATTGAGTGGACATTTGTGTTTACCTTCAAGACATCATCATCATGAAGGAAGAAGGAAGGATACAAGGCTAGGATATTATTAAGTGGTGATCATCTTCATGGATGATAAGTCAAGTTCAAGATATGCCATCTCAAGGAGATTATATGCTTGATGCATGTATTCTATTTGGTGGTAATGTCTATGTGAAGATATTCCTAAGAGAGTCTTTCCCATATTGATTTATGGGGGAGCAATTCGCAAGACTTCACCAAGCAATCAAGATCAAGAAAGGTGTTCCAACTTGAGGAAGACAAGATGGTCATAATCTAGCTCAAGTTGAATGCACAAGGAAAAGGTATGTTCTTGATAGGGTTTCCTTCTTACCGGTCTCTTGTGTTAGTTTGGAGACCGGGTTATAGGATTGGTAGCCGTACTATCAAGAGGGGCTCTCGAGTGAGTAACTTAACCGCATCGTTCGAAGAGAGCTCAAACCTTTGCATATTTGCCATCATCTTTCTTGGTTCTTATTTGGCTTTTATCCATGTGAGGTTTTAGAGATTGTGGTTAATTCCATGACAAGCTCTAACTCATCAAAAAGGGATTTTGCATGAAACACTCATTGTGTTTTTGGTGTTTGGAGGTTTTACCGGTTCGACTTTGAAGAGAGGTCAAACCTCTCATCATTTGGTTTTATCCTCCCTTGTTGGACTATGATGTTTCTATGCATATACTTGTAGAGCTCGTTGTTGTGATTCCAACGAGCCCAAGATCATCAAAAACGGAGTCCGGATGCTCAAGTTATGGTCGTTTTCGTGTTGGTGTTTCTGCCAGTTTTTGGTGGCCGGAGTCTCCGGCCCGAGACGCAAAGTCTCCGGCCCAACTCCGGCCTGGCACCTGCTTAGTCCGTCCTGAGGCCCCCGAATGACCCCGGGGCACCGGAGACTCCGGCCCAGGGGCGGAGACTCCGGCCCTGGAGTCACTTAGGGCGGAGACTCCGGTCCTCTAGGCCGGAGACTCCGGCCCTAGTGCCCAGCAACGGCTAGTTTTCGTGGGGGACCTATAAAAGGCCCCCTTCTTCCTCCTTGGGCTGGTTGGCTTCCTATTCTATCTCTCCTCCATTGTTGACCTTGAAGCTTTGCTCTATCTCTCAATCCCTCCAATGATTCTTGCATCTTCTTGAGGGAAAAGAGAGAGGAGATCTAGATCTATCTTTCCACCAATCAAAATCTCCTCTAAGTGAGGGGAACCATTGGGATCTAGATCTTGGAGTTCATTTGTTGATTTCCTTTGTTCTTCCTCTTATATCTCTCCATAGCATTAGTTGCTTTGGTAGGATTTGAGTAAGAAGGATTTGAGCACTTTGTGTGCTCTTGCCATTGCATTTGGTGCATCGGTTTGAGTTCTCCTCGGAGATTCGGTAAGTGGAAGTTGTGAGCTTATTACTCTTGGGTTCTTGGAACCCTAGACGGCTTAGTGGCCTTTGTGGCATATACTTGGGGCCTCCAATTAAGTTGTGGAGATTCCCCAACCTTTGTGGTGCCTTTGTGGCAATTCTTGGGAGCCTCCAATTAAGTTGTGGAGATTGCCCCAAGCTTGTACGGGTTCGGTGACCGCCCTCAAGTGTTCCATAGTGGATCGTGGCATCTTGCTTTGTGCGAGGGCGCGAGGAGAATAAGGTGAGCCTTTGTGGCGTTTGGTGTGTAGCGTGCCTCCGCATCTTGAGGTGAGCCTTTGTGGCATTTGGTGAGCATTGTGCTACCACATCTCAAGGTGAGGCCTTTGTGGCGTTCGGAGTGCATTAAGCCGCCACACCTCTCCAACGGAGACTAGCTTCCTTTGGAAGTGAACTTCGGGATACATCTTCGTCTCCTTCGTGCCTCGGTAACTCTTATCCGAGCTCCACTACTTATGCACTTCATTTGTGATAGCCATCGTGCTTGAAGTTATATACCTTGCTACTTGTCTTGCTTAACATAAGTTGTTGGTACACATAGGTGAGCCTAGTTTATTAGGTTTTGTAAGCTTGTCAAATTAAACATTAGTTTATTTCCGCATTTGTACAAGCCTTTCGTAAAAGTTTTAATCGCCTATTCACCCCCCCCTCTAGGCGACATCTGTGTCCTTTCAGACGCCATCGTTATCTTCTGGCCTCTTAGGCCCATTTGTATTCTTGTCCGTACTCGGATGCTATTTGCTTTATGCATGATTTGGATCTTTGTATGTCTATTTGGATTCTTGACTCGTGGAGTCTTCGTGGTTATTATATATTGTTTTGTGGGTTCCATCGTGAACTTTTGTAAATGTTGCTACCTTGATTCCACCCGCATAATGTGTATGTTTCAATGTGCACATTATGTCTGGTGGGCGTTTCCAAAGCGACACCGTGCGTGTTGTGGCGTGATTGCTAAGATACGCAAGGTGCTGGTTTTGGGGCGTCACAAGTGGTATCAGAGCCCAGGTTTTGTCGATACCCATGGGTCTTGTTTGCCTGTAGGATAACCTTGCCAACGGACGTTGTTGAGTCTAGTGTCAAAACTATTTTGCTAAAAATGCGTTGGATAGATCTAAGTAGCTCTGCATTTTTCTTCTTACCTTTGTGCTTTGCTCCTCTTACCTTTGCGAGTTTTGAGTCTTCTCTCTTAACTACTTCTTTGAGTTCTAGATTCACACGTGGGTGGACGATCTCTTGCCTTTATCCTAATAGGATCGTTCTTCGGAAGTTCATCGTCGTCAACACAAGCAAGAATCACTTGTTGGTGGTGTCGAGAAGAAACCTCTTGTTAGTGGTGTCGCGGAGTTCAACATCGCGCATGAAGATCCGATAGTTTACCCAACTCTTCCCCCACCTTATCGTGGATCTCGGGGCGAGATCCCTTGTTAGTGGTGTCGATTGTAACGACCCGGAAAATTCCCCTATTAGATAATTGCTTGTTCTTTTTCTTTTTCGCGTCATTGTGACGTCAAGCCTCATCATGCATCTCCATGCATCTTTCACTTTGCATGTTTTTATCAAACCAAAAAAAATTTGCTTGGATTCAACTCTATTTTAATATGTGCTCATATGGTTTTATTAAAATCCCTCCCCTTCTTTTCTTATTTAAATTAACACTAAAACCTTAATGTTTGTGAACTTTTGAATTTGTTGCGAAACAAATTAAGCTTTTGGAAAATATCCCTTCCTACTCTTTCTTATCCATCTTTGCTCATTTTCTTTTCTCTCTAAAAATTTTCTCCAACTTTCAGTCAACTCCTTTTGGGCCACTTGGACCCAGCCGCAGTACACATACCTTTCCAGCCAAAGGGAACGCTCCTCCTGTGTCCTCTTCTTCCACCAAGCATGCGTTTCGCGTGACCCTTCCTGCAACTTTTCCCCCACCCATGCCCAGTGCGTGAGCGATCTTCTCTCCTTATCTTGGTGCCTTGGATCCCCAGGAAAAACCCTAGCCCCTCGTCTCCGACCTCGCGCCGCCACTGGCCTCCTCCCCTTCTTCTGCTCGTTCCTATCTGCAAGTTCCCGACTGAAAAACAGCCCCGGAGACCACCATCGCCATGGCCGCCGACGCGCCGTCGTTGTAGTACACCCGCCGCCAAGCCGAAGCATCCTGGACGTCCGCTTCGTCTACTGCATCATCCCCGTTCAAGGAATCGAGCCGGGAACGGCTACAGCAACGACCACGTCTGCTTCTTCCTCTCCGGTCTCCGGCGAAATTGGGCCGCCCCGGTCCTCCTCCGGCTTCCCCGAGCTCACTCGCGTCCTTGTAGTGAGCTTCCCTTCCTTTTCGGCCCTTTCCCCTTCCGGTTTTGTTGCTCCTTGTGGTTCCCGTCGCTGACCTCCCTTTTTCTGTGTATGTGCGCTGCCATGAACGAGCTCGAGGAGCTCTTGGCCGTGCTCCTCCTTGAGCTGTACAAGACCCGGCGACCCTTCCTGTATCGAACACCAAGCAGTAGCCCGGAGGTTCGAAGCTCTCGTCACCAGCAATTCACCCAGAAATCAATCCCCTTGCGCAGCATGAAATCCTCTTTTTTTTAACTCTGTTTTGGTTCAGATCTCGTGTCCGGATCTGCATCAAGTGGAACTCGAGCCCTCATTGTTCAACATCCAAGAAACAGCCAACTGGTTCGACTTCTGTTCCTCTATCCATCCGACCGGGTTTCGAGTCCCAGCAGCTGCAGCATTAAAATTCGTCCTTTTGCATCTTTTTGTTCACATCTGCACCGTTGTTGGGCCTCAGCCCAGATCCGCCTGGAGCAACCTCGTCGCCCGCGCGCAGCACTTACTATCCGTCGCCTCAGGTCCGGACCAGATTCAGCCCGCGCAGTTTTTTTTCCCTCTGTTTCCTAAAAATTCCTGCAAATATGCAAATCTTGGTAAATTCATATCTTTTAATCTATAACTCGAAATAAAAAGTATTTTATATGAAAGTTTATCAGAAAAATGCATAGAATTTGAATATACCATCCATAAACCTGTTTGCATTTCGCATCATGTCATGCCGTGATAGTTTGCATCTCACATAATAAGTAACATATGGAGTAATTGGGATATGCCAAATATGGTCTCCCCACTTCATTTAATTTTGTGTAGAACACCCATACCTTGTTTTGCCATGCTAATCAACAATTAAATTGTCGGTAGTAAAACAACTTGAACCATATATGTGTGTGTCGGGATTCCGATTCCGCTTAATTTTGGATAAGTTGCATTGCGTCATAATTGCCATGTCATGCATACATGCTTCACATGATCATCCCGATTCTTCCTCCATAGTAGTAAGTGTTGCATCCGTTGTTTGTTGTAGAGATTTGCTTCTTCCCGGATAGGACGTTTCGTGGTGATGTGAGCAACGACAAGTTCTTCGGGTGTTCTTCGACCATCTTTTCAGGCGAGCCCTTTTCTCTCTACCCATTTAACACTTTTGCTCTCGCTAGCTCTATATTTCCAGCCTTGTGTCGCCGTGCTTTGTTCGAGTCACGTGTCCTATCCACCTATTTATCCAAAGCAAAGCCATAGTACCTTCCATACATCCTATTACCCGTGTGCTTGTTGTTCGAGTTGGCCTTGCGAGTCGTAGGCATGTTCAGGTTGTTTCAAGTTGTTTTATCTTGTGGGGTTGGGAAGTTATCACATGCTCTACTTTATGGATATATGTTGTTGCAAATAATCATGGCTTACTTTATTGTTAATACTTAAAATTGAATTAAGCAGAGGCATCGGTGAGTTATTTTGCCAGTTTTACGATGGCTCACTTGTGTCCCCTAGGACCCCGAGATCGCATGAACTGTTCTGAGACCGAGCGCTCTAACCAGACGTGGGTACGTTTACGGGCCTCCCCTCGATCACTGCCGGAATCTACCCACTTGTCCAGTGGCCACAACTAGTTTGAGGTTTTCCATTTGGGTTTTGCGTGCATGCAACTCTTGTATCTTATGGTCCGCTTTACTTTGGGGGAAGCCGTGGGTGCCTTGTAACCCCTTGTTTTGTTTCTGCATGCACGTATAGGATGTGGTACGAGCGTTTATCGCATGCTAAAGCGGGTCGTCTCCCGAGGGTGGAGCCGGGCCTCGGAAGCCGTAGGCACGAACAATTAGGTCCGTCTCGGAGATTCGGCCGAACTCTCGATTCGGGTTAAACTTAGTTAGGTGGCTTACTGGACTTGTTTGTAGTGAAGGAGAGTGCGAGTCGTGACTATCCTGATGGCGCACCCATTTTTATTAAGGGTGCGAGATTTGCCGGAAGGTTTGACCGAACGTTTGGGTACATTTGGGCACCCCTGCAGGGTTAAATCTTTTCGAAAAGCCGTGTCCGCGGTTATGGACGACTTGGAGCTGTACTACTCGATCATAGAACAACTTGCACCTGCTATTTCAATACTAATAAACTTGTGTAGTAAGCTAGCACAACTACAACAACAAACCTGTAATAAAACTTGTTAACTGAGTGAGTGCCTTTGCAATTGCTTCCTCGTTGGGTATGAAGGGGCGATACATCGGCTGGTTTATGTTTGGTGTTAGTTTCTAGTTGGTTACTTTTATGCGCTCTCTTATCTTATTCTATTTAGACGAAAGTTGTAGTGTGTCTCTGTAGTTTAGTGTTTTTGTTGCCGCTAAGTCCACCATATAGCCTGTAGGCGAGCACAGCTGAATTCCAGTCTCGCGAGTACGTGCCTCGGTACTCACCCTCGTTTTTTTCCCATTTTCTCTCTCTCCCTCCTTGTTCGGCAACCATTGGCCCGACGATTTTGACAGGTATGGGAGCAACGACGTTATCAAGGTTACCCTTCCGGCTTGGCCTGGGCAGGGTTATGGACGCCATCGTTATCTTCTGGCCTCTTAGGCCCATTTGTATTCTTGTCCGTACTCGGATGCTATTTGCTTTATGCATGATTTGGATCTTTGTATGTCTATTTGGATTCTTGACTCGTGGAGTCTTCGTGGTTATTATATATTGTTTTGTGGGTTCCATCGTGAACTTTTGTAACTGTTGCTACCTTGATTCCACCCGCATAATGTGTATGTTTCAATGTGCACATTATGTCTGGTGGGCGTTTCCAAAGCGACACCGTGCGTGTTGTGGCGTGATTGCTACGATACGCAAGGTGCTGGTTTTGGGGCGTCACATTGGGTTACGGTCTATGTATTATGTTGTAATGCCCAAGTGAATCTCATAGTGATCCTCATGAAATTTGTATGCTTTCTTTATTCTATCAATTGCCCAACTGTAATTTGTTCACCCAGCATGTTATTTATCTTATGGAGAGACACCTCTAGTGAACTGTGGATCCCGGTCCATTCTTTTACATTATAATTACCGTTTACTATTTACTCGCATTATTTACATTCTCGCAAACTATTATCTTTTACCACATGATACGTTTAATCCTTTGTTTACAGCAAATCGGTGAGATTGACAACCTCACTGTAAGTTGGGGCAAAGTACTTTGGTTATGTTGTGTGCAGGTTCCACATTGCTGCTGGTGCAAAGCTACGCCCCAGATAAGGCACCATATATAAATTGTCTGGAGCTGTCGCGAAGCCAGCAAGCATCAACCTTTGGAAGTTGGTTCTTTCTCCTACAGGTTCGATAAACCTTGGTTTCATACTGAGGGAAGACTTGCTGCTGTGCTCATCATACCTTCCTCTTGGGGTTCCCAACTGGGCGGTCATCTACACGCCATCATCAAGCACCCCCTTATAGCCTCGAGGGATACTACCATCAGGAGCGCTAGTTGCGCACCCGATGAAATTAGAGAGAATGCTTGAGCCTATACTCAAAAAAACTTTCGACTATAGCCTCGGGGGCTACTCCCATCGGCTCACTATACGTATATTAGAGAGAATTATCGACTTCACTATCGAAACATCACGAAGTTCGACATTGTTATTCGTTAATTCAATCCCATTGGGAGGGATTTGCGACTAGCCGAGGAATAACAACCCAAAGATTTTGGGTATTGAAACAACCAAACAAGGCTCATGACAAAATAGATTCTTGATCTTAGTCCTCATAATAAAAGCTTGAATGTCGTGATTGTAAAAATCATGAAGATAAGACCTCAGGATCCGTCCTGCATGGCCTAGTATACGCACCTGAATGCACTCTGCTAGTAGTTTTCCGTATCTACGATGCGAAGGAAAATCCCGGTGGACGCATTGGGTACCCTGAGAATTACTGGAATCCTTTCTTTGTAAGTCTTAAATGAGGCAAAAGCTTGGGTTAGACCAAGTACCAGACTCAAGTCTAGGGGCTTAAGTTTGAAGTAGGTAACAAGTTTCTGCTCCACCAGTTAACTGGTTTCCTGATCCGTCAGAGAAGCCAGGCTTGTTAACCAAAATCCCCTTGAGAAATAAAATAATCTAACTTGTTTAAATGAGTTTAGGAAAAAGAAGAAGTCGAAGATTGATCAAGTCGAAGATATGAAGATTTGAGATTCAACCCAAATCTACAATTCTGGTAGAATCTCGGGGGCTACTGACAAGGGTATAGCTAATAGAGCCCATTATTTTTGTACCCTAAGGCCCATTAAGATAGGCCCAGTCATAAGCATAGACAAAATACGAGTTGATATCGTATACGGACACTGTAAATTGTGTTGAACCCGACCGGATCCTTGAGACCTGGCCACCTATATATAGGGGCCAGGAGAGGCCGGCCAAGGATAGATTGAGATTGAGCCAATTGAGTACCACGCTTATTCTCGATACACGCATAATCACACTGATATGGGCATGAAGGAGGAGGTTAAGCCTAATTTCAGGACTCCACGAAGATGAGGGAAGCTCGCTGCAGATTGGCACGCCGGGACGACCTACAATATGAAATAATTTAGTCTAAGGTTGTCTCAACAATTTACATATCTGTTTATGTTATTCCGTAGCCAGGTCATGTTATGGGCCTCTTAGGGTTTTGTGTGTGTTGGGTTTGGGCCTGTCCAAGCCCAATAGTTTTTCTGGCCGTCTATATAAGGAGGCCAGCCGTCTAGGGTTTAGGGGAGTTCAGTTGTTTAGTCGAAAACTATCGTGTGCTCCACCGTCTATCATCCCTCCGGGGAAACAGCGCTGCTGTGTTATCAAATAGAGATTGCTGCGAGGGTTCTTGTGTTCATCAAGAATTATCAGGCTTAGGTTTCAGGCGTGGTGATCTTCATCATGTTGCTTGCTGGATTCGTTCCTCTTCTTCAGGTGACGTTCTTCGCGTTATTGGAAGATTTCTATCCGGGTAGACTCGCTGTGAAAGATCGGGACAAAACTCATAGGATCACCGACGTGATCCTTATCATGTGGTATCAGATTGCTGGGTTTATCACTGTGAGTATTTTTTGCTGATTGATCTGTGGATTGTTCCTCGAGCAGTTTTCAGATCGACAAGTTCTCGATTCGGTGGTGATTGATTCGGTCAGATTGGTTTTGTTCCTTGGCGATCAGGAACAAGAGGAAGTGGTCAGATTGGTTTCAATTGTTCATTGAAGTTCCGACGAGCGTCTGAGTTCATCTATTAATTCTCCTATTACCAGATCCGATCATGGCTGATTGAGGAAATGAAGAGAAAAAAAGGGAGAAGGCGGCAGTCGCTCGCACAAGGGCGCCTGCGATCCTACGTTGACTAGATCGGGATCGATCTCTAAGTCCAGCCACGCCACGGTTACCAGATCCGATTGGGAAAAGCAGAGAAAAAAAGTAGATCGTTACCCCCGCGCGCCTGGGGTCAGACCGATTCTGTCCTCGAGCGCGACCTGCCTGGGATCGCTCGCCTCGACCCCGCGCTCTGGCCAGGCTCCCGCACGCTAGCGGGCCGGCCCAGCTCGGCTCTCGCGTGGAACGTCGCCATGGGCATGATCGCCAGTACCAGCCTCACTCGTGCGCTTCACCACAGAGGCGGTCTGTGGTCGAGCGCGTCCCAGCACCGCGGGTGCTCACGGGATTGCTGTGTATTTGCCCTGCACAGGCCTTCTGTTCACATAGATCGAGCTCTGTGCGTCCGCTGGCTCCTGACTTTTAGTGCTGCGCTACGGAAGACCGGGAAAAACACAGGTAAAATTGTTTTGCATTAAGGCATCAGTGAAGGCTGGGCAAAAATAGACACAAGATGGATTCTTTTCCGGGTGATTATTATGGCTACAAGTTTCACAAGGGCAAAAAGTCTAGCGATATTTTCAATGACTATCTTGATCTACTGGATGGTGTTTTAACATATGATGAATATGAGATCAATTGGCACCTGACCTACGATGCAACAGCTGAAGAGTTTGAGTCATGGGAACATCATATGCTACAGGGTTTCTACAGATGTGCTACCTATGCTCAAAACATGAATGATTCTACCCGTTTGGCTCTTGCAGACCGACACGTGGATGACAAGCTATACAGTTGGTGGCATAAAGCATTGCGGGAGAAGAGAATTACCTCTGCAACTTGGGCAAATTTTCAGAAATTTCAACGAGAGTGCTTTATACCTTCTAGTACCATGGTGGTACCTTGGAAGTAATTAAGCAGCCACCCAAGATTATGCATCGGCTCATGGATGTTGGCAAGAGCATAGATCCTATACCAAAGGTCGCGACAGCTGTGACTACTCATGAGAAGTTGATAGTTGTTCCATTGCTGACAGTTAGCAAGGTGGCAGCCACGAATTCTGAATTGTCCGTGGTTGATGTTGTCAAGGCTGATGTTGTCAAGGATATCGTGGAGGAGGTTGTACCATTGAGTGGGCTGAATATGCAATTCAAAAGAGTACATGATGAGACTTGTATGACAGCGGATAGAGGCCAGCGATGGAATTTATTTCAGGCGCAGTGCATAATCAAAGGCAAAGCATGCAAGTTGATGATTGACAGTGGTAGTTACTGTAATGGCATTAGCAAGTCAGTTGTGGAGGCTTTGGGTTTATCCACATGGCGTATTCTAGAAACGAGGCATGTTGAGTGGGTTAATAGCTACGGTATGCTGAAGATTACTCACAAGGTGCGTGTGCCATTTACAGTTAATGACTATGTTGATGAGGTGGAATGCGATGTGTTGCCATTGGAGGTGTGTGGGCTGTTACTTGGACGTCCAAGGCAGTATGATCGCAATGCTATGCATGCTGGGAGAGCAAATACATATTCCTTTATGCATGATGGCAAACAGCGGACTTTGAAGCCTATACGTGATGATCAAATCAAGTCCGATGTTGTGTTGGTGGTTCGTAAGGAGAAGTTGCATAAAGCTAAGACACAACTAGGGCTAGCTAAGGTGCAGCATGAGGAGCATGATGCGAAAAGCGTCGTTCGTGATATTGTTTCAGCCAAGCCTATAGATGACAAGCTAGTTGTTCTTGTTAGTGACAAGCCGGTTGAAGTCCAGCCTCATATTGATGACGGGAAGGATATGTCAGCATGTGTTCCATGTGTTCCACTTCCAGTTCGTGTTGACATAGGTGTTCAGACCGATGATGGTGGTGCTGATCGTGTTCTGGTACATACGGTGCCGTAGGTAGTCAGCCACAGTTTTGTTAGAACACCTCAGAGACATTTTGTTGCAGCAGCAGTGCGTGTGCATACAGGCAAAGATGGACGTGTTCGTCAGTTGTGTGGCCCAGGCATTACTACTTTGCAGGGTTGTGCTAAGCAGGTTCATGTTTAGCAACGCAAGGTTCTAGCAAGGATTGAGAAGAAGAAGAAGGTGGAAGCGCCTAAGTACAAGTTCATTTGGTGAAGAAAAGAGGTGCAACCACCCAGGGCTGTATCCAGTCGAGCAGGCAAAGAGGGAGGATATGGTGAGGAAGGCAAGCAAGACTTGAAGACGGCGAATATGCATGGTGCTATTGTTGATATTCTGGCACCTTTTCGAGCAGACCCTCACGCGTTGAAGACAACGCTTTTTGAAGGGGGGAGGATGATATGGGCATGAAGGAGGAGGTGAAGCCCAATTTCAGGACTCCACCAAGATGAGGGAAGCTCGCTGCAGATTGGCACGCCGGGATGACCTACGATATGAAATAATTTAGTCTAAGGTTGTGTCCACAATTTACATATCTGTTTATGTTATTCCGTAGCTAGGTCATGTTATGGGCCACTTAGGGTTTTGTGTGTGTTGGGTTTGGGCCTGTCCAAGCCCAATAGTTTTTCTGGCCGTCTATATAAGGAGGCCAGCCGTTTAGGGTTTAGGGGAGTTCAGTTGTTTAGTCGAAAACTATCGTGTGCTCCACCGTGTATCATCCCTCCGAGGAAACGGCGCTGCCATGTTATCAAATAGAGATTGCTGCGAGGGTTCTTGTGTTCATCAAGAATTATCAGGCTCAGGTTTGAGGTGTGGTGATCTTCATCACGTTGCTTGCTGGATTCGTTCCTCTACTTCAGGTGACGTTCTTCGCGTTATTGGAAGATTTCTATCCGGGTAGACTCGCTGTGAAAGATCGGGACAAAACTCATAGGATCACCGGCGTGATCTTTATCACACACCTTGTTTGACTGACCTCTACCTTCGAGTTCATCCGACGCCCTCTTCCCCCGATTCTAAGTCCTTCATCTAGGACATTTGTCGAGTTAACCCTCGTCAATTGGTGCTGATATGGGCACGACGGAGGAGGTGAAGCCCAATTTTAGGACTCCATCAGGATGAGGGCAGCTTGCAGATTGGCACGCTAGGACAACCTACAATATGTAATAATTAGTCTAAGGTTGTGTCAGCAATTTATATTCATCTTTATGTTATTTCGTAGCTAGGTCAAGTTGTGGGCCACTTAGGGTTATTTGTATTTTGGGTTTGGGCCTGTCCAAGCCCAACAATTTTCTAGCCATCTATATAAGGAAGCCAGCAGTCTAGGGTTTAGAGGAGTTCTGAATTTGAGAGTTAAACTATCGTGTGGTGTTCCACCGTGTATCATCCCTCCGGGGAAACGGTGTTGCCGTGTTATCTAATATAGATTGCTGTGAGGGTTCTTGTCTTCATCAAGGATTATCAGGCTCAGGTTTGAGGCATGTTGATTCTCTTCACGTTGCTTGCTGGATTCGTTCCTCTTCTTTAGTTGGCGTTCTTCGCATTATTGGAAGATTATTTATCCGGGTTGACTCGCTGTGAAAGATCAGGACAAAACTCAAGGATCATCGGCTTGATCCTTATCATGTGGTATCAGATTACTAGGTTATCACTGCGAGTATTTTATGCTGATTGATCTGTGGATTGTTCCTCGAGCAGTTTTTAGATCGACAAGTTCTCGATTCGGTGGAGGTTGATTCGGTCAGATTGGTTTTGTTACTTGGCGATGAGGAACAAGAGGAAGCGGTCAGATTGGTTGCATGGTGGTACTGATCAAGGAAGAAGCAGCAGCAAGCAACACGTAGGGCTGATCAAGATCCAATGGAAGAGAAAAAAGGAGTGAGAGGATCGCCCTACACCTCGCTTGTTTGCGACAATGCTATCGATCTCGGTATCGATCGCGGCACTATCTGGGAGTTCTACTTAGATCCGATCATCTTTTCCATAGTCCTACCAGCCTACAACTCCCAAGGCGATTGAGGTAATTTTTTTAAAGCAACCAGATCGCCCCAGATCCGATCGGCTTTGAAGTCTAGGGAAGCTGCCGATCGATCAGAGTATTGAAAAAAAACACGAGCTCACCCGCGCCGCCTTGCGCGCCCGAGCGCAGAGGCAGTCTGCGCCCTAGCGTACGCTCCCGCGATCGAAGGATCGCTCGACCCGCCCACGCCAGGCTTTTTTTTTCCTGCATGATTCCCTGTCCAAGTGTGGGCCGGCCCATTTCCTGTCCTCCGCACGCGCTCAGCGCCTGGACGCCAGACCTTAGACTGTTTCTGGGGTGGAGCGCCCTGCCTCAGCTGCTCTTCATTTTTTCTCTCAGATCTGCGCTGCGGAAGACTGGGAAAAGCACACTGGAATTGATCGCTGTCATTTTAGACATCAGTGAAAGCTGGACACAAATTGTAACATAAGATGGCGTCTTTTCTAGGTGATTATTACGGCGAAAGGTGTAGTAGTGGCAAGAAGTCGGGTGATATTTTCAATGACTATCTTGATCTACTGGATGGTGTTTTAGCATATGATGAATATGAGATCAATTGGCAACTGACCAACGATGCAACATCTGAAGAGTTTGAGTCATGGGAATGTCATATGCTATAGGGTTTTTACAGATGTGCTACCTATGATCACAACATGAATGATTCCACACATTTGGCTCTTGCAGACCGACGCGTGGATGAAAGCTATACAGTTGGTGGCATAAAGCATTGCGGGAGAAGAGCATTACCTCTGCAACTTGGGTGAATTTCAGGAAATTTCTGCGCGAGTGCTTTAAACCTTCTAGTACCGTGGTTCCTACTCCAAAGCCCATGGTAACCGTAGAAGTAATTAAGCAGCCACCCAAGGTTGTGCATGGGATAGCGGATGTTGGCAAGAGAACAGCTCCTATACAGAAGGTCGCGACAGCTGTGACTACTCATGAGAAGTTGAGAGCTGTTCCATTGCCGACAGTTAGCAAGGTGGCAGCCACGAATTCTGAATTGTCAGCGGTTGATGTTGTCAAGGCTGATGTTGTCAAGGATATCGTGGAGGAGGTTGTACCATTGAGTGAACAGAATATGCAACTCAAAAGAGTACATGATGAGACTTGTATGACAGCGGATAGAGGCCAGCGATGGAATTTATTTTAGGCGCAGTGCATAATCAAAGGCAAAGCATGCAAGTTGACGATTGACAGTGGTAGTTACTGTAATGGCATTGGCAAGTCAGTTGTGGAGGCTTTGGGTTTATCCACAAGGCGTATTCCAGAACCGAGGCATGTTGAGTGGATTAATAGCTGCGGTATGCTGAAGATTACTCACAAGGTGCATGTGCCGTTTACAATTGATGACTATGTTGATGAGGTGGAATGCGATGTGTTGCCATTGGAGGTGTGTGGGCTATTACTTGGACGTCCATGGCAGTATGATCGCAATGCTATGCATGCTGGGAGATCAAATACATATTCCTTTATGCATGATGGCAAATAGCGTACTTTGAATCCTATGCGTGATGCTCACATCAAGTCCGATGTTGTGTTGGTGGTTCGCAAGGAGAAGTTGCATAAAGCTAAGCCACAACCAGGGCTAGCTAAGGTGCAGCATGAGGAGCATGGTGCGAAAAGCATCGGTGCTGATAATGTTTCAGCCAAGCCTGTAGATGACAAGCCAGTTGTTCTTGTTAGTGACAAGATGGTTGAATTCAAGCCACTTATTGATGAAGGGAAGGATATGTCAGCATGTGTTCCATGTGTTCCACTTCCAGTTCATGTTGACATGGGTGTTCAGACCGATGACGGTGGTGCTGATCATGTTCTAGTGCATATGGTGCCGCGGGTAGTCAGCCACAGTTTTGTGAGAACACCTCAAAAACATTTTGTTGGAGCAGCGGTACATGTGCACAAAGGCAAGGATGGACATGTTCGTCAGTTGTGTGGCCCAGGCATTACTACTTTGCAGGGTCGTGCTAAGCAGGTTCATGTTCAGCAACGCAAGGTTCCAGCAAGGATTGAGAAGAAGAAGGTGGATGTGCCTAACTACAAGTTCATTTGGCGAAGAAAAGAGGTGCAACCACCCAGGGCTGTATCAAGTCGAGCAGGCCAAGAGGGAGGATCTGGTGAGGAAGGCAAGCAAGACTTGAAGACGGTCAATATGTGTTTGTGCTATTGTGGATATTCCGCCACCCTTTCGAGCAGACCCTCACGCGTTGGGGACAACGCTTTTTGAAGGGGGGAGGATGATATGGGCACGACGGAGGAGGTGAAGCCCAATTTTAGGACTCCACCAGGATGAGGGCAGCTTGCAGATTGGCACGCCAGGACAACCTACGATATGTAATAATTAGTCTAAGGTTGTGTCAGCAATTTATATTCATGTTTATGTTATTTCGTAGCTAGGTCAAGTTGTGGGCCCAACAGTTTTCTGGCCATCTATATAAGGAGGCCAGCAGTCTAGGGTTTAGGGGAGTTCAGAATTTGAGAGTTAAACTATCGCGTGGTGTTCCACCGTGTATCATCCCTCCGGGGAAATGGCGTTGCCGTGTTATCTAATATAGATTGATATGAGGGTTCTTGTGTTCATCAAGGATTATCAGGCTCAGGTTTGAGGCGTGTTGATTCTCTTCACGTTGCTTGCTGGACTCGTTCCTCTTCTTCAAGTGACGTTCTTCGCGTTATTGGAAGATTATTTATCCGGGTTGACTCACTGTGAAAGATCGGGACAAAACTCAAGGATCATCGGCTTGATCCTTATCAGGCACTGACCCTTGTATCGCTAAAACTGCTGATTGCTTTCCTCGATGATGACCCTGGCTTCATGAGTAATTTCGACTGGAAGCACGGCTTCTGCACCATGGACCAGAAAGAAAGGTGTCTCTTGAGTGGCTGCATTATGCGTAGTTGTCAGACTCCAAAGCACAGAGGGTAACTCGTCTACCCAAGCGTGCTTGGCTTTCTCTAGTGGTGCTAGTAACCTCTTCTTTATTCCGTTGCATATTAGGCCGTTTGCTTTTTCGACTTGTCCATTTGTCTTTGGATGTGCTAGAGATGCAAACTTCAGTTTGATCCCCATACTTTAGCAGTAATTTTTGAATTCTTTGGACATGAAGTTCGTGCCATTATCTGTGATAATGCTATGTGGACGACTTGGGATGCTCCTCCTTCAGAAGCCGAAGTTGAAGTCATCAAGCCTTTGTTGACTCGTATTCAGAGACTCAAGAGCGCAGCGGGGGCGGACTGATAAGGACGCATCTTATGGCGTTTTTCCTTCAGAGACGCATCCAACCCCTTCAGTCTTGAGCTTCTAAGTTGTGGTCTTACTCTGGTTCGACTGATCCTTCTCAAGTGTCTGACCAGGACCTAGAGAAAAAGGATCTCGACAAGCGGGTTAGGTCGCTGACTACCCTGACTGCACAGATGGAGATCCCAGCCTGCACAGCTGCTTTTTTCGACTCCAATCACCCCTTGCCTGAGGCATGTATGACTTAAAAATGTTGACTTCTATTGTTTGTCTTCTTGCATTGTGCGTTGCTTACTGGCGTTGTTTTTTGAATGCTCTTTGTAGGACCACCAGTTTTTGGTTTCTCGACCTCATCTACCCGAGGAAGGACCAATCGAGGCTGATCCTGCTCCTGTTAGTTCTGAAGCCCCCGAGGCTGGCGAACACCAGGACGGAGATGAAGCCGAAGGATCTCTGGAGGAGAGCGGCTCTACTATGTCGCCTCCACCTGCCCACTCCGAAGAAGGAGGTCTGGAGAAAAAGAGGAAGCACACCAATGACTTGACTTCCTCGAGTACCTCCATCCCAAAAAATGCGTCAAAGGAGCCTGCTGCTACCGGGGAAGCCGAACTTCAGATGTTTGAGTTGATCGACTCGTAAGTTTACTCTGCCTTCCTTATCCAAACATTTTTATCTACGGTTCTTCTCATCCTTTTTATGTCAAATAATGTCTCTTCTAGTGATGATGAGAACCCGAAGAAGGATGCCACTGTAGTGCCTCTCTCTGCTGCTTTGGCTACACTTCAAGTACGTCCTCAGGAAGAAACTATGGTGGCCAAACCATCACCAGTTCTTCCAAAGAAAAATCTTGCTGCACCACCTCTGAAGCGTCAGAAAAGGGCAGCAGCGGTGGCTGCTTCTCTTGAGGTTCATCAGCCATCTGCTTCTTCTGACAATGTGAGTATTGTTGTGCGTACTCGACTCTATTTATTCTTGAGCTCTTAGACTCTCATACAACTCATGCTCTGCAGCCTTTGATGCAAATATTTCTTTCTCTTGGCGCTGAATGCGTCAAGATTCAGGAGACTACTAATGCATCTCAAGGTATTTCTGTTGTACTTGTGACTCCTGCTTTTTACTTTTATGTACTTGTTCCTATATTTCTTATGGCTGCTGATGTCTCTTTTTTTTGTATTATAGTCGCCCTGACCACGGCTCGTGCTCGTATATCAGCTTTGGAGGCCGAGCTGAAGGCTTCTGTAGAGGCTTGGGAGAGTGCCAATGCCACCAACGTTTCTGCTGAGAAAGCTGCCAAGTCAGCAGAAACCAAGGCTAAAAAGGCTAAAAAAAGCATTGGCTGATGCTCATCAGAAGCAGGCCAAGCGGGAGCAGTCCGTAGCTGAGCGACTTAACAAGATCTCCGTCTCTGTTGGCAGTAAGTGTCGTATCACTCCTTTTTTGGATACTTACTTAGGGTTTCACTGGCTGATATTTGTTTGTGCTTTGTTTGTGCCTCTATGATACAACAAAGAAAATTGGAGAATCTTGGAGATTTTGGCAGCCAAATTCTGAAGATCCCCTATTGGCTACAGTGGACGTGCTGGAATCAAACTGGAAGCTTGTTCAGGATATCCTCCAACTGACTCGCCATGTTTTGATCCGTATGTTTGTCGGGTTCTGGGCAAAGAAGATAAATGAGATTCCAGGCGACAATCTTCGGAAGCTAGTCGCAGCCTTCGACACCATTGAAGATCCTGTCTGTGCGATGAAGCGCATGTCAGTGAAACAATGTGTCGAAGGGGCGATTGCCGTCGCCCAATCACATGGCAAAGAAGTGGACTGGGAAAAGGTTGGTGCCTCCTATGCCGTCCCTTTGGTTGAGATGATGGAGTTTTTCAAGAAGGCAAAGCAGTACGCGCCCAAGCTGGTGTCCCTTATCCTCCCTCCGTCAGCTTCCTTGACTACTGCAACTGGGTCTTTGGTGCCTTCTTCTAGTGCCCCTGCTGCTAATGCGTCTGCGCCTTCTTCTGCCGCAGATCCTGCTACCGAGGTGGCGTAGATTTTTAGCCTGCCTCCATAGATTTTAGCCATCCTTTCGTTGTAACTCACTTCTATTGTTTTGTGCCGATATTCAATCGGAGAACTCAATGCTTTGTAAATATTTTGTGCTATGAATTGCTACTCCCAGTATCCCATGTATTTGAGTTATTTTGCCTTGTTCTTTTGTCTTCCAGCCTGGTGGATCGCCGAACTTTGATCGTAGCTCGCCACCTGCAAATATATCGAATTCTGGAGTTCCATCTGCTCCCCACTCTCCTTGCCGCTGTGCTGAGCATTTGTCGAGGATTTCTGATCTTGAAGGTTCGTTGTCGCTGCTGAAGCGCCAAGCAAAAGCTGCTGTAGATCTGGCTGGGAGATCTTTCGGCTTGATAAAGCGGGTGTCTTCGCTTGAGAACCAGGTGTCTGGCCTGATGGCCAACATCCTTCACCTTGAGGAGTGCGATTCTTTCCTTATTGGAATTATTGAGTCGGCTTGCGAGCAGCTGCAATGTGAGTTCCTTGAAGCCCCCTTGTGCTTTTTGCCGTGTTCCTGTGATTTTCCGTGTTATAACTTTTTTACTCTCCAGGTGCTTGATTAAACCCCGTCGACGAGAATCATCGGGTTTTCGAGCGGATTGCGGCTCTTGAGAGGGCATCATCGGATACTAACACCTTTTGGATTGATCCGCGGCATTGTAGCGTAGGGTTCTTCCCCAAGTGCCCATTGCCGCCTCCTACCTTTAGCTCCACTGTCCTGACCTGCTCCACCATAGGATCCCGCCGCCGCGGGTTACCTGGTCCTCCTTGACCCTGGACGCCCCTCCACTTGGTCCTCTCCGAGCTTAACAAATTCCTATGCAGGATCGAGCGATGTGGGCCAAACATGTGATGAGGACATCCCTACGGTTGATACAACCGTTGCACCTATAGCCACACTTCCTCACGTTCCACAATTCCAAGGACCTCTCACAAGAGCTCGTGCACGCCAACTGAATTATCAGGTACTTTCGTTTCTAGGAACTATTCCTAATATTCATGAGAATATGATGCTGCCTAAATCAGATGTGTTTATGTTACTTAGGAATTATGGGCCTAGCATGGATGAGAGGGACAACCATTGGAGCATGATCATGCATGGAGATGATGGCAGCAATCGTGTGAGGATTCAGGATGACGCTGTGATACGTCTCTAATGTATCTATAATTTTTGATGCTCCATGCTTGTTTTTACACCATTTGCTTAGTGTTTTGTTACACTTCGTGGCATTTTTATACATTTTCCGGAACTAACCTATTAATGAGATGCCACAGTGCCAGTTCCCTATTTTCTGCTGTTTTTGTGTTTCAGAAAAGTTACACAGGAAATATTCTCAGAATTGGACGAAACAAAAGCCGAACGTCCAGAAATTTACTGAAGCTTCCAAAGAACCGAAGAGGAGACTGATAAGGGGTTGCCCGATCTTCTCAGTGAGCCAATGTAGATGGATGATAACTTGGTGGATAATCCGTGAGACGCACACGAACTCTTCGGCTGTTCCCCCATTGCCAATGCAACAGATCTTCAACCCTTTGGATATTCGAGACACCACACACTTGCGCACATAGCCGCCGACCACGAAGCGGTTCTGCAATCTCCTAATTCCCAATGGAACAGCAGATCACACTTGAATTCTCAGTAGCAAAACTCTAGATCGAAACAAACTTGGAGTGGGGTAGATATTCCGAGCGAAACACAGAGGAATATATGATTTCAGAGGAAAGCTTACAAGCAATTTCGTTCTGATATTTGGGGGTAATCTAAACGTAGTCTAAATGACACAAGGGGGCACCCCAGGGGTACTTAAAGGGGTTGGGGCATCCTGGGCAAAGACCTGGCCCAAAACCAACCTGTTTTGGGCCCAAACAGACTCGGTTCGACTCAAACTGGTACATACCGACCCATACATGGGTTCGGCCTATTTTGGCACGCAGGCCATGAGTGTGGCGCGCCTTAGACTCATAGACATCGCGTCGAAGGCTGTCCTAACGCGCCATCTTGTGCTCTCTCTCATGTAGACTTGATGTTCTGGTGATCTCCGGGTGCACCTGCCTCCCTCTCCTCCCTCGCGCACTTGATCTTCAAGTCTTGCTCATCTCGCTGTGACGCGTCTCCTCCTTGTGCAATGCTTGTGTTATCAACAAACCTCATCATACATAGATGCATAGACTTAGGTAGTATAAAGCTCTCATTAAATAAAACATCAAGTTCAATTAAGAGTGAGTTCACCTGTTGTTCCAATAGCTTTGCACGTGCTCTTGTAATTGGTCCAATCCTAATCTCGTTGGACTTCTTCGCAACAACATCTTCATCATCAATAGGAGCAGTTGGTGGTGTAATAGCGATGTCCTCATCATCCTCCCCCCTTCAAAAGGCATCGACCTCGATGCTGCAAGGTCTTCACCCTCATACGGTGTCAAATCAGCAACGTTGAAGCTATTGCTCATGCCATACTCAGCTATAGGAAGATCTATCTTGTAGGCATTATCATTTATCTTGGCAAGAACCTTGTAAGGACCAGCACCACGGGGCAGCAACTTGGACTTATGTAGCTGTGGAAATCTGTCCATGCGAAAGTGTACCCAAACCATATCACCAGGCTGGAACAAAACCTCCTTTCGCTTCTTGTTTGCACGATCTGCAGTATACTTGCCTTTCTTCTCAATAGCCTCTTTAGTCTTCACAGGAATCTTCCTCACAAAATCTGCCCTCTTTGATGCCTCCATATTGACTCGCTCTTGGATAGGAAGAGGCAACAAATCAAGAGGCGTAATGGGTTTGAAACCATAGACCACCTCGAAAGGACATGGCTGCGTGGTAGAGTGAACCGCCCTGTTATATGCAAACTCCACATGCGGCAAACAATCTTCCCACTCATGCAGGTTCTTCTTGATCATGCATCGCAGCACTGTTGAAAGTGTGCGATTTACCACCTCCGTTTGACTATCAGTTTGGGGATGCATGTAGTGCTGAATAATAACTTTGTGCCCAGCTTTCCCCAAAGTGTCTTCCAGAAGTAGCTCATAAACTTCACATCACGATCAGAGACAATTGTCCTGGGTACTCCATGCAAGCGTACAATGTTCCTGAAAAATAGGTTAGCAATATGCGACGCATCGTCGCTTTTGTGGCAGGCAACAAAATGAGCCATCTTAGAAAATCTGTCCACTACCACAAATATAGAATCATGGCCTCTTTTAGTCCTAGGCAAACCTAATACAAAATCCATGCTAATGTCCTCCCATGGTGTAGTAGGTGCAGGTAATGGAGTATACAAACCGTGAGCCTTCAGCTTGGACTTCGACTTGTTGCATGTAATGCAACGCTTGACAAACCTGTCCACATCACGCCTCATCCTAGGCCAATAAAAGTGATCAGCGAGCATGAGTAGCGTCTTCTCACGCCCAAAGTGACCCATCACACCGCCGGCATGTGATTCCTGCAACAATAGCAAATGCACGGACGATTCTGGAACACATAATTTGTTAGCATGAAACAAAAACCCATCATGGATGTGATATTTATCCCATGCTTTCCCACCAGTACACATGCTATATGGCGCTGAAAAATCATGATCAGTAGCATATAAATCACACAAACTCTCTAAACCAGGAACCTTAATGTCTAATTGTGTCAACAACATGTTCTTCCTAGAGAGAGCATCAGCAACCACATTGTCTTTACCCTTTTTGTGTTTAATTATGTATGGAAAAGACTCAATGAACTCAACCCACTTAGCAAGACGCCTATGCAAATTAGATTGAGCTTTCAGATATTTCAAAGCTTCATGATCAGAATGTATGATAAATTCGTTTGGCCACAAATAATGTTGCCAAACCTCAAGAACTCTAACAAGTGCATACAATTCTTTATCGTAAACTGGATAGTTCAACCTCGCACCACAAAGTTTTTCAGAAAAATAGGCAATAGGCCTACCCTCTTGCATCAACACACCACCAATACCAATGCCACTAGCATCACATTCAATCTCAAATTGCTTAGTAAAATCTGGTAGTGCAAGCAAAGGTGCAGAAGTTAACAAACGTTTCTGATATGGGGTGGCCCGATCTTCTCGTGAGCGATGCGATGGCGATGATGGCAGCGGATGATTGTCGGGGATAACTTGGTGTCACCGATGAACTCTCCTCGCTTGAACCCTGATGCCAATGCAACAGCTCTCAAACCCTGTAGGATATTCACGACTCCACACACTTGCGCACGTAGCCGTCGACCACGAAACGGTAGTTTGCAATCTACTGATTCCCAATGGAATAACAGATCACGCTAAACTTGTAGCAGTATAACACCAAATCCAGATGAATTGGTGCGGAGGAATTCAAATGAATGCTTACAGCAGTTCAACGAAATAATCTGTAGTCTAAACGTGGTCTAACCCTAACTGAGGGGGCGCCCAGGTGCTCGTGCGCATCCAGACTTGATCTCCACTTGTCTCTCAATCGCCGTCCTCCCTCTCCTCCCGCTGGCGATATCTTGACAAATGACATACCTAAATACAACATAGTACATTGCTTTAGGTAGTATATAATTCGGAGATATCAAGACATTCTTTTCAACTAGGAAAGAATTCACCTTATAATAATCATCAATTAGACTCAATATTTCCTTCCAGCTCAAACACTCAAAATCAGCATGATCCATGATTGTATCCTCATCATCCTCCCTTTCTTCAAGAAAAGCCGTCCTCGGCTTTGGGTAAGCTGAAAGTGGTAGGAACAAAAAGAACAACATGTACACAGAGTATATGTATACAGAACATGTTGTATGATTTTTGTTCACATGAAAAATATGTCTACTATACATCAAGCAATTAAATTGCAGGTATAAGTGAAGTACAAAGAATCATAATCATGGTGAAAAACAAAGAGATATATAGTCTTGTTGTTCAATACTAAATTTAGTTTTCTCAAAGAAGATCGATGATCAAATTTATGATGAACAAGGTAAAACTAGTCCAAAAAATGTGAAAACAAAATTGGTTTATGCCATGACTCAGCTGTGCTACTCGGATTATGATGAACAAGTGATGAACTGACACAATAATATTCACTGATGTGTGCATGATCATTATGTCCTGTAGGTAACATGCAACTCAGAGTGCTAATATAAGTGAAGTAGGGATCAGTAGCACACGTAGGCAACAAACTGTGGAACAAACACAATGAATTGAACCAATTTGATGGCAAACTAGCAAGATTAGAGCAACCCAACATATCAAGTTTTGTGGGCTGAAACACTTCAACTAGACCAGAATGCATCAAACTATTTCGAACATAATCTAGTGTCCCACAGCAAAAGGACTGCGACACATAGCATATAGGACTGAAAACAGCAAGTTTCAGTTTATTAATTCTATCACAGGTTATGCATATGTGATCGACAAGAAAATTATCATTCATGCTATATTCACCAATCAAGTTAAACATGAAGCAATAGGCATGTGTGCTAGAATTCAAATATGAAATTTCAGAAATCTTATTCATAGCACAACGCAAACTAAGAGGTTCTTTTAGCATGATGGAATACACAATGTCATTCGATGGTATTCTAGCAAGTACTTCCTTATGTGTCAGCACTACCACATGATCAAAATTCGAAATTTGCAAATTATCACATGGTGCTAAAACATTAGTGCAAGATAAATCACTAGAAGGAACCAGCAAAGGATAGACTCACAAATATTATCCATAGCTGCTGGTTGTGGTTCCAAATCAGTACCTATGTCAATGACATGCTCCTCAGAAGAAGTAGGCACTGGAACATCCTCCTCAAGTGATAATGCACAAACCTGTGATGCAGGTTGTAAAATAGGCAGCTCCCTTTCTTCAAAAGCAGCCTGCATATCACAAGAACCAACACTAGGAGTAGACAGAGTTACATTAGTTGAAATATCCTCACATATCCTATCGTCGACTACTCTTGTGTTTTGATTTTTGCTCATACTCTCAAAGTGTATGCTCTTAACCTCACGTTTGGTAGAATCACACCGCTCACTTTTTATAACACTCTCACTCAAGTTGGCTATGTGGCTCTCATTCTCACATGGGTTGTGAAGCACACCATGGTCAAGATGGCAAATAATGGGACTGCCACCATCCATCATGGGTTGTGAAGCACACCATGGTCAAGATGGCAAATAATGGGACTGCCACCATCCATCATGACCTTCTGCTTAGGCGACAAGCAGAACTCCTTTGTCCTCTCCTTGCAAAGAAGATGATTCTTATGAAACTGTTCAGCTGCTAGACGCAGCCAAGCACATCGCTGCTTATTCCACTTGAACGATACTGCCGGCCTATCACGACAAGGCTGAGCATGATAGGTGTGGAACCAAGGATAACCCAACAGAATATGACAAGATTCAAGTGGCATTGGGGATACACCACAATGAATAACCTCGATATGCCCTCTGTAAGTAACAGGAACGTCAGCTATGTGTGAAATCAGCAAGGTGCCATATGAGGAACGCAAGAGGTATGGCGCTGTACTAGCATGTGTGGCTAGGTGCAACGTCTCGACGACCTCAGTGCTGATTAAATTGATCGTAGAGATGTGGTCAATGGTGGTTGCAGCACATCTATCTCCAATCATCACACCATGGTGAAAGAGCCCATCACCGTCAAAGTTGCCACGTTCTTCCTCCCAAAAAGTGGCACTACAATATCTATGGCGGAAAAAATGATATCTGCCAGCCTCCACAGTATCCATAACATCATCTACCATAATTGCAGAAACAAATATGTATATATGGTGAAACACTCTACTCACTCAAAACTGACAAGAAAAGGTGAATCTTACCGTTCCAAGGTGAATAGTGATGCTTACCAAATTAGATAAATGACCACTGCACTGATGTGAAGAAGTGAATACCGAGGGTAGAATAGCGATCACATGACAAACCAGGAATATATGGTGGAGCTGTAGGTATGGTATCCTAAGTACACCGCAAATAAGTCCTAGTGCTGATCGTATGACAAGACCCACGGAAACATACACGGTGGAGATAAATGAGGCAATGCAACTCTAAAAAAGAGCTCAAGCGATATAAGTGACAACGCACAGTAGCTCGTGTTGCAGTGCACAAGAGAGACGCTAGCACTGGCTCGACGAACATGCACAAGATTGCGCACACGGCAGCAGCCTGATGAGCACGAAGTAGCTAGTCTCGTATGGGTAAGCTCCTAACACGAGGCTGTAGAAAGGCTGTAGCTAAAGTGATCAAAATCATGTAGAAGGGACGCTATGTGAACACGGTGGTAACACGCTGTCGCGGTAGAGACCGACGAAAAACGTGTCGAAGCAGAGATATACGACGCCGGAAACACACGACAGCGCGACGGCGATGCGAAACGGATGACAGGCAAAAGTAGTTTGTCTCTTTTTTTGTATTTGTGGTGCGGCGTGTACTGCAGCTTTGCAGTTTACGTCCCCAGTTTTTTTTTCTCTTTTTTTTACTCTTTTTTTTACCGAAACTTGGGCCTCAACGGAAACGGGCCAATTTGGCGCTTGACCTCAGACAGTCTCCGCGTTGTTACGAGGGGAGCGGGGCGAGCGCTCGCGTGCACCCCCAGACGTCCTCCGCGCCTAGGCGCCCGAGCGATCGAGGGGCCTCGCCTGGGGGCAGACAGCCTCCGCCCCTGGGCGAGCGAGGCGGTGCCCTCTTTTGTTTTTTTTTTGAATCTGATCGATCTGCCCGAGAGTTACGGGAACACTGAAGTTGTTGGGCAAAACGATCGAGCTCTCATGGTTCTTTGTTGGAGAACTTGCAGGCGGGGTACTCACTGGGTTCTTGGAGCGATCGGATCTGCAGGAAAAGAAAAACTCCCGATCGAAGGACTTGGGCTGGAAAAGAACTAGCAGATCGGATTAGACTGCGTGGACTCCCCGCGATCGGAGCTGTTACGCGCACTCCCCGGGAACAATCATATCTGCCAGGAGATCGATCCAAGAAAAACCGCCAGCAACAAGAACAACAGAAATGAGTCTACGATACAAATCCGATGATGCCAAAAAGGAGAGAAACATGGAAATCCTATAGACTCGGATCAAGAACCAGATCCTATACTCACTATGACGGGACAAAAAATAAAAGGAATGCAAAAAGGACACACGATCGGCTACTAAAACTCAAGACAGTGCAATCTAGTCTATGGCAAAACTACGAACCCTAATTTTTTTTGAGGCTTTTTCTGGGTAGGACTAAAAACAAACGAACTGTGGGGATGGATCTGTGGATGCTCACCGAGTAAACCGTGGAACTCTGATACCAAGATGATATGGGGTGGCCCGATCTTCTCGTGAGCGATGCGATGGTGATGATGGCAGCGGATGATTGTCGGGGATAACTTGGTGTCACCGATGAACTCTCCTCGCTTGAACCCTGATGCCAATGCAACAGCTCTCAAACCCTGTAGGATATTCACGACTCCACACACTTGCGCACGTAGCCGTCGACCCTTTTTCTGCTGCATATCATCAGCCTCAGACATGATTAGTAGGTTAGTGCAAACAAAAATAGGTGTATGGTGGAACTCTCACAACTCACTCGAAACTGAGAGAAACGAGGTATCTTACCGTTCCAAAGTGAATAGAAGAGCTTACCAACTTGTATAGGCAAAAACGTGCACAGATGTGATGTAACAAATATCGAGGGAAAGACTATCACATGACAACCAGGGTATATGGTGGGGCTTGGTATAGATACCTAACTACACCAAAGTAAAAGTCCTAGTGCTCATCGTATGACAAAGAACCCACGGAAACGCACACGGTGGAGATAAATGGGGCAATACAACTCTGAAAATGAGCTCAAAAAGTTGAGGTATGTCGGAAGAACGCTCAGTGTTGCAAAGCACAAGAGAGATGCTAGCAACGGCTCAATGAAAACGGGCACAAGATTGCGGAACAGAGCAGCCCGTAGAGCACTAAGCACGCTAGTCTCGTAGGATGGTTCTAGACACCAAGAAAGGTTTAGTAAAGGCTGACAAAGAAAAGAGACAATATGTGGACTCAGAAAAAAGAAATAGCAAAGAGAAATAGGAAAAAGAATTTTTTTTTTGATATAAGCTCACGCTAGAGCACAGAACGTTCTGAGGTCCAGCGTCAAACCAGGCCAGCGATCCAAATTTCTTTTTACTCCGTTTTTTTTACTGAAATTGGCCAAAGCCTGTTGGGCCGAAACGGGGCGCTAGACCCAGACCACCATCGCCGAGCGAGCGAGTCTGGCGCTCGACCCCAGACTCCCTCTGCGCCCAGGCATGCGGGGCGAGGGGCCAATCGAGCGAGGCCAGGCGAGCGAGGCCGCTCGCGCGCGACCACAGACCACCGCTGTGGTGAGGCGCACGGGCGCGATGCAATTTTTTTTGACTCGTTTCCGATTGGATCTGGTGTTAGCTCGATCTAGGATTTCTCGTTAAGAACAAGTATACAGCCACCAGTTTAGGGAAGAAGAAGGAGATCAAAGATCAACCCAAACGAACACGAAATCTGAAACGAAGATGTAGAAAAGAACGGGGATCCTAGACTCCTACAGATTTGATGAAAAGATACGCGAAAAGACGATCATCGACTAAAACAAGTAACTCGATGCAATCTTGGCTATGGCAAAACTAAGAACCCTAATTTTTTTGGTAGGCTTTTTCTGGATAGGACAAAAACAAAAACGAATTTACGGGGATGAATTTATGGATGCTCACCGAGTAAACGCTGGAATCTGATACCAAGATGATAAGGGGTTGCCCGATCTTCTCAATGAGCCGATGTAGATGGATGATAACTTGGTGGATAATCTGTGAGACGCACACGAACTCTCCGGCTATTCCCCCGTTGCCAATGCAACAGATCTTCAACCCTATGTATATTCGAGACACCACACACTTGCGCACGTAGCCACCGACCACGAAGCGGTTCTGCAATCTCCTAATTCCCAATGGAACAGTAGATCACACTTGAATTCTCAGTAGCAAAACTCCAAATCGAAACAAACTTGGAGTGGGGTAGATATTCCGAGCGAAACACAGAGGAATATATGATTTCATAGGAAAGCTTACAAGCAATTTCGTTCTGATGTTTGGGGGTAATCTAAACGTAGTCTAAACGACACAAGGGGGCGCCCCAGGGGTACTTAAAGGGGTTGGGGCGTCCTGGGCAAAGACCTGGCCCAAAACCAACCTGTTTTGGGCCCAAACGGACTCGGTTCGACTCAAACTGGTACATACCGACCCATACATGGGTTCGGCCTATTTTGGCACGCAGGCCATGAGTGTGGCGCGCCTTAGACTTGTAGACATCGCATCGAAGGCTGTCCTAGCGCGCCATCTTGTGCTCTCTCTCATGTAGACTTGATGTTCTGGTGATCTCCAGGTGCGCCTGCCTCCCTCTCCTCCCTTGCGCACTTGATTTCAAGTCTTGCTCATTTCGCTGCGACGCGTCTCCTCCTCGTGCAATGCTTGTGTTATCAACAAAACTAATCATACATAGATGCATAGACTTAGGTAGTATGAAGCTCTCATTAAATAAAACGTGAGGTTCAATTAAGAGTGAGTTCACCTGTTGTTCCAATAGCTTTGCACGTGCTCTTGTCATTGGTCCAATCCTAATCTCGTTGGACTTCTTCGCAGCAACATCTTCATCATCAATAGGAGCAGTTGGTGGTGTAATAGCGATGTCCTCATCAGAGACGGAGAGGGGCCACTGGGAGGCCTCACCACCAGGGGGCACGGCCTGCCCCTGGCCCGCGCCCACCTATGGTGAGGCCACCCTAGCCCACCTCTGATGCCGCCCCTTCGCCTATAAAGACCCCCCGACGGGAAAAACCTAAAGACCCAATCACTTTTCCAGAATACATCGCGATCTGCCGCCGCAGTCGACCCGAGATCGAGAGGGTCCAGAAGCTCTTCCCAGCACCCTGCCGGAGAGGGGAATCACCACCGGAGATCTCCTTCATCGCCATGCTTGCCTCCGGCGCGATGAGTGAGTAGTCTACCTTGGACTATGGGTCCATAGCAGTAGCTAGATGGTTTTCTTCTCCACCATGTGCTTCATGTTTAGATCTCGTGAGCTGCTTTACATGATCGATATCACCGTTATGTAATTCTACATGTTGTGTTTGTTGGGATCCGATAAATATTGGTGTTATGATTGAGTTGATGTGCTGAATATTATCTTATGTTATCTCTATGTTGTTTATGATCTTGCATGCTCTCCGTTGTTAGTAGCTATCTTGGCCGAGTAGTTGCTAGTGACTCCAAGAGGGGGTATTTATGCTCGATAGTGGGTTCATGCCTCTATTTAATCTAGGGGAGTGACAGAAACCTCTAAGGTTGTAGATGTGCTGTTGCCATTAGAGAGAAAACAAGATTCATATGCTCAAGGGCATATGCTTTGTTTACATTACACACTTTGCTTAATGCAGTTATCTGTTGTTCGCAACTTAATACTTGTGGAGTTCTCGGATTGATTCGCCACATGTGGATTATTAGTGATAGATGCAGTTGGATGACGGTCTATGTATCTTGTTGTAATGCCCAGAGTAAATGTCATAGTGATCCTCTTGACATATGCATGTTGTCTTTATTCTATCAATTGCCCAACTATAATTTGTTTACCGAGCATGTGTTATTTTATCTTATGGAGAGACACCACTAGTGAACTGTGGACCCCAGTCCTATTTCCTTTATATTGTTATCACCTATTTACTTTACTCGTATTGTTTACTTTACTCGCATATTACTATTACTTTCCACTCGATACGCTCATACCTTTGTTTCAAGCAAACCGGTGAGATTGATAACCTCATCGTAAGTTGGGAGCAAAGTATTTGGTTGTGTTGTGTGCAGGTTCCACGTTGCCACTCGCAAAGCAAAGCTTGGACGAGGCGCCTTATAAATTGTCTGGAGCTGTCGCGAAGCTAGCGGGCATCACCTTCTTGAGTTTGGCTTTTTCCTGGATACGATTAAACCTTGGTTTCTTACTGAGGGAAAATTTGCTGCTGTACTCATCATACCTTCCTCTTGGGGTTCCCAACTGGATGGTGAAAAACCATCAACACCGTGCCGCATCAAGCTAATTTTTTGGCGCTGTTGCCGGGGAAAAAGAAGACTTCTGCAAGGGGAGTTTCGCACGCACATCCTTTACTTTGTTTTAAGTTTTGCTTTACTTTATTTTTAGTTGCATCATTTTATCAAAAACACAAAAAAATTAGTATCCTTTATAGTTGTTACTTTATTACTTCTAGTTCATTATGTTGTTTCCTAAGTACGTTTTGGAGGACCTCTCAGTAGGTAGTGGTTCTATTATTGGGAAAAGTAACATCGAGGAGTTCTTTAATCATATTATTATGCATACAGATGTTGAGGAAAAATCTTTGGCTGAGCTTGCTCCTAGTTATGAAGTTGCTTCTGCTTATTTAGTTCACATGTTAGAAGCTAGGTTTGCTAGCCTTAATCCTTTTATGCAATACATGTTCCTTAAGCTTCATGATATTCAGGACCCCGAAAAGAAAGCTTTTATCTTGGAAACTTTGTGCATATAATTTAGAGATGTTGCCATTGAAGCTAGGAAAGTTCTTAAGCGTTTTAATAAGCTTGGTTCACATATAAAGGTTGTTAGTACAAATAATGAGGGAACCGAAATACCTATACCTAGCAAACTCTTGGGATTGTATGAAGCTTTTGAAAATAATTTTGATTGGATCTGTCCCAAAAATCTTTTTAGTGATTTGAGTGAACCAAAGCGTGATCACAAAGGGTCTTCAAAAACTTATGTGGATGAAATACAATGCCTTATTGAGAAGACCTCTGCAATGGATCTTAATGCCTCTTTCGAAAATACTTGATTCGCATTTTCTGCACCTAGCTCAAAGGCGTTAAAGAAAAGCACTCTTGGAAGATAACCCAATATTTTTAATTTCAGAAAATTTTGTTTTATTTGAGTCTTGGAAGTTATTACTACTGTAATAACCTCTCCTTATCCTTTTTATTTCATTGTTGTGCCAAGAGAAGCCTCTAATTTGAGTGAGGTAAGATTTGGGGATGTTGCTGTCCTGAAACAGTTTTCGGTGCTGCACCGTAAAAATTTGTGAAAATTTTCTGTATATCTTTTGGACCTGCGATTTCTTGTGCATATGCCCCAGGTTATATCCAAACTTTCATTAGTTGAACACTTTTTGATTTGAGCAACATAAAATCCTCTAAAATTTCGACCTTTGTCACCTGTTCTGTTTTGACAGATTTCTGCCAATATTTGTGTTTGCCGCTCGATCGCTTTCTTTTTGAGTTCTTTTGATCACGGAACTTTTGGGGAAGTTGCTACAGTAGTATATGCTTTATATGTGGTGGTTTTGAGTTGAAACCTTGTCGGTGTTATGGATACCGGGGTATCCCGGTCCACCTGCTCCTGGGCCACGTCATCGGCCCATCTTCGGAATCAAGGACCCAAGCGGCGGAGAAGACCCTCACGAGGAGGCGCCTCGTGAGGAGAACGACAACCAAAACTGCTAAGGACCAGAAGACCTCCTCACGAGCCCCCACTGGTGAGGAGAGGAAGTACGCCCACGTCAGCTCAGCATGTTTGCGTGCAGAGCAAGAAGATAACGGGCAGAAGACCGCGTACCGCCCACGCTACATCCGACAGGGAGGAGACCAGCTTTCTCTGTGCCTGCCCAAAGCGGCACAGTGGTAGTTGGCCACCCCCCTAAAAATAGCGTGGATGGTGCAGGGCGCCAGAGGAGGACGTCAGCTTCCTCCACCCACTCCTGTGGACCGGCGCCACTACCTTACGAAGACCCAGTCTACAGAAGAGTATAGTCTACAGCTGTCCTCCCTCCTTGGCCGTGTGTGGCAACCCCTTCCCCAAGAAGATAAGGGGAAGGAGGACCTTGGCGCTATAAAAGGAGGGAGGGGCCATCCCTTAGAGGGGATCGAATCTTCATCTTCTTCAGGCTGCTAGCTGGGCACACAGGTTCTTCAACCTCTGGCCAGCTAGAGCTTTGTAACCAAGGCCTTGTACTCCTCGCGAGGTGTCGCGTTGCAATACAAGAAGGAAGGAAGTAGGGGTTTTACCTCACCACGAGGCCCCTGAACCTGGGTAAGGCTCGGTCTCCCTCTCTGTAGTGCGTTGCGCGTTCGACGATCGAGGCTTCCGTCACCGTGCTTCGTTGCGATCCAAGATCTCACACGATTCAGCCCCCTGCGTTCGAATCCTTGGGTCCGTCGCGTGGTACCCCGTGTTCTTGCGACACGAAATCCATCGACATTTGGCGCGCCAGGTAGGGGGTTGTGGTGTGTTTTCTTCTAGATCTGCTTCGACATGGCCGACGACAATGCAAGGCTCGAGCGTCTTCGCCGTCGCAACGCTGCTCGGGGGCAAACCGAGCCCATCTTCCGTCGTCATGAAGCTTTGGCCGAGGAGGAAGAGGAGGAAGATCTGGAGTCCTCCTACCTCCTGTCCAGGCGAACGGAGCCTTCGCTCTCCTTCACCGCCACCGCCACTTCTCGCGCTCGTTCTGGGAGTCAGCCGTCTCCTGCGTAGGCACTCGCCATGGCGTAGGAGCTGCTGCGCTATCAACCCACCGACGACGGGCGTGAGGGGTGGCGCGCTCGAATCGCCGAGCTCGTCGCCATCGCCAACGAAGACCCGGCCCAGGGAGGAGCCCAGGGCGCGGGGAACCCAGATCCGGTGGCGAGGCATCGCGCCCCGGGCGCCGGAGATGGGAGGGCCAACAAGGCCAAGAAGGTGGTTTCTCGTGCCGCGTCTTCGCCGCGCGGGGAGCCCAGCTGCCAAATCGTCCAACGCGCTCCGGAAGACGCACGCGTCTCCCTCGAGCGCCGCCACGAAAATCATGACCGCGCCATCGACGACATCGGCGAAGCTGGCAAGAACGTCAGGACCCCCGGCATCCCAATCTACAACCCCGGGTGTCTTGCCCTCACTCGCCAGCAGCGCTACGTCGTCTGGCCTGACAAGTTCAAGCCGGACATCAGCGCGCGTTACGACGGGACCACAAATCCTATTGAATTCCTCCAACTCTATGTCGTCGCCGTCCAGGCTGCGCGTGGAGATCAGCGCGCCATGGCCAATTGGTTCCCCATGGCCCTCAAGGACGCTCCGCGAACTTGGCTCATGAATCTTCCTCACGAATCCGTGACTTCGTGGAAGGATTTGTGTCGTCAGTTCGTTGCCAACTTCATGCCCATGTACGAGCGCCCCGCCACCAAGAATGATCTTAAGGCGGTGCGTCAGGATAAGGGCGAGACGCTTTGTCAGTACATCCAGCGCTTCAGTCAGATGAGGAACAAGATCCCCAGGATCTCCAACGAGGAGGTCATCTCTGCGTTCTCCACGGGCATCTCCGACGTCAAGATGCGGGAGAAGCTGTCCGTGAATGATGAGCTGACTTCCATCGTCAGGCTCTTCGAGATCGCCGACCGCTGCGCCAAGGCTGAGGAGGGGAGGCTCTTCGTGCACAATCTGCCGGAGGCGCCTCCCCCAAAGCCGAAGTCCAAGGACCCCAAGCGAAAGGAGGCTGCTGTCCTCGCGGCGGAGCCAGATCATAAGCAACGCCGCGGGGACCGCTCCGATCGCGATAAAGGTCGACGTCGCCGCTACTGCATTATCCACAAGAAGGACACCCACAATACCGAGGATTGTTGGATTGTCCGGAAGTTTCACGAGGAAAACGGCGTCGCCAAGCGTTGCGGGAGCGGCCACAGCAACGGTAAGAGTGGATCCCGGGGCGATCACCGCGACGACGACCGCGAGGAAGGTCGCCGCCGTGGGGGTCTGTCTCGAGCCGATCCCGAGCTGCTGCCGCTGCCCCCACCAGCAAACGATCGTCGGGAGGAAGACCAGGGGGGCTATCAAGAGCCGCGAGACTTCGCCGCTTGCCTCCTGGGTGGAGCTCAGGCTCCTCTGTCAAATCGACACTTCAAGCAGCTGTCGCGAGAAATCGCGGCGGCGTAGCCCAGCGTCGGCAATCGCCTAATGAAGTGGTCGACGTGCAAGATTGGCTTCGACGAGGAGGATCATCCGGCTTCCACAAGGGGCGTGGGCACAATCCCCCTCTTGTGCACGCCAACCATCAACAACGTCGCCGTCAACCGCACTCTCATCGACGGAGGGGCGGGCCTCAACATCATCTCGGTCGAGATCTTCGAAAAGATGCAGGTGCCGTACCACCGGCTCATGCCAACTCGGCCGTTCTTCGGAGTAACCGAGGGGTCTACAACGCCAATTGGGCAAGTAAGCCTGCCCGTCACCTTCGGCACCCGGGACAACTACAGGACAGAAAGCCTCGACTTCGACATCGCCTACATCGCCCTGCCATACAATGCCATCCTCGGCTACCCAGCCCTGGCTAGGTTCATGGCAGCAACGCACCATGGCTTCAACGTCCTCAAGATTCTGGGCGCCAACGGCACGATCACCGTGCGCTGCAATGAAAAGGATGCTCTCCGGTCAGTGGAGCACGTCTACCGTGAGGCCGCCACCATGTTCCCCGCCGATGAAGATCTGCTGGAACACTCCGGCGACCTCACGAGGAAGAAGCAGCTCGTTTCCCAAGAGCGGGCTGCTGCGAAGAAGGCCTCTCTTGAGCCCCACTCTCTGGGTTCGACAGGGAAGAAGTTCGCCGCCTCTGCATCGCCTACTCCGAGCGAGGACTTGGTCCATCCAATGCTGGACGTGAGCATTGGGGAAGCTGCGGTACCCTCAGGTAGGAGGCCCCAGTTTACCCAGGAGCGCTCGGCAACCAAGAAGGTCCCGCTTCAGGCTGGGGGCTGCGACAACTTCATCACCATTGGGGCAGGGCTTTCCCCCAAATAGGAAAGCGCGCTCGTCACCTTCCTGCGGGCAAACTCTGACATGTTCGCTTGGACTCCGTCAGATATGCCCGGCGTTCCCAGGGAGGTGATTGAGCACCACTTAGCCATGTGCCCTCAGGCACACCCCGTGAAGCAGAAGACTAGGAAGCAAGCCCAAGAGAAGCAGGATTTCATCGTCAAGGAGATAGAGAAGCTGAAGAAGGCCAAGCTGATACGCGAGGTAGCCCACCCCACCTGGATTGCTAATCCGGTGGTCATCCCAAACGCTAACGGCAGTGGGCGCCTCTGCGTGGACTTCACGAGTCTCAACAAGGCCTGTCCCAAGGATCCTTATCCGCTCCCGAGGATAGATCAAATCGTCGACTCCACCGCCGGGTGCGACCTCCTTTGCTTCTTGGATGCTTTCTCCGGCTATCATCAGATCAAGATGGCAAAGGAGGACGAGGAGAAAACCGCCTTCATCACGCCCTGTGGGGTGTACTGCTACGTCTGCATGCCCTTCGGCCTGAAGAACGCAGGAGCCACCTTCCAAAGGCTCATGCGCAAGGCCTTGGGGGCTCAGATGGGAAGGAACGCGGAGGCCTACGTCGACGACATCGTCGTCAAGACACGCGAGGGTCACACCTTCATCAAAGATCTGGAGGAAACATTCGTCAACCTGAGGAAGGTAAACATCAAGCTCAACCCCGTCAAGTGCGCCTTCGGCGTACCGTCGGGAAAACTGTTGGGGTTCCTCGTGTCCAATCGCGGGACAGAGGCGAACCCCGACAAGGTCAAGGCCATCGAAGAAATGCGTCCTCCGCGCAATCTCAAGGAAATGCAACGCCTCGCGGGGTGCATGGCAGCCCTGGGACGTTTTATCGCAAGGAGTGGGGAGAAAGCTCTGCCCTTCTTCAAGCTTATGAAACACACCGGGAAGTTCGAGTGGACTCCGGAAGCCGACAAGGCTTTCGCCGAGTTAAAAAGGTACCTCACGAGCCCACCGATCATGGTTGCCCCAACCCCCCGCGAGCCTTTGCTACTCTACATCGCGGCAACTCCAAGGACTGCAAGCGCTGTTCTCGTCGCAGAGCGAGACGCCAAGGTGATCACCAAAGAGGAGGTCACTCCTCCAAGATCGGGAGCTCCTCGCGAGGAAGAGGCTGCTTCATCTCCCGACCCTCGAGAAGAGCCGCCCACAGAATCTTCGCCGACCGAGCCGCTCTCTCAGAGCAACGCTCAAAAGCCTCCTGAGGAGGAGCCTTCCATGGGTGTCGTCAAGGTGCAAAAGCCTGTGTACTTCGTCAGCACGGTACTGCGTGACGTGCGGGAATGCTACACCATGCAGCAAAAGCTGCTCTACACCTTGCTCATCGCCTCGCGGAAGCTACGCCACTACTTCCAGGGTCACCCGATTAAGGTGGTAACCGATCGGCCCCTGGAAACCATTCTACGCAACCCCAATGTCACCGGGCGGGTGGCTGAGTGGGCCGTGGAACTTCAGCCTTTCGAGATCTCCTTCGAAACTACAAAGGTAATCAAGAGCAAGGCTTTGGCCGAGTTCACTGCAGAATGGACTGACCCATTCGCCGACGAGCCTCCAGAGGTGGAGTCAACTCTCCCTGGAGAGGAGGCCCCAGGCCTCTAGGTCATGCACTTCGACGGCGCCTTCAATCTCCCCGGCGCGGGAGCTGGTGCTGTCCTAACCTCTCCCTCTGGAGACAAGCTCTTCTATGCTGTGCAGCTCTGCTTCAAGCCTGAGAACAAGGTCCCCAACAACATCGCGGAGTACGAAGGACTACTTGCTGGCCTAAGGGCAGCAAACGCTTTGGGCATCAAGCGCCTCATCGTCAAAGGAGATTCACAACTAATTGTGAACTTCTCGAATGAGAGCTACACTCCAAAGGATGAGCACATGGCGGCTTATCTCGAGGAGCATCGAAAGATGGAAAAACGCTTCCAAGGTTTGGAAGTGAAGCACGTCCCGAGAGGAGAAAATGTGGAAGCCGACGAGATCGCCAAGCGCGCCTCTCATCGCCTGTCACAGCCTGCCGGCGTCTTTGAGGAACGTCTCTTCAAGCCGTCCGCTTCTCCATCGACATCCGATTCACCTCCTCCTTCTGCTTTGCCGCCACCACCGGAGCAGGGGGCTCCGGATTGCGGGCCTCCTTCGGGTGACCGCGTCCTTCTAGCATTGGCACGGCAGGAGGGAGTGGATTGGATCATCGAGCTCAAGGCCTACCTCACCAGCAGCAGGCTTCCCGAGGATGAAGAGGAGGCCGAGAGGATTGTGCGGCAAGCTTTGGGCTACTGCGTCAAGGATGGTGACATGTACCGGCGTCGCCCAAACGGCGTCGCTCTGAAGTGCATTTCAACTCACCAAGGCCAAGAGCCTCTCAAGGACATCCACGCCGGCGAATGCGGGCATCACGCTTCTGCGGCAACTCTAGCCGCAAAGGCGTACCGAAGCGGGTTCTACTGGCCTTCGGCGCTCGGAGATGCGGTGGAGATGGTCAACAGGTGCGAGGCGTGCCAATTCCACGCCAAGCAGATACATCAGCCGGTGCAAGAGCTGCAAACCATCCCACTCACTTGGCCCTTTGCAGTTTGGGGGCTGGACATCCTCGGTCCATTCCCCAGAGCGCAAGGGGGCTATCGCTACCTCTACGTCGAGGTCCGGTGGGTGGAGGTGGAACCGGTGTGCACAATCCCGGCGAGGTCCGCAGTCAAGTTCATCCGTGGGCTGGTCTGTCGTTTTGGTGTGCCTAACCGCATAATCACCGACAACGGCAGCCAGTTCACCAGCAGACTGTTCCGGGACTACTGTGCATCGGTCGGCATCAAGATCTGCTTCGCCTCCGTCGCCTACCCCCGGAGCAATGGCCAAGCCGAGCGTGCTAACGCCGAGGTCCTCAAAGGACTCAAGACGAAAAGCTTCAACGCCAAGCTCGAAGCCTGCGGCAAAAAATGGTTAGACAACCTCCAATCCATCTTGTGGTCCATCAGGACTACCGCCACCAAACCCACTGGAGAAACCCCTTTCTTCCTGGTCTATGGGGTGGAGGCTGTTCTTCCCACCGACGTCAAGTTCGGATCGCCAAGAGTGCTCGCCTTCAACGAAATTCGCCAAGAGGACCTCATCAAGGATCGCCTCCTCCTGCTCGAAGAAGCTCGGTGCCAAGCCGCGCTCCGCGCTGCGAGGTACCAGCAAGGACTACGCCGCTACCATAGCCGCCATGTTCGAGCAAGAACTCTGGAGGTCGGCGACCTGGTACTGAGGAGAATACTCTCTCGCGAGGGCCTGCACAAGCTGTCTCCAATGTGGGAAGGACCCTTCAAGGTGACGCACATCGCCAGGCCAGGCTCGGCGCGGCTGGAAACCGCAGAAGGCGTGCCGGTGGGGAACCCGTGGAACATAGCTCATCTGCGAAAGTTCTACCCTTAGGTTCCTCACGAGGAGAAAAAGACCGTTTTTACGGCACTTGTATCAGCTCAGTCCGCTCTTAAGCACTGATATTAAGTTAATGCGCAATATAGCGCCTCTGCTTCGGCATGACATCAAATGGCATGAAGTCCATTTATTTTCTGTTGTACTCCTCGCGGAAGGGGGCTAGGCACGGTGTCTATGCTGGGGCCTTCGCCCGGAAAATAGCGAGCCCGAAAAACCCAAGGGGAATGAGCTCTGGTCGGGGGCGACGGCCCTGTTATCGATCACCTCCAAATACCCATGGTGCTTAGTTCCTCGCGAAGTACATCGGAAAATAAAAAATCTTCGAGGAAAAGTCCAAGGTGTGCCTCAAGGCACCCGCTAAGGACCTACCCCTCGTGAGCAACCCTCACGAGGGAGCAAGGACGCGTCGATGCACCAGCATCCGCAGGAAGATTCCCTCTGCCGAGGAAGGCCTAACGTGGCAGGATTATTGAAGACCAAGGCCGCTCCGATCATCTTGCGAAGGAGACGCAGATCCGGAGGTCCGCGCCAGGCCCTTCACCTCATGAGCAGCCCTTGTGAGGTGTCGACGGTCTCTGGGCTCTCTTAAGCGTCGACGTTTTCACGTCCGTGAGGGTCCAGCTTCCCTCAACGACGAGGAAGGCCCCGTGAATCGCCACGCGCGGCAATTTGCTCTTAGCTGCTAGCACAGATAGTGCCACGCTCCTCCACGACGGAGAAGGTCCCTGTGCCGGTCACAGGGGCATCTTATTCGCCTTCTTTTTTCGTTTGATTTCTTGATTTGTTTTTCCGTTTTCGGGGATTTGGGGTTTTTTGTTTTCCAACTCTTTCTTCAACTTCTTGTCTCAGGAATCGTCCAATGTGTCGTCAATGCCGACCCCATCTCGAGCTCTGAGGCGGAGGGAGGCTTCCCGTCGATGCCAACAACTCACCAGGGCTCTCGAGCGAGCAAATGACCAGGACATTGAAGAACAGCAAGATAATTAACAGGCGGTTTCCATTAAAGCGCCCCTAGTGGGGGAAGGAGTGGAGCACGGCGGGGCATACCCCGCCGGCAAGGACTACACGACAAAAGAGGGGAGGAGACTAGCTCCCCTCCCCAGAGGACTACCACGCCAGGGCCACCTCTTCACTGCGCCGCGGGCTGGGGATAGGTGCGGCGGACGCCGCCGGCGGTGAAGATCCGCACCGTAGCCTCCAGCGTCCCCAGCTTAAAACGGAAGATGAGGTGGTCGCCGATGCGGAGGCGATGGCCGAGGGCAAATGCCCTCCAGCGGCCGGAGAGGACGGCGCGGCCGCCGTCCCCAAGGAGGATGTCCACAGGCCAGAAGAGATCTGGCCTGCTCTGTTCCCCCATGGCAATCTCCCCGGCGGCCGTGCCGGGGGCGTAAATCACCCTCCGGACAGCGTCGGGCAGCCGGAGGGAGTTGAAGCCCGGGGCGTCGACGACGACGAGAAGCTCCAGGAACCGGGACCCCGGGCCGATGAGGGGTCCCAGCATCGCTGCCGCCAGGGGGCGCGGAGTGGCAATCACTCCGTTCGCCGGCGGGGCTGGAGGATCTGCTTCAGGGGGAGGCGGGCCCAGGGCGGCCAGCACCTCCTGAAGGGCCCGATCGACGCTCCCCGAGGCGCGGGGAGCAGGCGCCGCCGCCAGCGGCGACGGCGAGTTCAGAGCACCCCCGCGCACTGGACCCCGGAGGGTCATGGCGCTGGAGGTCCCCAGGGCGGCGCGGTTCGCCTCTTCCTGCCGCGGCGCGCCAATGCGGAGGGGGCCGCCGGCGCCGGGCGCGCATCGCGCCGGGATCTTCGCCTTGATCCCGCTGCCCGGGGGACGCCCGCGGCGTTTCGCTCCAGAGCTTGTTACGGCGGCGGCGGAGGAGTTGGAAGGATCCATGAGCTCAGGGGCGCAGAAGCAGAAGTGGCACTGGAGGAAGGAGGTGAAGTGCGTCCGGCGTCGATGCGTCAAATCCCTGCGCGGGAATCGAAGCATTAGCGCAGTGCTCCGCAGTCAAGCGACGCGTCATCATGACGGTTGACGCCTCGGAGACTGTAACGTCACCCGCCGTTTCGTCTCGCCAGCTGCGGCCGCGCCAAGCATCCACAGCGTCTGCCTCTTCACATGGACCTCTGACCACACGGTTAATGCGTGCCGTTGGAGGGCCCAGCAGCTTCTGGGGCCCCCGTCCCTCCGCTCCCTCGAGAGGGCGCGTTTGCGGGCCGGGCTCCCGGGGGCTACTGTCGGTGTTATGGATACCGGGGTATCCCGGTCCACCTGCTCCTGGGCCACGTCATCGGCCCATCTTCGGAATCAAGGACCCAAGCGGCGGAGAAGACCCTCACGAGGAGGCGCCTCGTGAGGAGAACGACAACCAAAACTGCTAAGGACCAGAAGACTTCCTCATGAGCCCCCGCTGGTGAGGAGAGGAAGTACGCCCACGTCAGCTCAGCACGTTTGCGTGCAGAGCAAGAAGATAACGGGCAGAAGACCGCGTACCGCCCACGCTACCTCCGACAGGGAGGAGACCAGCTTTCTCTGTGCCTGCCCAAAGCGGCACAGTGGTAGTTGGCCACCCCCCTAAAAATAGCGTGGACGGTGCAGGGCGCCAGAGGAGGACGTCAGCTTCCTCCACCCACTCCTGTGGACCGGCGCCACTACCTTACGAAGACCCAGTCTACAGAAGAGTATAGTCTACAGCTGTCCTCCCTCTTTGGCCGTGTGTGGCAACCCCTTCCCTAAGAAGATAAGGGGAAGGAGGACCTTGGCGCTATAAAAGGAGGGAGAGGCCATCCCTTAGAGGGGATCGAATCTTCATCTTCTTCAGGCTGCTAGCTGGGCACGCAGGTTCTTCAACCTCTGGCCAGCTAGAGCTTTGTAACCAAGGCCTTGTACTCCTCGCGAGGTGTCGCGTTGCAATACAAGAAGGCAGGAAGTAGGGGTTTTACCTCACCACGAGGGCCCTGAACCTGGGTAAGGCTCGGTCTCCCTCTCTGCAGTGTGTTGCGTGTTCGACAATCGAGGCTTCCGTCACCGTGCTTCGTTGCGATCCAAGATCTCACACGATTCAGCCCCCTGCGTTCGAATCCTTGGGTCCGTCGCGTGGTACCCCGTGTTCTTGCGACACGAAATCCATCGACAAACCTGAAGCAAAAAGGGTTGATCCAATGTTATGCTTACACTAATGTTGCTAATAGAATTGTGTTTAGTTTTGTATGAAGGAAGTTTTCAAGTGTAGGGATTGGAGAATGATGAGATGAGTTGAAGAATGGACAAAAGCTCAAGCTTGGGGATGCCCATGTCACCCAAGAAATATCCAAGAGGTACAAGCGTCAAAGCTTGGGGATGCCCCCGAGGCACCCCTTCTTCATCGGCAAAAATCAGGTCACCTTTCAACACACTATATTTTTATTGCTTCATGCATTATGCGTTTTCTTGGAGCGTCAGTTGTTTTTAGTTTTCAGTTTTGTTTTGTTTTGTTGGCTGCAATAAATGGTTGGACCCCAACAAATTCCTTTTGGAGAAGTTGCTTTGCTTTTCATTTGCCAAGAACACTCCGTTTTTCACTCTTATCGTTTCAACGAGTGTTCTATTTTTCTAGAACTGCATTTAGCTTTCGTTTTTTGCCTTGATTTGTGTTCAGATCTTGTTATATCTTTTTATCAAGGTGTATTTTGACCTCTGGTATATGTTGGTTTTCATCAAAAGAGTTGTTTATAAAAAGTTCGAATGGTGTTGGAAAAGAGAAAAAGCTTTATGCCAAAAAGTGGTACAAGAAGGAGCTTGTGTAGACTGTGGCCTAGGCTTTTGCATGTCATGCTTGATGTCTTTTTGATAGTACGCTTAGTGGGTTTGCTGTAGCATGACTTGTCTCAAATAACTGAGATTGCTTAATGAGCCTTTGAAAAAATCATGCGTTGTTTTAATTATTTGGAAGCATTATTTTGGTTTTCTCCTTTGATGCTTTATTTGGGTTGACTTGGCGCATGTTCACACATGTTAGACTCATACAAAGTCGCCATTGCCTCTATGATCATTTAGTTTTTGACTTTTGATGCCATCTTATGCTTCTTTTAATGTCGCTTTGTCGCTATGTATGATTATGGCCGTTATTGCTCTCTTAGTTGGTCGCTCCCAGTCTTTTGCTAGCCCTCATTTTGTACTGAGTATGAGCTCTACTCGTGCATCCAACTCCTAAAAACCAAGTTTGTCATTGTGTCCACTATAAATTCCTATGCATGGTATTTGTAATCCATTCCAAGTAAATTTTCATGTGCTACCTTTCAAAACTTTCAACTACTTGTCGTTTTGTGCCACTGTTTTTAGCTCATGGGGACATAGTGGTCGGAATTGCTATCTTCCATATTAAATTAAGTACCCCTGACTAGGCAGCTTCATCTGCTCGTCATTAATTTTGCTAGAGAGCTGGTCAGACCATTGCAATCTAATTTAAAAAAAAAAGTGCCCCTCCATGGTATGTGAATGTTGGTGGGCACCCGATGGAATCGGTTAGCCATGGTTTGCGAAAGGAAAAAAGGTGGGGAGGAGTGCCAAAGCTTTATAAAAGAGCACCAATGTGCCAAATTTTCAAAGAACTCGGAACCGCTCTCACTTGTTTATTATGGAAGATAGTAAGACCCCATTGCCAGTCGTTGACATGAAACAACTACCTCTCAAAACCCAATTTTTTTCTCTGTTATACAAATGAAAAGCTCTAGCACATGTTTAATCACTGCTTCCCTCCGCGAAGGGCCTTTCTTTTAGTTTTATGTTGAGTCACCACCTTCTACCTTTATGCACCTTCTAAGAGAGCATAGTTGTCATTCTGAGTATAATGTGCAGTGTCCCAAAGTTTTCATTGATTGATTCATGATGTTGGTTTCACTTGTTCTTAAATTATTTGTATCTAGTCGCCCTCTTAAACTTGAAGGTGTCCTATGCATTTATGTTTTGCTACTCCATGAGGGACAAGCTGAAAACCATTTGTATGTTTTTCCATATGATTTGAACACACGTTTGACTTTCAATGTTTCATTTTCATGATCTTTTGTTTGTGTTCTTTTTCATGTTATAACATGGTTGCTAAGTTTCTTCTATCAAGATTATATCTTTCATGCCCATGTTTTAAGTTCTTTTGATCCCAGCGCACAATGCTTACATAGATGATCAAGATTATGTAGGTGCATGTCACTTCAAAAATTATTTCTTTTGTTATCACTTACCTACTCGAGGACGAGCAGGAGTTAAGCTTGGGGATGCTGATACGTCTCTAACGTATCTATAATTTTTGATGCTCCATGCTTGTTTTTACACCATTTGCTTAGTGTTTTGTTACACTTCATGGCATTTTTATGCATTTGCCAGAACTAACCTATTAACGAGATGCCATAGTGCCAGTTCCCTGTTTTCTGCTATTTTTGTGTTTTAGAAAAGTTACATAGGAAATATTCTCGGAATTGGACGAAACAAAAGCCGAACGTCCAGAAATTTACCAAAGCTTCTAGAGAACCGAAGAGGAGACCGAGAGGGTCCACTGGGGGGCTAGACCACTAGGGGGCGCGGCCTGCCCCTGGCCCGCGCCCAGCTGTGGTGAGGCCACCCTGGCCTCCCTCCGACGCCGCCCCTTCGCCTATAAAGACCCCCCGACGGGAAAAACCTAAAGACCCGATCACTTTTCCAGAATACATCGCGATCCGCCGCCGCCGTCGACCCGAGATCGGGAGGGTCCAAAAGCTCTTCCCGGCACCCTGCCGGAGAGGGGAATCGCCACCGGAGGTCTTCTTCATCGCCATGCTTGCCTCCGGAGTGATGAGTGAGTAGTCTACCTTGGACTATGGGTCCATAGCAGTAGCTAGATGGTTGTCTTCTCCACCATGTGCTTCATGTTTAGATCTCGTGAGCTGCTTTACATGATCGAGATCACCGTTATGTAATTCTACATGTTGTGTTTGTTGGGATTCGATGAATATTGGTGTTATGATTGAGTTGATGTGCTGAATATTATCTTATATTATCTTATGTTATCTCTCCGTTGTTAGTAGCTATCTTGGCCGAGCAGTTGCTAGTGACTCAAGAGGGGGTATTTATGCTCGATAGTGGGTTCATGCCTCTATTTAATCTGGGGGAGTGACAGAAACCTCTAAGGTTGTAGATGTGGTGTTGCCATTAGGGAGAAAACAACATTCATATGCTCAAGGGCATATGCTTTGTTTACATTACACACTTTGCTTAATGCAGTTATCTGTTGTTCGCAACTTAATACTTGTGGAGTTCTCGGATTGATTCGCCACAAGTGGATTATTAGCCATAGATGCAGTTGGATGACGGTCTATGTATCTTGTTGTAATGCCCATAGTAAATCTCATAGTGATCCTCTCGACATATGCATGTTGTCTTTATTCTATCAATTGCCCAACTGTAATTTGTTTACCCAGCATGTGTTTATTTTATCTTATGGAGAGACACCACTAGTGAACTGTGGACCCCGGTCCTATTTCCTTTATATTGTTATCACCTGTTTACTTTACTCGTACTGTTTACTTTACTCGCATATTACTCTTACTTTCCACTCAATACGCTCATACCTTTGTTTCAAGCAAACCGGTGAGATTAACAACCTCATCGTAAGTTGGGAGCAAAGTATTTGGTTGTGTTGTGTGTAGGTTACACATTGCCCCTCGCAAAGCAAAGCTTAGACGAGGCGCCTTATAAATTGTCCGGAGCTATCGCGAAGCTAGCGGGCATCACCTTCTTGAGTTTGGCTTTTTCCTGGATACGATTAAACCTTGGTTTCTTACTGAGGGAAAATTTGCGGCTGTACTCATCATACCTTCCTCTTGGGGTTCCCAACTAGACGGTGAAAAACCATCAACACCGTGCCGCAGCACACTGCAAGTGAAGATTTCCGAACTTTGAAGCCACCATAATGATGCAAGGATGCTTGGACAAAATTCACAAGTTACCAAATCATAAAATTTGTCCAAGGCTTTATATGGTGCTGCGTCACCTTACTTTATGGGTTAAACTCATGTATTTTCATCCTAGGTATTTTAGGGATTTTCTGGAGGCTATTTGAGTGGAAAAGGGCCCATCTAGGGCTATTTTCGGATAGCCCATTAGGGTTGTATGAAAATCCCTGCCCTGCCAGGAGCGAGCTAGGGCCTAGGTGGACGCCGTCACCGTTCGCCTCAGCCGTCGGAGACGCGGAACTCGCCCTTGACCTTGCAGTTGACCAGGAGCTCGGCCACGCCTCCCAGTTGACCAATGAGGGACTCCTCGCACCTCCGCGCCTCACAGCCATCGACCCAGAGCTCCTATGGTGAGCACTGGTCTTATCGTGTCCGTCGAGTAGCCAGGCATCGTGCGTAGTCGTGAGTGTCTAGCCTATAGCACGATTCTTAAAGCATCCATTTTTTTCCTCTATTCAAATGTTTGGTAATAGCCCCAACTGGGCCAGCCCGATGCCGATCTGCCCGGATCTGCGAGATCTGGCCCGTTTGTGTTTTTCCCAGAGATTTAGTTAACAAAGTCATTGAATTAGCAAACTTCTAAAATTCATAGAATATTCTATGAACATGCAAATTGAGTAATTAAAATTTTAGTAGACCTCTTGATTTCTTATCTAACCAATGGTTATGCATGCATGTAATTTGAAGCCCTGTAGAATTACAGGTATTTAAATTAGTGAACTATTCTCTTTTCATTCAAAAATCCAAATGTTAGGCTCTGTAGATTCGATTGGTCTGATTCAAATTTTCAGTAATGCTATGATAGGGTAGCTTGCATGTGGCACTGTAATGAGTGTTTTGTGATGTGTTTATATGCAGTAGTAATTAATATGCTATTTAGGCTATTTTGACTTGTTTAATTATTAAATCTATTAGATGCATGATTTTGACATGATTCAAATTCCTCTGTGTCATGTATTGCAGTAGCCTTCCAAACACCATCTAGTAGAATTTTCGGAACTCCAGAAAATATTTGAGAGTTTAATAGCTTTTCCAGTCATAGTTGGCACTATAAATACATAGAAAAATAATTACAACTCCTTCTTGGGTGAATTCACTTTTGTTGGATTCAGAAAATTGATACCTTCCATTTTATATGCTGGTAGAATGTTTTCGATCAATTTAATTGCCTGCTTGTTATTTAGAGTCAATTAGGGTTTACTTAATAGAGAAATCTTTTCTTTATTCTTAGAAATAATTATTGGTATGAAAACACCTGAGTGTGTTCAGTGAGATAACTTGTTTGTTTTTTATACTTGATTGGTGTGAATTGTTTGTTGTGTTGATGTGTGTGGCCTATTTATGCTTGCATAGTTATGTTGTTATTATTTTCCAGGTGTTAGATTCAAACAACACCAATCATACTGAGGAGGGGGAATCTTTGAGTACCAGGAAGAATACCAGGAACAAGCTGATCAAGGCAAGCCATATAACCTTGCTGCATCTCTGAATCCTAGCTTTATGCACTAGTCATCAACCCATGCACCTACACGGGCTAGCTAGCAAAAGTCCAGTTAAAGAACAAATCAAAATTACAAAGTCATAAAAACATGTTTACCGCTATTTTGAATGGTGGCAGAAATTGGAACAGAATACTTCCTTTGATTAAAAAAGAGTGTCGATGATTTCATACTAACTTAGTATAAAATTTATATTAAATTATGTACACCTTTTCTGATCGGAGGGATTAGTATCTATTAATAAGTAGGTACCTGATACTATAGCACATCGCAGCACACGCTCGTGTCTTATCGCAACAATCTTCTTCGATAGCTCTCTTCAGTGGAATTTTATATAACTGAACACAGATTACTTGGTAAATCACATAGTAAAAGCTCTCATCCATACGCACAACCGTCAAATTTCTAATGTTGTGTGCTCTGAAACTATATATGAGAATGGAGTGATGGATCAGACCTATTTTTGCACATATTGATGAGGAGATAAGAGAGGATATATAATTACCAATTAATTAACCCAAATTTAAGACATACCAGATTTTTATTCCATGCTTGGGATTACAAATATGCGTGCTACATCATTTAGCCTGCTTGCAAATATATGCTCTCCATGCTCAAAAGTTAGAACTAAACACATCCCCATATAATTAAACTTGTAGATGCCAATAAAAAATATATAGCAAAAATGCAGTACTATTTAGATAGCTATTCAGATGCATGGCAGTGAGAGATTGAAATACGCTTTTAAGACCAGTATAGACTACTACTAATAAGCAAGGAATTAACAGATATTACCTCCTAAGATGTGCAAACTTAACCGAGGAGTGGAAAACTTGATTGATATGCTGCTTCCACCAGCTTCTGGATTCACCTTGTGCACGTGCATACATCTACAACAGAGAATTTATGGGGTACCCATATTCTTGCATGGTGATTGGGTGTAGGAAGCTAGACGGCGTCGAGGCACTGAAGAGCTGCATCGCAGGTACCCAATTTTCCTCACAGCAGGCTCACAGAAGCCGTTGGCCACCTAATCTGCTAAAAGCGCCGGCACACCTCTTCCTCTTCTGAATTCGTAAGGTTTGAGATTTTTGTAACTGCATCTACTTTGTAATATTTGCTACTATTGCAATGATTACTATAATTTGTACTGTGGTACTATCAATGATCCAGGAATTGCATTTAACACACGAGTTCTACCTATTTAAAATGGTAGGACGCTACATATCTTCAGGCTATCCTGAATGATATCAATGATTAATTCCTAATCCTTGATATAGTCAGGGTAAAATTCCTTATTTCCCCCAACTTCATACCAGCATATGGGTGATCTACACTTTCTTCCATATAATGCTTCAATGGGTGATCTACACTTTCTTCCATACCAGCATATGGGTGATCTACACTTTCTTCCTTATTTCCATCTTTATAATACTTTGATATATGTTGTTGTATGAAAATTCCGCTAACGGCAGATGTTCATTCCAAGCTCTTCCACAATCTAAGACACAAGCTCTCAACATTTCTTCTAAGATTATGTTGGTTATCTCTGTTTGCCCTCTGGATTGAGGGTGATAGGCAGTACTAAAGTCTAACTTTGATCCTAATGAACTTTGCAAATGTTTCCAAGATGCTGAAGTAAATATTGATCCTTGATCAGATACTATTATCTTAGGTACTCCATATTTACTTACAATTTCATTGACATAAATTTTGGCTAACTTCTCACAGTTGTCTTTCTGATTAACTGCTAAGAAATGTGCCCTTTTTGTAAATCTATCAACAATTACCCAGATCATATCTTTTTGTGTTTTGGTCATGGGTAATCCTGAGATAAAATCCATTCCTATTTCTTTCCATTTCCACATTGGTATCGGTAATGGTTGTAATTTTTCCAGCTGGACTTTGATGTTCGGCTGTCACTTTATGAGAGGTATGACACTCAAAAACATACTTTGCTATTTCTCTCTTCATGTTGTTCCACCAAAATATTTCTTTCAAATCCATGTACATCTTCGTGCTTCCGAGATGAATTGAGTAAGGTGTTTGGTGTGTTTCTTTTAGTATCATTTCTTTAATTTCTGGAATGTTGTTCCACCAAAACATTTCCACATATCCATGTTGTTCCACCAAAACATTTCCACAGATTCTTCCTTGGAACCACAGAGATTTCCTTTCTCTTAGTTCAAAAGTTGATTCTCTTCCTTCTAAGATACGATTCAATTCTTCAGCTAAGAATGCATCTTCATTTTGTCTATTTATGATGGTGTCTTTAAGATTTACATTTAGATCAGTCATAGCTCCTAGGTTGTGATTCAAAAATTCTACTTGGATTTGATTGAGTTCCTTTTGTTATTCCTTTGGCATTTCCTTATCTATGACTATCACATGTTACCTTTTGGCTTTATGCATCTGCTACTACATTAGCTTTTCCTGGTGCATAATTGATAGTCATGTCGTAATCTTTTATCAATTCTAACCATCTTCTTTGCCTCATATTCAACACCTTTTGATTGAAGAAATACTTAAGACTTTTATGATCCGTATATAGTTCACACTTAGCTCCATACAAAAAATGTCTCCAACTTTTAAGTGCATATATGATGACTGCTAATTCTAAATCATGAGTTGGGTAGTTGACTTTATGTGGTTTAAATTGTCTTGAACCATAAGCTATTACATTTCTGTCTTGCATTAATACACATCCTAATCCATTCTTGGATGCATCGCAGCACACTGTATAGTCATTTCCATTTTGAGGCACTGCCAAAACTAGTGCTATTGTTAACTTTGTTTTGAGTTCTTGGAAACTCTTTTCACATGTCTCAATCCATTCAAATGGCACATCTTTTCCTAATAATTTGGTCATTGGTCTGGCAATCCTAGAAATCCTTCTATGAATCTTTGATAATATCCGGCAATTCCTAGGAATCCTTGAATTTCCTTGACATTATTTGGTGCTTTCCAATCTAGAATGGCTTGAACTTTATTTGGGTTTAGAGCTATTCCTTCTTTGTTATAACATGTCCTATGAATTCTACTTTGTCTAACCAGAATTTGTATTTGCTGAATTTGGCATACAACTGATGTTCTCTTAGAACTTGTAGAAATATTCTCAAATGGTTGGCTTGTTCGACTTTATCTTTGGAAGATACCAATATATCATCTATAAACACTATGACAAACTTGTCTAAATACTTCATGAATATCTTGTTCATCAAATTCATGAATATTGCTGGTGCATTGGTCAATCCAAATGGTACAAACAAATATTCATGGTGTCCATATCGTGATACAAATGTTGTCTTCGGAATATCTTCTTCCGTTATCTTTATCTGATGGTATCCCAATCTTAAAACAATTTTGGAGAAAACTCCTGCTCCTTTGACTTGATCAAACAAATCTTGTATTCTTGGTAAAGGATATTTATTCTTTATGGTGACATTGTTTAGGTTTCAATAGTCTCCACACATTCTTCTACCTCCATCTCTTTTATCCACAAATATGACTAGAGTTCCCCAAGGTGATATACTTTCTCTTATAAATCCTTTTTCTTCAAGTTCATCTATCTGAGCTTTCAGTTCTTCTAATTCTTTCAGACCCATTTTATATGGTGCTTGAGCTATTGGGGCAATTCTGGGTATTAGGTCAATTGTAAACTCTATCTCTCTATCTGGTGACATTTCGGGTAACTCTTTCAAAAATACATCTTGAAACTCTCTTACTATCGCTATGTCTTCTATTCTGACTTCTTTAAGTGAATTCAGTTGTAACTCGACTTCCATACAAGTATGCTTGTCTCCTTGATAAATGGCTTTTCCACCTCCCGGTTCTCGAATCGCAATGGTATTTTATCCACAGTCAATTTGGGCTCCATGGTTTGATAACCAATCCATACCCAATATGACCGCGATATCTCTCATCGGTAGATCCGTGTAATACTTGTTACCACAAATCATAAGGACTTGTTTTCTCTGATGTATGTAACTAAAATAATTCCCCTGGCTGATAAAATCGTGATAGGATATGCTAATTTGTTACATCGCATTCCGTATGCCTCGAACAACTCACTCGATATAAATGTAGTCATTGCTTCGGTATCAAATAAAGCTATGCCGGGATATGTTGAAATGTTAAGCATATGTATAACTGCGTGATCTGAGTGAATTACTTCTTCAACATTGGTGCAGTTTAGTTCTCCAAATGGTTTTCCTTTCTGTCCCGCATCGTTCCTCCCAAAGTTCCTTCCTTGAGAAGCTATCGGTGCATTGGGCAGTCTATTCCCACCAGCTGGTGCCATATTATTAGAATGATTAGGACAGTTTGGTTTCATGTGCCCTGGTTTTCCACAACCATAACAGATAATTTTGGGTTGTCGGCATTCTGATGCATAATGTCCTTTATATCCGCTATTATGACATATAACTTGACTTTTAGGATTTGACACTCCTTTTCTGGAATTTTGAAATCTAGGTCTTGGTCCTGGTTTGAAAGTCAAATTAGAATTTGGATTTGGATTCGGATTTGGTTTCTTAAATGGATATTTCTTTGGTTCCATTCATAACTTTTTCTTTCTTTCCTCTTGAACTTTTTTATAGTCATCTTCCAAAGTTATTGTTGCATCTACTAATTCTTGAAATTTGGTAGGTCTTGTTAATCTAAGTTACATTTTCGTATAAGGATGTAATCCATTCATGAATCTTTTCTTTTGTTTCTCCTCTATATCCACCTCGTCTATTGCATAACGAGATAGAACACTAAATTCTCTGACATATCTCATAACTGGTGAATCATTTTGTTTACGATTCTCAAATTCCCTTTTCTTAAGTTCCATAATACAATCGGGAACGTGAGTTTCTTGAACTTTTGCTTAAATTGTGTCCAGGTAATTCCTATTCCTGGTGGTTGTATGGCTAATAATTTTTCCCACCAAGCTGCTGCTGGTCCACTAAGTAAATAAGTTGGATATCTCAATTTCCCATCATCACTACAACCAACTGTATTCAGTTTCCGCTTAGTATCTCTTAACCAGTCCTCGACATCCATTGGTTCCGGTGCTGAAGCAAAAGGAAGTGGGCGTGTATTTTGAAAATCTGATAGGCTCACTCTTTTTCCTCTGTTGTCTCTCCCTTGTCCTCCTTGTGAAAAGATATGATGCACATGCTTATTTTGGACTTCTTGGTCTCTCTGACATCTCTCTTCCACCAATTGCATATACTGCATGAAACTTTTCTTCGAGATTGGGCGTGACTGTGATGCTGCTTGACTTCTTATTGTTTCTGCATCGGCATCCTGTTTTTCCAGGGCTTTCCTAGCTAATCGTTTAGATTTGGTTTCTACTACGTTTGTGGTTGGCATAACCTTCTAGTCCTGTAACATTTACGTAGGAACACCATGTTACATCATGCTATGCATAGTGGTGTGGGACCCCGGGATCTAAGCTATACAGAGATGTTATGTGTATTAGTCACGCTAGCAACGAGTGATACTGGGGTTACCAATCCCAGGCCGGAACACCATCGGCAGGCAGGCCGGAATTAAACATCGGCTCCACACATCTCGAAGCGCCGTGAAACTAATCATAACCAAGACTGCATAGCAGAGAGCTCGAGAGCCTTAAACCCCTCTCGTGCATTTTATAAACATACACGCATCATGCACGAGATGGGTAACCACAACTGATAGCACAATAGTGACTCTATGACTCAAAGCATTAGTAGTTCAAACTCTTAGCAGAGTAAAGATCCAAATTATTACACGCAGAGGTCACTGACCACAATACAACAAGCAACAGAAAGCAAATTATGTTATGATACAAAACCAGATAGCAAATGGCCTAAGAGGCCTTAAACATAAAGCGACGTCCAACCCTTAAGTCTCAGGCTGCTGCCTGGGAACTCCCAACTACTCGTCGACGTCAATGTAGAAACCACCTTCGGCTGGAGCAACTTCCTCTGTAGAAAAACAACAACGAGGCAAGGGTGAGTACTTAAGGTACTCAGCAAGACTTACTACCCTATTAGCTACCTATTAGCTAAATGCTTGGTTAGAAAGGCTTTCTTTAGAGTTTCTTTGCATAAAGCAAGTTTTCTTTGCAAGACAGATAAGAATAGAAGCTCGACTACTCAGATCATTTTAAATAGGGGAGAGAGAGCGACACCAGCTCTACTGATCATCATAAGATATCCACCGAATCATCTTCACCTGAACCTATCAACTAGGATCACCCCCTCTATCACCCCGAGGAAGTAATCCTATTCACACCTTAAGTTGCCAAGTTTTACCATTCGGTTAAAGTTGTCTATGATCACAGAATCCGTTCCCAAGTCGTCCATAACCGTGGACACGGCTTTTCGAAAAGATTTAACCCTGCAGGGGTGCACAACTTTCCCCACACGTGCCAACCGACTCTTAATGCCAACGTTATAGCTTTCTCCTTGGAAACCCGGCAGAGGGTGGTTGACCACGACCTTTACCTTACTTTCGTCCAAACCATGAGTTCACTAAAAGAGGGAAGCTCCGCCGTAACGGGTCCAGTCCCGAAGTCGGTCCCTCTAATTGTGCGCAGGGGTTGGTTTACCAGAGGCCGCACCTCAAGCAACCCCGGCCACGTTCAAAACAAAATTTAAACACCCAGGTAAGGTGACTCATGGAACAGATTAGGCAAGTTAGTTAGTCGAGAGGGTGCCATTATAGGGCCTCGTGTGGTTGTACGCTCGGTCTTGGTTCAAGAGGCGAGAACTCGGGTCCTAGGGTCGGTAAGAATGAGTCAAATAATCACACCCCAATGTGGCGGCTCATCCAAGCCTTTAAGCATGTTTCAACAAACCTCACTGATCATACCACGACATCCTGTCATACTAGGTTCATCTCAGGTTCATCTCAGCTCGGATTCATCAACCGGATGGATCAGAGATTACCGACTAAGCACGGCTAAGCATAGTAGAAATAGAGGCTCTAGCAATGCACACAAGCGAAACCTAGTCATGCTGGGAGCAGTGGATCAAGTAGTTTAGGCGACAAAGAGCATAGAGTAGATAGGATAACTCTAACTACTGATAAAAGACATTTGAATCGTATGCGACAGAGCAAGAATTGAAATACTTTGAAAACATAGGATCAGACGCTTGCCTTGTCCTTCGACGTAGTTGTACTGATCAGTATTGGCGTTGATCTCGGTCGCGGTCTCGGATTCTATCGAGAGGAAGAAACACCGGAAAGGAAAAATAACACATTCAATACAAATGCATCGATGCGCAATCAAGCATGATGATATGAAAAGTTTAGAATGCACAAAATAAACCCTAAGATACGAAGATCAAATTGAGAGGGGTTTAGATGCTCTAGGGTTTGTACTCCGATGAACCCTAATTCAAATTAAAGGGGATATGATTAGTTTTTCTACTTTTGGACAAGATTCAAGTTGCTTATCAATGCATGATTTTGATACTAAAATGAAGATCTCATTTTTCTGAACATTTTGATATATCATGCGTATTTTTCTGACAAACAGAGAATAAAATATGCATTTTACAAGTTTGTACTAAAGTCTGAAATTTCTGGAAATAATTTACTGCGCAGGAACTTTTTTCACCGGGATCAGATTGACCCACGGCCAATGACGAGTGGGGCTCGGGGCCCCTATGACAGGCCAGCCTAGCCAAGTCGGCTGGGCAACGACCCAGCTCGACCGGCTCACTGGCGCCGGCGGCAACCGGCCGGGGAGAGAGCTCCGGCGCGGGAGCCCAAGGGGAAAAGGGTCCAGGGGGACCCTTGGCTCACCAGGAGCTCACAGGGAAGGTCGTCGGGGCCGGAGGCGGTCCGGTGGCGGCGCAATCGGCGGCGGCGGACTCGGGTTCCTGCAGGAGAAACGACGATGGCGGCGGTGATTCCGGGCGTTCTAGCCCGATTCCGTCAGCGAGGAGGTGGAGGGAGGTGAGGCAGAGCTGCGGGCTAGCTCGGAGGAGGCCGGGGCGGCACGGAACGGCGAGGCTAAGTGGCGGCCATGGCGGGAGCTCGGTCTCTGGGAGGTTTCATGGAAGAGTGAGCAGGAAGAGGAGGAAGAAAGGGGAAAAAAGGAGGGCTTCGTGGCGCTAGAGAGGGACTCCAGGATGTCTTCTCGGCCTTCGTCGGCAAGCAGGAGGTGGCCGCGCAGGTCACCTGCGAGCCTCCACGCAGGAGCTTGGCTCGTGGAGGAAGAAACAAAAGGGAAAATTTGTAGAAACCCCCCTAAACTTTGAGGATTTCCTGAGTTACATTTAAACAGCACCCTTTTGCAAGGTTTAGTGAAACAAACTTGTTCAAAAAGATATGAAATTAACCAGGGAATTTTTAGAGAAATAGTAGAAGCTCCACAAAGTTTTGTTTGCAAACTTTTGAAAACATTTTGAGAGCATTTCGAATAAAGAAGAGTTGCACATGTTAGGGTTTTCTTCTTTGATTTGAATTCAAAAAATTTCTCAAGTGCAAAACAAATGCATGCAATGGTGATGACAAAGTACTTTATTTATTTAACAAACTTGGGATGTTACAACTCTACCCCCCTTACAAGAATCTCATCCCGAGATTCCTAAATTTTAGAAAAGAAGGCAGGGTACTCAGATCGAAGACGATCTTCTCGTTCCCAGGTTGCTTCCTGCTCAGAGTGATGAGACCATTGAACTTTCAGGAATTTGATGTTTTGACGTCGAGTTTTACGCTCGGCTTCGTCAAGGATACGAACAGGATACTCTCGATAAGTTAGATCATCTTGGAGATCAAGTGCCTCGTGGTCAACACCACGGATGGGATCTTTGAAGCAACGCTTGAGTTGCGACGAATGGAAGATATCATGGATTTTTGGAAAAGTTGATGGTAGCTCCAATTGATAGGCAAGCTCTCCACGCTTAGCGAGAATGGGAAAGGGACCAACATAACGAGGAGCTAATTTGCCCTTAATACCAAAGCGGTGAACACCTTTTAGAGGAGTGACTCGGAGATAAGCTTTCTCGCCAATTTCATAGCTCACATCTTGATGATGACGATCATAGTAGCTCTTCTGACGAGATTGAGCAGTTTTCAGGCGCTCTCGGATGATGCGAACTTGATCTTCTGCTTCTTGGATCATATCCGGTCCAAAGAATTGTCTTTCTCCGGTTTCAGACCAATTTAGCGGTGTTCGACATTTTCTTCCATATAGAGCTTCAAAAGGTGCCATGCCCAAGCTAGACTGGAAGCTGTTGTTATAGGCAAATTCAGCAAATGGAAGGCACTTTTCCCAATTCTTGCCGAAAGATATAACACAGGCTCTGAGCATGTCTTCAAGAATTTGATTCACTCTTTCGGTTTGACCACCGGTTTGAGGATGATAGGCCGTGCTGAAGGAAAGACGAGTTCCCATAGATTGTTGAAAACTAGCCCAGAACTTGGAGGTAAATAGGCTCCCACGATCAGAAATGATTTTCTTTGGAACACCGTGAAGACTGACTATCCGGGAGATATACAGATCCACCAATTGGCTAGCAGTAATGTCCTCTCGAATAGGAAGGAAGTGAGCAACCTTAGATAGGCGATCAACGACCACCCATATAGCATTGCTTCCCCTTTGAGTTTTGGGAAGGTCAGTAATAAAATCCATGCCAATCTCATCCCATTTCCACTCGGGAATAGATAGAGGTTGAAGAGTACCCGCTGGTCTTTGATGTTCAGCTTTTACACGACGACAAACGTCGCATTCAGCAACAAAGCGAGCAATTTCTCGTTTCATCCGGGTCCACCAGAACCTTTGGCGGAGATCCTGATACATCTTTGTAGTTCCAGGATGAATAGAGAGAGGTGACTCATGAGCTTCTTGGAGAATTAGCTCTCTTAGCTTCTGTTTCTTTGGCACAACCAGACGGTTACCAAAGTAGACTACACCATGATCATCGATGGAGAAACATTTAGCCTTTCCGCTAGCAATGCTCTTCTTCATCTTAGAAATACCCAAGCTACGCTTCTGAGCATCCTTGATCTGTTCTTCGAGAGAGGGTTTAACCTCTAAGTTTGCCAGGAAACCACGAGGTACAACTTCGAGGTTAAGACATGCAAATTCCTCATGGAGAGAAGGTTGATCCTGCTGGATCATGAGATTGTTACAATAGGACTTCCGACTTAGCGCGTCAGCAACAACATTGGCTTTGCCGGGTTGATAGTTGAGACCTAGATCATAATCTTTGATGAGTTCCAACCATCTTCTCTGTCTGAGATTCAGATCCGGTTGGGTGAAGAGATACTTCAGACTTTGATGATCCGAGTACAACTCGCAACGACTACCAAGAAGGTAATGTCGCCATTTCTTAAGAGCATGTACCACAGCTGCAAGCTCAAGATCATGGGTTGGATAATTGAGCTCATGCGGTTTCAATTGTCGAGAGGCATAGGCAACCACATGGCCATCTTGCATCAACACACATCCGAGCCCTTGAAGAGATGCATCACAGAAAACGACAAAGTCCTTGCTAGTGTCCGGAAGGACAAGCACAGGAGCAGTAGTCAGTTTGGTTTTCAAAACCTGGAAACTTTCTTGTACCTTTTCTGACCACTCAAACTTCTTGTCCTTCTTGAGGAGATCAGTCATCGGCTTAGCAATTTTGGAGAAATTTTCAATGAATCGACGGTAATAACCAGCCAGTCCAAGAAAACTTCGGATGTCCTTAGCTGACTTAGGGGTTTCCCAGTCAAGAACAGATTGAACTTTATCTAGAATCATTGCAACACCATTTGCAGAGACAACATGACCAAGGAAGATGAGCTCTTGCAACTAGAACTCACATTTAGAAAACTTGGCATAGAGACGATGTTCATGAAGCTTTGTTAATGCTAGACGTAGATGTTCAGCATGTTCTTCTTCGGTCTTGGAATAGATTAGGATATCGTCAATATAGACCACGACGAAATTGTCAAGATACTCCATAAACACAGAGTTCATGAGCCGCATAAATGTGGCTGGAGCATTGGTGAGGCCAAAGGACATGACAGTGTACTCGTAAAGACCATAATGAGTCATGAACGCTGTTTTTGGAATGTCTTCAGTTCTGATTTTGATTTGATGGTACCCTGATCTTAAGTCCATCTTGGAGAAGACTGTGGCACCAGACAATTGATCAAAAAGATCATTGATTCGAGGAAGAGGATACTTGTTCTTGATTGTCACAGCATTGAGCGGCCGGTAATCAACAACCAGTCGCGGAATGTTGGTATCCCTTTTCTTGACAAAAAGTGCAGGACAACCCCAAGAAGAGGTACTAGGTTGGATGAACTTTTTCTCCTCTAACTCTTCTAGTTGCTTCTTTAGTTCAACCAATTCTTCTGGAGGCATACGATAAGGTCTTCGGGAAACAGGAGCGGTTCCAGGAACCAACTCGATGACAAAATCCACACTTTGATCAGGTGGCATGCCAGGTAATTCTTCAGGAAAGACATCTGGAAAGTCACAGACCACCGGTACATCATGAATTTCAAGTGGAGGTAGGACATCAATGGCATACAACTCAGCCTCCGGAACAAATCTTGCTGATGGAGCAGTTGCTGGCGAAGACCAATACAAAACTGTATTGCCAGAAAGATCGGTCAAGGTGATAGACCTGACTGCACAATCAATGACAGCTTGATACTTTGTCAGCCAGTTCATGCCCAAGATGACATCGATATTAGTGGACTTGAGGGCAATGAGAGAGGTTGGAAACAAGAGATACCCTATGTCGATTATGACCCCATGAGTAACCCTGATGGTTTGCCAACGAGACCCGGGAGTTTTAATTTCCATGGGGGAAGACATTGTCTCAAAAACTATGCCGTGCATCCGTGCAAACTCTTGAGAGATGAATGAATGGGATGCTCCAGAATCAAATAAAACTGTAGCTGGAATTGAGTTGATACGAAGCGTACCCAGAATGACGCTTGGATCTTCCTCAGCTTCCTCAATAGAGACATGATTCAGCCGACCACGTCCAGCAACAGTAGGCTTGTCAACTTTCTTTGGCGGAGGAACTCCATGACTAGAATTCTTTTGAGGGCACTCATATGAGTGGTGACTAGGCTGTCTGCAGGCGTAGCAAATGAGACCTGCCGGACGAGAGCCGTCAGAAGGGCCACCTGGGTTCTTTGGTGTAGGCGGACGAGGAGCATAACCAGAAGGCTTGGGTGCATGAGGAGCACGAGGCACATCACTGTAGGGGATAAATACACGGCGACGCCAAGTGCTTGAACCAGAAGGTTGAACAGCCTCTGAAGGACGCTTACGTGTTTCCTCATACCCCACCTTTCCTCTTTCTGCCTTCATGGCTTTGTTCACAAGATCTTGTAGAGTGTTGAAGTCCAAGAGATGAAGATCACGACGAAGTTCAGGATCCAGTCCCTTGCGGAACAAGGCCTGTTTCTTGGCATCCGTAGACACCTCTTCAGGAGCATAGCAAGCAAGGCGATTGAAGTGACCTTGGTAGTCACAAACAGAACCATTACCCTGCTTTAGCTTCAGAAATTCCTCCCTTTTAAGCTCCATTAGACCCTCTGGAATGTGATACCCTCGGAAGGCAGTTTTGAACTCTTGCCAAGTCACAACATGATTGGCAGGCTGCAGCAACAGGAAATTTTCCCACCATGAACCAGCAGCTCCCTCAAGATGGTATGCAGCAAAAGTCACCCAATCAGATTGAGCAGCATGGGCAACCTCAAGCTTACGCTCGATGGTGCGGAGCCAGTAGTCAGCATCCAATGGCTCAGTAGAATAACTGAACACTGGTGGGGTGAGGCGGATGAAGCTTTTGATTCCGACTCCTTCATCCTGACGTTGAGCAGTATTGCGCTCAATCCTCTCAAGGAGCCTTATGTTGTCAGCGCGATTGGCTTCATACATGGCCATCAGTTGGACCATAGATGGCGATGGAGGAAGGTCAACATTATCCTCTGGACCATCTCCACGACCACGACCACGATTACCACCACTGCGAGTACCACTCGACATCCTGAGAAGAAAACAAGAACCATGAGATATAGATCCACCGGAAGAATTCAACAGGAGATAACATATACCAAATTTAAGGCACATGATGGAAAACAAGACATGTGAGGTAAGGATATATCATCGCATCAAACATGGCAGTAGAAGGGCATACAACATGTATACACTACCAAATGGCTTGCAACCCATGACAATGGAAGCAGGGATGATATACAATCACCAAGTCCTGTAGGATAGATTAAATTTAGCAAAGGAACATAGAGAGGCCAACTGTTGGAGTCTACACATCGAAAGCAGGGATTTCGTACAATGCTTCAGATTAACTCAAGAACTTGGAAACTCTGAGACTTGCAACCAGGTACGAAGTACCAAAGAGAAACTACCCAAACCCGTTGATCCTAACGGTTTGAAATGATAGGCATAAGATAAAACCGTTTTCAACCAAACTTAGGAAAGATAACTTGGAAGTAGAGTGACACCAGGTAAGGAGTAAAAAGAATCCTACTCAGAGTTTTCGCAAATAAGGTTTAGCTTTCAAGTAGTTTTCACAACCACTAGACACAACAACGACCAGTAGTAAGGGTTTTTCTACAGGCAGTCCTGCTCTGATACCAAAAACCTGTGGGACCCCGGGATCTAAGCTATATAGAGATGTTATGTGTATTAGTCACGCTAGCAATGAGTGATACTGGGGTTACCAGTCCCAGGCCAGGATACCATCGACAGGCAGGCCGGAATTAAACATCGGCTCCACACATCTCGAAGCGCCGTGAAACTAATCATAACCAAGACTGCATAGCAGAGAGCTCGAGAGCCATAAACCCATCTCGTGCATTTTATAAACATACACGCATCATGCACGAGATGGGTAACCACAACTGATAGCACAACAGTGACTCTACGACTCAAAGCATTAGTAGTTCAAACTCTTAGCAGAGTAAAGATCCAAATTATTACGCGCAGAGGTCACTGACCACAATACAACAAGCAATGGAAAGCAAATTATGTTATGCTACAAAACCAGATAGCAAATGGCCTAAGAGGCCTTAAACATAAAGCGACGTCCAACCCTTAAGTCTCAGGCTGCTGCCTGGGAACTCCCAACTACTCGTCGACGTCAACGTAGAAACCACCTTCGGCTGGAGCAACTTCCTTTGTAGAAAAACAACAACGAGGCAAGGGTGAGTACTTAAGGTACTCAGCAAGACTTACTACCCTATTAGCTACCTATTAGCTAAATGCTTGGTTGGAAAGGCTTTCTTTGGAGTTTCTTTGCATAAAGCAAGTTTTCTTTGCAAGACAGATAAGAATAGAAGCTCGACTACTCAGATCATTTTAAATAGGGGAGAGAGAGCGACACCAGCTCTACTGATCATCATAAGATATCCACCGAATCATCTTCACCTGAACCTATCAACTAGGATCACCCCCTCTATCACCCCGAGGAAGTAATCCTATTCACACCTTAAGTTGCCAAGTTTTACCATTCGGTTAAAGTTGTCTATGATCACAGAATCCATTCCCAAGTCGTCCATAACCGTGGACACGGCTTTTCAAAAAGATTTAACCCTGTAGGGGTGCACAACTTTACCCACACGTGCCAACCGACTCTTAATGCCAACGTTATAGCTTTCTCCTTGGAAAGCCGGCAGAGGGTGGTTGACCACGACCTTTACCTTACTTTCGTCCAAACCATGAGTTCACTAAAAGAGGGAAGCTCCGCCGTAACGGGTCCAGTCCCGAAGTCGGTCCCTCTAATTGTGCGCAGGGGTTGGTTTACCAGAGGCTGCACCTCAAGCAACCCCGGCCATGTTCAAAACAAATTTTAAACACCCAGGTAAGGTGACTCATGGAACAGACTAGGCAAGTTAGTTAGTCGAGAGGGTGCCATTATAGGGCCTCGTGTGGTTGTACGCTCGGTCTTGGTTCAAGAGGCGAGAACTCGGGTCCTAGGGTCGGCAAGAATGAGTTAAATAATCACACCCCAATGTGGCGGCTCATCCAAGCCTTTAAGCATGTTTCAACAAACCTCACTGATCATACCACGACATCCTGTCATACTAGGTTCATCTCAGCTCAGATTCATCAACCGGATGGATCAGAGATTACCAACTAAGCATGGCTAAGCATAGTAGAAATAGAGGCTCTAGCAATGCACACAAGGGAAACCTAGTCATGCTGGGAGCAGTGGATCAAGTAGTTTAGGCGACAAAGAGCATAGAGTAGATAGGATAACTCTAACTACCGATAAAAGACATTTGAATCATATGCGACAGAGCAAGAATTGAAATACTTTGAAAACATAGGATCAGACGCTTGCCTTGTCCTTCGATGTAGTTGTACTGATCAGTATTGGCGTTGATCTCGGTCGCGGTCTCGGATTCTATCGAGAGGAAGAAACACCGGAAAGGAAAAATAACACATTCAATACAAATGCATCGATGCGCAATCAAGCATGATGATATGACAAGTTTAGAATGCACAAAATAAACCCTAAGATACGAAGATCAAATTGAGAGGGGTTCAGATGCTCTAGGGTTTGTACTCCGATGAACCCTAATTCAAATTAAAGGGGATATGATTAGTTTTTCTACTTTTGGACAAGATTCAAGTTGCTTATCAATGCATGATTTTGATACTAAAATGCAGATCTCATTTTTCTGAACATTTTGATGTATCATGCGTATTTTTCTGACAAACAGAGAATAAAATATGCATTTTACAATTTTGTACTAAAGTCTGAAATTTCTGAAAATAATTTACTGCGCAGGAACTTTTTTCACCGGGATCAGATCGACCCACGGCCAATGACGAGTGGGGCCTGGGGCCCCTATGACAGGCCAGCCTGGCCAGGTCGGTTGGGCAACGACCCAGCTCGACCGGCTCACTGGCGCCGGCGGCAACCGGCCGGGGAGAGAGCTCCGGCGTGGGAGACCAAGGGGAAAAGGGTCCAGGGGGACCCTTGGCTCACCAGGAGCTCGCAGGGAAGGTCGTCGGGGCTGGAGGCGGTCCGGTGGCGGCGGCGGACTCGGGTTCCTGCAGGAGAAACAGCGATGGCGGCGGTGATTCCGGGCGTTCTAGCCCGATTCTATCGGCGAGGAGGTGGAGGGAGGTGAGGCGGAGCTGCGGGCTAGCTCGGAGGAGGCCGGGGCGGCGCGGAATGGCGAGGCTAAGCGGCGGCCATGGCGGGAGCTCGGTCTCTGGGAGGTTTCACGGAAGAGTGAGCAGGAAGAGGAGGAAGAAAGGGGAAAAAAGGAGGGCTTCGTGGCGCTGGAGAGGGACTCCAGGACGTCTTCTCGGCCTTCGTCGGCAAGCAGGAGGTGGTCGCGCAGGTCACCTGCGAGCCTCCATGCAGGAGCTTGGCTCGTGGAGGAAGAAACAAAAGGGAAAATTTGTAGAAACCCCCCTAAACTTTGGGGATTTCCTGAGTTATATTTAAACAGCACCCTTTTGCAAGGTTTAGTGAAACAAACTTGTTCCAAAAGATATGAAATTAACCAGGGACTTTTTTAGAGAAATAGTAGAAGCTCCACAAAGTTTTGTTTGCAAACTTTTGAAAACATTTTGAGAGAATTTCGAATAAAGAAGAGTTGCACATGTTAGGGTTTTCTTCTTTGATTTGAATTCAAATTTTTTCTCAAGTGCAAAACAAATGCATGCAATGGTGATGACAAAGTACTTTATTTATTTAACAAACTTGGGATGTTACAAGTGGGTTGTTTGGGTTCCATGTCCAGACCTAGTCACACAATAAATCTGTACGCAAATGACACTCAATATTGCAGAAAACATACCATGTATTCACAAAGTCTTCTTTACACTTTGTACACACAATGGTGAGTCGTAGCTCACTTATTTGGCTCGATGGCCCAAGCACTACAATAATTAATACTATGTTCCTATTTTACAACTATGGGTTGACTTGACTCTAGTCCTCTCCCTCAATGTACTTTCCTGGAGTTCATCCATTGAAACGCGCAGAATGCCTCAACGTACCAGGAAGTACCACCTCGACTGACGGTGTCTAATTCGGCTCACTACTCGGCTCCAGAGTCATATCAGTCATATAAAAGTAACTATCCGATTATTGTTATGCATCAAACTTCTCCCCCGTACTTAGAATATTCAGTGCACCCGAATTATCTAACTCATACAAGTGTTCATCATCCTCCTTATCCCATATTGGATAGATCGGACATCCATCCTCAATGTAGTCACACGTTGGACTCATCTCCTCCACTTCAATCTTGATGTGAGATGTGTTGACTTCATTCTACATTGCCTCATGACATATGAGATAGAACTCGGTCGACTCTTCACCCTCCATATACACATCACAGACGGTTTCCTCATCCTTAGTTCCCCAACCTGTTGGCTCTATGGGTGTTTCAATTTTGGGTATTTCCCTACCGTTTGCGTTATGATTGTTCTCAGTACTTAGAACATGGGTTTGGTTTGGTTTGGTAGGGCTACTAATGGGTTCTAAACTATCGACATCTTCTTGAAATTCATCCATATAGGTGTACATTGGAAATTGGGATTTGGTTCCCTGAGCTTCCTGATCCATCATACTCCTCCTTTCCATCACACGATCATGATCCGTATACTCCTCCAGCAGTGTGTCAATCTCATTCACCATGTTGCCATGGATATCATAAAATAAAGCTATCACTGTGGCACATCGATCAAGATAACATGCTGCAACTTCCGGATCCGCCTTGACAAAAATCAAATGATCCAACCAAACTCTCTCGTCAAAGTCTCAACAAGGAATTGACATAAAGATCGTTCTGGCTAGTTCCTTGGCTTTGTTGGCCCTCATACTAGTAATCACCTCCACAATTGCTATCTCATAGGAAAGTGCTGAATTACGAGCTTCTCCATAAAGTAAGATAACATGCAGTCCTAACTCTATGGGTAGATGAATGACCATGCGATACTTCACCAAGATACATCCATTAAAATATGAGAACACTTTTACTACAACATTGGATGAGTAGCCAAGAGTCTTGAAAAGCTAACGCAAGATATCAATCCATTCTCCTAGATAAAAATTCAATATTGACTCACTAACCCTAATAGTTTGAGCAGGCATAGAACTCGTCATCGTTGGCTGTTCAAAAAAGACAAGTATAGCAAAAAGCTATTGAAAATAGTAAGAATTATAGACTACTAACATGACTATGCTCTTAACGACACTCATTTCCTACAGGCTATATGTGCTTACTAGGCTTCCAACCTAAGGTCGTAGCATCGCTCTGATACCAGCTGCGGTGACCCAGTACACCACTACATGTTGTAGTATACAAGTCGTTGACATAACACTCACAAAGTACCGATTCGCAAATATTACATTCCTCAGGGTGGTACAACAGAAACATTGCGGGTCTGCAACTTTACATGTTCATAATTAAGAACAAAAAATGTACAAAGGTTTCAAGATCCTCATTGGTCCATTGATGATTCAAATTCAAATTTAAATTCAAACTAGCTAATCTTCTAATCATTGGTACTACTACGCTAAGTACCATCGGAGCTTCGCAACTTTATTTAGGTAAGTCTATGTTGTGAATCTCATCTATTCTATCCTATGTCTATGCTTCTTCATCGTTGTCCTCATTGTTCACTCCATATTCTATTATGTAGTCTATGCCTTCTATTCCTCCTGAAAGATCCGGATCTTCGTAATATACCTTGTCGTCCTCCTGTTGGTTAGCTTCGGTTTCCTCGGTATTGTACAGTTCAAAGTCTAGACAGAAATTAAGATGATAAATTGAGTACAAATATACTCAGCAAGTTCCAAAAAGTGGTGTATGTTTTGTAACCATAGATTTGCATCCAAGGTTTGGTTTTCGAAAATAGTTTTTTAGAAAAGGTAAGTTTTAGAGTTTTATTAAAATCTAAATTCATCAGTCTTCATGGGTTGTTAGAACTTCTGTTTAGTTCCTTTCCTCGCTGCATTCGCAATCCTTTCCGAGGATAAGGAGTAACATGTCACATTTATACACTCTCAAGAGGTGCGCTACTTTTCCCACAAACGTCCTTGGACTTATTACCCTAGTCACACTTCCTTTGGTGTGAGGCTGGTTACCAAGTTTCTCCAAGTCATATCGAGCACTACCTAACTCCATAATCTACCCTTTTGAATTGAACTGGTCGACGACCACGATCAGATGCCATCCCTGCTGAGACACTAAAAGTCGTCATCTTGCCGCACGAGATGGGAATGTTACGGGCTCCCACCCACTGTAGTTCCTCGCGGGAACATAGCCCGACCTAGTCATGTGAAGATATACAGAACTAAGGAGAAACTTCTAACTTGCTTGTCCCATTCCAAGATCTATGGTCGACGTGGGTTGTACGGCGCTTTGGAATTGCTGACTACTTTCTGTTATTAAATCCTAGGCGAGTTTCCCGGTACAATGAAATCTCCACCAACATGAATTTCTCATGTATCAAAACCATGATATCATTTCCCACCAACTATGATTCAATTTATTCTTAAAACCGTAAAAATATTTGTGTAGGTGATTCCTTTTTAAAGGTTTATACAAAATAGTATTAAGTGCAAGGGTGAACTTGCCTGATGATTGCAAGATAATGCAGTTTGAAGGTTCTACTTGACCCTTGACCTCGGATCCTAGATTAACAATCCATTTTAAAGAAAATACTTCAAAAATTCAAATCACTTCTAATGCAACTATATGCTATGCAATTATTTCACTTGTGATTTATTTCATTCCTTTTTGGGTGTGTTGGTTTTTCAATCAATTATTTAAACTTTACTGTTCCAATAGTACTATCAAATTTCCTTGATATTTCTTCCGATACACTTTCTTTGTCACACAATGAAACGACCAACCAACTGTATAGCAAATTGTCCATCTGTCAACCAGCATACTCAAGAGTAGCATGGAAGGATTTTGAATCGTCGGCAAGTTGTAACAAATCATGTTCTAATAGAAGGAGTTCGACAAATGTATATTGGTAAAGAATAATCAAAGGTGATCCTACTGTTTTAGGAATGTTTTAATATTCCCTTAGAATTTTCATATATCTATAAGAATTAACTATGCTTACCCAAAACAATTAAGTAACCCTTATTAGGATTTTATTTTGAATTATGAAGTTTTAAATTGATTTCTTTTACCTCAAAATTCATCAAAAATAGAAGTATTTCAATTATTCCTATGAATATGTTAATTGTATTTATTTTATTTTTCTGAGTTTAAAAATATTTTATTATATATTTTTGAGGTTCCTAGGGATTTATTGTCAGACCAAAGTGGTCAAACCATGTACCGGTTCGGTCGAACCGAACCACTCGGCCCACCTCTCCCTCTCCCTCTCTCTCTCGCTCTGTCGTCGTGGTGAAACAACATATGCCATAGGATGGCTTAAATGGGGGCCGAACTAGCTGCTGGAGGATTCGGGAGAGGGGAACGAGCTAAAAAGCACGACAGAAAGAGGCACTGATCTACCCAGGTTCGGGGCTCTCGTAAGGAGATAACACCCCTACTCCTGCTCTACTGATTGTATATCTGGGTCGATGTAGTACACAACAATGGTGCTTCCAAGCTCTCTGCTAGAGAAGGAAGATGAACTGCTAAGTGTAGGAACACAGAGTGACCAACCTACTTTTAACCTTTCAACCTTCTTCCAGCCACCAACCCTTTACCAGGGCTCCCTATGCCACCTTATATAGTGGTGGCCAGGGTTACAACGGTCATACAAGACCACAAGACAAGGGCTACACTCCAAACAGGAGCTGGTGGCGATGGCAGAGACCCTTGACTTCGCCCCTGATTGCTCTCGATGGGACGCCATATCCCTGTACCTTGTACCTCTTGAACTGTGGCCTTACCTCTGTGTGGTAAGCTCGTACTTGTGCACAGTGAGGGTAGGTAACCTCCACTGTGCACCCTGCCATCTTACTCTGCTACCATGCTTGGATGTTTTCTTCCTTGATTGTAGGGATGTGACACCTTGGTTGACTTAAGTATCCCGGATATGACCGTTGGCCATACCCAGGACTTATATGCCGGACCAACGACCTACGAGGGTCGGGTAATCCGGCCTCCCCTGCTCCTGCACAACACACCAAATAGTTAGGCCGGCATATCTGAGTATATGCCGGCACACCTATACTAGTATTCCGGCTGTACCGGCATATCCAGACACCAGCCGGGATACACATTATATGCCGGCCTGGCCGATGCTCTTATATTCCGGCCAGGCCCTTCCTTGATAACCCGGCATAAAGTCAATCATAGACCTTGTGTCTTTCTACTCTCTTGACCCTACCGGGGGTCATCCCCCCGACACTAGTCCCCGAAGCTGCCGAGGTTCCCCAGTCATAACTGTGGAGCCTTGACAGGTTCAACATACCTTTCTTCATTATGCCCCGGCGATCAGATTTATATGCCGGCACATCTGCACATATCCCGGCCTCTGTTCCTGTTCCAAAACTTATTCCGGCCGGTCCCGAGGGTATTCCGGACGGAACATATACATCGGGCAATTAATCCGACATATAGATGAGTCTTCCTCGAGAAGCCATGCCTGACAGCTTTGCATCGAAACTTGTAACTGCCCTGCCACCTCGAACGGTCACCCACGATGCGACGGTTCACAGTGCAGCAGTTACTTCTTGCCATCATTGCGTCATGGCACGGTTACAGGAACCGCCGCCCCACTCTGTGCCGCCACGTGGCGCCTCGCCGCAGAAACGGTCGGGGGAGTGGAGCACTATCCTCCCCACGACCCCCACGACCGGCCTCCTCGGTATAAATACGGGGTGGGGGTAACTTATTCTTTTTACCCCCGCCACAGTGCCTTCTTCCTCAGATCCTCTGCCCCTTGCGCTTCGCCGCCGGACCAAGAAATATAGAAGGGAAGCTGCCGCCGTCGTCCACCTGCCCGCCAGCGCCTCCGCTCGCCGACGTCAGGCGTCATCGTCGACGACGCCACCGCCGCCTCTTCTTCCCGCAGTCTTGCAGGGAGATTGGATCTTCCTCTGCACACTTGCCGCCGCCGCTCCATCGCCGTAGGCCAAGCTCCGGTGAGTTCCTCTTCCTCTGTTCTTCCTTTCCCTGCTCTTCTGCAACTAGGCTGCGGTAGCCTCACTGGTTTGTATTCATGGTAGTTCCTTTGCTAGATATTTCGTTGCTTCGATTAGCATTGCTAGCAGTGTTTCGTAACAGCTCACAGGTGTTCTTCCGCAGAAATTATATCCCTGATTATTTCCAATTTTAACTGCCTCGGTAGATCTTCTATTCCTGTTAACATCTGTGAGAGTGGTATGCCGGAGAGACTAACCTCCCTCTTTTCTCCGGCCTTGATAGGAATAACATCACGGGACTCCGGCTCTCACGCCTTATCCCGGCCACTAAGATGGCATCTTCAAGCATGACGGCTACCTCGGCCTCTGAGGAAGATACCTCGGCCCGAGCTCAAGGACGCTCCGGCTGGGAGGGGTCGGAGGTTACTCCGGCCGAGATATCCTGGGTCACCTCCACCAGGAGAGTCCCGGAGGGCGTAGCATGCCGGCTACCAGCGGGAGAAACTGTGCCGGCACCTGAACCCGGCGAACGCGTCGTCTTCATCACCCACTTCGAGCGGGGCTTTGGTCTGCCGGCATCGGACTTCTTCCGGGACTTCCTCAACACCTACGACCTGCAACCTCATCATATCCTGGCAAATGCCGTGATGATCCTCTCCGCCTTCGCTGCTTTTTGCGAGGGCTATGCCGGCATAGAGGCCCTTACTCAAGGCTGGGCGAAGTACTTCCAACTGCGGAAGCAAGTCGTCCAAGAGCCGCCCCGGAGCAAGGACGACCCGCCGGAGACGGCCCAGGAAAAGAAGGACCGCCCCATGACCCTCTGCGGCGCGGCCACCATCATGTCCCGAAAGGGCTCGGACTTCCCCAAGGTGGAGCTCCTGGAATCTTGCAAGAAGTGGCAGAAAAGCTTCTTCTACGTCAAGAACACCACCGACGAGGATCTGCTCAACCTGCCGCCATTTGTGGACGAGCCACCCTTGGCCATGACGAACTGGACCTATAACCCGAAGAACTCGGTGATGCCGGTGAATGCGCTTCACCGGGTTAAGGGCGAGCTCCTGGATGCCGGTCTTACTCCTCAAGACCTGGTGGCCTGCTATATAAGCCGGCGTGTCTCCCCTCTGCAGCGCCGGTCGCACAAGATCTACCAGATGAGCGGGCCAATGGACCCCACCCGGCACTCCACACACGAGCTGACTCCGGCCGATATTCTGCGCCGGATTAAGGATGTCTGCAAGTCCTCTCAGGCCACTTTTGCCTGGGGGCTAGAACCATACAGCCGGGATAGGCCCGCCCCAACGGTAAACCATCTTATCCGATACATAAAGTCCATGTCCGGCACATAGATACTTAAGCCGACACATGTCTGTTTGCCGACACATATCATATTGATCCGACATACCTCTTCCACCGGCATATTTCCTTGTCTGAATACTTGACTTTGCTGTTTATACAGAAATTCAGCTTCCAAACCATGGAGAACTCCCGGATCAAGATCGCGGCGGACCGCACCGTTGCGGATGTTGAAGATCCGGATCATTGGGATAAGCTTCCCAGGAGCACCCGTGCTGCAGCTGCCATGGGTAAGGGCTCTTCATCCCGGCATTATACTCAAGACCGGAGTGAGATTGATTCTGACGAGGAGATCCTGCTGTACTATGACCCGATGCCACTTGCGTACGCCTTTCCAGAAACACCTATTGCTCACGAGTTTGCAATGCCGTCCTCAGCTATCCCGGACGATATGGTTATCGACACCGCCCCTCTGAACCAGGGACCTCCTTCCACCGGCGGACGTGCCGGCCGGAAGCGAGGGGTGAAGCCCCCGTCCGACATACCTCAGAGGTCGAAAAGGCAGAAGGTCGGCGTGCCCAAACAGAAGAAACAGAGGCCTGTTGCCTCGGGGTAAATTTCCTTTTCTTTGCATTTCCTCCGACATATCTCTTGTTTGTATTACTGACTTGGTGTTTTCTCTCTTTCAGTGCTCCTCTTGCGCCGGAACAAGCTTCTGGCTTGAGTGGCGACCCGAAGGTTACCAAGCCCGCTGCCCCTGCTACCTCCGACATTCCCTCTGCCAGTCACACGACCTCCCCGGCGCCGGCATCCTCGCCTGCGCCCGACAAGACCTCCTCCCCGGCGAAGGACGTTCCTCCGCCGGAACAAGACACCTCTGCCCCCGACGTCCACATGGACTCGGGGGCTCAACAGGAACCTCCGGCTCCTGATGTCCACATGGACACAGGAGCCCACCAAGAAGCACCAGACTCCGGCGCGCCCACCGGCGACGCCGGCACAACTGAAAACGCCGGAGCAGACATCAAGGGTAAAGGCCCTTTAGTGCCGGAAGTCCGGACTATTTCGGGTCCTGCCTCTGCTGGCCAAGATGCACCGGCCGCGCCGGAACAGCCCGCACCCGAGACTCCTTCAGCTGACAAGACCCCAGCACCGGCCAAGACCACTGCACCGGCCAAGACCACTGCACCGGCCAAGTCCACTGCCCCGGCCAAGACCACTGCACCGGCCCAGACCGGCACGTTGAAGATTCAGCCAGCCAAGTCCGGCACACCATCTGCCGCAACTGCTCCTCCTAAGGCAGCGTCCCGGACCAGCTCTGCTCTGGCCCTGCATCTTGGCAGGGAAGCAGCCCGGCCGGGGTACCGGACCAGCTTCTTCGACACCCCAGAACTCGAGGGCCTCGTCCCTCTTGCGACGAAAAGTGATCAGAGCCTCGGCTCTCTTAAGGAGCAGTGCATCAAGTGGAACGATGCCAGCAACATGGACACTGCGGACTCAAGGAGCAAGAAGCTGGCCGAAGCCAAGACCAGTGGCGACCCAAGCGACTTCCTGGCAGCGAAGCCCATACCGATCGCCAGCGAGCTCCTCAGCATCCAGCAAAGACTTCACAAGTTGGCCTCTGCCACCAACGTAAGTCCTCTCTATTTACACACATATCCCCAGTCCCCGAAAATGTCGGCTGTCCGGGATATGGACATCCGGGATTTTCTCATAGTCCTTTAGCTAGCTTCTTTTGAATTAACTGCCGTCATATGAGCTCGATCCGAGCTTCAAATCCTAGTCACCGAGGGCCGGGATAGGTGCGCAGCACCTGTGCCGGGTCTTTAAAAGAATGATCACTTGATAAAATCTTCACTTTAATTATCATGTCAAATTTCTCTGCTGACATTTCAAATCCCGGCATTTTTGCAGCGCATGGACAACACCCGGGCCGACATGTTCCATGAGTTGGTGTGCGAGCACCGGAAGCTATCTGACGCACACAGCAAGCTTCAGCAGGAGCTGTCCCAGAAAGGTAATCTTTGCCGACATACTGCTGTATGCCGGATATCTTTCCTCTTTTTACTTTGCAATGCTTACTCTTGCCGACACGTAACCTTGTGCCGACATTCTTCAGCTGGTGCCGAAGCGCAAGTCACCGAGCTTCTCAAGAGGGTGAAAGAGCTTACTGGTATGCCGGATCCTGCTGTTACCCGGATAGCTACTTTATACTTCAAATCCTTTACTCTTTGTCACTGTTTTCTTTCTTCAAATCCTTTTAACTTGAAATCTTTGCAGATGAGAAGGCTGCACTGGAGGCACGCCACCAGGATTGTGTGTCCTCGGTGGATGTGGCCAAGCAACTGGACGACCGGGATGCCGGTCACAAGGCCGAGGTTGAGCAGTTGAAGGGCCGGATCACCGAGCTGCTGGACGAAAAGGAACAGAGGGAGGGCCTACTGAAGAAAACCCAGACCCTGCTTGTTACCTCCGAGACTGATGCCTCCAACGCCCACGCTGAACTGGATAGCCTGAAGGAGCAGGCCACCAAATGGGAGGTTACAGTTGCACAGCTGAATGCCGACCTTGCCCGTAAGCTTCAAATCCTTTCCCCTTTTATCCTTCCCGACATAGTGTAATCTTTTTCGGCATAGCATCTATGCCGACATATTTTCCTTTTGCTAACATTGTTTCTATTCTGCAGGCATGTTTCCCGCTTCCGTCGCTGACGTTGAGAGGGCTTTGCAGTTGGACCGAGAAAACCGTGGTGTTCCGGTTGACTCGCCCAACTGGGACATGTCGGAGCAGCTGCTGGCCCTGCAGTCCCGGAAGGAGGCCATGACCCTTTACACTGAAGAGCTCTTCTACGGCGCCCAGGAGGCATTCTCTGCCCTCTGGCCGGGACAAAGGACTCCCACTGATCCCGTCGACCTTGGCAACGATCTGCAGCTGGCCAAGGTTCGCCTTCGGGAGTGGCGAGATTCCGGCGCGAGGGTTGGAGCTGACGAAGCTCTCACCTACTTCTTGTCCTGGTATGAAAAGGCTGACTTGGAGACTTTGCGCACTGTGCGCGAAGGATCCATCTGGACCACGGATCCGGAACATATCCGGCGCCGGCGAGAGTTGGCCCACAGCTATGTGGACTATGCCGACACCGACGCCTTCGTTCGGGATATCCGTGAGCCGGAGAAGAAGGACGATGCCGGGACATCTACCGCTGCTGAGGGTTCCGACTCCAGCCAAGATGAAGATGAAGCTGAGGAAGCCGACACTGAAGCTCCGGAACAGGCATCTGCCCCGGGCGGAGGCGACGGCTCCATTCCATCTGCTGGGTCCGGCACACCTGAGGCCGACATCTCGACTGCTACTGCTCCACCTGCTGGCGGCCCCGCGTCTGCCCCTTGAATCTTTGCACCAAAAACACTTTAAGCTTTATCAGATCCCCGGTATGTCGGGTGCAGTTGTAAGATATACGTTTTAATTTCCTTTGGTTTGCCACCTGAACAAGTTTTATCTTGGTTTGCTTGTTATCAATGCCGGATCATCTTTTGGCTAAGTCACCGAGTTGTTTTCCTGTTTCCTCAATTTCACAACCTTGGCTGCTTGTCTACCTTATTTGGCTTTCGACGTATGAGTCTCAAGGTTGCTTCATCGAACATACAGTACTTTAACTTTGAAACTTAGACTTCAAATCATCCGACACTTCCAATTTTAACTTTAGCTTTAACGAAAATGTCGGTTCGCTTGCTTTGTATTTCCTTAGCCGTTTTCCATGTGTAGACAATCTCCGGCATCTACTCTTGCTAGCCATGAAGCCGGGTTTCGGACAGCAGCTGAGTCGAAGAGTGGCCTTTGGTGCCGACACATTACTAGGCCGACATAGGAAACATTCAAATAAAGCCAGCCGGCATATAACAAAAAACTGTAAATAAACAACAAATATACTTCGGAGTTAGTTACCCGGCTTCTTCGGGATGCCGGTATTTCATTCATTAGTCTTGTGCCGGCACAACACGCCGGCATACAAAGGAAAATATGGAAATACATACATTGTGTTGCTCAGGAGTAAAAGGGGCGCAGTAGAGCTATATTCCATGGCCTCTTGGTTTCTTCTCCGGACCTGTCCGCCTTATTCTTCTTGGGGTCCTGCGCATCTATAAGATAATAGGCATCATTGTGCAGAGCTCTGCTCACAATGAATGGCCCCTCCCATGGAGGAGTTAACTTATGCCGGCCTTCTGTTCCTTGCTTTAGCCGGAGTACTAGATCTCCCTCTTGAAATCTCCTTGGATTTACCTTCTGCGCATGATAGCGTCTGAGGTTCTGCTGATATACTGCTGTTCTTGACAGAGTTATTTCCCTTGCTTCCTCTAGCAGATCAACATCATTTTCTCTGGCTTCTTTAGCCTCTTCCTCAGTATATAGCACTATTCTTGGTGCATCATGTATTACATCTGTTGGAAGCACAGCTTCTGCTCCATACACCAGGAAAAATGGTGTGTAGCCTGTTGATCTATTCGGAGTTGTTCTTAAACTCCGCAGCACTGCTGGCAGCTCATCTAGCCAACATCCCGGAGTTTTCTCCAGGGGCTCTATCAGCCGGGGTTTTATGCCGGATAATACTAGCCCATTCGATCTCTCTACTTGGCCATTGGCACAAGGGTGGGCAACCGACGCAACGTCCAGCCGGATTCCCACTTCCTCACAAAATCTGGCAAATGGCCCTTGGGCAAAGTTTGACCCATTGTCAGTGATGATGCTATGAGGAACACCATATCTCAAGATTATATCCTTTAAGAATTTCACTGCTGTGTGACCATCACACTTGCTTATGGGCTTCACTTCAATCCACTTGGTGAACTTGTCCACCATGACCAGGATATGGGTCATTTTCCCTCTGGCCGGCTTAAAAGCCCCGACCATATCCAGGCCCCAAACAGCAAAGGGCCAAGTTATTGGGATAGTTTTCAGGGCAGATGCCGGCTGATGAATCTGGTGGGCATATCTTTGACACCCATTACATTTCCGGACCAAGTTTTCTGCCTATTGCAGTGCCGTTGGCCAATAGAAGCCATGCCGGAATACCTTTGCCACCAATGCCCTGGACGAAGCATGGTGACCACACTCCCCCTGGTGAATTTCCCGGAGCATCTCCTGACCCTCCGCAGATTCGACACATCTCTGCAATACTCCGGTGGTACTTCTCTTGTATATTTCTTTGTTGATGATGGTATACGCTTTGGATCTCCTTATAACCCGGCGGGCCTCGGTTTCATCCGCCGGCACTTGACCATCCACCATGAAGTTCATGATAGGACGTGCCCATGAGGGCACTTCCCTGACAGTGAACACTGCCTGATCTATTTCCATCATTTCGACCGACACATAATCGATCTCCATGGGCTGCGAAGTCCCCGGGACTGAAGAATCAGTCCCCGGGTATGCCGGAGCAGTCCCCGGGTATACCGGCACAACCTCTTGGCACATTTTACCCTTGCCTTTAGTTTTGCTCCGGAATACTGTACTAACAGCATATGCCGGCCCAGTCCCCGGGACTGAGGAAACAGTCCCCGGGTTATCCGTCCTGGCTCCGGCATCTATCTCCATCGGAACTGCTTCGTCTGGACCTGGTGGGACATAAATGGAGGATGACTCCGGCGAGGGTTTGATCGATGGCTTCCTCAGATGCTCCAGCGAAATGCCGGGCGGGATTGAATCTCGGGAAGACCCTAGCTTGGACAATGCATCGGCTGCATCGTTCTGAGCCCGGAGAACGTGCCGGAACTCACAACCTTCAAAGTAACCACTTAACTGCTGCACTAGGAAACGGTATGATGCCATGTTAGCATCATGCGCGTCCCATATGCCGGAGCACTGCTGAATCACTAAGTCAGAATCCCCGAAGCACATAATCCGGCGAATTCCTATGTCGTTAGACACCTTCAGGCCATGCACAAGTGCCTCATATTCCGCCACATTATTTGATGCTGCAAAGTGAATCTGCAGGACGTATCTCAGCTGGTCATTCTTTGGTGAACTGAGAACTATGCCGGCACCCAAGCCATGGATTGTCTTGGACCCATCGAAATGCATCCTCCAATAATTGGCATCTGGCAATGGTGGCTCATACTGTATCTCGGCCCAGTCAATAAAGAAATCAGCCAAGACCTGGGACTTGATTGTATCCCTCCTATCGTACTGCGGTGTATATGGTGAAAGCTCTATTGCCCACTTTGCTATCCGGCCGCTGGCATCTTTGTTGCCTATAATTTCCGAGATAGGGGCCTCGGCCACTACCCGGATTGGATGCTCTTGGAAGTAATGCTTGAGCTTCTTGGCCGCCATATAGACACCATAGGTCATCTTCTGATAGTGGGGGTAGTTTTGCTTTGAGGTGGAGAGGACTTCACTCAGATAATATACCGGCCGCTGCACGGTTTTGCCTCCTTCCTCTCGCTCTACTACCACCACAGCACTGACAACTCGGTTGGTTGCCGCTATATAGAGCAACATTGGCTCCCGGGGCATCGGAGACGCTAATACCGGCGCTGTTGACAACAACTGTTTCAATTCCTTGAAAGCTGCATCTGCTTGCGCTGTCCAGACAAATGTGTCGGACTTTTTCATCAACTGATACAACGGCAGAGCTTTCTCTCCCAGCCGGCTTATGAAGCGGCTCAGGGATGCGAGGCACCCAGTGAACTTCTGTACTTCCCTCAAATCTGTCGGCGGCTTCATCCTTTCAATGGCACGAATCTTGCCGGGATTCACCTCAATACCCCGGCTGGAAACAAGGAAACCGAGCAACTTGCCCGCCGGCACACCAAAGGTGCACTTAGCCGGATTCAACTTCATCCGGAATCTCCTCAGGTTCCCAAAGGTTTCCCGGAGATCATCTATGAGAGTCTTGCTCTCCTTGGTTTTTATGACGATATCATCGACATATACCTGCACATTTTTATCTATCTGATCGTGCAAACACTTTTGCATACACCTTTGGTAAGTTGCGCCGGCATTTCTTAAACCGAACGGCATAGTGAGATAGCAATAAGCCCCGTACGGGGTAATAAAGGATGTCTTTATTTGATCTGGCTCAAACAAGGGGATCTGGTGGAAACCAGAATAGGCATCTACAAATGATAACAGTTCACATCCGGCTGTGGAATCAATCACTTGATCGATCCGAGGCAGCGGGAATGGATCTTTAGGACATGCCTTATTCAAGTTGGTGTAATCAACACACATCCGCCATACTTTCACTATGGCGGGCTCGTCTTTCTTCTTCTCCACCAAAACCGGATTAGACACCCAATCCGGATGCAATACTTCCTTGATAAAGCCAAAGGCTAGGAGCCTGGCCACTTCCTCCCATATGGCTTTCCTCCTATCGCCGGTATTCCGCCGGAGCGGCTGCTTCACCAGCTTAGCATCCGGTCTCACATGCAATGCGTGCTCAGCCAGCTCCCTCGGCACACCTTGCAAGTCTGAAGTAGACCATGCAAAGATATCCCGATTCTCACGAAGGAAGCTGATGAGCTCGCTTTCCTATTTGGGATCCAGACTTGCCCCGACGAGGGCATGGCGCTCCGGGAAAACTTCATCCAGAGGCACCTTTTTGACCTCCTTGCCTGCTTGAAAAGTAGCACTGCCACCGGGATTTGCCATGCCCGGCATAGATTTGCCGGCCACGACCGTTTTAGCAATCTCCACTGCTCGCTTGAGCCTCTTCCTCTCCTCTGCAATGATCAGAGTCTCGGCCAGATTGGATCCGGCGGTGGCACATGCCATCGAACGCTTGTAATCACCAATGATGGTGATCACTCCTTTGGGTCCCGGCATCTTCATCTTCAGATACGCCACATGCGTAGAGGCCATGAATTTTGCCAGTGCCGGTCTACCCAGCAAAGCATGGTAGGGGCTCTCCAGATCAACCACCTCGAACATGAGGTTTTCCACCCTGCAGTTATCCCGGCTGCCAAACATGACATCCATCCGGATCTTGCCCATCGGCGCACACGAAAGTCCCGGCACAATGCCGTGGAACGTGGTCTTGCTCGGTTCCAGCATATTTTCCTTGATTCCCAGCTTCTCCATCGTATCTCGATACATGATGTTGATGCTGCTTCCATTATCAATGAGGACCTTGCTGAATCTCACGTTATTAGCCGGCCCGACGAATGTCGGATCCATCACCAGAGCATATCCGCCGGGATTTGGCATGATCCGGGGATGATCTGCCCTGTCCCAGCCAACAGCCTGGTCAGACCAGTACATCAGCTTTGGCACAGCCGACATAACGGCATTCACCTCCAGACTCCGCCGGTACAAGCTCTGCTTGTCTGTTCTCTCGGTCTCAAAGACCATATAGCTCTGATCATACTCCTTGTACTCATTCCAGCCCGCTCCTGGGCCTCCGGCGTTATATTCCGGATTATAGCTCTGGTCAACTTGATTTACGCCGGCATTTCCGGCGTTGCTCTGATTCCCAGGATTAACCGGCCTAGGTGGGACTGCAATTGTATTGGCACCTGTCAGCGGCGATGGAGCTGCCGGGACAGAGGGTCTAGCCGGTCCCCAGGGACCTGCACGACCTGCTAATATGTCGTCCAGCCACGAACAGTTCCTTGTCAAATGGTTTGCCGGCTTTCCCGGCTGGAATGTGTGGAACACACAAGGCTTGTCCATGGCAAGACCCACAGTATACTTCGGCCACTACTTCTTCTGGCCGGTGGCTCCGCCGGCATTTTTGTTGGTCCAGACATTCTTCTTCTGGAACGGCTGTGCTTGCTGCTGCGGCTGCTGCTGAGGCTGCTGATAGTTCTCATATCTCGGACGCTGGCTACTGCCGGCGCCCCCTTGCTCTTCCTCCACAGCTGCAACTTGTGCTGAGCCATACCGATAATCCGGCCGCTCATCTCTCCTCTTATTCCGGTTATCCGGGCGATAAAACTGCCCCGGTCTACCGGCATTGCTGGTGTTCCCCTGGGTTTGCCCCTGTCCTTGTGAATCGAGACTGGGCTGCTTGGGATCTCCCAGAGCATAACTATCAGCGATCTTGATTGTTTCGGCCAGCGTGGCCGGCATTTGCCTCTGAAGCTTTTGCCACAGCATGGTGCCATGTTGGCACCCATGAGCGAACCACATGATGGCCTGCTGCTCATTGATTCCTTCGCAGGAATTGCGCAACGTGCACCACCTAGTCAGGTAGTCACGGTCAGTCTCATTCACTCCTTGCCGGCAGTTAGCCAGCTGCTGCGGACGGTTGGGCCTCTTGTATGTACTGGTAAAGTTCGACACAAACTGCTCTTCGAAATCAATCCAGCCGTTGATACTCCCGGCCGGCAAATTATTCAGCCATATCCTGGCTGGACCTTCCAACATCTGCGGCACATATCGTACCGCCCATCTGAGGTTTCCTCCGGCGATGTTCACCGCTGTGGAGTAATCCTCCAACCAATCTTCCGGCTTCGTACTGCCATTATATGTCCTCGCGCCACGCGCGAGCTGGAAGAAGTAAGGCACCGGCTCCCCCATAATCCGGGGTCCGAAACACATAGGGCCCGGAGCTCCTTGTCTCTCCACCAACTCTGATTGGTGGATCTTGTCCAGCTTGAAACGTGCATCATTGGCTTCCAAGGACCGAGGTCCAAGCCGGGATGCTATTGGGCCTGCGATCATCTGCTGCTGCTACTCCGGCTGATGCTGCTCACTATGCCGGCCTTGCTGATGCTGCTGCTGATATCCCGCCCTGGCAAGGGCGGAATTGCCGTCATCCTCTCGATGTCCCGGATGGCCTGCACCCTGCTGCTGCGCTGCACCTCCGGCGCCCTGTTGCTGACGCCGGGCTGCACTGTTACTCCGGCCACCACCGGCCGCTGCTGCTTCATGCCCGGCCGGCACACTCTGGCCGGGCTTCTTGCTGCCGACATACTTGTCAGCTTGGCCGACATTCTTCTGCACCATCGCCTGCTTTCCGGCGGCAGCCGGATCGTACACCTGGATCTGCTTGTCCCGGCGGCCAGAGGTCACACTTCCGGCACGCCGGGCACTGGGATGCGGGGACGAGGCTTGGCCCCTCGACCTCGCGCCGGCACCTCCCGCCGACACAATGTACTGGGATGCCCCGGCACCTGGGTTTGCCTTCTTAAAGGCCTCCTGCTGCTTTGTAGCTTCAGACAAAAGTTGGTTAAGCCGGGCTTGCTGCTCACGCAGTGCTTCGCCGGATAAACAAGATAAATCCTTAGCTACCTCGGCCGCCGCTCTAAGGTTCTTTACTGGCGAACTATAGACTACCTTAGGCACAGTACTAGTTGCGGTATGACTCTTATCTCTAGCATCTTTTCCTATCTCAGCATTAAGATTTCTGCCTCTAGTTCTAACCTCTTCTATCCGGCTAGGCCGGATTACTACAGGAGTAAAACCATGGGCTGCCTCATACTCACGGAGTTGCCGGTTAAACCGTTCGCGCTACTGGTTCATGGCCAGGGCCTCGTCGACGAGGGCCTGACGAGATCCCTCCAGGACCTCCCTTGTCTGCTCCGGATCAACGCCGGATCGCACCGGCTCGAGAAGCCGGTCGATGATGGGAAGAAGAACCTCGCCCCTAGCCGGCACACCGGAAGTGCCGGCCAGGTTCTCCGCACGCTCCAACGGAGGACGCGCCGACCTCTTGACCTTCGGCGGCTCCGGAGGAGAAGCTCCGGCCGCTGCTGCTTTGCCGGCATCTTCCGCCGGCGGCACGGATGTGCCGGCCATCATCACCTCAGCCGACTCTACTGAGCGAGCGCTACGCCCAGCGTGAGCCAGCCGATGTGACGGAGGATCCGACGCCACCAGCACCTCCTTCCTGCAAATTCTCTCAGTTCCCACGTACACCTCGTGGGAACCGAAAGACATAATCCGGCCATCCCTGGGGAACGGCCGGCCACCGAGACAACCGGCGTTGTCACTGACGAAACTGAGCGAGCCTAGCCTCTGGACGAGGCCAGAGACCACGCGCACTCCCGAAGCTGCTATCACAGACCCCGTCCGAATGAACACTCCGCCCAGCATATCGATCTGCCCCACGGTGGGCGCCAAATGTCGTCGTGGTGAAACAACATATGCCATAGGATGGCTTAAATGGGGGCCGAACTAGCTGCTGGAGGATTCGGGAGAGGGGAACGAGCTAAAAAGCACGACAGAAAGAGGCACTGATCTACCCAGGTTCGGGGCTCTCGTAAGGAGATAACACCCCTACTCCTGCTCTACTGATTGTATATCTGGGTCGATGTAGTACACAACAATGGTGCTTCCAAGCTCTCTGCTAGAGAAGGAAGATGAACTGCTAAGTGTAGGAACACAGAGTGACCAACCTACTTTTAACCTTTCAACCTTCTTCCAGCCACCAACCCTTTACCAGGGCTCCCTATGCCACCTTATATAGTGGTGGCCAGGGTTACAACGGTCATACAAGACCACAAGACAAGGGCTACACTCCAAACAGGAGCTGGTGGCGATGGCAGAGACCCTTGACTTCGCCCCTGATTGCTCTCGATGGGACGCCATATCCCTGTACCTTGTACCTCTTGAACTGTGGCCTTACCTCTGTGTGGTAAGCTCGTACTTGTGCACAGTGAGGGTAGGTAACCTCCACTGTGCACCCTGCCATCTTACTCTGCTACCATGCTTGGATGTTTTCTTCCTTGATTGTAGGGATGTGACACCTTGGTTGACTTAAGTATCCCGGATATGACCGTTGGCCATACCCAGGACTTATATGCCGGACCAACGACCTACGAGGGTCGGGTAATCCGGCCTCCCCTGCTCCTGCACAACACACCAAATAGTTAGGCCGGCATATCTGAGTATATGCCGGCACACCTATACTAGTATTCCGGCTGTACCGGCATATCCAGACACCAGCCGGGATACACATTATATGCCGGCCTGGCCGATGCTCTTATATTCCGGCCAGGCCCTTCCTTGATAACCCGGCATAAAGTCAATCATAGACCTTGTGTCTTTCTACTCTCTTGACCCTACCGGGGGTCATCCCCCCGACACGCTCGAGCCACGGCCCCCACCTCGCTCTAGCGACCGTGTCGCCTCCGCCGTCGCCTCGCTGCCCTAGCCGGCTCTAGCCATCTCCAGCATCGCCTCTCCGCTCAAAAGACTCGTCGTTTGCTCTACCATCTGATACGTCTCAAATGTATCTATAATTTTTGATGCTCCATGCTTGTTTTATGCACCATTTGTTTTGTGTTTTGTTACACTTTGTGGCGTTTTTATGCATTTTCCAGAACTATCCTATTAACAAGATGCCATAGTGCCAGTTCCCTGTTTTCTGCTATTTTTGTGTTTCAGAAAAGCTACACAGGAAATATTCTCAGAATTGGACGGAACAAAAGCCGAAGTTCCTATTTTTCCCGACACAAGACGGAGTCCAAAGCAGAGGCGGAGGGGGACCAGGGGCCAGCCACACCATAGGGTGGTGCGGCCAGCCCCTGGCCCATGCCACCAGGTGGTGGGGCCACCTGGCCCACCTCCTGACGCCGCCCTTCCGCCTATGTATTCTCCTCAACGGGAAAACCTAAAGGCCCGATCAATTTTCCATGAAACATAATGCAAGCCACCGCCATCATTGACGCGAGATCGGGAGGGTCCAGAAGCTCTTCCCGACACCCTGCCGAATAGGGGAATCACCGCCGGAGGCCTTCTTCATCACCATGCCTGCCTCCGGAGTGATGTGTGAGTAGTCGTCCTTAGACTACGGGTCCAGAGCAGTAGCTAGATGGATGTCTTCTCCTCCATGTGCTTCATGTTTAGATCTTGTGAGCTGCCTATCATGATCAAGATCATCGTTATGTAATTCTACATGTTGTGTTTGTTGAGATCCGATGAATATTGGTACTTTGTCAAGTTGATCTAGTGATTTATCATCTCTATGTTATCTCTATGTTGTTTATGATCTTGCATGCTCTCCGTTGCTAGTAGATATCTTGGCCGAGTAGATGCTAATGACTCCAAGAGGGAGTATTTATGCTTGATAGTGGGTTCATGCCTCTGGTAACTTGGGGGAGTGACAACAACCTCTAAAGTTGTAGATGTGTTGTTGCTACTAGGGAGAAAACAACAATCTTGTGTTCAAGGACAACAACCTCTAAACTTTGCCTAAGGCGATAATCTGTTGCTTGCAACTTAATAGCCAACGGTTGCTCGGATGACATCTGGAGGGTGGATTATTAGTTATAGATGCAGTTGGATTACGGTCTATCTATTATGTTGTAATGCCGAAGTGAATCTCATAGTGATCCTCATGACATTTGTATGCTTGTTTTATTCTATCAATTGCCCAACTGTAATTTGTTTACCCAGCATGTTATTTATCTTATGGAGTGACACCTCTAGTGAACTATGGACCCCGGTCCATTCTTTTACAGTATTATTACCGTTTACTATTTACTCACACTATTTACATTATCGCAAACTACTATCTTTTACCACACGATACGTTTAATCCTTTGTTTACAGCAAACCGGTGAGATTGACAACCTCACTGTTAGTTGGGGCAAAGTACTTGGTTGTGTTGTGTGCAGGTTCCATGTTGCTGCTGGTGCAAAGCTACGCCCCAAACGAGGCGCCATATATAAATTGTCTACAGCTGTCGCGAAGCTAGCGAGCATCAACCTTCGGAAGTTGGTTCTTTCTCCTACTGGTTCGATAAACCTTGGTTTCATACTGAGGGAAGACTTGCTGCTGTGCTCATCATACCTTCCTCTTGGGGTTCCCAACTGGGCGGACATCTACACGCCATCAAGCAATTTTTCTGGCGTCATTGCCAGGGAGAAAGAGGATTTCTGCAAGGGGAGTCTCTCGCTTCTAATCTTTTACTTTGTTATTGTTTTGCTTTATTTTATTTTTGCTTGCATCTTTTTATCAAAAATACAAAACAATTAGTTCCTATTTCAACTCGTTTCTTTTATGTCTAGTTTAGTTCCTATTACTATGTCGCTTGAGGAAATGATTTTTACTTTCAAACAAAAGAGTGAAGAGAATTTCAAAGAAGCTTGGTCTAGAATTTATGATTCCCATGGAAAAACTGAACCAAAAATGACTTTGAGCCTGCTTCTTAGTAGATTTTACTTTGGTCTTGCTCTTCGTTATAGATATGCTCTAGCTGCTACAGCAGGAGGAGGTTTCATTCATTGTGATGGAGATCAAGCTTTCAATATTATAAAAAAGTTGATTGCAATTTATAGCTTATCGAGTGATTTTGATTATTCTCTTGTGAGCATTTTTGCTAGACTAAATACTCTTGAGAATCATACTGCTTGTTTAAAAGAATGTTATGGTATGTTGCGCGAGCATCATGATTATGTGCCAATAAATTTTGAACCCTCAAGTTGGTTCCCTATGGTAAAAATCACCATCAATGGTGAAACTTTTCATACTTGTTGTGATATTATGTCTGAATTTTGCCTTATGCCTAAGGATGTCTATGAATCTTTGAATCTTTGGAAACTTTCTGCAGGTGGAGAAGTATCTCATACCAATAATTCCACTATATTTCCCGTTGGAATAGCCAAAGGAGTGTTTATAAAAGTCCTAGGGAGAATGGTGTCTACTAATTATCTTGTTATTGAATGTGTAGGAAAGGGACGAATCACACTGGGAAGGTCTCTACTACAGCTCCTTGGCGCAGTGATAGATGTGGGAAAAGGCACTATAAAATTCACCTCCCCACCTTGTAACCGTCATGAGTTCCCCAAAAGTAAGAACAAAGGAAAGAATAAAGGTAAGAGAGGAAGACGTAAGGCATCCGATGATCTTAATGCTTCATTTGAAAATACTTGATTTCCACTTTCTGCGCCTAGCTCAAAGGCGTTAAAGAAAAGCACTCTTGGGAGATAACCCATTGTTTTCTTTTCAGTACTTTTTCTTTTCGTTGATTCTTGGAAGTTATTACTACTGTAATGACCACTCCTTATCATTTTTTATTTCGTTTTGGAGCCAAGAAGAACCTCCAATTGGAGGAAGGTAAGATTTGGGGAAGTTGTTGTTCTGAAACAAATTTCTGCGCTGCATCATAAAAAATCGTGAAAATTCTCAGAACATCTTTTTGATCTGCGATTTCTTGTGCACATGCCCCAGGTTATTTCCAATCTTTCATTAGTTTTGCACTTTTTGATTTAAAGCAACAGAAGACCCTCCGAAAAATCAATCTTTGTCAGCTGTTCTGTTTTGACAGATTTCTGCCACTATTTGTGTTTGCCTCTCGATCGCTTTCTATTTGAGTTCTTTTGATCACGGAACTTTTGAGGAAGTTTCTACAGTAGCTTATGCTTTAATGGGTGTTATACTTGAGTTTGAAACTAAACCAAAAGAGTAGATTTACTATCATGCTTACACTAATGTTGCTAATAGAATTGTGTGAAGTTTTATATGAAGGAAGTTTTCAAGTGTAGGGAAAGGAGAATGATGAGATGAGATGAAGTATGGACAAAAGCTCAAGCTTGGGGATGCCCATGTCACCCCAAGAAATATCCAAGAGGTACAAGCGTCAAAGCATGGGGATGCCCCGAGGCACCCCTTCTTCATCGGCAAAAATCAGGTCACCTTTCAAGACACTATATTTTTATTGCTTCGTATTCTATGCGTTTTGATATGGATCAACGTGATCCGAAGGGGTTTTAGGCCCCATCTTTCATGACGATCGATAGAATCAGCAAGATAGCAAAGAGGACTCAATCTGAAATAGATCAAACTGATCTCTCTTCAATTCCTCGTGTTAAAAATGACCGGAATCAATTCCCACACATGGCATAGCATCAGATCTCAAAGATCAGCAATCAAACACACCGATATGCGCCCCCAAACATTGGGACTTTTCTGGTCTCTTTCTTAGCTCGAAAATAACAAGTCTCTGATACAATGGCGACTTCCATAACCCTATATGGGTGACTCCGAATGCTACTTTGGCTGGGCTAGGCCCCATACCAAAGTAAAAGCCCAAATGGCCAAAACACACTTGATTTTGGACAGGCCCAAAACCATCACACACAAATAAAACCAAACTAAAATAAAAACATGATGCGAACTTAATTAAAATAGAACACCTAAATATCTTTGGCTGCATCGCCTCGGCGAACATGAAACTCCATTGGAGGTGTACGAAAGTTTGGCTTCACATCATCTTCTGGAGGCACTTCAAAGCAGAATTGTCCAAGCTTCAGAACATAAGGAGGTGGTAAAATATTAGGAGTAGTAGCTATGCTCCCCTTATCATCCCCCCCCCCAACTTGAAAGGAAACCGTCCTCGGTTTTGCCGTAATGTATTGGGACTTCTTAGGTGCAGCCAACACTTCCACTTTGATATCCTTGTCGAGCATAGGCTGCAACACGTGACGCTTCCCCTTATGCCATAAGGAATAAACATTGGACCTGCCTTCATGAGTGGAACGCCTATCAAATTGCCACGGTCATCCTAGTAGCACATGACATGCATCCATAGGCAAAACATCGCAGACCACTGTGCCTTCATAATTACCTACAGAAAATTTTAGGTGCACCTTATGTGTAACTTTCAGCTTCCCTAAATTATACGACCACTCAACACAATGTGGCTGTGGGTGCTTCCATGTAGGCAACGATAGAGAATCCACCAAACGCTTGCTAACGACATTGGTGTAGCTGCCACCATAAATAATCAGTTTGCAAGTGGTGTCGTTGACTATGCATTGGGTCTGAAATATATTCCAGCGCTGCCCTTGGTTGTGTATGTGATCTTCTGGTACACGTTGCACCATTAGATTTTTAAAATTTGCAGCAAGTTCATACCCATCCACGATCACTTCAGGATTTTCCTCAGATTCCTCACTTGATGACGCATCAGCTTTCTCATCATCACTAGCAGAAACATAGCCATCGTGTGTGAGCATCACCCTTTTTCTATTAGGGCAATCACGCTTCATGTGTCCTCATCTTCCACAAGCAAAACACTAGATGTTTGCGGTGGACTGCATAGATGCAATTTTGGACACTCCAGATTTGGGTGCCTCGCTATGAGTAACACTATTAGAGCATGTAGAAGGTGTCGTCTTAACACTAGGACCAGCAGGCTCGGTATGGGATCGATGCCATGAATTTACAGGGGCTGCAGCTTGGCGTCGTTTGAGCTGTTGCTCGGCACGCTCAGCCTGGTGCACAAGGTCTTCAGTATTATAGTAGACCACCATCTCCACACGATCTTGCACCTCAACATTCAGACCATTGAAGAACCTCGACATCGTGGCCTCGGGGTCCTCTGTAGTTCCTGTACATATCATTAGCAACTCCATCTCCTTGTAGTATGCACCAACAGACATATTCGCTTGAGTGAACCGCTGCAGTTTATGGTACATCTCTCGCTTGTAATGTTCAGGAACAAAACGACGTCGCATGAGTTCTTTCCTACCTCTCCACGATGGTGGGCGTTTGGGCATACGCAAAATTTGGCTCCACCAAATCAGTACATAACCAGAGAACTCAATAGCAGCAAGTTGAATCTTCTTCTCCTCGGTGTAATGGTGGGCTGCAAAAATATGATTCACGCGCATCTCCCACTCCAAATAATCCTCAGGACTGCCTACGCCAGAGAATGGTGGTATGGGAAATTTTAACACGCCCAATACCATCATCCAATGGTACACGAGCAGCATGACCAACACGACCTCGATCAACAGGAAAAACACGAACATGAGCTGCATGACGAGCATCAAAGTGAGGCTGTCGTGGTGCATAACCAACATCATCCTCAAAATCAGCAGCAACACCTCCATGTACCGGTGAAATGGGACGGCGAGCAAGAACATCAACATGTCCATCTCGTTGTGATGGCACATCCCGTAATGGAGCAGCATGATGGGGCTCTTCTCGCGCCAACGGATTAATAAGATTATCCGTCAAGGCATCGAGCCTACTAGTGATGGCCTCTAATTTGCTATTTAACCTCTCCTCCAAAGAATCTGTACAATCCTTGATATATACACAGGTGTTGTCAAAACAGCACGGACATTGTCGGCGAGATCATCTACATACACCGGGCTGGTAACCTCCTTTGCCTTTGAGGCTGCACCAGCAGAATTTTCAGCAATGATAGAACCAGACATCTTCAGAGAAAACAGCAGTCGAATTCAACAATCCGCCCACACAAATCAGTTCAGCAAATCTGTCCAAAATTCACGTATCCAATCCGGCTGAATTGGATGGGCCGGCCCAGGGAAAATGATCTTTGTGCCCTAGAGCTGTCGAGCGAGCCCCGCACAGAAAGATCAAGGGCGAGCGCGCCCCAGCACGGAGACCGTCTGGGGTCGGGCGTGCGGGACGAGCGAGGCCGCCTTGGTCCTCTGTCGTGTTTGTTTTCTGGATCCCGATGGAGCGCGGTCAAGCGGGGCGATGGCCGCTCTTAGCGACCAGGCACTCAAATGGGCGCGCAAGCACAGAGCTCGTCTGGCCTTCGCCGAGCAGGCATACGTGTTTCTTTTTTTTGAGACTATCGATTCCTTCGATCGGATCTTCTGGAACGCCTACCCTCGATCAGATCTGCAGGGCGCCGCTTTTTTTTTGACTGGTTTGGACTGAGCAAGACATAGATGTGCTGGACTCTCAACACCGATCGGTCTGAGATCGGAATTCGATCAGGAACGAACTCAGGTCCAACGTGAAAGCAACAAAGAAATTCTTGGCACCACGCTCACGCCTGAAATCAACCGTGTACTGCTTGGACTCCACAAAACCAGCGATCGGCAAGGAAAATCGATCGATTAGGCCAATCGCAACTTGGCTGCCAACAAAGAAAAACCAACGATAGATGGAACTCGTCGATCTATAAGCTTTGAACAAAAACCAGCAGACCAACGACCTCACCAGATAAATCTTAGCAGAAAAATCGCCGTGAGAAACCCGACGAATCTGATACCAACATGATACGGATCAACGTGATCTAAAGGGGTTTTAGGCCCAATCTTTCACGACGATCGATAGAATCAGCACGATAGCAAAGAGAACTCAATCTGAAATAGATCAAACTGATCTCTCTTCAATTCCTCACGTTAAAACTGACCGGAATCAATTCCCACGCATGGCATAGCATCAGATCTCAAAGATCAGCAATCAAACACACCGATATGCGCCCCCAAACATTGGGACTTTTCTGGTCTCTTTCTTAGCTCGAAAATAACAAGTCTCCGATACAATGGCGGCTGCCATAACCCTATATGGGCAACTCCGAATGCTACTTTGGCTGGGCTAGGCCCCATACCAAACTAAAAGCCCAAATGGCCAAAACACACTTGATTTTGGACAGGCCCAAAACCATCACACACAAATAAAACCAAACTGAAATAAAAACATGACGCGAACTTAATTAAAATAGAACACCTAAATATCTTTGACTGCAGCGCTTCGGCGAACATGAAACTCCATTGGAGGTGTACGAAAGTTTGGCTTCACATCATCTTCTGGAGGCACTTCAAAGAAGAATTGTCCAAGCTTCAGAACATAAGGAGGTGGTAAAATATTAGGAGTAGTAGCTATGCTCCCCTTGTCACGTTTTTCTTGGACCGTCTTTACTTTCACTTTCAGTTTTCTTTTGTTTTGTTTGCTGCAATAAATGGTTGGACCCCAACAAATTTCTTTTCGAGAAGATGCACTCCGTTTTTCATTGCCAAGAACACTCTAGTTTTTTCACTCTTATCGTTCAATGAGTCTTCTCTTTTTCTATTACTGCATTTAGCTTTCGTTTTTCGCCTTGATTTTTGTTCAGATCTTGTTATTTCTTTGTATCAAGGTGTATTTAGACCTCTGGTCTATGTTGGTTTTCATCTTTAAGAGTTGATTCAAAAAGGTTGAATGGTGTTGGAAAAGAGAAAAAAGTTTCATAACTATAGTGGTACAAATGGGAGCTTGTTTAGACTAGGCCTTAGACTTTTGCATGTTATGCTTGATGTTATTTTGATAGTATGCTTAGTAGTTTTTGCTGTAGCATGGCTTGTCTCAAATGAATGAGATTGCTTAATGTGCCTTTGAAAGAATCATGTGTTGTTTTTATTATCTGGGAGCATATTATTGTGGTTTTCTCCTTTGATGCTTTATTTGGGTTGACTTGGCGCATGCCTACACCATGTTTGACTTTAACAAGTCGCCATAAGCCTCTATGATCATTTGGTTTTTGACTTGTGATACCACTTTATGCTTCGGTTAATGATGTTTTGTCGCTATGTGATGAGGACATCCCTATTACACCACCATTATCTCCTGCTCCTATTGATGATGAAGATGTTGCTACGAAGAAGTCCAACGAGATTAGGATTGGACCAATCACAAGAGCACGTGCAAAGCTATTGGAACAACAGGTGAACTCACACTTAATTGAACCTGATGTTTTATTTAATGAGAGCTTTATACTACCTAAGTGTATGCATCTATGTATGATTAGGTTTGTTGATAACACAAGCATTGCACGAGGAGGAGATGCGTCACAGCGAGATGAGAAAGACTTGATGATCAAGTGCGCGAGGGAGGAGAGGGAGGCAGGCGCACCCGAAGATCATCAGAACATCAAGTCTACATGAGAGAGTACGAGATGGTGCGCTAGGACAGCCTTCGACGCAATGTATACGAGTCTAAGGCGCGCCACACTCATGGCCTGCGTGCCAAAATAGGCCGAACCCATATATGGGTGGGTATGTACCAGTTTGAGTCAAACCGAGTCCGTTTGGGCCCAAAACAGGTTGGTTTTGGGCCAGGTTTTTGCCCAGGACGCCCCAACCCCTTTAAGTACCCCTGTGGCACCCCCTTTTGTCGTTTAGACTACGTTTAGATTACCCCCAAACATCAGAACAAAATTGCTTGTAAGCTTTCCTCTGAAATCATATATTCCTCTGTGTTTCGCTCGGAATATCTACCCCACTGCAAGTTTGTTTCGATCTGGAGTTTTGCTACGGAGAATTCAAGTGTGATCTGCTGTTCCATTGGGAATTAGGAGATTGCAGAACCGCTTCGTGGTCGGTGGCTACGTGCGCAGGTGAGTGGTGTCTCAAATATCCATAGGGTTGAAGATCTGTTGCATTGGCAACAGGGGAACAGCCGGAGAGTTCGTGTGTGTCTCACAGATTATCCACCAAGTTATCATCCATCTACATCGGCTCACTGAGAAGATCGGGCAACCCCTTATCATCTTGGTATCATATTTCCAGAGTTTACTCGGTGAGCAATCCATCCCCATAGATTAGTTCTTGTTTTCGTCCTATACAGAAAAAGCCTACAAAAAAAAATTAGGGTTCTTAGTTTCGCCATAGCCTAGATTGCATCGAGTTACTTGTTTTAGTCGCTGATCATCTTTTCGAGTATCTTTTCTTCCAATCTGTAGGAGTCTAGGATCCTCGTTCTTTTCTGTATCTTCATTTTGGATTTCTTCTTCGTTTGGTCGCTGTTTGATCTCATTGGAGCCGGCGGCTGTGCACTTGTGTTCGTCACGAAGCACCTTGGCAGATCCGATCGGCAGCCTTTGGCACAAATCAAAAAAAAAATGGAAACCGCCTCGCTCGCCCAAGGGCAGAGATTGTCTGCCCCCAGGCGAGGCCGCCCGATCGGAAAGGAGCGTGGCCGCTCGCTCACGCTCGCCAGACCACAGAGGCCGTCTGGCCTCGAGCGTCGGAACCTCGAATCTCGGCTCCAGCGATCGCTCGAGTGCACAGAGACGAGGGCATCGCAATCTAGCGCTACAGGCCGGCCCATTTGCACTCGGTAAAAAAAAAGAGAATCGATCGCCTGGCCCAGCGCCCCAGCACGGAGACTATCTGGGGTGGAGCGACGCCTGGACCGCCTCGCTCGCTCGCAGATCCTTTCGCTGGCGCCAAGGCACGGAGAGCGTCTGGCCTCCAGCGCCCAGACCGGTCCAGTTTTGGAAAAGTAAAAAAAAGGGGGGGACGTATACTGTAATTACACTACACAGTACACGCCACACCCAAATCAAAAAATAAAAAGAGACAAACCGTTCTTCGGCTTCGCCAAGTTTCCTGCTGCGACACACGTTTCCGATTCATTGTCGTACATTGTTTCCGACACCGTAAACTTCTGCCGCGACGCGGTTTCGGTCAGTTTCTCTGTCGTAGTGTCCACATAGCGTAACTCCTGCATATTTTGAGAGCTTTAGCTACAGCCTTTCTACAGCATCGTGTTAGGAGCTTACCCATCGAGACTAGCTTTTTAGTGCTTATCAGGCTGCTACCGTGTGTGCGCGCAATCTTGTGCCTGTTTTCTTTTGAAGCTAGCTAGCGTCTCTCTTATGCATTGCAACACGAGCTCTTGTGCATTATCACTTATATCTGTGGAGCTCTTGTTCAGAGTTGCTTTGCCCTGTTTTATCTCCACTGTGTGAGTTTCCGTGGGTCTTATCATATGATCAGCACTAGGACTTGTACTTTGGTGTAGTTAGGTATCCATACCAAGCCCCACCATATACCCTGGTTGTCGTGTGATAGTCTTTCCCTCGGTATTCGTTACATCACATCCGTGCATGTTTTTGCCTATATAAGTTGGTAAGCTCTTCTATTCACTTTGGAACGGTAAGATACCTCGTTTCTCTCAGTTTCGAGTGAGTTGTGAGAGTTCCACCATACACCTATTTTTGTTTGCACTAACCTACTAATCATGTCTGAGTCTGATGATGTGCAACACAAAAAGGATCCAAATGAGGTCGTGCGTTGGAATGAATACGAAGCTCTTCGTGATACTTTGACGAAGAGGTTCAATGCTGTTTCTGATAGTTTACATGATGATGTGCTTGCTGTTGACAATAAGCTGAATGCAACACATGATATAGCCACTGCGACACAAGAAACTATGACCACAATTCAGCGTTCTATTGCAGATTTGACACAAGCTGTGCATACGTTGCAAGCTTCTTTTGATCGTCCACCTCACCAGCAACCGCTTCATCATGAGGCTATTGCGAGTGTCTAGGATGACAATCACGCACATGATGACGCTAATGCTGCAGCAGCTGCTGGTCGTCATGAAGGATTGCTTCTTGGTGGTCACGGTGGTCGTGGGAATGGAGGCCGAGGTGCTGGTATTCCGCCTGGTCGTGGTTTTGCTCCTCTCGGCGCACGTCGTCGCTTTGATGGTGATTTTGGCCAACTAGCCAACCGTGATGATGATGGGCTGGGCAAACCAAAGTTCACTGTACCCAAGTTTGTTGGTTCTACTGATGTGGAAGAGTACCTCAATTGGGAGCTGAAGGTGGAAAAACTATGGCGCATTCATGAGTACACCGAGGATAGAAAAATAAAACTTGCATCTTCGGAATTTGATGGATATGCATTGCTTTGGTGGGATAATATTGTTCAGTCTAGGCTTGAAGCTCGAGAGCCACCTATTACTACATGGAGGGGTATGAAAGAAGCGATGCGTGCTCGTTTTATTCCCCGCAATTATATTCATTCTCTCTATGATAGATTGACGAATTTGAAGCAAGGTCTTAAGTCTATTGATGACTATTATCAGGAGATGGAGTTGATTATACAGCGTGCTAGGGTGCGTGCACCAGAGGAACAAACAATGCAGCGTTTTCTTGCTGGTTTAACTTACAACATTCGACGCATTGTTCGGCATCACCAATACTTTGATATGACAGATTTGCTTCATCAAGCACGTGAGGCAGAATTGACATTGGCCAAAGATGCTAAATTTGGACCTCGCTCTACAGCAAGTAGAGGTCATTTTTCCCCACGGACAGACCCTAGTGTGCCTACCTCTAGTGGTACTTCTGGATTCTGTGGTAATGCTTCCTCAAAACCTGATTCAGTTATTTCCAATGCCAAGAAAACATCACAACCTGCTGCAAGTGGTACTGGTTCCTCCAATTCTACAGCAAGAAATAGGGATATGAATTGTCATACATGTGGTGGCAAGGGTCACTTCCGGCGAGACTATCCCAATAAAAAGGTTATGTTGATAAATGAGGAAACTGAAGAGTATGATACAGGTGATGATGCTGATCCAAATTTGGATGAGGAGGATGATGATATGCTCTATGGTGATGCGTCATCACTGCCTACCATTGTTTGTTCGCCTAAGGTGCTGAGTGTGAGCCTAGATTCTGCGGAACAGCGGTGTAATTTGTTTCAAACAAAAGCTGCTGTTGGTCCTGGCAAGGCGTGCAAAGTTATAATTGATGGTGGGAGTTGTCGCAATTTGGCTAGTAAAGAGCTCTGTACAAAACTGAAGCTCAAATATATCCCGCACCCCAATCCATATTTTATTCAGTGGCTAAGTTATAGCGGAGAGATGAAGATCAGCCACATGGTGCGTGTTGAGTTTCAGATTGGACCATATAAAGACACCGTCGAGTGTGATGTGGTTCCTATGACAGTCTGTCATTTGTTGTTGGGCCGCCCATGGCAATATGATCGTGATGTCCGTCACAATGGGAAAGCAAACACATATCAGTTATATTGGCGTGGCAAGGATGTTACTTTGAGACCTATGACACCGCAAGCTATTGTAAATGAATCTCGTCAAAAAATTGAAGTCAATCTTGAGAAAGAGAGTGAGAGAGTAGATAGACGAGAGCCTACACTTCCGGTGAGGGAGAGCCACAAGCCAAATCTGAGTGGTAAAAATATGAGTGAGGAAGCACATTCCTTAGTAATGTTAGCCACCAAATCTGATGTGAGAGAGTTTCGTGAGGATCCTACAGTTGTTCCTCTTGTGCTTATGTACAAGGGTAACATTTTGGTTTCTAACGACATGACCCCTCTATCTATTGGTGTTTCTAATGTGTTACAGGAATTCAGCGACATGTTTCCGGACGAGGTGCCTGCAGGTTTGCCACCATTGCGAGGTATTGAGCATCAAATAGACTTGATTCCAGGAGCATCGCTGCCCAACCGAGCACCATACCGCACCAACCCCGAGGAGACCAAGGAAATTCAGTAACAAGTACAAGCCCTTCTTGACAAAGGTTATATTCGTGTCAGCTTAAGCCCTTCTGCTGTTCCTGTCATTTTAGTTCCTAAGAAAGATGGTACCTGGCGCATGTGCGTAGATTGTAGAGCCATAAATAACATCACTATTTGATATCGTCACCCTATTCCACGCTTGGAAGATATGCTTGATGAATCGAGTGTTGCTCCTGTTTTCTCTAAAATTGATTTGCGTAGTGGTTATCATCAAATTCGGATGAAAGAGGGGGATGAGTGGAAAACAGCCTTTAAAACAAAATTTGGTTTATATGAGTGGTTAGTCATGCCATTTGGGTTAACTAATGCACCTAGTACCTTCATGAGATTAATGAACCATGTTTTGCGTAATTTTATTGGCAAGTTTGTGGTTGTGTATTTTGATAATATATTAATCTACAGCCGCAATGAATCTGAACATAGTGATCATATTCGACAAGTTTTGCAAGTGTTGCGTGATGCTAAGTTATATGGTAACCTTGAGAAGTGCACATTTTGCAAAAATAAGGACATATTTCTGGGATTTGTTGTTTCTAAGCATGGAGTAGAGGTAGATGCATCTAAAATTGAAGCTATTCAAAATTGGCCTACTCCTATGAATGTTAGTCAAGTACAAAGTTTTCACGGTCTTGCTGGTTTTTATCGTCGTTTTGTGAAAGACTTTAGTACTATTGCTGCACCTTTGAATGAGTTAACTAAGAAAGGTGTAGAATTTGTATGGGGCGCAGCCCAAGATAATGCCTTTGATGAGCTGAAACGTTTGTTAACTTCTGCACCTTTGCTTGCACTACCAGATTTTACTAAGCAATTTGAGATTGAATGTGATGCTAGTGGCATTGGTATTGGTGGTGTGTTGATGCAAGAGGGTAGGCCTATTGCCTATTTTTCTAAAAAACTTTGTGGTGCGAGGTTGAACTATCCAGTTTACGATAAAGAATTGTATGCACTTGTTAGAGTTCTTGAGGTTTGGCAACATTATTTGTGGCCAAAAGAATTTATCATACATTCTGATCATGAAGCTTTGAAATATCTGAAAGCTCAATCTGCATAGGCGTCTTGCTAAGTGGGTTGAGTTCATTGAGTCTTTTCCATACATAATTAAACACAAAAAGGGTAAAGACAATGTGGTTGCTGATGCTCTCTCTAGGAAGAACATGTTGTTGACACAATTGGACATTAAGGTTCCTGGTTTAGAGAGTTTGTGTGATTTATATGCTACTGATCATGATTTTTCAGTGCCATATAGCATGTGTACTGGTGGGAAAGCATGGGATAAATATCACATCCATGATGGGTTTTTGTTTCGTGCTAACAAACTATGTGTTCCAGAATTGTCCGTGCGTTTGCTATTGTTGCAGGAATCACATGCCGGCGGTTTGATGGGTCACTTTGGGTGTGAGAAGACGCTACTCATGCTCGCTGATCACTTTTATTGGCCGAGGATGAGGCGTGATGTGGACAGGTTTGTCAAGCGTTGCATTACATGCAACAAGTCAAAGTCCAAGCTGAAGCCTCATGGTTTGTATACTCCATTACCTGCACCTACTACACCATGGGAGGACATTAGCATGGATTTTGTATTAGGTTTGCCTAGGACGAAAAGAGGCCATGATTCTATATTTATGGTAGTGGACAGATTTTCTAAGATGGCTCATTTTATTGCCTGCCACAAAAGCGACGATGCGTCGCATATTGCTAACCTGTTTTTCAGGGACATTGTACGCTTGCATGGAGTTCCTAAGACAATTGTCTCTGATCGTGATGTGAAGTTTATGAGCTACTTCTGGAAGACACTTTGGGGAAAGCTGGGCACAAAGTTATTATTCAGCACTACATGTCATCCCCAAACTGATGGTCAAACGGAGGTGGTAAATCGCACACTTTCAACAGTGCTGCAATGCATGATCAAGAAGAACCTGCGTGAGTGGGAAGATTGTTTGACGCATGTGGAGTTTGCATATAACAGGGCGGTTCACTCTACCACGCAGCTATGTCCTTTCGAGGTGGTCTATGGTTTCAAACCCATTACGCCTCTTGATTTGTTGCCTCTTCCTATCCAAGAGCGAGTCAATATGGAGGCATCAAAGAGGACAGATTTTGTGAGGAAGATTCATGTGAAGACTAAAGAGGTTATTGAGAGGAAAGGCAAGTATACCGCAGATCGTGTAAATAAGAAGCGAAAAGAGGTCTTGTTCCAGCCCGGTGATATGGTTTGGGTACACTTTCGCAAGGACAGATTTCCACAGCTACGTAAGTCCAAGTTGCTGCCCCGTGGTGCTGGTCCTTACAAGGTTCTTGCCAAGATTAATGATAATGCCTACAAGATAGATCTTCCTATAGCTGAGTATGGCGTGAGCAATAGCTTCAACGTTGCTGATTTGACACCATATGAGGGTGAAGACATTGCAGCGTCGAGGTCGACGCCTTTTGAAGGGGGGAGGATGATGAGGACATCCCTATTACACCACCATTATCTCCTGCTCCTATTGATGATGAAGATGTTGCTGCGAAGAAGTCCAACGATATTAGGATTGGACCAATCACAAGAGCACGTGCAAAGCTATTGGAACAACAGGTGAACTCACTCTTAATTGAACCTGATGTTTTATTTAATGAGAGCTTTATACTACCTAAGTCTATGCATCTATGTATGATTAGGTTTGTTGATAACACAAGCATTGCACGAGAAGGAGATGCGTCGCAGCGAGATGAGCAAGACTTGATGATCAAGTGCGCGAGGGAGGAGAGGGAGGCAGGCGCACCCAGAGATCACCCAAACATCAAGTCTACATGAGAGAGTACGAGATGGCACGCTAGGACAGCCTTCGACGCGATGTATACGAGTCTAAGGCGCGCCACACTCATGGCCTGCGTGCCAAAATAGGCCGAACCCATGTATGGGTGGGTATGTACCAGTTTGAGTCAAACCAAGTTCGTTTGGGCCCAAAATAGGTTGGTTTTGGGCCAGGTCTTTGCCCAGGATGCCCCAACCCCTTTAAGTACCCCTGTGGCGCCCCCTTTTGTCATTTAGACTACGTTTAGATTACCCCCAAACATCAGAACGAAATTGCTTTTAAGCTTTCCTCTGAAATCATATATTCCTCTGTGTTTCGCTCGGAATATCTGCCCCACTCCAAGTTTGTTTCGATCTGGAGTTTTGCTACTGAGAATTCAAGTGTGATCTGCTGGTCCATTGGGAATTAGGAGATTGCAGAACCGCTTCGTGGTCTGCGGCTACGTGCGCAGGTGTGTGGTGTCTCGAATATCCAAAGGGTTGAAGATCTGTTGCATTGGCAACGGGGGAATAGCCGGAGAGTTTGTGTGCATCTCACAGATTATCCACCAAGTTATCATCCATCTACATCGGCTCACTAAGAAGATCGGGCAACCCCTTATCACTATGCATGATTATGACTATTATTGCTCTCTTAGTTGGTCGCTCCCAGTCTTTTGCTAGACTTCATTTTGTACTGAGAGGGAATACTTCTCGTGCATCCAACTCCTAAAAACCAAGTTTATTCCAATGTGTCCATCATACATACCTATTAGCAATTTGCTATTCCAAGTACATTCGTCTTGCTTTTATCTATCCTTCAAATTAAATGTTTTGTGATAGGTGAAAATTAGTCAGTAAAGCTCTCACGAACTTGACGGCACACTTTACTTTCTTGCTTTTAATAATTTTGACCACTGTGGCTCTCTTATGTTGATGTTATGCTTGCAAGTTGTAAGTTGGAAGTTAGCTTAGCCATGCTATCATGGGGCACGCTTTCAACATTGCACTTACTCTCATTTAGTTGATATCATGATCTTTTGTTTATGGATACCTGCGATGTGAAATAAGTTGGAAACTTGTGAGCTCATGGAGTTTGTATATGTGTTAGAGAAACGCCTGGGCCGGTAATCTAAGTCATGCATCATTCATGGTGGAAATTTACAGCATGCCCATAGTGGACATTCGATGACGCATCTCACAATAAAAAGCTATACCAATGGTAAATAAAAGAGATGTCGAGGTGTTCATTGTCTGTTTGTCTTGTCATTTTTATGTGGGCTTGTTCCATGTCATCGGGCAAGAGGTACCCCGTTGGCGTTCTCAATGATACATGTATGCTTACAATGACAAGAACTTGCTTGGGACCTAAGTCGAGTAGCATGAGGTTTGGGTATTCGCACTTCACGGGACATGAGATTTTCAACTTATGATTTGTTAAGCATATGCTTCATAATTGTACTCGTATTAACCTTAACCACTCAAGATGCCTATGACAGGGGCAATGAGAGCTCAAAGCTAGTAAGTATCATAATTTTTGGAGGTTTATAAAACTTGCAATCACTGCTTTCCTCTGCGAAGGGCCTTTCTTTTACTTTTATATTGTGTCTCCACCTTCTACCTTTATGCACTGTCTAAGAGAGCATAGTTGTCATTCTGAGTTTAATGTGCATAGTCCCAAAATTTATTATTGATTGATTCATGATTATGATTTTGCTTGTTCTTAAATTATTTGTATCTAGTCGCCCTCTTAAACTTGAAGGTGTCCTATGCATTTATGTTTTGCTACTCCATGAAGGACAAGCTGAAGACCACTTTGCTATGTTTTTCTATATGCTCGAAACACACACTTGACTTTCAATGCATTATTACTCATGATCATTTGTTTGTGGTGCTTTTCATGTTATAACTTGGTTGCTAAGTTTTATTGTCGAGATTATGTCTTTTATGCCCATGTTTTAAGTACTTTGATCTCGGCACTCAATGCTTTACATCGTTTGATCAAGATTGTGTTGGTGCATGTCACCTCACAAATTATTGTTTTTGCTATCACTTACCTACTCGAGGACGAGCAGAAGTTAAGCTTGGGGATGCTTGATACGTCTCAAACGTATCTATAATATTTGATGCTCCATGCTTGTTTATGCACCATTTGCTTTGTGTTTTGTTACACTTAGTGGCATTTTTATGCATTTTCCAGAACTAACCTATTAACAAGATGCCACAGTGCCAGTTCCCTATTTTTTGATCTTTTTGTGTTTCAGAAAAGCTACACAGGAAATATTCTCAGAATTGGACGGAACAAAAGCCGAAGCTCCTATTTTTCCCAACACGAGACGGAGTCCAAAGCAGAGACGGAGGGGGACCAGGGGCCAGCCACACCATAGGGTGGCCCGGCCAGTCCCTGGCCCACGCCACCAGGTGGTGGGGCCACCTGGCCCACCTCCTGACGCCGCCCTTCCGTCTATATATTCCCCTCGACGGAAAAACCTAAAAGGCCCGATCAATTTTCCATGAAACATACTGCAAGCTGCCGCTGTCGTTGACGTGAGATCGGGAGGGTCCAGAAGATCTTCCCGGCACCCTGCCGGATAGGGGAATCACCGTCGGAGGCCTTCTTCATCACCATGCCTGCCTCCGGACTGATGTGTGAGTAGTCTTCCTTGGACTACGGGTCCATAGCAGTAGCTAGATGGATGTCTTCTCCTCCATGTGCTTAATGTTTAGATCTTGTGAGCTACCTATCATGATCAAGATCATCGTTATGTAATTCTACATGTTGTGTTTGTTGGGATCCGATAAATATTGGTATTTTGTCAAGTTGATCTAGTGATTTATCATCTCTATGTTATCTCTATGTTGTTTATGATCTTGCATGCTCTCCGTTGCTAGTAGATATCTTGGCCGAGTAGATGCTAGTGACTCCAAGAGGGAGTATTTATGCTTGATAGTGGGTTCATGCCTCTGGTAACTTGGGGGAGTGACAACAACCTCTAAAGTTTTAGATGTGCTAGTGCTACTAGGGAGAAAAGAACAATCTTGTGTTCAAGGACATTTGTATTGTTTACATTACACACTTTGCTTAAGGCGATAATCTGTTGCTTGCAACTTAATACCCAACGGTTGCTCGGATGACATCCGGAGGGTGGATTATTAGTCATAGATGTAGTTGGATTACGGTCTATGTATTATGTTGTAATGCCCTAGTGAATCTCATAGTGATCCTCATGACATTTGTATGCTTATTTTATTCTATCAATTGCCCAACAGTAATTTGTTTACCAACACGTTATTTATCTTATGGAGAGACACCTCTAGTGAACTGTGGAGCCCGGTCCATTCTTTTACATTGTTATTAACATTTACTATTTATTGGCACTATTTAAATTCTTGCAAACTACTATCTTTTACCACATGATACGTTTAATCCTTCGTTTACAGCAAACCGGTGAGATTGACAACCTCACTGTAAGTTGGGGCAAAGTACTTGGTTGTGTTGTGTGCATGTTCCACATTGCTGTTGGTGCAAAGCTACGCCCCAGACGAGGCGCCGTATATAAATTGTCTAGAGCTGTCGCGAAGCTAGCTAGCATCAACCTTCGGAAGTTGGTTCTTTCTCCTATTGGTTTGATAAACCTTGGTTTCATACTGAGGGAAGACTTGCTGCTGTGTTCATCATACCTTCCTATTGGGGTTCCCAACTGTGCGGACATCTACATGCCATCACCATCCTACCCCACAATCGCGCTCTATTGCATCCTCTCCAACTCGAATCAATCCCTACTGGACCTAGGGTTTCAGTTCTCGTGGCCGTGCTCGACTCCGGCGACCTCTCCGGCGCTCCTAGGACTATAGTTGGTCCTAGGGTGCTCCTCTACCTCCTCTACGTCTCCTCCATCGACCATTGGCAAGTGCAGGTCGAGTTCCCCCCGTGGGAAGCTCCTTGTGCCGCCTATGCTTTGTCTCTGGCGATGGTGAGCTTGGCTCCCTCACCCACAAGGTAGGTACGGTTACTTACTTATGATCTCTAAATCAACTGCTACTGTTAACTATTAAGTAACTTTTACTGTCATTCTTCAGTTAACTATTGTGTTTTCAACTAGCTGATGCTTTTCTAGTTAACTACTTATTATTTGTGTAGCTGTTCCTTATGAATGTGCTAAGCATCCATAATCCACAGATTGCATGTATGTGTGTATGTTTGTGTAATTTAGTTAATTGTTTTTAAAATATATCTGCTATTTCTATATGAAATTGTGCATGCACTGTTAGTTGCATGATCAAGTTACTACTACTACTTACACTGGTACTATCCTATGGTCCTCTAATGGTCAGTTGTGTCAGGCATTTGAGCTTACTAATGCTATTCTCCAATGTTGGAGAATACATAGCAGGGGCTTCAGGTTCTAGGAAGTAGCTACCACTCCCTCTCACTACTACTCCTCCTAGGGTTTTAGCTATAACCTTTGTAGACAACTAAGTGTACTTCATGAAGATCTGCTGCAGTTCTTCTCCTCCTGGCTCCATTTCTTGCTCCAACTGCTCCTTTAGATCTTCTCCTTCATACTAGTGGGTGTGTTTGGAGTTCCTCTCCTTGAGCCTCTGGTCTCAAGGTTATTCTTTAGCTCTTTCTTTCTACCTCTGGCCTGAGAGTGGTTCTTATGAGCTTTGTGAGGATTTGTGATCTTCAAGGCAGGGTTTGGGGTCCTATTATAAGTCTCTAAGACTGTGCTGCTGCTGACACCTATGTCCCATGCAAATGGTGAGTTGATACGTCCAAAACGTATCTACTTTCCCGAACACTTTTGCTATTGTTTCTCCCCTAATTTGTGTATTTTGAATACAACAAACACAGAATAACGCTGTTTTCAGCAGAATTGCCCTGGTGTCTTGTTTTTGTCCAGAAATCTGACTTTTAGGAAAAATCTCGGAAAATACTTCAAAATTCCTATTTTACCAGAAGACCCACGGAGCCAGAAGAGGAGACGAAGAGAGGGTGGGAGCCAGGCTCACCACCAGGGGGCGCGGCCCAGGCCTGGCCGCGCCCACCTGTGGTGAGGCCAGCTCGGCCATCGCCTCGACCCCTCCTTCCGCCTACATATACCCTCTGACCTGAAAGGAGCGGGGGTTCGACGTTTTTCCCAGATAGACTTCCGCTGCGCCGCCACCATCAGAAACAGTGATTCGGAACCAGAAACTCCGTTCTAGCACCCTGCCAGGACGAGGATTTGGAGGAGATCTTCATCACCATCATCACCGACATCTCTCCATCAACCATCCATGACTCCACCATCCATGTGTGAGTAATTCCCGTTGTAGGCAAAGGGGATGGTAGGGATTGGATGAGATCATTCATGTAATTTGCTATGAGATTGTTAGGGCATAGTGCCTAGTATCTATTATTAGTGCTTATGACATTGTTGCAACTTGTTGTGCTTAATGCTTGTCACTTTGGGCCTGAGTGCCATGATCTCAGATCTGAACTTGTTATTGTTTTATGATGATACTTGTTGTTTATGATCTTACCTACAATTTGTATACACATATCATTGTCCGGAACCCGAGGCACCAAAGTGACAGCAATTGGGATAACCGGAGGGGATGGCTATGATGTGAGGATCACATGTGTTCACCGAGTGTTAATGCTTTGCTCCGGTACTTTATTAAAAGGAGTACCTTAATTACCAGTAAATTCCCTTGAGGCCCTGCTGCAAACAGGCTGGTAGGACAAAAGATGTCATGCAAGTTTCTCATTGCGAGCACGTATGACTATTTACGGAACACATGCCTATGGTTGTTTAGTACTAGGATGCTTTATCTTTATTTATCTGCAATTGCCCATGTCTCACTGATTTCATGAATTATCTTATCCATGCAATGCCCGTACATCTATCCCTATGCCTACAGTCTTTAATCCTACTGTTTACTATTGTTACTATTACCGTCTTTAGTTTATTATTGTTGCTACTATTTTACTACTATCACCACTATAAAACTGTTGCTACTGATAAACCGCTGCGAGCAAGTCTGTTTCCAGGTGCAGCTGAATTGACAACTCATCTGTTAAGGCTTATAAATATTCTTTGGCTCCCCTTGTGTCGACTCAATAAATTTGGGTTTTACTTCCCTCGAAGACTCTTGCAATCCCCTATACTTGTTGGTCATCATGACTAAGGTTCTTATACCGCCTATTGGGGATATACCAAATAGGTATACCAGCGACGTAGTCCTAAATCAGCAAGCTAGGGTGGCCCATCAGGGGTGGTATGGCGGATTCGCTATACCGGGCGGCCCAGTTGCTGAAGTTGCCACGGTGGTAACTGGACGCAGGCACTTATGGCGGATCCGGAGACAGGCCCATGGCGGATTGCTGATTACAGGCCCATGGCGGGTTGGGAGACGGCCCATGGCGGGTTGCCTTGTAGTACACGCAGAGGACTTAGTCTAGGACTCCAAGTTGTATCTGCTCCGGTACCAACGTGTAGCCCACGCCAGACGCCTTTATAAGCCCGGCGTGGAGCAGCCCTTGAGGCAAGATTAGAGTCATACGGCCAATCGCATAGCGAAACAGCCAACCTCATCATTGTAACCAAGCACTTGTTGCCATATAGTGAATTATAGCAGCACGTAGGGTCTCGCCACCGTTGCGGGATCTGAAGCTGGGTAAACTCGTGCTACCACCGTCCTAGATCGCTCCTCCGTGTTCACCCCTTCCACAAACCGCCATACCCCTACCTCTATGGCAGATCTGTTGACGAAACCACGACAGTTGGCGCCCACCATGGGGCTAAGCGCGTCTGGAGCGCGGATCCAGGCGGGATCCGCCTTTGCAGGCATCGGCGACACCGTCGCCATCGGGCGCGTCCTCTACGATTCCGGCTTCCCCATCGTCCCAGCGGATAACCTCTGGGTGCCGGCTAGAGAAGACCCTGCTCGATTCACCGTCGTCCCGATTGGAGATATCCATATCTTCATTGGAGAGATAAACCGTACCCCCGCTACGGAAACCAATTTCCGGCGGATTGGTATGGCTGAAATCCCCAAACGGACCGCTTTCGAGCTGGATACGGAGGAGGACTCATCTGATCTAGAACTTTCCAAGTTGCCTAGATCGGATCTGAAAAGTAATCCCACCCAGCCCGCCCTAGAGGTAGAGGAAGTGGTGGAAGACCACAGTGAATCCGCCATGAGTAATCTGGCGTTAGAGACACCGCGGTACTGCCTTGTTGCGTTCGCAGGTATCACTTCGGGATCTACCTCCAATGGAGAAGATAGCCCAGGTGAATCCATCCTAGAGGCACTTAACGAAAGTGGTGAATCAGATGACTGGGACAACAAGGGCTATGATTCTGATCACTACGATGCCGCCATGAGGAAACTCGAGGCGGAATTGGCGCAGCAGGCACTTGAAGAGCAACAAGCAGTGGCCAAGCAGGTGTTTGTAACCAACAAAGGAGATGATGCTGGGCAGACAACCGGTGATCCGCCATCTCAGGCAGTCCACGATGGAGGTGCCGGCAATGAGCAGGGTAACCCGCCACCAGCCGACGATCCCGCCACGGAACAACTTCCTGAGATACACGGTGGACCCAGGCCTCTGCAACCCGCCATCCCCGTGGACCAGCACCCGGAAGACTTCACGACCCCGCTGGACAAGGTCGTCTATGGAACTCTAGCAGATCCAATCACCCCTGACTATGTCAGAGACGTGAACGATCTCGAGAAGAAGAGGCGAGCACTCCTCAAGGAAGCAAAGCGAGTCGAGAAGATGGGCAAGCAGGTTGATGACGACATTGCTAAAGATCAAGACACGCTGAAGCGCGCAAGGAACATGGAAGAGAAGTATGCCACTCTCATCCAGAACCAGATCAACGAGGGAGGCGACCCGCAGCTGGTACGAAACCTCGAGTTCACCGTACCAACAGCGGAAACTCTGGCCAAGATGTACATCAAGAATCCGCCATACGTGGATAAAAACTGCGATGAAGTTAGGGCTACACCCATCGAGAACATCGTGGCTGCAAAGGAGCTATTGGAGCATAATAAGAGCCCAGCAGCCCTAGAAATGGCAGTGAAACTGATCACCAAAGCATTAGTACAGCAGGAGAAGGCTACGTCGTCACGACGGCTCGAATCTGATCTTGCGCTATGCAGGTCCAGTACTGCCTCTAAAGCTCAGGGGGCTGGCAACTATGGTGGACGTCCTGACAACGAATCTCATACCGGATCCTCAGAAATCCGAAGAAGAGAAGCTCGCAACCGGGCGAACGCCATCCCAATATCCTCCGATGACAAACCAAATGGCAAAGGCCCACAGAGAAATCCATCGCCACCCCGCAAGAATTACCCTGCTTACGGATACCAACAAGACAACGCTGCCCCTCGCCATAAGACCAACATGCCGCCACCAAAGTATAAGACGTTCGAAGTCCCAAAGGGAGGGATCGTCATACGCGACAATGATGGCAAGCGAGGACGAAGCCGTGACGCTGGACGCAAAGACGATCCGCCACGACGGGAAACCAGCAGAGACGGCGGATCCAAGAGAAGGGACCGATCTCGCCATGACGACAGCGCGCACCGTGACGGTGACAAGGACAAGCATCGCTCCACTCACCACCACGATGACAAAGGGCAGGGCTCCCGCCGCCATGACGACGATCCATCTCCACAAAGAACAGAAGGAAGCCGTCGTAGCTGCAAAGATCAGTCGCAGGACGGCGAGAGTAAACGACGACGCGACCCTTCGCCATCCCCACCAGGGAGCCCCCATGGTGGCGGCGGTGGTGGCGGCGGACCAGCAAGGTCACGCAACTCTCACAAGGATCCGCCGCAACAGAAGCCCTACGACGCCCGTACCCATCTAAACGAGATTGCCAAGTCTCAAACGGCCTTCTTCCTCGGCCCAAAGTGCTTTGGACAACGGATTCGTGATGAGCCCATCCCGCATGGGTTCAAGATCGAGAAAAATATCCGCCAGTACAATGGAGTCGATCGGCCTTTAACTTGGCTACAAGACTACTTCAACGCAGTACAGTTCGCCGGGGGATCACCCAATGTTGCTGTCCGCTATTTGCCCCTGATGCTATCCGGCACTGCGAGGCAATGGATCAACGACTTGGCAGAAAACTCTATCCAAACCTGGTTCGATATGCAAACTGCGTTCACCGAAAATTTCGAGGGGACTTACAAGAGACCCCATAACATTGGTGACCTCCAACGGTGCCGACGCGCCGACGACGAGACCTCCCGAACTTTCCTCGCGCGATGGCTGGATATGAAGAACTCCTGCGAAGGGGTTACTGACGAATCCGCCATCCTCGCGTTTATTGACAGTTTGGAGAGAGGCCAACTGCTCCGCCATTGCCTGTTGCAGGAAAGGAACGAAGGGAAGTTGACCCTAAATTCCATGATCACCATCGCAAGCAACTACGCGGCCGCCGACGACGACGCCCGCGAATCCCTGAAGGCTTCCGCCATCCAGAACATTGGAAAGCGGAATAGCAGCAACAAACGGAAGAATCCGCCAGAAGAGCCACAGGCTCCGGACATGGTGGCCACAACCTTTGCTGACAAAGGCCAAAATAGCCAGCGCGGCAGAGGACGCGGAGGTAGCGGCGGCCAGCCGCGGAGTTCTGCAACTCCCGCTTCGGCGCCATCTGCTCCCGTGTCTTACAACGAATACCGCGATATGCCATGTTTTGCCCATCGCGACGCTTCAGGAAAGTGCAACCACACCAACCGGAACTGCAAGTTTGTCAACGACCTCAAGGCGGATCAAGAAGCTGGCTTCAAATGCAGCCGGCGACAATGGCCTCGTGGCAAAGGAAAAGCGGACAAAGACAAGGAGTCTAGGGATGGCAGTGATATGGATGAAGACCCTGCGTCCAAACCCGCCGAAAAGGCAGAGGGTGGTGCTGGCAAGGGCAACCCAATCAAGGACAAAAAAGGTGCCTTTCACACATTCCTTGGACCCCCCACGGCCAAGGCACAGAGAGCCGCTATGCGCTTCCTCAACGCCACCGTGCCTAAAATCCGCCAGTACGTCCGATGGTCCGAAGTACCGGTGCACTGGAGCCGTGATGATCATCCAGAGCACATCCCAGATGGATATTACGCCATGGTGGTATGCCCTGTAATCCATGGCTATGAGTTCTCCAAATGCTTAATGGATGGCGGCAGTAGCCTGAACATCATGTACGTGGAAACTTTGACAAAGCTCGGCCTTACCAAGACCCAACTCCGCCATAGCGCGGTCACCTTTTATGGGGTGGTTCCTGGTCGCCAAGCCAAGTCCCTCGGGTCCATCACACTCAAGGTTGCCTTCGGTAGTGAGGAAAACTACAGAGAAGAGCCCATAACCTTTGAGGTTTTCCCGTTCAAAAGCACATACCACATGATCTTCGGTCGCCCTGCCTTCCACAGCTTCCATGCAAGGCCATGCTACATCTACAATCAGCTGAAAATGCCAGGACCGGATGGCATAATTACCGTTTATGGCAGCTTCAGAAAGGCAAAGGAGTGCGAGGAAGGAGAAGCCGCCTTCGCGGAAGCAGTGTTCTTCGGCGAGGAGTTCAAAGAAATCCATGCCGCTACGGACCCCGCGGAGATGCCGGCATCCAAGCAGGAGGTTTCCGCCTCCCCGCCCACCTTCAAGCCTACAGTTGATACAAAATAGGTGGAACTTGTCGCTGGCGATGCCGCCAAGACCACCGCCATTGGGACAAACTTGTCCCCCAAATAGGAAAGCGCGCTCGTCGAGTTCCTCCGTAAGAACCGGGACATCTTCGCATGGCAGCCATCTGACATGACAGGTGTACCCAGGGAACTCGCCGATCACGCTCTGCAGATAATTCCTGGCTCAAAGCCAGTAAGACAAGCCATGAGACGCTTCGGGGATGAAAAGCGCCGCGCCATAGCAAAGGAAATTTCCAAGCTGTTGAAAGCAGGCTTCATCAAGGAAGTGATACATATGAAGTGGGTGGCAAATCCGGTGCTAGTTCCTAAGAAAAACACAAAAGTTCTGCGCATGTGTGTAGATTACACTGGCCTGAACAAAGCATGTCCAAAAGACCCTTTTCCCTTGCCTCGCATTGACCAAGTCATTGACTCGACGGCGGGATCGGAGCTGCTGTGTTTCTTAGATGCCTACTCGGGATACCACCAGATCAAGATGAAAAAGTCCGATCAGCTCGCTACGTCGTTCGTAACACCTTATGGCACATATTGCTATGTCACAATGCCGTTCGGTCTGAAAAACGCAGGAGCAACGTATCAGCGCACTATGCAAAAGTGCCTGGCGGACCAAATCGGACGAAACATCCACGCATATGTGGATGACATCGCCGTTATGTCTAAAAAGCAAGATGGCCTTATAGCGGATTTGCAAGAGACATTTGACAATCTCAGGAAGTACAACATGATGCTTAACCCAACAAAGTGCGTCTTCGGGGTCCCAGCTAGACAACTCCTAGGATTCATCGTCTCCCACCGCGGAATTGAGGTTAACCCGGAGAAGATCAAGGCAATCCTCGACATCTCCCGGCCCATAGACCTAAAACACGTACAGCGACTCACAGGCTGCGTGGCAGCAGTGAGCAGATTCATCAGTCATCTTGGCGAGAAGGCTTTGCCACTCTACAAGCTGATGAAGAAATCAGACGAATTCGTCTGGACCGACAAGGCAGACGCTGCACTTAAGGATCTGAAGAGAGTGTTATCCACTGCACCAGTCCTAGCGGCTCCCGAAGACCAGGAGCCCATGTTACTATACATGGCGGCAACTAACAGGGTGGTCAGCATCGTCATGGTGGTAGAGCGTAAGGAAGAAGCGCAGGAGTATGGCATATAGCGACCAGTCTACTATGTCAGCGAGGTCCTGACGGAATCCAAGCAGCGCTACCCTCACTACCAAAAATTGGCATACGGAGTTTTCCTAGCCTCTCGTAAGTTGAGGCACTACTTCTATGACCATAAGATCACAGTGGTGAGCAAAGCCCCACTGAAGGACATCATCAACAACAGCGACGCAACAGGACGAGTTGCGAAGTGGGGCATTGAATTGGCCTCTTTCGACATCGACTATAAGCCTCGCACCGCCATCAAGTCTCAGGCTTTGGCGGAGTTTATGGCGGATTGGAAGGAAGCGCAGGAAACTACGCCCATCCCAGAACCAGAGCATTGGGTGATGCACTTTGATGGCTCAAAGTTGCTACACGGCTCGGGGGCTGGAGTGACACTCAAATCTCCCAAGGGAGATGAGCTAAGCTACGTTCTCCAGATCCACTTCCCCACCACCAACAACATTGCGGAGTATGAAGCGCTACTACACGGGCTACGTGTCGCAAAGGAGATCGGCGTACAACACATCATGTGATGTGGAGACTCTGACCTTGTGGCTCAGCAGGTGGCTGGCACATACAAAGCTCGGAACGAAGTCATGGCGGCATACAGAGACGAAGTGGACGAGATGGCCAAAAGTTTCCTCGGCTACGACATAAAACACGTGCGGCAAGAAGATAACATGGCGGCCGATACCTTGTCCAAATTAGGATCTAGCCGTAAGGCGGTTCCACCAGGCGTATTCCTCGAGCATCTGCGAGTACCATCAGTAAAGATGGTTGATCCAGAAAATCCGGAGCTAGCCAGCTCCCCTGTTATGGCGGTTTTGCCAAGCAATCTGCCATGGGCAGAGCCCTTCCTGGAATTTCTGACGAACAAGAAGCTTCCCAAAGACGAAGTTGAAAAAAGACAAGTCGAGCGTAGAGCCAAAGCGTACACCATCATAGATGGCCAACTCTACAAACAAAGCATCTCGGGAGTTTTCATGAAGTGCATATCCCAAGTGGATGGAATCGAAATACTAAGAGAGATCCACGAAGGCGAATGTGGGCATCACGCCGCCGCCAGATCCCTAGTAGCTAAAGCATTCCGCCATGGATTCTACTGGCCAACAGCCAAGGCAGATGCAGACCGCATTGTGGAGCTCTGCCATGGTTGCCAGATGTACTCCAAGCAAACCCATATGCCCGCCACAGCACTGCATACGATCCCTATAACTTGGCCTTTTGCAGTCTGGGGGCTAGACATGGTGGGTCCGCTGAAAACAGCGCCTTCGGGATTTACGCACCTTCTAGTAGCGGTAGATAAATTCACGAAGTGGGTGGAAGCTAAGCCCATCAGAAAACTTGATGGCAAAACTGCCCTCAAATTTGTCAAGGACATTGTGGTTAGATTCGGCATCCCACATAGCATCATCACCGATAATGGCACTAATCTGTCTCAGGGAGAAGTTGAAGAATACTGCCATCACAACGGAATCCTCCTTGACCTAGCATATGTGGCACATCCACAGTCTAATGGCCAAGTTGAGCGGACCAACGGACTAATCATGTCAGGGATCAAGCCACGCCTAGAAGCACCGCTGCACAGAGCAGCTGGAGCCTAGGAAGAGGAGTTGCCATCTGTGCTGTGGAGTCTACGGACCACGCCAAAGAGATCAACTGGCCTTGCCCCTTTCTTCTTAGTCTACGGAGCAGAGGCAATCTTGCCAAGTGATGTTCAGTACGATTCTCCAAGAGTCGACGCCTACAAGGAAGAAGATGCAGAAGCGTCCAGACAACTATCTGTGGACCTGCTGGAAGAAAAACGGGACCTAGCAGCCCAGAGATCCGCCATCTACCAGCAGAATCTCCGCCGCTATCACAGCAGGCGAGTTCGCCAACGCTCGTTCAAAGAAGGTGACCTGGTGCTACGCCTCAAACAGCAGAAGTCCCACAAGCTATCCCCGCCTTGGGAAGGACCCTTCGTCATCAGCAAAGCTCTACTGAATGGTTCCTACTACCTCGTTGATATTCGCGAGCTAGATAAGCGACCAAGTAAGAAGCGCAAACGAAGAGACCCTGACGATATCTATGATGAGACAGATCGTCCATGGAACATCGCACAGCTACGTCCTTTCTACACTTAGACCTCTCTAGCTATGTAATAGGCATTTCTATATGATCAATGAAATAAAGCATTTGGTTCACTCTTGATTTTTTCTGAGTCTTTTACCTCCTTTATTGTTTATTTAGATCATATAGAACCTTTTGCGCAATTGTGCTTTGCACTTGCGTCTCTTTTAAATCCGCCATACGCGGTCCACGTAGCTTTTTTATGTTTTGATCTTCATCCGATGTTCTCTGTGTGGATTCCAGAGTAGTGACTTTTTGACGATCTAAGCCGCCATCTACTACGGGTTCTGGATGGTTGCTATTAAGTATCGTCGCCCTAGCGGATTGTTCGTGCGAAGATTTCGCCATCTCACGAAAAGTCAAGCACAGAGAGCCGGATGGCGGATCGCATAATCCTACGCGTGAATTTTTTTTAAAGTGTTGTTTTTTGGCATGGAAAAAACTGCAAGTTGCATAAAATTAGGCCTGGCAGTTTCTTCGCGCAATCAAACCACTTCATAAAAAACAAACTGCAAGAGTTCAAAAGCATTCCACTGATCCGCCACAAGCAAATCAGTTACAGTGCAAAAGCATTCACACGCAGTTTAAGTTTAGATTACAGACCCACTCAGGGGCCGAATTAATGCAAAGTATTTTTCCTGCCATATCGCAGGGCACATCTCAAGAAGATGGCGGAACCTTGGAGGACACCTCGTCACCGCCATCACCACCTGCAGTTGCCGCGGAGGCGGATGCCAAAGCTTGGCTTGGCGACCCTGGCAGCTCGTATGCTTCATAGTATACGTTCAACTGAGTGCCAAGGGCACACAGTTGATCGTATCCCAGCACGCTCTGCCGGATGGCGGCCTCGTCCACTGGCGCGCCGTCCTCGCCGCTCTCCGGGATGCCGGAGGTGAGCTGGTCCAGGTCCATCTCGGGATAGTGGGCCTTCGCCAAGGTCAACGCTGTCCTGGCGCCACCCCGAGCAGAGGACAGTTTCTAGTCCGCCACCAGCCCTGGCACCAGCAAAAGCTTCTGTGTGAGCGCGATGGCGGAGAGGTTGGAAGAACCCGCTATCTGCAGGCTCCCGCACGCTTGGCGACTAGCGCTGAGAAGGCCATCCAGCTCCTTCCTCGCTGCGTCGGTGGCCATGCGCAAGCCCTCAGCGGTGTCCATCTCGCCCTACCCCAAAACGACTGCATAGCGGAAAAAGAAGACGCATCATGCACGGCATAGCAGAAATTGAAAAACTTTACGTTATAAGAAGAAATGGTACCTAGCAAGTTGTCCTGGAAGTGATGGAGGAGGTCGTTAAAGCCTTCACGCCGCTTCCCAAAATCAGCGGCGGCTTTGCGGAGGTCCGCTATCTCCTTGTCCTTCTTCTTGCCCTGGTTCTCCTGGTCCTTCAGCTGCCTCTCGAGGGTGGCGTTTTCAGCCAGCGATTTCCAGAGCTGTTCATTCAGCCCATCCATCGCAATGGTGTGGCCCTTCTTCATCCCCTCAAGTGTGGACTTGAGCTTGGCAGCATCTGCATGGCGGAATTTCGTTAGCTCAGCATTGATTGAATAAGCATAAAGCAAAACAAACTTGTTAAGCTAAATTACCGCTATTCTCAAGCTGCTGCTGCAAGTCCGCCACAAGAGCGCTTTTGGCTGCCAGCTCCTCCTCCTGCGAGCTGACAACCTGGACCAGATCTTCCACCACCTTCTTGTAATTCTGGCAAAACAAAATTGAAGTGTTAGTTACTCTTAGAGCTTCATGTCGGATACATATCCGCCATGACGCTCGGGGGCTACTCACGATGATTTTTTAGTCACTCTTAGAGCATCATGATGAATAATTATCCGCCATGATGCTCGGGGGCTACGTATGCTGATTTTTTGTCTTCCTAAGAGCTTTATGCCGGATAGTTATCCGCCATAACGCTCGGGGGCTACTCAGTATGAAAATTAAAAAGTTCTCTATAGAGCACTGTGTGAACTACCAGCGCTCGAGGGCTAAACTATTCAAAAACTCACAGAAGTCACTCTTGAAGCCCCATAGCGGATCGAAATTTGCAAATCCGCCATGGCGCTCGGGGGCTACTGGGAGTACATACCTTCTTCATAGTCGATGTTTTCTCAACAAAAGCGGCAATGCCGCTGGACAGCTGGTTGCTGGCATCTTCCTGGCTAGAAATAAGATTGACGACCTCAAGTTGCTTTTGTCTCCAGTATAAGCTGCCCCCAGACGGAGTATCCGCCACATGACCCTGAGAGCCAGAAGCCTTTTCGCTTTGGACGACATCATTAGCCGTAGCTTCAGTCGTTGGGTCGATTTCTGGCATTGGGTCAAACTGACCACCAGCATCCTCCATATCAATATCGATACGAACGGAGGGAGTTGGTGCATTAGGGGTGAGCGGGATAGTGGCAGGGGTGGCTTGGCTCGCTTGGAGGACGGCTCCTCGACAGTAGGCTTCTTTCTTCTGAGAAAAAGGGGATTAGAGATGGAAAGCAGCAAAACAATGAAGAAGGGTGTCCAAAGATTACCTTGACTTGGGCAAATTGATGGTAGCGGTATTCTCGGATGGCGTTTCTAACTCCGCCCTGCGTTGAGCTTCGAAACGGCGGGAATCAGCAGATTTCCCGCCACCACCGCGAGTTTTTCCACTACCAGCCCGTTTCTTGGGAACCACCTTCTCCTGGGTCGTATGGGCTGTGTCATCCACATTCCCCGCCATCTCCTCTTTGTTTCCGCTAGAGTGAACAACTTCCTCAGCGGCAGATTTGAGGTTGGAGCGGCGAAGGGGATGGGCAAAGTGAGCAGGACCAAGCGATTTGAGCTGATAAGAAGAAAAATATTGTGTCCTATGAAATATAAAGATATTATGTGATACTGTGGCGGAAAGGGAACTTACCGAAGGGCAGGTGCCATTCTCAAACATAGCCATGCCAAATTTTAAAGGCTTCTTCCTAGGAGACTTCATCAGAGAACGGATGCGCTTCTCGACCACTTTAGGGTCTAGCTCCTGGTCCGAGCAACGCATGCCATCATTTGCACCAGTATACTCGCCGGGATATCCAGCAGTTGATGGTGTCGATCCCTCTCAAGCCATCCACAGATAGCCTGGCGATCCGCCGAGCCAAGAGCTTGACATAGGGGGTGGCGGACTCATCGTTGATAGCTGTCCAGGAGTCATGAGATTCAGCAGGAACGTTCTTAAAGGGAGGAAGGCCGCGGGCTTGAGATGGCGCAGGTTTGTCCGCCATATAGAACCAGGACCCTCTCCATCCTATGGCGGAATCCAGTGGCATGATGAAGGGGTATTCCTTCGATCTTCGTGGAAGAAAGCAAACCGTTCCGCAGGTTCGAAGAGATCCGTCATCTTCATAGTTGGCCCGCACAGAGAAGAAAAGTTGGAAGAGGTCCACCCTGGGGCGGATCCCAAGGTATCCCTCTCACAAGGCTGCGTAACCCGCCACAGACACCAGGCTATTTGGTGATATGTGGTGGAGCTGGAGTCCATAGAACTTCAGAAGATTAGTGAAGAAAAGAGATGGAGGCATACTGAGACCCCTCTCCACATGAAATTTGAGCATCACGATCTCGGAGGGGTTAGGAAGAGGCACTGGGGCCTTGAAGTCAGTCCGCCATCCGGATTCAGCTTGAGGAGCCACAGTGCCCTCGCCTTCCATGGCCTAGACATCAGAATCCTTAACATGGGATTTCTGCCAATACCCATGAAGGTTCTGGGGGATCTGCTCTTCTTCATCCTCGGCACCTTCCTCCTAAGCTTCGCCATCCGCTTCCTTGTCTGTGAGATCATCCGGGTTTGCACCCGCCATCTCTTCTTCAGCTTCGAACATGTTGTCCTCTGGGTCCAAATCCGCCATCCCGGGCTGTTCTCCCTGGACTGATTGTTGCAGAGGGGAATCTTCCTCCTCAGCATCAGAATGGTGGCGGGCCGGTGATCCGGAGTTCATGGCGTCGGGCAAAGGAAGGTTTCGCTATGAAGTGCTTGAAGAACTTGAGTGAGTTGGTCCGGTAGAAAAAGTTACCGGCGGCGAGGTTTTCCGCGGTGGCTCGTCGGAGATGACGAAGCTCTCGTGGCAGCGCTGAGGAGAGAGAATGCGATGGGGGCGAATGAGGGGTGACTGGCCGGGGGTGAGAGGCCGGGGTATATATAGACCCCGGATCTCGAGATTCGTGCCCGCCATCACCACCGTTCGTCCTGATCGCAGAAGCCCTAATCTGGCGACATGTATCCTGGGGTAAAAAAGTAATTTGGTGAAAACAGTGCGTGCACTGTAAGTCTTGCCCTAGAAGGAACTGTGTGCCGAAATTTACGGCGGATTTCAACGGTATGATCCAACGGATCCCGAAAATCTCGCTAAGATAACTACGTCGCTTGATCCGTTATGTACGGCGGATCTATTATATTATTAAAACAACTAACAATCAATGGTGTAGATTTGCTAGGCATACTGAAATCTTGACCAACGACCAAAATTTACTTCCCGGACAATATCAAGTGCGCCTTGATTTAGATATGCGAATATAGGTGTCCTCATCTCTCACGTCAACCTACAGCCCATCATGGCCCTCTTCAAAAAAAAAAAGGAAAGACAAAACGTAGCATCCAATGCAAACAATTCCAATTCTTGAGCGTCAAGGACTCCTAGCAAAACACATCAGGACGTGTGAGTCATGGACGAGCTGAATTATATCATGTGATATAAAAAAAGTGTAATATACTACAGGTTTTGCAATACCCATCACGTCTACCAAGGAGTACTAGATCTTGGGTATCGACAGCTGATTGTTGTGTCTTTCCAGTAACACTAGAAGCGCATAGATTGATTTGGATATGAAAGCTCCCCTACAAAGTTCCTGCTGAGCATGCGACGACGGCGGTTCATAGCTTTTTTAGATCTCGCCCCGAGCACACAAGACCCCCGGTAACCAGCTCTAAGCGACAAGTGACGGCGTCGGCGGACCTGGAGGTTGTTAGGATCTATGGCAACACTTACAGAGGTAAGCATAGCAGCACAACATTATTTATTGATCATACTCATCAAGGTCCAACTTCATATTCCAGAATGACATATGCTCAATTCATCAAGCCGAACAAACATAATCTTTGACATGCGGTTTGCATATAGGACAGGAAATTACACGCACAAAAAACATCAATTTTTAAAAAAAATGGGGCATCTAACGAACGCATGTCGCCCAATCCCCCAAGTGTCGAATGACTCGAATCTACCAGAAGGTGTACTACGTGCTTGATCAATCGAGAAGAAACAATGTCGGACGGCCATATGAAGATGAAGTGATGGCCGTAATTCTATGTTCTCCGCTTTTTGGTATGACACAGACATTCTTTCTGTGTTGTTTTGGCGTAGCTTTCCGATTGAATTGCCCGCATCCATGCATAAATATTCGTTGTTTTGGCGCAGGTTTCCAATTGAATTGTCCGCATCCATCCACAAATATTCAGTAGCCGTCCATGCCTTTGTGGGAAGCTCATTGTTTCCAATGCGTGATGCGGTGAGACCCTCACAACATAGCACAGGAAACAAAGAGACTAAGGCAAGCTTGGCGTGTTTCCAATGCGTGATGCGATGAGACCCTCACAACATAGCACAGGAAACGAAGAGACTAAGGCAAGCTTGGCGAGCGGCGTTGCGGAGGCACATCGCTTAGACTGCTATACATGTGGCTCGAATTGCATAGAGAGCGGAGACGGGGTCCAATTCAGATTTGTGTGTGCTGAGGCAACTAAAAAACAAAACATACGCGGTTCGCTCTGCAAGGATCTACATGCACAATTTGCTCTACCAATTATTTTCTTCTCTTTCTCTGACATGCGAGGTTTCTGAGATCTTAATGCTAAACTATTATTTTTTCTGTCAAGACATGTTAAGGATTCTTTATCAACCAAGGAAACAAGAAACATCATGATTGGTATCCATGCCCTCCAAAAAAGGTTATTTGATGTGTCAAACAACCAATACCCAGGCATGCCCCCTAGCAAAAAAAGTATTTATAAAAATATACAATATTTTTGTTATAAGTTTTTAAGACTTCTAAAATTTATTTTTCTTTAAAAAATTAAAGATATTATCAAGAAGAAAATGATGTGTTAGATATCAAGGTTTTCATTATATCAAGGCTAGCCGCGCAATTGCGCGGGCAATCCAACTAGTTGATAGATGAAAGAAGGAGCATCAAGATAACCGTCATCCCGGTGCAAAGGAGCTATGGCGGAAGTAACTCACCAAGAATATGCATGGCGGATGTAGATGGCGATCTTGAAGTTCCCTGGGGGCTACTGTTGGGGATATACCAAATAGGTATACCAGCGACGTAGTCCTAAATCAGCAAGCCAGGGTGGCCCATCAGGGGTGGTATGGCGGATTCGCTATACCGGGCGGCCCAGTTGCTGAAGTTTCCACGGTGGTAACTGGACGCAGGCGCTTATGGCGGATCCGGAGACAGGCCCATGGCGGATTGCTAATTACAGGCCCGTGGCGGGTTGGGAGACGGCCCATGGCGGGTTGCCTTGTAGTACACGCAGAGGACTTAGTCTAGGACTCCAAGTTGTATCCGCTCCGGTACCAACGTGTAGCCCACGTCAGGCGCCTTTATAAGCCCGGCGTGGAGGAGCCCTTGAGGCAAGATTAGAGTCATACGGCCAATCGCATTGCGAAACAGCCAACCTCATCATTGTAACCAAGCACTTGTTGCCATATAGTGAATTATAGCAGCACGTAGGGTCTCGCCACCGTTGCGGGATCTGAAGCTGGGTAAACTCGTGCTACCACCGTCCTGGATCGCTCCTCCGTGTTCACCCCCTTCCACAAACCGCCATACCCCTACCTCTATGGCAGATCTGTTGATGAAACCACGACACCGCCTCTCTAGTTTGGTTTCTAGCATGGATTCAATGCATAGTATGGGCTAAAGTCATATGCCTAATTTGGCATGACGGTTTGGGGCTATTTTGACAATTTCCTAAATCATTTTCTGCAGATTTTAGGGTTTTGAATTTTAGTTTGTTTCATGAGTTTACTAACAGCAATTAATGATTTATAATGTTTGTTCTATATTATTTCTGTGACATGTTTAATGAACTGTGAAGTGTTCTCTTGAATTCTTTTAAAGAATCCAAGGTTGAGGTATTTTTGATTCTATACTTGTTAAGTATTCTTATATTTACTTGTTTGATTTCCTGGTTTTGATGTGCTTCTGGCTATTGGCTAGTTCTATGTTCTACTTTGGATACTATGCTTGATCTTGCTATGGTTCTTCTTTGGTGACTGACAGAACAACATATACTACACTTGGTCTTTGTCTACTTTTCTGGTTTTGGATAGTCTACTACATACTACACTTGGTCTCTGTCCTATGGTTGCACTACTGGTTCTCGTTCCTATTTCTGGTTTGGATTGTCATTTGCTTCTGGTATCTATCTTAGCATTTTCTGATTATTTTCCTTTGCCTTGCCTCAACACAAGGTTCAGGACAAGTTCCTCGACTTCAAACTTGGATTCTAAATTAATATGGATTTTTAAAATCCGACATTTCGATCTCACAAGATCCTTTGTTTGTTAAGTGTGCAAGTTCAGAAGAAGATCAAGATAAGAAGATGAAGATTTAGATTTTAGGATTTCTTTTATTTTCTTTTTATTTAGTTTGTATTAGGGTTTAGTCCTAATTTAACACTATCCTCTTATTCCTTGTATCAAAATATTGTAACAATACCTTTCATATCAGAAATAAAATTCTATTTCTTTTTATTAATATCTTGTGATGTTCTATTATTATGTCATTTACTATTTACTTTTTTATTTTTGAAATATGAACTCAAGTTTGAATAAGTCAAACCTCCATTTTGAACTCATATTGATTAAGTTAGCATTGATTCACACAAATCAAGTAATGGATGTTGAATATTTAGATTCCACTCAAAATAATCCAAATTTGATTTTCCTAAATTTGAATATATGAATTCATATTGAAATTTGAATTTCAATTCCTAGAGTTGACCTAAGTCAAAACTAAACACTAGAGTTTAATTTCAATCCCTCATATCTCCTAAAACCAAAGTTTTAAATTTTTCACAAATTTCAAATGCATGCAATTCAATTTTCCTATTTGCAATCGAGTCCTAAATCGTTGCTACTTTTTGGGTCATTACACACTACGAAGGCTTTGGACCGCCGAACGATTTGTCTAGCTGCAATCACATATTCGGGTAGTTGTTTTTTTATCATATAGGCCAGATATGGCTGCATCCAGGTGACCTCAATCATCATGATTTTTTCTGGTTCTGGTGCGCCATTTAGTTCTTCTTCCACTAATTTAGCCCCCGAGCCTATCGTGTGTTGCTGCTTGACTCTTTTGGGATTTGAAGTTTTAACTTTTGGATTGATCATTCAATTATCTCCTCCCAAAATACTCCTGCTGGTATGGGTAAACATTGTGACCCAATTTTAGTAAGGTCGTTGGCCTCCTCATTGCTAGATCTGTTGATGTGCGATACTTCGAACTCGTCGAAAGTTCCTTCAAGGTAGTAGTACAAATTCATGTACGCAGTCATATTGTCGCGTAGAGCATCGCAAATATTCATTACTTGTTGGACCACCAGATTGGAGTCGCAAAATATTTTAAGGCAAGTTGCATCACAAGCCTTTGCCATTCTCATGTTGTGCAATAAATCCTCATACTCTGCTTTGTTGTTTGATGCATTCAGAAAACTCATCTGCAACACATACTTCAAATTGTCTCCATGGGGTGATATGAGCACTACTCCGGCTCCTGCGCCTTCGACTCTTTTTGAGCTATCAAAATACATTGTCCAAACACTCAACAAATCTGGAGGGCCTGCATTTTGCAACTCGAGCCACTCGATGGTGAAATCTTGCAGGATTTTAGATTTGATGGCTTTCCATTTTCATACGTGATGTCCAGGGGGAAAGTTTGATTCCCCATAGGGAGACACATCATGTTGCTTCACGATTGCTCAGAATATTTGACAAAGGTGCCTCATTGACTACAACGATCGGGTGAACCGAAAAGTAGTGTCGCAACTTACGTGTTGATACGGATCAAGGTGATCCGAAGGGGGTTTGGCCCAATCTTTCACGGTGATCAAACGAACAGCAAGATAACAACAAGAGAATTAAATTTGAGACAGATCAAATCAAACCCTCTTGAACTCCTCACATTGAAACTGACCGGAATCAACTCCCACGCATGGTATAACATCAGATCTCGAAGATCAGCAAGCAAACACACCGATATGCGCCCCCAAATATTGGGACTTTTCTGGTCTCTTTCTTAGCTCGAAAATTACAAGTCTATGATACAATGGCGGCTGCCATAACCCTATATGGGTGACTCTGAACGCAACTTTGTCTGGGCTAGGCCCCATACCAAACTAAAAGCCCAAATGGCCAAAACACACTTGATTTTGGACAGGCCCAAAACCATCACACACAAATAAAACCAAACTGAAATAAAAACATGATGCGAATTTAATTAAAATAGAACACCTAAATATCTTTGGCTGCAGTGCCTCGACGAACAAGAAACTCCATTGGAGGTGTACGAAAGTTTGGCTTCACATCATCTTCTGGAGGCACTTCAAAGCAGAATTGTCCAAGCTTCAGAACATAAGGAGGTGGTAAAATATTAGGAGTAGTAGATATGCTCCCCTTATCATCCCCCCCCCCAACTTGAAAGGAAACCGTCCTCGGTTTTGCCTGAATGTGTTGGACCTTTTTCTGTGCAGCAAACACGTCCACTTTGATATCCTTATCGAGCATAGGCTGCAACACATGACGCTTCCCCTTATACCACAAGGAATAAACATTGGACCTGCCTTCATGAGTGGAACGCCTATCAAATTGCCACGGTCATCCTAGTAGCACATGACATGCATCCATAGGCAAAACATCGTAGACCACTGTGTCCTCATAATTACCTACTGAAAATTTCAGGCGCACCTTATGTGTGACTTTCAGCTTCCCTGAATTATACAACCACTCAACACAATGTGCATGCGGGTGCTTCCATGTAGGCAATGATAGAGAATCCACCAAACTTTTGCTAACAACATTTGTGTAGCTGCCCCCATCAATAATCAGTTTGCAAGTGGTGTCCTTGACGATGCATTGGGTCTGAAATATATTCCAGCGCTGCCCTTGGTCGTGTATGCGATCTTCTGGTACGTGTTGCACCATTAGATTTTTTAAATTTGCAGCAAGTTCATACCCATCCATGATCACTTCAGGATTTTCCTCAGATTCCTCACTTGATGACGCATCAGCTTTCTCATCATCACTAGCAGAAACATAGCCATCGTGTGTGAGCATCACCCTTTTTCTATTAGGGCAATCACGCTTCATGTGTCCTTGTCCTCCACAAGTAAAACACTCGATGTTTGCGGTGGACTGCATAGATGCAGTTTTGGACACTCCAGATTTGGGTGCCTCGCTATGAGCAACACTATTAGAGCGTGTAGAAGGTGTCGTCTTAACACTAGGACCAGCAGCCTCAGTATGAGATCGATGCCATGAATTTGCAGGGGCTGTAGCTTGGCGTCGTTTGAGTTGTTTCTCGGCACGCTTAGCCTGGTGCACAAGGTCTTCAATATTATAGTAGACCACCATCTCCACACGATCTTGCACCTCAACATTCAGACCATTGAAGAACCTCGACATTGTGGCCTCGGGGTCCTCTGTAGTTCCTGTACGTATCATTAGCAACTCCATCTCCTTGTAGTATGCATCAACAGACATATTCGCTTGAGTGAGCCGCTGTAGTTTATGGTACATCTCTCACTTGTAATGTTCAAGAACAAAACGATGCCGCATGAGTTCTTTCATACCTCTCCACGATGTTGGGCGATTGGGCATACGCAATATTTGGCTCCACCAAATCAGTACATAACCAGAGAACTCAATAGCAGCAAGTTGAATCTTCTTCTCCTTGGTGTAATGGTGGGCTGCAAAAATATGATTCACGCGCATCTCCCACTCCAAGTAATCCTCAGGACTGCATGCGCCAGAGAATGGTGGTATCGAAATTTTAACACGCCCAATACCATCATCCAATGGTACACGCGCAGCATGACCAACACGACCTCGATCAACAGGAAAAGCACGAACAGGAGCTGCACGACGAGCATCAAAGTGAGGCTGTCGTGGTGCATAACCAACATCATCCTCAAAATCAGCAGCAACACCTCCATGTACCGGTGAAACGGGATGGCGAGCAAGAACATCAACATGTCCATCTCGTTGTGGTGGCACATCTCGTAATGGAGCAGCATGATGGGGCTCTTCTCGCGCCAACGGATTAATAAGATTATCCGTCAAGGCATCGAGCCTACTAGTGATGGCCTCTAATTTGCTATGTAACCACTCCTCCAAAGCATCTGTACAGTTCTTGATGTACACACATGTGTTGTCAAAACCAGCACGGACATTGTCGGCGAGATCATCTGCATATACCGGAAGGGTAGCCTCCTTTGCCTTTGAGGCCGCACCAGCAGAATTTTCAGCAATGATAGAACCAGACATCTTTAGAGAATTCAGCAAAAGCAGCAAACACGCTTACTGTAGTCAACAATTGTCGCACGAAAAAACTGAACTGAAAACGATCCTCCGCAGAGCAGAATATAATAGCACAAGTCGCACGACTAAGAGAAAATAGTCTGATGTTCGGCGGCAGCAGGCAGAGTCGACAACAACACCAAACTCATGCTGAGGAGCAGAAGTAGTCTGAGGTTGGGCGGCTGCTAGGACCCGTCCGCAGCAACACTCAGCAAAATCAACGAGCGATCTGGGCGGTGTCCTTTTGTTTGATCACGATTGATCGCTGCAGGAAGATGGAACCGATCTGGATGAGATCGATCAAACAGAACTGCAGGCTTGAGCGAGCTCTCACGAGCGATGAGGCCACGCCTGCGCTCGACCACGGAGACGGTCTGGGGACGAGCGAGAAAACCGATCGATCCAGGCTCCGCGCAAACAGAAGGCGATAGTGCTCAGGAAGGACGAAACAAGGCCCAGCCCAGTAGCGCCAGCCAGCGATATGACTCGATGAGCGATACCCGATCGCGAGCACGCCAGGGGACAGAGGCGGTCTGGGGTCGAGCGAGGACCAAGTTCGTTTCCTTTTTCTTTGCTGGAGTAGCGCTCGGATCCAAGCGGTGGAGCAGCGATCGGTTGCAGGGAAAAACGTCGAGGCGGTGGGCTCCTTCGAAGAGCGATCAAAGGAAGTCAACGTGGGCACGCTAGACTCCCGGGGTAGATCCGATCTATAGGAGATCTATCTACACAAGCTATGCAACCAAAACAATGCCAACGACGCGACGAAAATCGACTTGACAGATGGAACTCATTGATCTTTCAATCATTGAACAGAAACCAGCAGAAAAATCACTGTGAGAAACCTGACGAATCTGATACCAAGATGATACGGATCAACGTGATCTGAAGGGGGTTTGGTCCAATCTTTCACGGCGATCAAACAAACAGCAAGATAACAACAAGAGAATTAAATTTGAGATAGATCAAATCAAACCCTCTTGAACTCCTCACGTTGAAACTGACCGGAATCAACTCCCATGCATGGTATAACATCAGATCTTGAAGATCAGCAAGCAAACACACCGATATGCGCCCCCAAACATTGGGACTTTTCTGGTCTCTTTCTTAGCTCGAAAATTACAAGTTTACGATACAATGGCGGCTGCCATAATCCTATATGGGTGACTCTGAACGCTACTTTAGCTGGGCTAGGCCCCATACCAAACTAAAAGCCCAAATGGCCAAAACACACTTGATTTTGGACAGGCCCAAAACCATCACACACAAATAAAACCAAACTGAAATAAAAACATGACACGAACTTAATTAAAATAGAACACCTAAATATCTTTGGCTGCAGCGCCTCGGCGAACATGAAACTCCATTGGAGGTGTACGAAAGTTTGGCTTCACATCATCTTCTGGAGGCACTTCAAAGCAGAATTGTCCAAGCTTCAGAACATAAGGAGGTGGTAAAATATTAGGAGTAGTAGATATGCTCCCCTTATCACATGTTGTCATGAATACATTGTATGCAAGTTTCTGATAGTGCGGGTAGTGTTGCTTGGATGGTGAGAGTACCTCACTTAAGAAATACATTGGCCTTTGGACACCATGAGCTTTTCCTTCCTCACTACGTTCGACTACCAGTACCATACTTACCACCTGATGTGTGGCTGCAATGTATATCAATAAAGGCTCTTTTTCGTTTGGTGCGCACTTTCTTGAGGTGCGCGAATGCTTGATCAGCTTCTTCTGTCCATTCAAACTTTTTGTCTAATTTCTTCATGAGTGAGTAGAATGCAAGTGCTTTTTTGCCGAGCCTGGCCATGAATCGGCTTAAAGCTGTGACTCACCCTTCAAGTTACTAGATCTCATGTAGCTTCGCCGGCTTCCCCATTGTTAGTATTGCTTCAATTTTCTTAGGATTAGCCTCAATTACTCTTGCTGATACCAAAATCCGAGGAGTTGCCCTGCTGGAACACCAAAGGAACATTTGGTTGGGTTGAGCTTCAATTTGTACTTGTCCAAGTTGTCAAAAGTTTCTCGTAGGTCGTCGACTAATATTGTCTCATCTCTTGTGGTAATTACCACATCTTCAATGTACACTTGGACATTGCGTCCTATCTGTGGACCATGGCAGTTTTGCATCATCCGCTGGTAGGTGGCACCCGCATTTTTCACATTCAAAGGCATGACCTGATAGCAGAAAACTTTGTATGGGGTGATGAACGTCGTCTTTTCTTCGTCTTCCACTTTTAACTTTATCTGGTTATAACCAGAATAAGCTTCCAAGAAGGAAAGCCTTGAGCAACCCGTTGTATAATCAATTATTTGATCTATACGAGGGAGCAGGAAGGGATCCTTTGGACAATGTTTATTGAGGGCGGTGTAGTCGACACAGACGCGTCGTACATCAGTGTTTTTCTTGGGAAGAATCACTAGGGAGACCCAAGTCGATGTTTTGATCTCTTTGATAAACCCAACATTTTCCAGGCGAAGAAGTTTGGCTGCTATGGCTTTGCGCTTTGCCTCGTCAAACTGTCATAGAGGTTGTTTTACCGATCGTGCTTTTGGATCCACGTTTAGTGCATGGTCAACAAGTTCCCTAGGAACTCCTGGCATGTCAGATGGGCACCAGGCGAAGATTTCCCGGCGCTCATGGAGGATTCGATGAGTGTGCTTTCCCATGCGGGATCAAGGTCAACAGCGATGGACGTAGTTTTATTCGGGTCAGTTGGATGAACCCGAACTTTCTTGACATCACTTGTAGAATCGAAAGCCTGATCTGGCAGGGATCGACCTACTTCGGGTAATATGTTATGTTTAGTGTCACCCTTGAGTCTTGCATATTCTGCTACTGTAACATCCCAGAATTTTACCAAATTTTGGAATAAAAAAATTAAATTAAATGAGTTGTTTGTGTTGATTGATTATCCATAAGGAATTAAAACTTTTGAGTTTATTTAAAAGATTTTCCCTAAATAGAGTTTTTGCCTAAACTTTCAAATCCAACTTATTTTGCTTCTAAGGTTTTCCAAATTACAAACGAGTTTCTTATAAATACTTCAATTTCAAATGTTTTGTTAGAAAAACTATTTCAAATTTTCTATCAATCCTTTAAGGAATTCCTTTGAGAAATAGGATTTCAAAAAAATACTATTTTGAATTTATTCAAACCTACGCAAGCTTATTTGCAAAGGAAAACATTTCTAAAATGATTTATATTAAATAAAGTTTGTATTACTTAAATGCATTTGAAAATAAGTTTCAAATATTATTTTATAGATTTTATTTTATGAAATTTTAAAGAATGATTTTTGAACCTTATTCTCTATTTTTGAAAATATTCAAAGAAACCCCTATGGAACAAATGCATACATCATGATAAGCATCACGTCGGTGATCCTATGAATTTTGTCCCGATCTTTCACAACGAGTCTACCCAGATAGAAATCTTCCAATAACGTGAAGAACGTCACCTGAAGAAGAGGAACGAATCCAGCAAGCAACGTGATGAAGATCACCATGCCTCAAACCTAAGCCTGATAATTCTTGATGAACACAAGAACCCTCGCAGCAATCTATATTTGATAACACGGCAGCGTCGTTTCCCCAGAGGGATGATACACGGTTGAGCACATGATAGTTTTTGACTAAACAACTGAACTCCCCTAAACCCTAGACGGATGGCCTCCTTATATAGACGGCCAAAAAACTATTGGGCTTGGACAGGCCCAAACCCAAAACACAAATAACCCTAAGTGGCCCACAACATGACCTGGCTACGAAATAACATAAACACATATATAAATTGCTGACACAACCTTAGACTAAATTATTTCATATCATAGGTCGTCCTGGTGTGCCAATCTGCAACGAGGTGCCCTCATCTTGGTGAAGTCCTGAAATTGGGCTTCACCTCCTCCTTCGTGCCCATATCATCCTTCCCCCTTCAAAAAGCGTTGTCCCCAATGCGTGAGGGTCTGCTCGAAAGGGTGGCGTGATATCAGCACAAGCATCACGCATATTCGCGTCTTCAAGTCTTGCTTGCCTTCCTCACCACATCATCCCTCTTGGCCTGCTCGACTTGATATAGCCCTGGGTGGTTGCACCTCTATTCTTTGCCAAATGAAGTTGTACTTAGGCGCCTCCACCTTTTTCTTCTCAATCCTTGCTGAAACCTTGCATTGCTGAACATGAACCTGCTTAGAACGACCCTGCAAAGTAGTAATGCCTGGGCCACACAACTGACGAACACGTCCATCCTTGCCTTTGTGCACACGTACTGCTGCTCCAACAAAACGTTTCTGAGGTGTTCTCACAAAACTGTGCCTGACTACCTGCGGCACCATATGCAGCGGAACACAATCAACACCACCATCATCAGTCTGAACACCCATGTCAACACGAACTGGAAGTGGAATACATGGACCACATGCTGACATATCCTTCATGTCATCAATATGAGGCTGGACTTCAACCGGCTTGTCACTAACAAGAACAACTGGCTTGTCATCTACAGGCTTGGCTGAAACAATATCACCACCGACGCTCTTCGCATCATGCTTCTCATGCTGCACCTTAGCTAACCTTGGTTGTGGCTTAGCCTTATGCAAGTTCTCCTTGCGAACCACCAGCACCACATCAGACTTGATATGATCACCTGTCATAGGTTTCAATGTCCGTTGTTTGCCATCATGCACAAAAGAATATGTATTTGCTCTCCCAGCATGCATAGCATTGCGATCATACTACCATGGATGTCCAAGTAACAGCCCACAAACCTCCAATGGCAACACATCGCATTCCACCTCATCAACATAGTCACCAACTGTAAATGGCACACGCACTTGTGGGTAATCTTCATCACACCGTAGCTATTCACCCACTCAACATGCCTCGGTTCTGGAATATGCCAGGTGGATAACCCCAAAGCCTCCACAACCGCCTTGTTAATGCCATTACAGTAGCTATCACTGTTAATCATGAACTTGCATGCTTTGCCTTTGATCATACACTGTGCCTGAAATAAATTCCAACGCTGACCCTTGTCAACTATTATGCAAGCCCCATCGTGTACCTGCTTGAGTTGCATATTCAGCCCACTCAATGGTACAACCTCCTCCGCGACATCCTTAACAACAGCAGCCTCGACAACATCTGCCGCTGACAATTCAGAAATCGTGGCTGCCACCTTGCTAACTGTCGGGAATGGAACAACTATCAACTTCTCATGAGTAGTCACAGCTATCGCGACCTTCGGTATAGGAGCTATGCTCTTGCAAACATCCTCTATCCCATGCACAACCTTGGGTGGCTGCTTAATACTTCTACGGTTACCATGGGCTTTGGAGAAGGAACCACAGTACTAGAAGGTATAAAGCACTCTCACAGAAATTTCCTGAAATTCGCCCAAGTTGCAGAGGTAATGCTCTTCTCCCACAATGCTTTTTGCCACCAATTGTGTAGCTTTATATCCACGCGTCGGTTTGCAAGAGCCAAACGTGTAGAATCATCCATGTTGTGATCATAGTTAGCACATCTATAAAAACCCTGTAGCATATGATGTTCCCATGACTCAAACTCTTCAGTTGTTGCATCGTTGATCAGTTGCCAATTGATCTCAGATTCATCATATGCTAAAACACCGTCCAATAGATAAATATAGTCATTGAAAATATCACCCGACTTCTTGCCACTACGACACCGCTGGCCGTAATAATCACCTAGAAAAGAATCCATCTTGTCCTATTGATTCGTCACACAAAAATCAGCACAAAAATCCATTTCAAAACTGAACGCAATAGTCCACTTGCTGGCTGAAATGTAGAGCTAGGAAAAAATCCGACGCTCTCAATTAGACAAATAGGCTGCAACCAAGTACCTCTCCTTGCAGCAGTCGGTCCTCAATAAGTATCAGTCCCGGACTCAGTCCCAAACCAGCGATGCACTTGTTTGTTTTTTTGACACTTCGTAGCGATCAGAAACGAGGAGCAGCTGAGGGCGCTCGACCCCGGAGATGGTCTGGGGTCTAGCGAGGTGGGCGATCTTGTCGAGGGTCGGGAAAGAAATCGTCAGGGATGAGCTTCTGTGATCCCAGGCGCTTTGGGCCGGCCTACTAGGAAAATTCAACCGTGTGACCAAGAGATAGCACGAGCGGCGCGGCTGACTTATCGATCACAGGCACGGGCGAGCGAGGCGCCCAGGGCACGGGCGGGCATCGCTCTGGGACGGAGCTTATCTGCCCCCAGGCGCGGGCAAGTGATCCTTGTTTCTGCTTTTCCTGATCGGATCTGGTATCATGGAGCACGGGGACTCTGATAGATTGAGAAACAGGACCAACTCTGGACAAAATCGTCCTTGGTTGGAATAAGAGATCGATCGCCCCTGCAACCAACAGAAATCGATCGGAACTCCAATGAAAAGAATCAGCAGCAACTCCTCGCCACAGCCCACCTGCACTCGCCGATCTGAGAACTCTTAGGTGAAGAACAATTTGCAACCAATCTGATCTGGAAACTGCTCGGGGAAAGAACAATCCGCATATCAACAGAAAACACTCATGGTGATCAACCCAGTAATCTGATACCACATGATAAGGATCACGTCGGTGATCCTATGAGTTTTCTCCTGATCTTTCACAGCGAGTCTACCTGGATAGAAATCTTCTAATAACGCGAAGAACATCATCTGAAGAAGAGGAACAAATCCAGCAAGCAACGTGATGAAGATCACCACGCCTCAAACCTGAGCCTGATAATTCTTGATGAACACAAGAACCCTCGCAGCAATCTATATTTGATAACACGACAGCACCGTTTCCCCGGAGGGATGATACATGGTAGAGCACACGATAGTTTTTGACTAAACAACTGAACTCCCCTAAACCCTAGATGGCTGGCCTCCTTATATAGACGGCGAGAAAACTATTGGGCTTGGACTGGCCCAAACCCAAAACACAAATAACCCTAAGTGGCCTACAACATGACCTGGCTATGGAATAACATAAACACATATATAAATTACTAACACAACCTTAGACTAAATTATTTCATATCGTGGATCGTCCTGGCATGCCAATCTACAATGAGCTGCCCTCATCTTAGTGGAGTCCTGAAATTGGGCTTCACCTCCTCCTTTGTGCCTATATCATCCTGATAATTCTTGATGAACACAAGAACCCTTGCAGCAATATATATTTGATAACAGGGCAGCGCCATTTCCCCGGAGGGATGATACACGGTGGAGCACACGATATTTTTTGACTAAACAACTGAACTCCCCTAAACCCTAGAGAGCTGGCCTCCTTATATAAACGGCTAGAAAACTATTGGGCTTGGATATGCCCAAACCCAAAACACAAATAACCCTAAGTGGCCAACAACATGACCTGGCTACAGAATAACATAAACACATATATAAATTGCTGACATAACCTTAGACTAAATTATTTCATATCGTAGGTCGTCCTGACGTGCCAATCTGCAACGAGCTGCCCTCATCTTGGTGGAATCCTGAAATTGGGCTTCACCTCCTCCTTCGTGCCCATATCACATCATTATTGAAAATTAGTGTTACCATGAAAACTAGTTTCCTGCTGTTTTGTATTGTTGTGTAGAATTTTAGAAAATTTTAGAAATCAGTTGACATGATTTGGAGCTAGAATGTAAAAGTTACAAAAGAAATAAGAAGCAGAAAAGGAAAAAATAGAAAAGGAAAAAAAGAACGTGGCCGACCGGACCGATTCCGGCCTAGCCAGCCTGCCACCGCAGCCCATTCCCGTCAGCGCCAAGCAGGCTGCAGCCCAGCAGCCAGCGCCCTCTCCTTTTCCTTTTCATTTTCTTTTGTTTTTTTCCTGACGCACGGGACCTACTCGTCAGCCGTCTTCTAGCTCCAGCCAGAGAACCACGCCTGTACGCGTTTTGAACTGAATCAAGTCCCAATTTCTTGGCCGGCTAATTGCGATTCACTCTAGGGTTTTACCCTATAAATACCCCATAACCCCCTTCCTCTTTTCCCCCTCCTGAAACACTAGAAACCACGCCGTCAGACTGCCAATTTCTCGTCGGAGCGCTGCCATTAGAGCTCGGGTTCGAGCTCAAATTGGAGCCTCCTGTCCGCCCCCAAGCCCAATTTTTCCTCCATAGCGTTCCCCTTGATCTACCTCCCCTCCTTGACTCTTTTCCCCCTTGCACAGAGCAACGTAGAGCCTGGAATTTTTTGCCGGAGTTCGTCAACCGACCGCCCGCCTCCAGCCGCACCTCACTGCCATTCTGGGAAGAAAAAGACACCTATGGGGACACCACCAGGACCGCCGCCTTCCACTGCACATTGTTGTTTCCTCCTTTGTCTTCATTGAGCGCCGCGGACCTTCACCGCCGAGCCGCCGTCTTCGTCGCCGACGAACTCGCCGGTGAGCCCGCCCAGACAGATCTTGACCGTCCGTCATGCCTCAGATCTGACGGTCCAAATTCGTGATCCGCGCAAAGAGGTATTCACCAATCAGATCTCGCCGCGTCTTTAGGAATATTCCTGGAATATTCCCTTCCAATTTATAAAGTTGACAGAAAACTCAAAAAATAGTAAAAACTTGCAAAAATCATATCTTAAGTTCTGTAAGTCAGAATTTTGCAAATGATATACCTTTGGATTCAGAAAAATGAGAGGAACATTTTGGTACTGTTAGTTTTTCACTTTTACGTAACTTACAGATTTCCAAATTACAAATAGTGCTATTAGTGTTTTTGCTATATTTTAATATCTATAAATGATTTTTGGGCGATTCCAATTGCAAATGAAAGTTTATATTTTTTTTCTAACCAGTAGATCCTATAGCAAAAATTTCTAAACTGTTTTCTAGTGAAGATTAATAAAATCTATTTTACATATCTATTTATCAATTATAAATTGTTTATAAAATGCATTCGAAAATTTAATTGTTTTCTATCATGCATACATTCTGTAGATATGTGTTTGTTTGATTGTGATGCTCTGGTCGTTGATTGTGAATTGTTTATCATTGTTAGAATGTCCGGAGAGCAACGCTTGTGATTGTGACGAGTGTTTGAACGAGAACATCAAATAAGGCAAGTGTCACTTCATTTTCCCAATATTTTTCCTATGCATGTACTTTATTTTCAGTATAGATGCATGATTAGGATATTTTATTTAGTTATATATGCTACGATATAAAGACCTAGTAGGATAGCCATATGTTCAACACAATTTCCCTTTGTCGCCATCGTAGGTAGTTGCTTAGTTGTGATATTAGATGCGTGGTTTGGGATTCATGATTATGTGTTATGAGGAGATGAAAGGTGTTTTTTTCATAATGAAAACAACTAAATTAATGAAACACCTGGGCGGATTGGTAGGTTGGGAACGTCTGCATGGTGAATTTGGTGGGGACCGCCACCCATGGAACAAAGAGATTTAACAGGTTTCTAGTGTAGTAGCTTCTTGTACAACCGCATGTCATATGGGCTCTGTCTTGACTAAGTACGTTGTAGGGACCGTCCTGACGTGACCAGCAGATGTAGTTGTGTAGGTTGGCATGGGTCCGTCCTGAAGGCTCGGGTCCTACTTCTGAAAATTGTCTCGTCTTAGTCTTCTCCAGACCGTGTGAGCAAAATGAGTTTTCATGGTGAGAAGGGTTGACTGAGTCATGCGGGTAAAGTGTATAACCCCTGCAGGGTGTTAAACTAATCGATTAGCCGTGTCCCCGGTTATGGACAACTATGAGCAACTAGATTTTGGAACTATTTGAAAGATCCCATCATTCCAATTTTCTAATAAAACTTGATGGGATAAACAAAGGGATTAGGAGCATGCGAAGCTAAACCATCTTGTTTTATCATGGGTTTAGGCTAGCATGTCCTTAGATTTGATTAGGAGCATGCGAAGCTAAACCGTCTTGTTTTATCATGGGTTTATGCTAGCGTGTCCTTAGACTTGGTTAGGAGCATACAAAGCTAGACCGTCTTGCTTTGTCATGGGTTTATACTAGTAAGTCCGCAAACATTTTTATTAAATGGTTAAATGTTTTTGGGAAAGTTCAAAGTAGGGAAAATGGAACAATTGCTTTGTGCAAATTAGCCTAAACTCCACCAGCCAAATATGCATGTAGTTAATAGGCGCCATTTATTTATCCACCAAACAGTGACATTTGCCAATACAATTCCAAATGTATTGACCATTTGTGGGTGCAATGTTTCATGTTGCAGGTTTCTCAGACAACGAGTGAGGTATCGTTGATAGGTCGCGAGTCTCCACCCAATATTTTCGCCTGTGGCATCGATGGAGCTCTTTTACTTCAGTTGTTTCCTCTTTGCTTGAAACTATGTATTTCTGCAAGCCATGAGCTATGCGACTTGTAATAATACACTCCGGATTATTCGTTGTAATAAAGATGCATTTGCTATTCTGTTATTCATCGAACTATGTGTGCTAGCGAGTGATACGTCTCAAACGTATCTATAATTTTTGATGCTCCAAGCTTGTTCTTACACCATTTGCTTAGTGTTTTGTTACACTTCGTGGCATTTTTATGCATTTTCTGGAACTAACCTATTAACAAGATGCCATAGTGCCAGTTCCCTGTTTTCTGTTGTTTTTGTGTTTCAGAAAAGTTACACAGGAAATATTCTCGGAATTGGACGAAACAAAAGCTGAACCTCCTAATATTTACCGAAGCTTCCAGAAGACCGAACAGGAGATGGAGGGGGGCCACGGGCCGGCCACACCATGGGGCTGTGCGGTCAGCCCCTGGCCCGCTCCCCCTATGGGTGAGGTCGCCCTGGTCCACTCGTGACGCCGCCGCTTCGCCTATAGACCCCCCGACGGAAAAAACCTAAAGACCCGATCAATTTTCCAGAAACACATCGTGATCCACCGCCGTCGTCGACCCGAGATCGGGAGGGTCCATAAGCTCTTCCCGGCACCCTGCCGGAGAGGGGAATCGCCACCGGAGGTCTTTTTCATCGCCATGCTTGCCTCCGGCGCGATGAGTGAGTAGTCTACCTTGGACTATGGGTCCATAGCAGTAGCTAGATGGTTGTCTTCTCCACCATGTGCTTCATGTTTAGATCTCGTGAGCTGCCTTACATGATCAAGATTATCTTTATGTAATTCTACATGTTGTGTTTGTTGGGATCCGATGAATACTGGTGTTATGTTAAGTTGATGTGCTAAATATTATCTTATGTTATCTCTATGTTTTTTATGATCTTGCATGCTCTCTGTTGTTAGTAGCTATCTTGGCCAAGTAGATACTACTGACTCCAAGAGGGGGTATTTATGCTCGATAGTTGGGTTCATGCCTCTATTTAATCTGGGGGAGTGACAGAAACCTCTAAGGTTGTAGATGTGCTGTTGCCACTAGGGAGAAAACAACAATCTTGTGTCCAAGGACATTTGCTTTATTTACATTACACACTTTGCTTAATGCAGTTATCTGTTGTTCGCAACTTAATACTCAAGGGGTCCTCGGATGATTCCCCGCGAGTGAATTATTAGTCATAGATGTAGTTGGATGGCAGTCTATGTATTACTGAGGGAAAACTTGCTACTGTGCTCATCATATCTTGCTCTTGGGGTTCCCAACTGGGTGGTTATCTGCCCGCATCAAGCAACTTTTTCTGGCGCCGTTGCCGGGGAAAAAGAAGATTTCTGCAAGGGGAGTTTTGCACGCACATCCTTTACTATGTTTTAGTTTTTCTTTAATTTATTTTTGCTTGCATCTTTTTATAAAAAATACAAAAAAATAGTTTCCTTATAGTTGTTATTTTTACCTGTTAGCTTTTAGCTTTGTTAGAATGGGTACTCATGAGAACACCAAGTTGTGTGATTTTACTAGCACTAATAATAGTGATTTTATCTGCACTCCTATTGCGCCACCTGCTCCTGCTGCAAATGTTTATGAGATTAAACCTGCTTTATGGAACCTTGTTATGAAAGAGCAATTTTCTGGTGATAGTACTGATGATGTTGCAGCTCATCTCAACAATTTTGTTGAGCTATGTGAGATGCAAAAATATAAGGATGTAGAAGGTGATATTATTAAGCTTATGTTGTTTGCTTTTTCTTTGAGAGAAAAAGCTATGGATTGGTTGCTATCTTTGCCTAGAAATAGTATAGATTCATGGGCTAAGTGTAAGGATGCTTTTATTGGAAAATACTATCCTCCTGCTAAGATTATAGCTTTGCATAGTGATATTATGAAGTTTAGACAGTTTGATAATGAACATGTTGCTCAGGCTTGGGAAAGAATGAAATCTATGATAAAGAATTGCCCTACTCATGGACTGACTACTTGGACGATTGTCTTATGCAGGACTGAATTTTTCTTCAAGAAATCTATTGGATTCAGCTGCTGGAGGCACTTTTATGTCCCTTACCTTGGGCGCTGCAACAAAGCTTCTCGACAACATGATGGTAAATTATTCTGAGTGGCACACCGAGAGAGCTCCACAAGGTAAGAAGGTAAATTCTGTTGAGGAAACCTCTTCCTTGAGTGATAAGATTGATGCTATTATGCTTATGATTTCTAATGATAGAACTTATGTTGATCCTAATAATGTTCCTTTAGCCTCTTTGGTTGCTCAAGAAGAGCATGTTGATGTAAACTTTATTAGAAATAAAAATTTCAACAACAATGCTTATAGGAACAATTTTGCTAGTAACAATTATAGGTCGTATCCTTCTACCAATGGTAATAGTTATGGTAACTCTTATGGTAATTCCTTCAACAACACTAGGACCGCGCCCTCTGAGCTTGAAGTCATACTCAAGGACTTCATCGGTAAGCAAACTGCTTTTAACAAGTCTGTTGAGGAAAAGTTAGGCAAAATTGATATTCTTACTTCTAAATTTGATAGCCTTGCTCTTGATGTTGAAGTTCTGAAATTAAAAGTATTGCCTAATGAGGTGAAGGAAAGCAATACTTTTGCCACTGCTAATGCTATCCAAGTTAAAATTGATGAAAATATTAGGATGTTAGCAGAATTGCATGCCACGTGGGAAAGAGAAGATGAGATGGCTAGAAAGTACATGTCAGCAGAACTGATGAACAAAATTTAGGCTAGTAGAGATAATTTGTGTAGGGTAAACACTGGCAAAAGACAGGCCTAACATATAATAAAGAGATAATGCGAAAAATACTTTTGGCTCTCGGGCACTAGTGCTCCTTTCATTTTTTTTTTAAATCATAGTTTTAAGTTTTAAAAAATTATGAAAATAAATTAGGACATCGTCACTGATGTAATCTACAAGTATGAAAATTTTCATTACGAAATTCTTTATATTGTGGGCCACAAAAAAATGACAAAATCTGTCAAAATTTGTAGATTTAAAATATACGTACTCAGATCTAGACGTTTGTCTATTTTGTGTAGCCCAAAATGCAAAGTATTTGAACAAGATTTTTTGCACGTTGGTGCGATAAATAGTTGGCTACAAGCGAATATTTTTGTACTTTTTTTTTGAAAATCAGAAATATGGTTTTCATTTTTTTACCAAACGAGATCATTGGTGTCCATGTGCACCAAATCTTTACTCGAGATAATGATAATATATTTCTAGGATCCCAGGACCTCAGCAACAGGGAACATGACACGACGCTTTTTTTTTGAAAGGCCACAACGCCTTCATTCAGTTCAACAGGGAAAATAAAGACTTCACCATCATGGTACAAGCTTCTTCTGTCAATATCTCCTGTCCTCTGCAAGCTGAAACAAAAAGGCTCTCCTCGTAACGTACATCGCAGCAGCACTTCAACTTTCATGGCCGATATTTCCCCAGAGATAATCAAGGCTTAGGGCAAGCCACGGCCAATCGACACGGCCCGCCATCACTCCTCAGGCGGGAAATCAGGGCTGACATTGCAAACTACCTCTTCCACTCTGAAAATATCCCGCCGCTCATCTACTAAATTCCAAGAAATATCGATGGATTAGCGCATGACTTACACAGCAAGTGCTCAGGCGATCGGAGAGCCAACAAGTTTTCACTTGTACTTCCCATGATAGTCATACATGTCCTGTCATCTCAGCTTTTACAATACATGACATGCCAAGGCTGCACTATGCGCTTGAGTTAAAAAAAAAGAGTTAGCATGTCTGAATCCAGGAACATCGATTGACCACAAAGACAGCTATCTCATTCACCACATTATGTACTAATCAACCGTGGGATGCGCAAACAAAACCAAAGTGAACTAACAAGCCTTAAATATCACAGGGAACCCAAGCTTAAAGGGCGCACATTTGCGGCTGACCATGTACATCGCGGCGGCGCCGGAGATTCAAGAATCGGAGCAGGGAGGGGTAGCGTACCGTGCGCTGTGACGACGGGGTCAGCATCCAGACCATCTCTCCATCTAGACCTCCTCCCTCTCGTCTCTAGTTATGGGATGTTGGTGCTGTGCAATTTTGACACCATCTGGAACTGTCGTACTCTAGCTTCATATAGTGATACTCCTACCATCCAAAATTGATAGTTGGAAGAGACGGCCTTAATTGCTCTGCTGATGGAGCACCGTCGCATCCAATATTGTTGGTGTTCGTCATAGTGAGGAGAAGGTGGACTGCATCCGTTCAAATTCATCACCGGATCCTTATTGCCTAGTCCCGGAGAAGAAGTGGCCCGGCATGGGCGGCGGATCCCCCGCTCTGCCTCGGTGGAGGATGTAGATCGCACATGCCTAGATCGGTAGATCTGCCGAACGGCGCGACGGCGGAGGGAGGTGTGGCGGGCGGAGGGAGGTGTGGCGGGTGGAGGGAGGAGATGTCGAGATCATGGAGGCAGCGACAGAGAACTCGTTATTAGGATAAGAAAATGAGAGGGGAATTGGGGAGGTTGAGGCACGGGCCTGAGTCAGGATTCCAAGACTGGGATACTACGCGGTGGCATTCAGGTGTAAATTTTTGTGTTGTACTTCACTCAACATTGGGGGAACGTGGGCCGCCGGATGCACCTAGTTGACGGCGGAGATCAATTGTATCAAAACATGTTCATGCCTTTATAAATAGTAGAGATGGATGTTGAATGCAATGCTTTATGTCCTATTATTTTGGGAAGACCCTTTTTTTGAACTGTAGGTGCCATCATTTATATGAGGGAAGGCACCATCAAATATTAATTCTCACTAAAGAAAGGTATGGAACACTTCCCTAGAAAGAGGAAGAAATTACTTTTTGACTCTATTCTTAGAGGAAATTATGAACTTGATGCTTCATCGCTTGATATTACTTGATTTGCACTTTCTGCGCCTAGCTCAAAGGCGTTAAAGAAAAGCACTCTTGGGAGATAACCCATTGTTTTACTTTCAGTTATTTTTCTTTTATTTGAGTCTTAGAAGTTATTACTACTGTAATAACCGCTCCTTATCCTTTTTATTTCGTTTTTGTGCCAAGAGAAACCTCTAATTAAGTGAGGTAAGATTTGGGGATGTTGCTATCCTGAAACAGATTTCGGTGCTGCACCATAAAAATTCGTGAAAATTCTCAGAATATCTTTTTGACCTGCGATTTCTTGTGCATATGCCCCAGGTTATATCCAAACTTTCATTAGTTTTATACTTTTTGATTTGAGCAACATAAAACCCTCAAAAAAATCGACCTTTGTTAGCTGTTCTGTTTTGATAGATTTCTACCACTATTTGTGTTTGCCTTTCGATCGCTTTCTTTTTGAATTCTTTTAATCACGGAACATTTGGGGAAGTTGCTACAGTAGTATATGCTTTATATGTGGTAGTTTTGGGTTGAAATCTGAACCAAAAAAGCATTGATTCATTATTATGCTTACACTAATGTTGCTAATAGAATTGTGTTGTGTTTTGTATGAAGGAAGTTTCAAGTGTAGGGATTGGAGAATGATGAGATGAGTTGAAGAATGGACAAAAGCTCAAGCTTGGAGATGCCCACGCACCCCAAGAAATATCCAAGAGGTACAAGCGTAAATGCTTGGGGATGCCCCCGAGGCACCCCTTCTTCATTGGCAAAAATCAGGTCATCTTTCAACACACTATATTTTTATTGCTTCATGCACTATGCATTTTTCTTTGAGCGTCTTTAGTTTTCAGTTTTGTTTAGTTTTGTTTGCTGCAATAAATGGTTGGACCCCAACAATTTTCTTTTGGATAATATGTACTCGTTTTTCATTTGCCAAGAACAATCCGTTTTTCACTCTTATCGTTCAATGAGTGTTCTCTTTTTCTAGAACTGCGTTTAGCTTTTGTTTTTCGCCTTGATTTTTGTTCAGATCTTGTTATATCTTAGCATCAAGGTGTATTTGGACCTCTGGTCTATGTTGGTATTCGGCAAAAGAGTTGTCTCAAAAAGGTTTGAATGGTGTTGGAAAAGAGAAAAAGTTTCATGCAACAAAGTGGTACAAAAAGGAGCTTGTATAGACTACGGCTTAGACTTTTGCATGTCGTTCTTGATATCGTTTTGATAGTATGCTTAGTGGTTTTGCTGTAGCATGAGTTGTCTCAAATGACTGAGATTGCTTAATGAGCCTTTGAAAAAATCATGCGTTGTTTTTATTAGTTGGAAGCATTAATTTGGTTTTCTCCTTGATGCTTTATTTGGGTTGACTTGGCGCATGTTTACACATGTTTGACTCATACAAAGTCGCCATAAGCCTTTATGATCATTTAGTTTTTGACTTTTGATGCCATTTTATGCTTCTCTTAATGATGTTTTGTCGCTATACATGATTATGGCCGTTATTGCTCTCTTAGTTGGTCGCTCCCAGTCTTTTGCTAGCCCTTGTTTTGTACTGAGTATGAGCTCTACTCGTGCATCCAACTCTCAAAAACTAAGTTATTCCAATGTGTCCACCATACATACCTATTAGCAATTTGCTATTCCAAAGTACATTTGACTTGCTTTTATCTATCCTTCAAATTAAATTTTTTTGGTGTTATGCAAAAATTGGTCAGTAAAGCTCTCACGAACCTGATGGCACACTTTATTTTTCTCATTCTTAAAAATTTGACATTGTGGCTCTCTTATGTTGAGTTGTTATGCTTGCAAGTTGTAAGTTGGAAATTAGCCAAACCATGCCGTCATGGTGGTAAGCTTTCAACATTGCACTTCTTATTTGAGTTGATATCGTGATCTTTTGCTTATGGATACTCGCGATGTGAAACAAGTTGCGAATCTTGCGGGATCATGGAGTTTTTATATGTGTTAGAGAAACGCCTGGGCCACCAATCTAAGCCATGCATAATTCATGGTGGAAATTTACAGCATGCCCATAGTGAACATTCGACGATGCATCTCAAAATAAAAAGCTATACCAATGGTAAATAAAAGAGATGTCGAGGTGTTCATTATCTGTTTGTCCTATCATTTTGATGTGGGCTTGTTCCATGTCATCGGGCATGGAGGTACCCCGTTAGCGGCTCTCGATGATACGCATATACTTACAATGACAAGAGCTTGCTTAGGACTCTATGTCGAGTAGCATGAGGTTTGGGTATTCGTATTCACGGGACACGAGGTTTTCAACTTATGATTTGTCAAGCATATGCTTCATAATTGTACTTGCATTAACTTTAACCATTCAAGATGCCTATGATGGGGGTAATGAGAGCTCAAATCTAGTAAGTACCATAATTTTTTAAGGTTTATAAAACTTGCAATCACTGCTTCCCTCTGCGAAGGGCCTTTCTTTTACTTTTATGTTGAGTCACCACCTTCTACCTTTATGCACCATCTAAGAGAGCATAGTTGTCATTCTGAGTTTAATGTGCATAGTCCCAAAGTTTATCATTGATTGATTCATGATTTTGGTTTCACTTATTCTTAAATTATTTGTATCTAGTCGCCCTCTTAAACTTGAAGGTGTCCTATGCATTTATGTTTTGCTATTCTATGAAGGACAAGCTGGAAACCATTTGCTATGTTTTTTCATATGATTTGAACACACGTTTGACTTTCATTGTTTCATTTTTCATGATCTTTCGTTTGTGTTCTCTTTCATGTTATAACATGGTTGCTAAGTTTCTTCTATCAAGATTATGTCTTTCATGCCCATGTTTTAATTAATTTTGATCCTAGCACCCAATGCTTACATAGCTGATCAAGATTGTAATGGTGCATGTCACCTCAAAAATTATTCTTTGTTTTCAGTTACCTATTCGAGGATGAGCAGGAGTTAAGCTTGGGGATGCTTGATACGTCTCAAACGTATCTATAATTTTTGATGCTCCAAGCTTGTTCTTACACCATTTGCTTAGTGTTTTGTTACACTTCGTGGCATTTTATGCATTTTTCGGAACTAACCTATTAACAAGATGCCACAGTGCCAGTTCCCTGTTTTCTGCTGTTTTTGTGTTTCAGAAAAGTTACACAGGAAATATTCTCGGAATTGGACGAAACAAAAGCTGAACCTCCTAATATTTACCGAAGCTTCCAGAAGACCGAAGAGGAGATGGAGGGGGGCCGCGGGCTGGCCACACCATGGGGCGGCGCGGCCAGCCCCTGGCCCGCTCCCCCTATGGGTGAGGCCGCCCTGGTCCACTCCTGACGACGTCGCTTCGCCTATAAAGACCCCCCGACGGAAAAAACCTAAAGACCCGATCAATTTTCCAGAAACACATCGCGATCCGCCGCCGTCGTCGAACCGAGATCGGGAGGGTCCAGAAGCTCTTCCCGACACCCTGCCAGAGAGCGGAATCGCCACCGGAGGTCTTCTTCATCGCCATGATTGCCTCCGGCGCGATGAGTGAGTAGTCTACCTTGGACTATGGGTCCATAGCAGTAACTAGATGGTTGTCTTCTCCACCATGTGCTTCATTTTTAGATCTCGTGAGCTGCCTTACATGATCGAGATTATCTTTATGTAATTCTACATGTTGTGTTTGTTGCGATCCGATGAATATTGGTGTTATGTTAAGTTGATGTGCTGAATATTATCTTATGTTATCTCTATGTTGTTTATGATCTTGCATGCTCTCCGTTGTTAGTAGCTATCTTGGCCAAGTAGATACTAGTGACTCCAAGAGGGGGTATTTATGCTCGATATTTGGGTTCATGCCTCTATTTAATCTGGGGGAGTGACAGAAACCTCTAAGGTTGTAGATGTGTTGTTGCCACTAGGGAGAAAAGAACAATCTTGTGTCCAAGGACATTTGCTTTGTTTACATTACACACTTTGCTTAATGCAGTTATTTGTTGTTCGCAACTTAATACTCAAGGGGTCCTCGGATGATTCCCCGCGAGTGCATTATTAGTCATAGATGCATTTGGATGGCGGTCTATGTATTTTGTTGTAATGCCCAGAGTAAATCTCATAGTGATCCTTGCGACATATGCACGTTATCTTTATTCTATCAATTGCCCAACTGTAATTTGTTTACCCAGCATGTCATTATTTATCTTATGGAGAGACACCACTAGTGAACTGTGGACCTCGGTCCAATTTCCTTTACATTGCCATTACTGTTTACTTTTACTCGCACTGTTTACTTTCTCGCATACTACTATTGCTTTCCACTCGATACGCTCAATCCTTTGTTTACAGCAAACCGGTGAGATTGACAACCTCATCGTAAGTTGGGAGCAAAGTTCTTGGTTGTGTTGTGTGCAGGTTCCACGTTGCTGCTGGTGCAAAGCAAAGCCCTGGACGAGGCACATTATAAATTGTCCGGAGCTGTCGCAAAGCTAGCAGGCATCACCTTCTGAAGTTTGGCTTTTTCCTACTGGTTCGATAAACCTCGGTTTCTTACTGAGGAAAAACTTGTTATTGTGCTCATCATACCTTCCTCTTGGGGTTCCCAACTGGGTGGTTATCTGCTCGCATCAGCGAGATCCAGGGACTAGCACTGAAAAGCACAGAGATTCTACCTTTACCAGGTTAGATCACTACAGATGGTATCAATGTAACACCCCGGTCACTCCCTGGCCGGGCCTGTTACCCCTGGCAGCTCTCTAGGATATCTAGACTGGCCCCACAGACCAACACTAGTTTTTTCTATGCACTTTGTTCTCACTCCTGCGCACCCGGGAAGAACTTCCCAGCCGGTCACCCATCGTCAAATCGCTCCAGGCCAAGCACGCTTAACTTAGAGTTCTTTTCAGATGAGCTTCTGGAAAAGAAGGTATACCTTATTGATATGAGTATCCTATCAATCATATTAAGCGCTAAGCCAAGATGTCACACACTCACCCCCTTAGAAGACTGACGTCCTCGTTGGTCAACCCCAGGCCAGGAACTTCCCCTCTTGGTGCACGTTTGTGCATCCAGTGCCGGCACATGTGCCACGACGGACCCCATGCCCGCGCCCCTAACCTGCACACGTCCATGCTACCACACGAGAAGGACATGTCAAGGATATAGAAAGAGTCAAGAGAAATTTAATTCTGAGATGCCAAGCTATTAACCGGATTAATTTGAGGTGAACAAAATGAGTTTCTAAGATGGGATAACCAATGGAAAATACTTGTTGTGTCGTGCCTTGGAGAAGTGAAGAGAAACCCAACGCAACTCAAGGATCTAGAAAGTATGAAGCTTTGCAAATGGTGCTAAATAGGAGGTTATGCATCCCGAAAGTTTAGGAGGACCGATAGTTTAGATATGTAATATTCTTGTGGATTAAATACATGGGAGTCAACAACGAACCTTGGTTCTTGCCCATTAACTCTTTTTGTAAGAAAAGTGAGGATGCCCGAGTGATAGGTTAAATGATTCACTATTCCTCATGCAAAGACATAGTTTGGGTGCAGGATGGATTGGCCTCTGACAAGGGTACAGCTAATAGAGTCCGTTAGTTGAGTACACCTAAGGCCCGTTAAGCTAGGCCCAATTGTAATCATAGTCGAGATACGAGTCCTTACCGTATGTCAATATTGTAATCTGTGACGGACCCTACCTGATCCTCAAGACCTGGCCACCTATATATAGGGGCCAAGAGGGGACGGTGTAGGCCAGATTGAAAGCAAGCCAGGTTCAACACCCAAGTTTACTTTCGATATACACCTATTTCGACTAACCTTACCTTCGAGTTCATCCGACGCCCTATCTCCCCGATCCTAAGTCCTTCATCTAGGACATTTGTCGAGTTAACCCTCGTCAATTGGCGCCGACCGTGGGGACTCTGGGCATTGGAATCATGAATTCGACGGCTTTTTCGCTTTTAGCCAACAGCAGTACAGAAGTCGATGAAAATCAAGAGACGGAGTTGACGATCGGAAGTTTGAGCATTTTCATCGGACACTCAGGTTCGACCCGCCTCTCGGATTCGGTGAAACCAGATCCGTCGGCAGATGAGACCGAAACAGTAGTAATGCTAGAATCATCTGAAGGCTCTTCCAGTGAGGTAGACTCGCTGGTCAGCTTAGGAGAAGCACCAATCGCAGAAGGCGACAAAATTCAGGAAAAATTCGACTTGAAAGAAAGAGTGTGTAAAACGCACAACAGCGCAAGGGACTTCGCCGCTGGAAATAGTGGCGTCTCCAAAAGAGTACACCAGCTAAGCGTCATTATCACTTAAGCAGAAGAAGAAAACAACAACGAAGGAAGCAAAGGGGTCGATAGGCAAGTCGACAAGATAAAGGAACACAACAAAAGAGAGAAGGAGAAAGTTCACATTTCAGCCGGAGAGTGGAGGATCATCATGTCAGCTATCAATCATGGCACAGAAGTACCCAAAGGATCGAGAAGAGAAGTTATAATGGGATATCAGTACGCATTACACCACAATAGGAAGAAACTAAGAGAGGAAAGAGACATGCTTTTTCAAGATAATGACAGTATGTCAAAGGAAGAGCATTGGGATGATTATAGTGAGGATTCAGAGTACAGCAGGAAAGGCGTAGAGACCCAAAGCACAACATAGGGGCAGCAGCGCAAAGTAGAGAGGAAAGGTATTCAAGTAGTATTACTCCACAGCTAGAGGAGGAGGAAGAAGACTTTGTGCAAGAAACACCAGAAGCAGTGCTGATAGCAGCACAGGCATATTTACTAACCACGCGGCCAGAACCCGGAGATCCGCGGGAAGACATGCACCAAGCCGCAATACGAAGCCTCGGGATAGTGGAAGACAAGATCAGGGGAAAAGGTCCAGTGACAAAGTCGACAAGCTACAAGGAAAGGCGAAAGGAGAAGTTCAAACACAATATCATACAAAACGAGTCTAGCGAGTCATCAGAAGAAGAAAGGCGACAAAAAAGGAAGGAGGACGCAAGAAATATAATAGCACAGGCTCGAGTAAATAAATCACGCCATGCCTGGAGGGAAGAAAACTATGAAGACGACGAAAAACAGATGGGCGCGTTATGCTTTACCCGCAGGGTTTGCAAAACACGAGTACCCAAAGGATTCAAGTTACCACACGACCAGCAAAAATATGATGGGTCGCAGGAACCTATTCTATGGTTATCGGATTATATGCAGGCAGTACAGATATTAGGGGGGACAAAAGCGACTGCAATGCAAAGTTTGCAACTACACCTCACCGGCGCAGCACGGTCCTTGTTGAATACCTTACCTAATGAATCCATTGGAAGCTGGGGAGAACTCGAAAACCAGTTCGCAAGAAATTTCCGTTCGACGTACAAGCGCCCAGCATCACTGGAGGAAGTCAAAGCGTGTGTGCAAAGGAAAGGCGAAACTTTACGTTCTTATATACAACGATGGAGTGTAATCAAAAACTCAGCAGAGGACGTCTCCGACGAACGAGCAATAGACGCTTTTTCGGCCGGCCTTCGTCGCTCAGATCTCATGGAAGAGATAGGAAGAACAAGGCCAACAATAGTAGCTGAGTTAATGGAAGAAGCCAACAAATTCGCTGATGGAGAGGACACATATAATAACAAAAGAGGACGTTCACCAGAAGTCGACAGAACAAGTAGACAGAGGAGACGACACCGTAGCAGGGATAATCAAGGAAGGCGAAATTAGGTAGCCGCGGGTTACGAAGCAAGGGAAGAGGAAGGATATGAAAACAGGAGGTTTCAGGCAAAGGGAGCAGAAAAATCAAGATACTCTGGCCCTTCGGCCGAAGACATGCTATACGGACCTTGTCGAATCCATTACGCATATCTTGATGGAAAAAGAGTCTCAAATCACCAGATGAAGGATTGTAGAACTTTCCTGAGGCTACAAAGCGCCATGGGTTCAAGTCAAGGGGGATGGCAAGGAGAGAAACACACAAGTCAAGGATACCAAGTACAAAGGCTAGCGAGGCACCTAGAATCAAAAGTTTACATATCAGCAATGATTCAACCGGTGCCTAAGTCGAAGAAAGAGCGAAAGAGCATATCCAGGCAAGTAAACCTAGCAATATCATCACCACCAGCCACCACAGAATATTTGCGGTGGTCAGATCAACCAGTTAAGTTCAGCAGAGCAGATCACCCAAGAAAAGTTCCCAGGCCGGGCCACTCGCCAATGGTGTTAAAGGCGCAAATAGGAGGGTACGACATCGGGAGAGTGTTTATGGATGCAGGGAGTGGCATAAACCTAATATATGCTAGAACCCTGAAGGCAATGTGTATCTCACTGTCAAGCCTGAAGCCAAGAGATTGCTCCTTCCATGGAATAGTACCAGGAGCCGCAAATTACCCTCTGGGAAAAATAGTACCAGGAGAAACGGATCATAATGTGCTACCCGACGTTGGACGATCCCTGCCAGATCAGGCTTTCGACACAACTCAGGACTCGAAGAAGATCCAGGTCCACCCTACAGACCCAAACAAGACGACATCAATTGCGATGAACTTGGATCCAGCATAGGAAAGCGCGCTCATCGAGTTCCTCCGTGAGCGCTGGGAAATCTTCGCCTGGTGTCCGTCAGACATGCCAGGGGTTCCCAGGGAACTCGTCGAGCACGCATTAAATGTAGATCCCAAAGCAAAGCCAGTCAAGCAACCATTGCGACGATTTGATGAACCTAAAAGGAAGGTGATAGCATCAGAATTGCACAGGCTAGAAAACACCAGATTTATCAGAGAAATAAAAACTTCGAGTTGGGTATCCAATCCAGTCATCGTACCCAAGAAAAACACAGACATACAAAGAGTGTGTGTCTATTACACATCTCTCAATAAACATTGTCCAAAGGATCCCTTCCCTCTACCTCGCATCGATCAAATAATTGATTCGACAGCGGGCTGCGCAAGGCTTTCCTTTTGGATGCATATTCTGGCTACAACCAGATCAAGTTGAAAAAATAAGACGAAGAAAAGACAGCCTTCATCACACCGTATGGGGTGTTTTGCTATCAAGTAATGCCATTCGGCCTAAAAAATGCAGGAGCAACTTATCAACGGATGATGCAAAATTGCCTCGGGGGCCAAATAGGACGCAACATCCAAGTCTACATTGACGATGTAGTCATCACTACAAGAGAGGAGGAATCCCTTATCAGCGACTTGGCAGAAACCTTCGACAACCTGAGCAGGTACAAGCTTAAGCTTAACCCGACAAAGTGTTCCTTCGGCGTATCAGCAGGAAAACTCTTAGGGTTCCTGGTGTCAGCACGGGGAATAGAGGCGAACCCAGAGAAGATACAAGCAATTTTAACAATGGGGAAACCCACGAAACTACACGACGTACAGAAACTCACAGGACGCGTCGCGGCACTAAGTCGTTTTGTTGCTCGATTGGGAGAAAGGCGCTCCCGTTCTATGCACTTATGAAAAAGTTAGATGATAAGTTTGAGTGGACAGCAGAAGCAGACGCAGCCTTTGCGCAGTTGAAAAAAGTGCTCTCCACGCCACCAGTGCTGGTCGCACCAAAAGAAAAGGAGCCACTACTACTCTACATCGCTGCAACCCATCAGGTGGTGAGTACAGTATTAGTAGTCGAAAGAACTGAAGAGGGGAAAGCCCACGGCGTCCAGAGGCCGGTATATTTCATCAGTGAAGTACTATCTCCGACAAAATAGAGGTACCTGCATTATCAAAAGCTTGCATATAGTGTTTTTACAACAGCACGAAAATTGCGACAGTACTTTGCGGTGCACCCAATTATAGTGGTCAATGAAGCGCCACTATCGAACATATTGAACAATCCTTCAGCAACAGGACGTGTCTTTTTGTGGGGAATCGAATTATCTCCCATGGACATCACGTATGAAAAAAGGAAGGCGATCAAGTCGCAAATCTTGCCAGATTTCACGGCAGAGTGGCTGGAGCTGCAGAGCACGGGACCGCCAGATTTATCGAGTGTCTGGACAATGTACTTCGACGGTTCTAAGAGAGTCCAAGGCGCAGGCGCAAGAATAATCTTGATATCGCCGCATGGCGACAAACTGAAGTGCGTTTTAAGGATGAGTTTTCCGCAGGCCTCTAATAATGAAGCAGAATACGAGGCTTTGTTGCATGGAATGAAGATGGCCAAAGCATGTGGAGCAACTCGCCTAAAAATATTTGGAGATTCAAACCTTGTCGTCCAACAAGTTATGAACAGGTGCGACACAATCAATGACAACATGATGGCCTACAAGAACTTATATCACTATCTCGAAGGAACATTCGATGGATGTGAAGTCTCGCACATCAGCAGAAATAGCAATGAAGAAGCCAACAATTTAGCAAATATCGGGTCACAGTGTTTACCCGTACCATCTGGAGTCTTCTGGGAGGAAATAGTGGAAAGGTCGATAAAAAGTGTCAAAAGTTCGACTACTGCAGCAGGCTCGGGGGCTGCGCCGGAACCCGAAGAAGTCATGATGATAGAAGAAACCTGGATGCAGCCATATCTCACATACATGATAAATAAACAGTTACCAAAAGATGCAGTGGAAGCCAAGAGAATAACTCGACGATCGAAAGCATTTGTCGTGTTGCAGGGGAAATTATACAAGAAGAGCATAACTGGCGTTTTGCAGCGTTGCGTAACACCTCAAGAAGGACAAGTAATATTAAAAGATATACACGCCGGAGTGTGTGGCCATCATGCTAGCAGCAGGGCAATAGCGGCAAAAGCGTTTCGAGCTGGATTCTATTGGCTCACAGCCATCGAAGACGCGAAAGATATAGTTCAGAAGTGTGAAGCATGTCAAAGATTCGCATCTCGACCGCACGCGCCAGTAGCAGAGTTACAACCAATACCATTGTCCTGGCCCTTTGCACAATGGGGCCTCGATATGGTAGGGAAGTTGCACAAATCTTGGCCAGGAGGACATGTTTACATGCTAGTGGCAGTCGACAAATTTACCAAGTGGGTGGAAGCGGCCCCGGTAACAACTCAAGATTTGACAGCAGCAATCAATTTCATTAAGTCAATAGTGTTCTGTTTCGGTGTACCATATAGCATCATCACGGACAGCAGGACAAACTTCACTTCAAAGGAATTCAAGAGTTATTGCGAGGGTTTGGGAATCAAGCTCAAATTCGCATCCGTAGCACACCCAAAGACAAATGGGCAAGTCGAGAAAGCCAATGGCCTAATATGCAATGGGATAAAAAAGAGGCTCTTAGCACCTCTCGAGAAAGCCAAGAGCGCTTGGGTAGATGAATTGCCCTCCGTTCTTTGGAGTTTAAGAACCACGCCTAATGCAGCAACTCAAGAAACTCCTTTCTTCCTGGTCCATGGCGCAGAAGCCGTGCTTCCAGTTGAAGTTACACATGAAGCTCCAAGAGTGATGGCATACGACGAAGTAACATCAATAGAAGCGTTACAGGACGACGTCGATGCACTAGATGAAGCAAGAGATAAAGTATTAGAAAGAGCCACGCAGTATCAACAGAGCCTGCGGAACTACCATAGTAGTCGAGTTCGTCCATGATCCTTTGTGGTGGGAGATTTAGTCTTACGACTCAGGCAAGACAGCCACGGCAAATTACAGTCCCCTTGGGTGGGACCTTACATCGTCACAAAAGTGATACTAGGAGGAGCTTATCGACTACAAGACAAGAAGACAGGAAAAGACGAGAGCAACCCATGGAATGCGGAGCAGCTACGACGTTTTTACGCATAAAAGATATCTAATGGTATCAGTAAACTCGAGTCAACCCTCTAAACCCAGAACATGAGGCCATAGGTCGGGTGATGTCTACGCACTTCTATTCTTGTAGACACTTGTTGGGCCTCCAAGTGCAGAGGTTTGTAGAACAGCAGCAAGTTTCCCTTAAGTGGATCACCCAAGGTTTATCGAACTCAGGGAGGTTAGAGGTCAAAGCTATCCCTCTCAAGCAACCCTGCAATTATGATACAGAAAGTCTCTTGTGTCCCCAACACACCCAATACACTTGTCAGATGTATAGGTGCACTAGTTCGGCGAAGAGATAGTGAAATACAAGTGGTATAGATGATTATAAGTAGCAAACGTGATGTGAAATAAATATCGCTGCGAGCAAACAAGTAACAAAATAGCAAATAAACGGTGTGCAATACTTGGAAACAAGGCCTAGGGATCATACTTTCACTAGTGGACACACTCCCAACAATATAACATGACTGAACAAGTAACTTCTCTTTGCTAAGGCACTCTGAATTACTCTCCTATTGAATAACACTAATCATTGTGTAGTGGCTACAGAAGCACCCCTTAAAGTTCATCAAGTACTTGACAAACACCACTCATAGAGATACCCAAATCAGATCACAACTCAAGATAGAAATCATTGCAACTTAGACCAAGTACTAACACGGTGCACACACTGTCAACATTACACCATGAAAGGAGGAATAGATCACTCAAACTATCATAGCAATAATTATTCTCATAATCCACAAGAGATCACAATCATAGCCTAAACCAAGTACCACCATGATGCACGCACTGTCACCGTTACATCATAGCAGGAGGAATAGATTACTTTAATAATATCACTAGAGTACACAAAATATCTGAATAATAACATGTACTTGTTCAACATGATACAAAGCTCACGATCACATAAAGATCACATCATGGGAGAGAGAGGTGAACCACATAGCTACCGGTAGAGCCCTCAGCCCCGGGGATGAACTACTCCCTCCTCATCATAGGAGACAGCAAGGTTGATGGAGATGGCGGTGAGGTCGATGGAAACGGCGGAGACCGCGATGGAGACCGATGGAGATGGCTCCGGGGGCACTTCCCCATCCCGGCAGGGTGCCGGAACAGAGACTTCTGTCCCCCGAAATTCGTCGGCGACGGCGGCGGAGCTGCGGAACTGTTTCTGGAAAATTGCCAAATCCCCCAGGGTTTTCTGTCCCGAGGCTTTATATAGGCGAAGGGGCGTCGCGAGAGGGCAGCCAGGGGCTCCTCACACATGGGTGGCGCGGCCAGGGCCTGGGCCGCGCCACCCTAGTGTGAGGGCAGGCCCTGGCCCCTCTCCGGCTCTCTTTCGGATGTCTGGATGCTCCCGGGAAAAATAAGACTTCAGGATGTTGTTTCGTCCAATTCCGAGAATATTTCCTGTGTATCACTCTGAAACACAAAAATAGCAGAAAACAGGGAACTGGCACTGTGGCATCTTGTTAGTAGGTTAGTTCTGGAAATCGCATAAAAGTGCCACGAAGTGTAACGAAACATCGGGTAAATGGTGTAAAAACAAGCATGGAGCATCAAAAATTATGGATACGTTGGAGACGTATCAGCATCCCCAAGCTTAACTCCTGCTCGTCCTCGAGTAGGTAAGTGATAACAAAAGAATAATTTTTGAGGTGACATGCACCTACACAATCTTGATCATATATGTAAGCATTTGTGAGCTGGGATCATAAGAACTTAAAACATGGGCATGAAGATATAATCATGACAATAATAACTTAGCAACCATGTTGTAAACATGCAAATGAACACAAACAAAAGATCATGAATAATGAAACAATGAAAGTCAAGTGTGTGTTCAAATCATATGGAAAAACATACAAATGGTTTTCAGCTTGTCCTTCATGGAGAGCAAAACATAAATGCATAGGACACCTTCAAGTTTAAGAGGGTGACTAGATACAAGTAATTTGAGAACAAGTGAAACCGTGATCATGAATCAATCAATGAAAACTTTGGGACAATGCACATTATACTCAGAATGACAACTATGCTCTCTTAACGGTGCATAAAGATAGAAGGTGGAGACTCAACATAAAAGTAGAAGAAAGGCCCTTCGCAGAGGGAAGCAGTGATTAAACATGTGCTAGAGCTTTTCATTTGTAAAACAGAGAGATAAAAATTGGGTTTTGAGAGGTGGTTGCTTTTGTCAACGACTGGCAATGGGGTTCTTACTATCTTCCATACAAAAATGAAGCAAGTTTTTGAGAGAGAGATTGGCACTTTTGTGCTCTTTTATAAAGCTTGGCACTCCTCCCCACCTTTTTTCTTTCTCAAACCATGGCTAACCGATTCCATCGGGTGCCCACCAACATTCACATTCCATGGAGGAGTGCCTTTTTTCTTTCTTTTTTTCCCTTTTTTTCTTTTTGGAATAAGCAATATGGAAGATAGCAAATCCGACCACTACGTCCCCATGAGCTGAAAACAGTGTCACAAAACGAGAAGTATTTTGAAGGTTTATTGAAAGGTAGCACATGAAAATTTACTTGGAATGGCTTGCAAATACCATGCATAGGAATTTATAGTGGACATAATGGCAAACTTGGTTTTTAGGAGTTGGATGCACGAGTAGAGCTCATACTCAGTACAAAACGAGGGCTAGCAAAAGACTGGGAGCGACCAACTAAGAGAGCAATAACGGCCATAATCATGCAAAGCGACAAAGCAACATTAAAAGAAGCATAAGATGGCATCAAAAGTCAAAAACTAAATGATCATAGAGGCTATAGGCGACTTATTTTTGTTGTCAACATGGTGTAAGCATGCGCCAAGTCAACCCAAATAAAGCATCAAAGGAGAAAACCAAATAAATGCTTCCATATAATAAAAACAACGCATGATTTTTTCAAAGGCTCATTAAGCAATCTCAGTTATTTGAGACAAGTCATGCTACAGCAAAACCACTAAGCATACTATCAAAAAGACATCAAGCACGACATGAAAAAGTCTAAGCCGCAGTCTACAGAAGCTCCTTCTTGTACCACTTTTTTGCATAAAGCTTTTTCTCTTTTCCAACACCATTCAAACTTTTTTAATCCAACTCTTTTGAGGAAAACCAACATGGTCCAGAGGAAAAAATACACCTTGATAAATAAATATAAGAAGATCTGAACACAGATCAAGGCGAAAATGAAAACCAAAAGCAGTAGCAGAAAAAGAGAACACTCGTTGAAACGATAAGAGTGAAAACTAGAGTGTTCTTGGCAAATGAAAAGCGAGTTCATCTCCTCCAAAAGAAACATGATGTGATCTAACCATTTATTGCAAAAAACAAAACTAAACTAATAATGAAAACTAAAACAACTGACGCTCCAAGAAAAACACATAGTGCATGAAGCAATAAAAATATAGTGTCTTGAAAGGTGACCTGATTTTTGCCGATGAAGAAGGGGTGCCTCGGGGGCATCCCCAAGCTTTGACGCTTGTACTTCTTGGATATTTCTTGGGGTGATGCATGGGCATCCCCAAGCTTGAGCTTTTGTCCATTCTTCAACTCATCTCATCATTCTCCAATCCCTACACTTGAAAACTTCCTTCATACAAAACTAAACACAATTCTATTAGCAACATTAGTGTAAGCATAGTAATGAATCAACCCTTTTCAGTTCAGATTTCAACACAAAACCACCACATATATAGCATATACTACTGTAGCAACTTCCCCAAAAGTTCCGTGGTCAAAAGAACTCAAGAGAAAGCGATAAAGCGACAAACACAAATATTGGCAGAAATCTGTCAAAACAGAACAGCTGACAAAGGTCGAATTTTTAGAGGGTTTTCTGTTGCTGAAATCAAAAAGTGTTCAACTAATGAAAGTTTGGATATAACCTGGGGCATATGCACAAGAAATCTCAGGTCCAAAAAATATACAGAGAATTTATACGAATTTTTACGGTGCAGCACCAAAAACTGTTTCAGGACAGCAACATCCCCAAATCTTTACCTCACTCGAATTAGAGGCTTCTCTTGGCACAAAAACGAAATAAACAAGATAAGGAGCGGTCATTACAGTAGTAATGACTTCCAAGACTCAAATAAAGGAAAAATTACTGGAAATAAAAACATTGGATTATCTCCCAAGAGTGCTTTTCTTTAACGCCTTTGAGCTAGGCGCAGTAATTTGCAAAGATGCTCATGTGGGCGCCATATAAGAGCTTGAGGCAAAGGCACCATATAGGAACTTAAAGCAATAGAGAGCATCAAAAAGCAAATGTGAAAGACATTTATATCTGAACCACTTCCTATGCATAGGAATCTTGTAAGAAAATAAATCAACGAGGCACATAGTAGCAAGCATGGAGAGATAAAACAAGTGCCACTTCAAGATTTGCAACATAAAGAGGGGAAACTTAATATTGTTGAGATCCATCAAACCATGTTTCCCTCTCTCATAATAACTTTCAGTAGCATCATGAATAGAACTAACAATATAACTTTCACATAAAGCATCTCTATCATGAGCCACATGCATAAAAGAATTAATACTCACCACAGGAACAATAGTAGTAGGAGCAGATTCAACAGAATAATTATTCTCATCACCATAATCATCAAAAATAGGAGGCATATTGTAATCATAACTAATTTTATCCTCAATAGTAGGTGAACTGAAAATATTATACCCATCATCACAAGCTAGAGAACTACTATGTCGCAAAGCATACTCATCAAACATATCATCATAAGAAGGAACATCACATATGGGAGATAAAATATTATCAGAGCAAACTTTCTCCACTAAAGCTGGGGAACTAAAAATATCATGCTTAACAAAACCAGCTTCCCCAAGCTTAGACTTTTCTATAGCATTAGCAATAACGGTGTTCAAAGCATTCATACTAACAACACTATTAGCATGCAAATTAAGCTCCAAAGGTTTTTCAATTTTCTCTTCAAACACTTCATATCTAAACTCAGGAAAAAGACTAGCGAACTCTTTGTTTTCCATTAAGCCTAACTAGTGAAAATAAAAACAAGAAACAAAAAGATGTAATTGCAGAATCTAAAGGAAATAACTTCGAGCACTCACACAGGAGGATGCGAGTACCTTTTACCTTACCTCCCCGGCAACGGCGCCAGAAAAGAGCTTGATGTCTACGCACTTCTATTCTTGTAGACACTTGTTGGGCCTCCAAGTGCAGAGGTTTGTAGAACAGCAGCAAGTTTCCCTTAAGTGGATCACCCAAGGTTTATCGAACTCAGGGAGGTTAGAGGTCAAAGCTATCCCTCTCAAGCAACCCTGCAATTACGATACAGAAAGTCTCTTGTGTCCCCAACACACCCAATACACTTGTCAGATGTATAGGTGCACTAGTTCGGCGAAGAGATAGTGAAATACAAGTGGTATAGATGATTATAAGTAGCAAACATGATGTGAAATAAATATCGCTGCGAGCAAACAAGTAACAAAATAGCAAATAAATGGTGTGCAATACTTGGAAACAAGGCCTAGGGATCATACTTTCACTAGTGGACACACTCCCAACAATATAACATGACTGAACAAGTAACTTCTCTTTGCTAAGGCACTCTGAATTACTCTCCTATTGAATAACACTAATCATTGTGTAGTGGCTACAGAAGCACCCCTTAAAGTTCATCAAGTACTTGACAAACACCACTCATAGAGATACCCAAATCAGATCACAACTCAAGATAGAAATCATTGCAACTTAGACCAAGTACTAACACGGTGCACACACTGTCAACATTACACCATGAAAGGAGGAATAGATCACTCAAACTATCATAGCAATAATTATTCTCATAATCCACAAGAGATCACAATCATAGCCTAAACCAAGTACCACCATGATGCACGCACTGTCACCGTTACATCATAGCAGGAGGAATAGATTACTTTAATAATATCACTAGAGTACACAAAATATCTGAATAATAACATGTACTTGTTCAACATGATACAAAGCTCACGATCACATAAAGATCACATCATGGGAGAGAGAGGTGAACCACATAGCTACCGGTAGAGCCCTCAGCCCCGGGGATGAACTACTCCCTCCTCATCATAGGAGACAGCAAGGTTGATGAAGATGGCGGTGAGGTCGATGGAGACGGCGGAGACGGCGATGGAGACCGATGGAGATGGCTCCGGGGGCACTTCCCCGTCCCGGCAGGGTGCCGGAACAGAGACTTCTGTCCCCCGAAATTCGTCGGCGACGGCGGCGGAGCTGCGGAACTGTTTCTGGAAAATTGCCGAATCCCCCAGGGTTTTCCATCCCGAGGCTTTATATAGGCGAAGGGGCGTCGCGAGAGGGCAGCCAGGGGCTCCTCACACATGGGTGGCACGGCCAGGGCCTGGGCCGCGCCACCCTAGTGTGAGGGCAGGCCCTGGCCCCTCTCCGGCTCTCTTTCGGATGTCTGGATGCTCCCGGGAAAAATAAGACTTCAGGATGTTGTTTCGTCCAATTCCGAGAATATTTCCTGTGTATCACTCTGAAACACAAAAACAGCAGAAAACAGGGAACTGGCACTGTGGCATCTTGTTAGTAGGTTAGTTCTGGAAATCGCATAAAAGTGCCACGAAGTGTAACGAAACATCGGGTAAATGGTGTAAAAACAAGCATGGAGCATCAAAAAATTATGGATACGTTGGAGACGTATCATCGGGCTCCTTGGGTTGAACTCGACAAATTGTATAAATATTGTACTTCTCCGCTCGGGGGCTTCAACCCTCGGGTCGTACGAAAGAAAGTTTTATCACGATATGGAGATCTTTTATACTACTAGGTTGTGCAAACAACCCGATATTCTTCAAATATAATTGGTTCACAAGAACCCGATAAATATAAAGCATGCCTCGGAACAAAGATTTGTTCCTATGGTCTATTAAAAACATCAAAGTCAAGTACTATTCATTATAGATAACACGGCAGCAAGGCAACTAGAAAAAGAGATTACATAAAGAAGATTCTAATGGAAGTGAACTTCCACCTCATACTCCTTCTGGCACTGGGTGCCATCGTAGATTTTCACGTCGAAGTTTGACGTGCCGATATGGAAGTCGAAAGTCATGAAGAAGCCTTGGTGGAGGTCATGGTCTTCTGCAAACTACGACCAGCCACCCTTGAAGTATTGCTCTCCGGCGCTGTCGTACCAAACCTCCACTTCGTATGGAGTTCCTCCACCAGATTGTTCACGAAGAACCGCTTCTCGCAGTTCTCGCCCATCCATGAACTTGGTAAAATTCAGCGGCAAGCGTTGAATCTCGCGGCACTGCGCGTTGGCGATGCAAAAGAAAGAAAATATTCTGGGAGAAGCAAGAGAAGCACCAGGAGGAGGAGCACTTGGACCTGGGGCGGCGCCAGTCACCTTTGGTTTATTCTTGCTACCAGGCGGGCGGCCGGGATGATGCTTCGCCGGAGCGGACGACGATGATCCTGCAGCAGCTGGAGCTGTTTTGTTTTTGCTTCCATGAGGGCGGCCACGACCCCGCGGCACCATCGGAGAGCCAAGGTTCAGACGAGAACCATCTGCATCAGCCATGTGGAAAAGTGGGGAGAATAGAAACCCTAGATGAAAAAGAAGACGATGCGGCGGAGGAGGAATCTGTTTAGGGTTTTTTACCCTCACCAAAGATGCTTTATTTATAAGCACATATTAGCGGGCCCCCGTGATAGCAAGGCCCATAAACATATTTACAAAGGAGTTAAATTCTGCACATAGCAGACGATAATAACAAAGAGGAAAAGAATGTATCATAGAAGGTATGAAAAAACCTCGCGTTTACAAGCAGGAAGAAGCAGAAGGAAGAAGAAGAAGTCAATTTGAGCCTATGATTGATTACAAGTATCCAACCATAGCCTCGGGGGCTACTCCCATCGGGAGCGCTGAGCGCGCACCCGATAGAAAATAAGATGATCAGCAATAAAGATGAAGAAAGCTGCGATCGAAACGGTATGAGCCGCTCAACATTTCAACAACCATAAAATTTTGACTTCATAGTCGACAAAATATAGAGCGACTACTCCCATCGGGAGTTACTTGGGAGAAATTAATATAATCCAAAATTCTTCGATATTTCATCAGTCAAAAGAGACTGCGACATATGATTCTCGAGTTACGTTATCGCAACAAAACTTGAATGCCGTGATTTATCACGAAGGTAAGACCCCGGGATCCGTCCTGTGTGGCCTAGTATACGCACATGGATGCGCTCTGCTGGTATGTATCCGTGTCTACGACGCGAAGAAAATCCTGGTGGACGCACTGGGTACCTTGAGAATCACTGGGATTCATTCTTTGTAAGTCCTAAATGCAGCAAAAGAGTGGGTTTGACTGGTATCCCAAATTCAAATCCAAGGGGATTGAATTTGAAGTAGGTGACAAGTATCTGTTCTGGCAGTTAACTGACCTCTTGATCCGTCAGAGTTGTCAGGCTTGTTCACCAAAACCCCTTGCGAAATATTATCATGAAAATAAGTCGAAAGACCAAGTTGAAGATTCGAAGACGTGAAGAAAGTCAAAGAGTTGATCAAGTCGAAGATTTAAAGATTAGAGATTCAACCCGAATCTGCAATCCTGGTAGAATCTCAGGGGCTACTGACAAGGGTATAGCTAATAGAGCCCGTTAGTTGAGTAGCCCTGAGGCCCGTTAAGCTAGGCCCAATTGTAATGATAGTCGAGATACGAGTCCTTACCGTATGTCGATATTGTAATCTGTGATGGACCCTACCCGATCCTCGAGACCTGGCCACCTATATATAGGGGCCAGGAGAGGACGGTGTAGGCCAGATTGAAAGCAAGCCAGGTTCAACACCCAAGTTTACTTTCGATATACACCTATTTCAACTAACCTTACCTTCAAGTTCATCCGACGCCCTATCTCCCCGATCCTACGTCCTTCATCTAGGACATTTGTCGAGTTAACCCTCGTCAGCCTCCATTCCTACTACTCTTATTATTCCCTCTTGTAATGATGGGCTTGTGAATCATGAGTGTATTTAAACCATAGCAGAGAGTCGACGTTGAGCCTAAACCTTAGAATGGTATGACGTTTCACCCTTATAAGAGGCAATCGCTGCCATCGTAGGAGATATGGCAAGGATTAACCTTTATTATTGTTTAAGGGTGCTGTGAAGTAAACATTCCCTGGTTGTTCACCGTGAAAGTTCAAGACAACCTACAAAGGATCCTTTTAAGGGTGGTAGCACCCTAGAACCTTGGATTATGGATAGACACAATGCTTCAGTCGAGTTAAATTCCTAAACAACTAATCACAAGGTATAACCAAGAAGAATTGAAGCAGAAGAGAAGCCTAAAGGATTGTGTGCCTTGTGAGAGTGGTCATTGAGATACTAGCATGACCACCTATGGTCTGTCATGGAGATCAGATGCATAGGGTTAATGTGAAGAAAGTCCTGTAAGGAGTTCGGAAGGATATCAACATTGAACCCAACCCAAACCTTGTCTTTCTAGCCTTCTCGAATCTCAAGACGAGATTCCTTTTAAGGGTGGTAGTCGGTAACCTCCCAGAAATTTTTCCAAATTTTGGAATAAAAAATTTTAAATTGAATGAATTGTTTGTGTTGATTGATTATTCGCAAGGAATTTAAACTTTTGAGTTTATTTAAAAGCTTTTCCCTAAATAGAGTTATTCCCTAAACTTTCAAATCCAACTTATTTTGCTTCTAAGGTTTTCCAAATTTACAAAAGAGTTTCTTATAAATACTTCAATTTCAAATGTTTTGTTAGAAAAACTATTTCAAATTTTCTATCATTCCTTTAAGGAATTCCTTTGAGAAATAGGATTTCAAAAAAATACTATTTTGAATTTATTCAAACCTATGCAAGCTTATTTACAAAGGAAAACATTTCCAAATTGATTTATATTAAATATTTGCATTACTAAAAGGTGTTTGAAAATAAGTTTCAAATATTATTTTTATAGGTTTTGTTTTATGAAATTTTAAAGAATGAATTTCGAACCTTATTCTCTATTTTTGAAAATATGCAATGAAACCCCTATGTAACAAATGGATACATCATTATTGAAAATTAGTGTTACCATGAAAACTAGTTTCCTACTGTTTTGTATTGTTGTGTAGAATTTTAGAACATTTTAGAAATCGGTTTGACATGATTGGAGCCAAAATGTAAAAGTTACAAAAGAAAATAAGAAGCAGAATAAAGGAAAAAAAAGAACATGGTTGACCGGACCGATTCCGGCCCAGCCAGCCGGCCACCGCCGCCCATTCCCGCCCGCGCCAAGCAGGCTGCAGCCCAGCAGCCAGCAGCCACTGGGACCAACTCGTCAGCCGTCTTCTAGCTCCAGCCAGAGACCCACGCATGTACGCGTTTTGAACTGAATCGAGTTCTGATTTCTTGGCTGATTCGTTGCGATTTGCTCCGGGGTTTTACCCTATAGCTAGATACCCCATAACCCCCTCCCTCTTTTCCCCCTCCCAAAACCCTAGAAACCGCGCCGTCAGGCTACCGATTTCTCGCCAGAGCGCCGCCATTAGAGCTCGGGTTCGAGCTAATTGGAGCCTCATGTCCGCCCCCAAGCCCAACTTTTCCTCCATAGCATTACCCTTGATCTACCTCCCCTCCTTGACTCTTTTCCCCCTTGCATAGAGCAACGTGGAGCCAGGAATTTGTCATCGGAGTTTGTCAACCGACTGCCGCCTCTAGCCGCACCTCACCGTCGTTCCGGGAAGAAAAAGCCATCGACGGGGACACCACCAGGACCGCCATCTTCCGCTGCACATTGTTGTATCATCCTTTGTCTCCGTGGACCGCCAGAGCGCCGCCGACCTTCACCACCGAGCCGCCGTCTCCGTCGCCGACGAACTCACCGGTGAACCCGCCCAGGCAGATCTCGGCCGTCCGTCATGCCTCAGATCTGATGGCCCAAATTTGTGATCCGCGCGAAGAGGTATCGACCAATCAGATCTCTCCACGTCTCCAGGAATATTCCCTTCCGATTTATAAATTTGACAGAAAACTCAGAAAATAGTAAAAACTTGCAAAAATCATATCTTAAGTTTCGTAAGTCAGAATTTTGCAAATGATATGCCGTTGGATTCAGAAAAATGAGAGGAACATTTTCGTACTGTTAGTTTTTCACTTTTACATAACTTACAGATTTTAAAATTACAAATAGTGCAATTAGTGTTTTTGCTATATTTTAATATCTATAAATGATTTTTGGGCGATTCCAATTGCAAATGAAAGGTTATAGTTTTTTCTAACCAGTAGAACTTGTAGCAAAAATTTGTAAACTATTTTATAGTGAAGATTAATAAAAGCTATTGACAAGGGTATAGATAATAGAGCCCGCTACTTGTGTACCCCTGAGGCCCGTTAAGCTAGGCCCAAGTATAGTCATAGTCAAAATAAAAGTTCATGTCGTATACCGATGTTGTAATATGTATCGAACCCGACCGGTTCCTTGAGACCTGGCCACCTATATATAGGGGCCAGGAGAGGATGGTTAGGGGCAGATTGAGAGTAAGCCAAGTTGACCACCACGTTTATTCTCGATGCACGCCTTGTTTGACTAATTTTACCTTCGAGTTCATCCGACGCCCTATTCCCCCGATCCCAAGTCCTTCATCTAGGACATTTGTCGAGTTAGCCCTCGTCAATTGGTGCCGACCGTGGGGACTCTGGGCGTTGGAATCATGAATTCGACGGCTTTTTCGCTTTTAGCCAACAGTAGTCCAAAAGTCGACGAAAACCAGATATCCTTCGGAACCATCGATTTTCAGCCTCATCCGTCAAACTCTACTCCAATATTCGAGAGCATGGATCAAGATATTGACCTGACGATTAGAAGCCTAAACTTTTGCATCGGATCTTTAGGTTTGATTCGCCTTTCAGACCCGGCGAAACTGGATCCGTCGGCAAGCGAAGCCAAGACAATTGCAATGTCCGAATCATCGGTGGGCTCTTCCAGCGAGGCAAACTCGTCGGTCAGCTTTGCAACAACATAAATTACAGGAGGAAAAATCGCAGTACTCGACGAAACCATGGAGAATCTCGACTTGGGGGATCAACTCGAAGACCTCATGATCTGCCATGATGACGCTTCAGACAAATCAACAGACACTTGGAAGGCAGGACTAGAGCTTCATGAGGATGACGAAACAATCTTCTCAAGCTTCAACAGCAAGTTCGACAACCGGTATCAAGTACTCGCAATTGTAGGAGACAACTCAGAAGAATTAGACGAAAACAACAATCCAGTACTCAACCCAGCAAACATAAACAGAGGAGCAAATCATTTAGCAGAAGGAGAAACTGCAGATTCTCTGGCAAGCGGGGAAAAAGTTCGACTATCAGCCGATGAATGGAAGATAATCAAAATAGCCGTAGAACACGGCGTGCCCATACCAACAGATGCAAGCAAAAATATGCTTTTAGGGTATCATTGTGCCCTAAGACAACAAGCAAAGCAACTAGCAAGAGATAAAATCGAAATACAAAAAAGGAAAGATTCAGCCATTGCAGCAAGTGCAGCTTTTCATAAAGCACGCAGCGACGCATCGTACACGAACAGCAAAAGGCATCGTCGGCAGGGATAAAGGATGGAAAACCTCGAATAATCAAAGAGGCGAAGCCTCTCCAAAAACCTCGACTCGTCCTTCCTATCGGTCGATGAGCAAGGCAACATCATACCAAAAACACCAGAAGCAGCACTTGTGGCAGCACAAACATATCTGTACACAACACGGCCAAGCCCAGGGGACCCAAGGGAACATATGCACCGAGCAGCGCTGCAAGGATTAAGGATGGTATGCAAAAAATTGACAACAAAAGAAGAGGAGGCACATTGCAATAAAGGAATGCATAAACCAAGGTCACCACACCGTCACAACATTCCTTGGCAAAGGAGTGGTATTCGACGATCTAGATCACCATCGCCAAGGTGACATAAAAGCCCAAAGCATGGAGGAACCCGAAGGTCCAGGACTCCCACCAAAGCATATGACTATGAAGACGACGAAAAAGAGATGTGGGCATTGTGCTTTACTCACAGAGTTTGCACCACACCAGTACCCAAGGGTTTCAAACTACCCCGCGACCAGCAAAAGTATGATGGATCTCAGGAGCCACAGTCATGGCTCTCAGATTACTTACAGGCAGTACAAATACTAGGAGGAACAAAGGAAACAGCAATGCAAAGTTTGCAATTACACCTGACCGGCGCTGTAAGGTCATGGTTGAGCAAATTAGAAAGAGGAACAATTGGAAGCCAGGAGGAACTCACAAAGCAATTCATGAGTAACTTCAAGTCAACATACAAGCAGCCAGCGTCGATAGAAGAAGTCAAAGCCTGTGTACATCAACGCAATGAGACACTAAGGCCGTATATTCAAAGGTGGAGCATTATTAAAAACTCTGCTGTCGAAGTTTTAGATGAGAGAGCAATAGATGCCTTCACGCTCGGGTTGCGACGAGGAGACCTAGTCGAAGAGATGGGTAGAATCAAGCCGAAGACAGTGTCCGATCTAATGGATATAGCAAATAGATTTGCAGATGGCAAAGATGTGTGCAACAATAAACGAACACGATCACCAGAAGAAGACAAGGGAAACAAATACGGTGGCCAAAGGAGGAGATCCCGCAACTACGACAACTATGGCTCTCACAGCCAAGTAGCCGCGGGATATAAAGACAATAATTATCAAGTAGATGACCGTAGAAACTCAGGATACTGCAACTACGGAAGAGAACACTATGGGAATAGCAAAAGGTTTCAGTCAAGGGAACCTCGAGAATACAACCCATCACCAGATGATATGCTAAACGGACTGTGCCATATACACTCCGCATTCGTCGATGGGAAAAGAGTGTCTAGACACGCAATGAAAGACTGCAAAACATTCTTGAAATTACAGGAGGCAGCAGTCAACAAACAAGCCGAAGCAAAGAGGCAAGGGTACGATGGGAACACAAGCAACGCACCTACAACAACTCAACAAGCAAACAACGGAGATTCACAAGGTCAAAACCAGCCAAGCCAAGGACACGACAATGGCAGAGGATATATCCCGTCCAAAGGACACATCACAACAATGATACAACCAGTCCCAAAGTCGAACAAAGAGGAAGAGAGTATAACTCGACAAGTGAACCTAGCAGTAACATCACCTCCAGCAACCACAAAATATTTACACTGGTCAGAGCAACCCATAGAATTCAGCAGGGATGATCACCCCATAACAGTACCTCAGCCGGGAAACGCGCCTCTGGTACTCAAAGCCCAACTCGGGACATACGACGTTGATAGAGTATTCATGGACGCAGGGAGCGGAATAAACCTAATATATGCAAAAACACTCCGGGCAATGCACATATCATTAGAGTTTCTGAAGCCAACAGATTGTTCCTTCCACGGGATCGTACCAGGGAGCGCCAACTACCCATTGGGACGAATAGCACTCAACGTTTGCTTCGGAAATTACCAAAACTACAGAAGAGAAAAGCTCAACTTCGAAGTCATGGACTGGCCATCACAATATCACGCGATCCTCGGGCAACCCGTGTTTTCGCAATTCATGGCAGTACCTCATTATACGTACCTGGTACTCAAAATGACATGACCAAACAGAATTATCACAGTAAAGGGAAGCTTCGAACTCTAAGATCTATGCGACAAGGAATTCCACAAAATGGCGCAAAATTTTGGCATGATAGCCAACTATGGAGAACCCAATGGTAAGGCGCCAAGCACAACTGCAGGCGTCACAAAACAACTCGAATAAAACCCAGCAGAGCCAGAGGCGAAGAAACTACGAGTACAGCCGTCGCACCCAAAGGAAGCTACAAGAGAAGAGGAAAAGACCGCGGCAACATAGACAGCAAGCATACAAGAGTAGAGTAGACAAAATAAGGCTACTAAGCCACAAGTTATCCTAGGGCAATGCCCTCTAGACCCAAAACACAGGTCATTGGTCGGGTCTCTTGGGACACCACATGTATCTTACATTCAAGCATAATAAAGACAAAGTTCCTCCTTTTCAAGTTTACAAGTCTTACAAATCCCAAAAGAAACTGTAGCAAACACACTAAACGTAAAGCACATTGAGAAAACAAAATTTTCTGGCAAAGAGCCCCAGAAAACGAAAACTCTCGCGTTTCATACACAAAAACGTATATACAATAGAGCACGACAACATTGGTTGATCTGAATCATCTACCGTAAGAGGATTCAAATAATGATGCTCGCGGAAAAACCCAGCATCTTCTCGAAGTAACCTAGCTATGATTCTCCTCGCCGGTTGAAGCGTGGCATCAATATGGACTTGCAGCTTCACGCGCCCTGGAGGAAAACTTAGAGACATGGAACTATAGTTAAGCCTCGGATGCCACTTGCGTATCCATCCAAGAGCAAAGTTAGCACCAACTACTAAGTTGAGTTCTATCAGATGATGAATTCGTTGACTAGATCTAAAAGCATCAAGCTGCTGCTTAAAATTTTCTGGCGGAGGATTGCGAGGAAGCATAACGGAGTACATGGTTGTCAACGATCTTTGACAACCATTGACAGCTTCCCCAATGTGTTGAGCATGATCCCGTAGAAGAACAACAGCGCCGCGGCACTGCGGGTCAGCCCATAAAGAATTCGTATCCTTCGATACCCTTTCCAAAGCCATGATTCACTCGGAAACCCGACGGTCTTCATCAGCGGGATGTAAGCAAGTACCTGGAAGACGCAAATTCATCAAAATACAAAGCCAAGAGAAGCAGCAAGAAATTCAAAAGGGTCTGCAGAAAACATACACTTAAGCTGTTCACAAGCTGACTCGATAAACTCAACAAGAAAGGAGTCACCAAACTTGACACTTTATCCTCAAGTGCAGATACCTGCCTCATCAAGCCATATGATTTGCCGGCCTGGTCCAAAGCATTTTTTGCTTGACGCTTCATCAAGGATAAATTTGCTAAGGTCTGAAATCCTCGACAAATACTCAGTGCATCTGCAAGGAGAACGAGGAGGAGAAGGAACCCCAGAGTGGAACACATCGGCGGGTGGCGAGTTGCGACCATGACTCAGCGATCCACCAACACATATAGGCTGGAAGGCAAAAGAAGAAAAGATAAAACAACTCAGAAACACAATCAAGCGCAACATTTCATAAAGCGAAATATTCACAAGAAGTACAGAGTTCCCTGACAGATACTCAGGCAAAAGACGAATGAGTCTGCTACATTAACTCAAAAGAAAGAAAATTACAAGAAAAGACTAATTCTACGCCACCTTAGCAGCAGGCTCTGTGGCGGTAGAAGGCGCGGAAGAATTAGCACCGGCACTTGGCGGAGGCATCGGAGCACTTGCTGCAGGAGTCAGAGAGATAGGCGTAGAAGTCGAAGAAGCCGCCGAAGGAGTGATAATCGATACAATGCCTGGCGCATACTTCTTTGCCTTCACAAAGAAACCCAGCAGTTCTAAAAGAGGACGAGCACGGGAAGAGCTAACCTTCTCCCAGTCCACCTCATCGCCATATGATTGAGCAAGTGCAATCGCCCCTTCGACACCCCGCTTCACTGACCGGCTCTTCATCGTAAGAACATGATCTTCAACAGTGTCGAAGGCCTCATCAAGCTTCTTGAGGTCGTCGACTGGCATCTCCGCCCTCTTCTTCGGCCATAACCCGACAAATATCCGCGTTAGCATGCGGCGAGTCAGCTGAAGAACCTCCTAGACCAATTTCCAGTTCGACTCCAGCAAATCCACCGCATCCATCAGAGGATCTTCAGTATCTGGCTGTAGAGGCTCCAAAGGTACTCCAACTTTCTCCGCTGCAACACAAAATACAAAGACAAGAGAAAGTGAGAAAGTATCAGCAAGTAGACAAAAGGGAACAACACGACACTTACCACCAACAAGAACTGAAATCTTGTCGAGATGCTTGGCTGTCGTTTGCTCCCTCCGAACGCGCCTCTGATCAGCATCGGCAAGTGCTTTTTCAGCTTTCTTCGCCTTGGTCTTTGCTGACTTAGCCGTCTTCTCAGCAGCGACCTTGGCAGCATTGGCAATATCCCAACCTTCTCTAGAGGCATTAAGTTCGGCTTCTAGAGCTGCTATGCAAGCATTGGACGCCTTCAAAGCATCTACAATACAAAACAGGAAAAGGAAAGTGAGTAAGAAACCACGGGAAGACATGTGAACAAGCAGAAGCTACAACACAAAAAGCATACCCTGAGAAGCCTGAGCAGCCTCCTGGAACCCGATGCACTCAGCGCCAAGGGAGAGAAATTTTTGCATCAAAATCTGCAAAACAAAAGTATGAGAGGAAATTTCAAGCAATGAAAAATCAACTAAGCAAGGCAATACTCACATTTTTAGAAAGAGCTGTTGGTTGGTGGGCCTCAAGAGAAGTACCCACCACCGCTGTCTTCTTCAAATGTTTGGAAGCACCAGTAGGAGTAACCTTTTGCAGAAGGAACTGTCAATGATTTCATCACCACAATTTCCTCTTGAGGAAGTTCCTTAGGAGTAGTCAGAGCATCAAGAAGAGGAGCAGCTGCAACATCTTTCTTCGGCTCATCATCGTCCCTGAGAAGGACAAACTTGGAGTCAGCAAACTACGAGGGGAGAGATAAAGATTCAAGGATAGGAAAAGTATGGATACAAAAAGTAGCAAAACTCACGAGTCTAGCGCATCAAACATTTCAATAACAGGAGCCTTGGCAGAAGAAGTCTCCCCTGGCGCATCCTTCGGAGAAGAGGTACTCGAGGAAAGCAACTCGTCGAGACATTTCCTCTTCTTGTCTAGGCTTGGCTCTTCAGAAAAAGCTGGGGGAGGCGACGAAGTGGACCTGCTTTCTTCTCGGGAAATTTCGGCATCGTCTCTATCCTGGCCGTCATCAGCCTTGGGGGCTTCAGAAGCAGCAGAGGCAGGATCCGCCTGAATTGGCCCCTCCTCTGGAAGAGGATGACGGGAAACCAAGAATTGATGGCCCTATGAAAGAGTCAGTCGCAAAACTGTTAGTCAACAACAGCAAACCACAAGAAGGCGAAGAAAAAAGGAGTCGACATAAAGAAAGTTAAAACAAACACATACCGCGGGTACTGGATGAGTAGAGTCGAAGTATTCAGCCGCCAAAGCTGGGATCTCGTTCTCCTTTGTGAGAGTAGTCAAAGCTCTCACTCGTTCATCGAGACCTTTCTTATCTAGATCCTCCTTGGACACTCGAGAAGGATCTTCTGAGCTAGAGTAAGACCAAAGCCTTGAGGCACAAGCTTGGAGAGGCTGAATACACCTCTGCAGGAAGAAAGCCATGAGTTGCGTCCCTGTTAGTACGCCTCCAGCTGCGCTTTTCAAACTCTGAATACGAGATAGCAGAGGCTTGAGGTCTTCAATTTCAGCTTCCGTGGGAGGGGAATCCCACGACGTTAGCTTCTTCAGACTCTTGTTTGCATCAAAAGGGGCAATCCCAAATTGATCAGAGGAAGCAGTTTTCTGGTCCTTGATGTAGAACCATTTTTTCCTCCAACCTTGGACTGATGCAGCCATGCTAAACTCTAGATAATGCACCTCGGCACGCACAGACACAACAGCCTCGCCCAGTTCAGGGTTCTTCGATAGGGATACACTGGGGCGGAGGAGGAAAAGGAATTTCCACAGAGTCCAATGGGGCTCGACCCCAAGGAAAGATTCGCAAAGAGTGACGAAGCAGGCGATGTGCAAAATAGAGTTTGGCGTGAGCTGGTGAAGCTGCACGTCGTAAACAAAGAGAAGCCCACAAAGAAATTCGTGGGCAGGGAGAGAAAGTCCACGCAAGAGAAAAGCAAAGAACATCACCCGATAGCCGCTCAGGGGCTTGGGGATGCGCTTAGAGCTGGGGAAGATGACCTGATCCCCTTCGACGAGGAATCCTTCTTTCTAGGCCTTGGTCAGATCGGCTTGTTTGAATTCCGAGGGCACCCAGCTGGTCGCCACGTTAGCGCTCTTCTTCTTTGCAATCTGGTCCTTGTGCGCGACTCTCTTGACGGGCATTTGCAAGAACTATGCTTGGGGGCTGTGAGGAAGCTCAGAAGCGCAAGGGAGATGCAACAATGGTGGCGGCAGAAGAACAAGGAACTGGTAAACAGTGAAAACCACAGTCTCCCCCTTATAAAGCTTCCTGAGAAAGGAACGTGGGCTAAGACGTGGCGCACGAAGCGGAAGCGGTAAGCCCACTAACGGGAAGAAAAATTGTAAAATTACTGTGATGCCCACGCAAAACGGTCAGCGTCTAGTGAAATCACGCACAGATTGATTCCATCAATGATGTCACAAGTGGTACGTTGATGAAAAACAAGGAATCAGACACGACTCGATGATTATGGGAATTCACAGAAAATTCAGCAATAGTCGCGAGTACTACTCTACTAATCGGTGCTGATCAAAGTACCTGACAAATATCCAACAAGAAATGCAGGGCACCAATGAAGGGACACTTGTTTTTTGAGTCTATACTCGAAAATATCTTCGACTATAGCCTCGGAGGCTACTACCATCGGGAGCACTGGGCGTGCACCCGGCGATATTATTTGATAAGGGGAGCATAGCTACTACTCCTAATATTTTCCCACCTCCTTATGTTCTGAAGCTTGGACAATTCTGCTTTGAAGTGCCTCCAGAAGATGATGTGAAGCCCAACTTTCGTACACCTCCAATGGAGTTTCATGTTCGCCGAGGCGCTGCAGCCAAAGATATTTAGGTGTTCTATTTTAATTAAGTTCGCATCATGTTTTTATTTCAGTTTGGTTTTATTTGTGTGTGATGGTTTTGGGCCTGTCCAAAATCAAGTGTGTTTTGGCCATTTGGGCTTTTAGTTTGGTATGGGGCCTAGCCCAACCAAAGTAGCGTTCGGAGTCACCCATATAGGGTTATGGCAGCCGCCTTGTATCGTGGAGACTTGTTATTTTCGAGCTAAGAAAGAGACCAGAAAAGTCCCAATGTTTGGGGACGCATATCGATGTGTTTGTTGCTGATCTTCGAGATCTGATGTTATGCCATGCGTGGGAATTGATTCTGGTCAGTTTTAACGCGAGGAATTGAAGAGAGATCAGTTTGATCTATTTTAGATTGAGTTCTCTTTGCTATCTTGCTGATTCTATCGATCGCCATGAAAGATTGGGCCAAACCCCCTTTGGATCACGTTGATCCGTATCATCTTGGTATCAGATTTGTCGGGTTTATCACGGCGAATTTAGTGCTGAGATCTGCTGAAGTTTTCATCGTCTGCTGAGAAGAGTTGCTACCGGCGGGGATCTTCAAGACACCCGTGCTTGATCTATTGTGTTCGTCTGCTAGAGTCGCTTTGATCGATCTGAATTTTGGTTTTTCCGTTTTAGTTTGATCCTCGAGTAGTACTCACGGAATTGGGCTGAATCAATCTGGAGCATGTGCTTTGGTGTTGGAAACTGAATCGGGATTGCCTAGTAATTCACGTCAAAGAGAGTTCTATTCTGATCCAAGAAAGAACAGGAGTCCTGCTATTGCACGTCTGGATCCGATCGTGACAACCATAAAAAAAAAAGAGGACAGCGCCGATCGCTAGACCTCAGAATCGCTCTGTGGTCGAGCGACCTCTCTCGCTAGCCCCGCGCTCGCCAGGCGTGGGCTGGCCCATCGTCGCCAGGGTGCCAGCCGCCTCGATCGCCAGGGTTGCCGCTCGCCCGCTCGATCGCTGTGCCCGGCTGAGGCCCCCGCTCGCCCGCTCGATCGCGCCCAGGGGCGAAGAACGTCTGCCCCCTCGCGCCCTAGATGATCGCCCAAGGACAGAGATAGTCTGGGGTCGGGCGTCGCTAGTCTCGCCCCCGACGCTGGCTCATTTTTCTCTGCCACTCGTCACGCGCCTTGGATTCCCTGCTGGGATTGTTTTCGTTGCAAGCTCTCATCGACCCAAGATCTGATTGCTCCCTACCGCGTCTGTGGTTAGGCGCCCGTTGATCCAAGTTTCAGCTCAGTGTTTCCTGCTGGATTTTGTTGTTATTTGGATACAATGGTAAATTCTATTGAGGGAGAAAATTCAGTAGCTACTTGAGAGAAGAAAGAGGAGCTTGTACTGCCTGTTTTTGCTGTTGATCTAGCTCCTAATGTTCGGGCTGGGTTTGATAGTATGTGCGATTTTATTTTGCGGAGTCAAGCCGCATTGACATCGCAAATTGCATAGCTCGCTACCCGGATTGATGCAATGGGTGATGCTACCAGCCGTGCACCCGTGCAGCCCCCTCTTGCTGCACAACCTCATGACGTGGTACCACGCCGCCCTGCTGAAATTCATGATCATCGACCCGTGGCACCCGCTTATGAAGGAGAACTTGACGATGACGCTGATTATGTACCACAACAATGACAGTTTGCTGCTCGTCCTGCAGGTGCTCATCGTGTACAGCCACATGATCGTGACCGTGTTGGCCATGCTGGTCGTGTTCCACTTGATGATGGTGGTCTTGGACGCATCAAATTGTCCATACCTCCTTTTTTCGGTGACCGCGGACCTGACGATTATTTGGAGTGGGAGATGCGCATGGACTAGATTTTTGCTACTCATTCTTACACCGAGGAGAAGAGACTTCAACTTGCTGCTGTTGAATTCACCGGTTATGTGCTGATTTGGTGGAACCAAATTCTGCGTATGCGTACTCGCCCAACATCATGGACCGGTATGAAAGATCTTATGCGCCATCGCTTTGTTCCTGAACACTACAAGAGAGACATGTATAATAAGTTGCAGCAGCTCACTCAAGGTACTAAATCTGTGGATGAGTATTATAAAGAGATGGAGTTTTTGATGATACGTACAGGGACAAGGGAGGATATAGAGGCCACGATGTCTCGGTTCTTCAATGGACTGAATTTTGAGGTGCATGATCATGTGGAGATGGTTTACTATAATGATCTTCAAGATCTTGTGTACCAAGCTGAGCGTGCGGAGCAACAAATCAAACGACGCCAAGCTGCAACACCTACAAAATCATGGCATCGTTCTCATACCGAGGCTGCTGGTCCTAGTGTTCAGACGACACCTTCTACACGCTCTAATAGTGTTTCTCATAGCGAGGCAGCCAAATCTGGGGTGTCCAAAACTACATCTATGCAGTCCATAGCAAACATCGAGTGTTTTACTTGTGGAGGACGAGGACACATGAAGCGTGATTGCCCTAATAGAAAAAGGGTGATGCTCACACATGATGGCTATGTTTCTGCTAGTGATGATGAGAAAGCTGATGCGTCATCAAGTGAGGAATCTGAGGAAAATCCTGAAGTGATCATGGATGGGTATGAACTTGCTGCAAATTTAAAAAATCTAATGGTGCAACGCGTACCAGAAGATCGCATACATGACCAAGGGCAGCGCTGGAATATATTTCAGACCCAATGCATCATCAAGGACACCACTTGCAAACTGATTATTGATGGTGGCAGCTACACAAATGTTGTTAGCAAGAGTTTGGTGGATTCTCTATCATTGCCTACATGGAAGCACCCGCAACCACACTGTGTTGAGTGGTTGTATAATTCAGGGAAGCTGAAAATCACACATAAGGTGCGCCTGAAATTTTCAGTAGGTAATTATGAGGACACAGTGGTCTGTGATGTTTTGCCTATGGATGCATGTCATGTGCTGCTAGGACGACCGTGGCAATTTGATAGGCGTTCCACTCATGAAGGCAGGTCCAATTTTTATTCCTTGTGGCATAAGGGGAAGCATCATGTGTTGCAGCCTATGCTCGATAAGGATATCAAAGTGGACGTGCTTGCTGCTCAGAAAAAGGTCCAACACATTCCGGCGAAACCGAGGACGGTTTCCTTTCAAGTTGGGGAGGATGATAAGGGGAGCATAGCTACTACTCCTAATATTTTCCCACCTCCTTATGTTCTGAAGCTTGGACAATTATGCTTTGAAGTGCCACCAGAAGATGATATGAAGCCCAACTTTCGTACATCTCCAATGGAGTTTCATGTTCGCCGAGGCGCTGCAGCCAAAGATATTTAGGTGTTCTATTTTAATTAAGTTCGTGTCAAGTTTTTATTTCAGTTTGGTTTTATTTGTGTGTGATGGTTTTGGGCCTGTCCAAAATCAAGTGTGTTTTGGCCATTTGGGCTTTTAGTTTGGTATGGGGCCTAGCCCAACCAAAGTAGCGTTCGGAGTCACCCATATAGGGTTATGGCAGCCACCTTGTATCGTGGAGACTTGTTATTTTCGAGCTAAGAAAGAGACCAGAAAAGTCCCAATGTTTGGGGGCGCATATCGGTGTGTTTGATTGCTCATCTTCAAGATCTGATGTTATGCCATGCGTGGGAATTGATTCCAGTCAGTTTTAACGCGAGGAACTGAAGAGAGATCAGTTTGATCTATTTCAGATTGAGTTCTCTTTGCTATCTTGCTGATTCTATCGATCGCCATGAAAGATTGGGCCAAACCCCCTTCGGATCACGTTGATCCGTATCATTATTGAGCAAAACAAATAGCTATGAGATATTGCAAAGGGAAAAAGTATACTTGAGCCTATACCCGAAAAAACATTCGAGTATAGCCTCTGGGGCTACTCCCATCAGGAGCGCTGGGCGCGCATCCGAGGAAATTGCATTTCCAAGAAAAGTAAAGAAGGCGAGAGAAAACTTGTGAAATCAAATTACTACCATCGGGAAGGAATGCATATTAGTCAAGGTTGGACAACCCGAAGATTTTAAGAAATTGAATCAGTCAAACAAGGCTAAAACGACTGCAAAATATGATTCTCGAGCTGCGTCATCGCAACAAAACTCGAATGCCATGATTGAAACATATCGTGAAGGTAAGACCCCAGGATCCATCCTGTGTGACCTGGTATACGCACCTGGATGTGCTTTGCTAGTAACTTTCCGTGTCTACGACGTGAAGAAAATCCTGGTGGACGCACTGGGTACCCTGAGAACTACTGGAACTCTTTCTTTGGAAGTCCTAAATGCGGCAAAAGAAGGGGTTAGACTAGATCCCAGACTCAAGTCCGAGGGGATTGAGTTTGAAGTAGGTGACAAGTATCTGCTTCGGCAGTTAACTAGCCTCTTGATCCATCAGAGTTGTCAGGCTTGTTAACCAAAACTCCTTGCGAGATAATATAATGAAAGTTGTTTATTTTGAGTACAGGGAGAAGAAGAAGTCGAAAGATATGAAGATTTGAGATTCAACCCGAATCTACAATTCTGGTAGAATCTTGGGGGTTACTGACAAGGGTATAGATAATAGAGCCCGCTACTTGTGTACCCCTGAGGCCCATTAAGATAGGCCCAAGTATAGTCATAGTCGAAATACGAGTTCATGTCATATACCGACGTTGTAATATGTATCGAACCCGACCGGTTCCTTGAGACTTGGCCACCTATATATAGGGGCCAGGAGAGGACGGTCAGGGACAGATTGAGAGTAAGCCAAGTTGACCACCACGTTTATTCTCGATACACGCCTTATTTGACTGATTTTACCTTCGAGTTCATCCGATGCCCTATTCCCCCGATCCTAAGTCCTTCATCTAGGACATTTGTCGAGTTAGCCCTCGTCAGCTATTTTATGTCTCTATTTATCAATTATAAATTGTTCATAAAATGCATTCGAAAATTTAATTGTTTTCTATCATGCATACATTCTGTAGATATGTGTTGGTTTGATTTTGATGCTCTGGTCATTGATTGTGAATTGTTTGTTGTCGTTAGATTGTCTGGAGAGCAACGCTTGTGATTGCGACGAGTGTTTGAACGAGAACATCAAATAAGGCAAGTGTCACTTCATTGTCCCAATATTTTTCCGATGTATGTACTTTATTTTCAGTATAGATGCATGATTAGGATGTTTTGTTTAGTTATATATGCTATGATATGAAGACCTACTAGGATAGCCATATGTTCAACACAATTTCCCTTTGTCGCCATCGTGGGTAGTTGTTTAGTTGTGATATTAGATGCGTGGTTTGGGATTCATGATTATGTCTTCTGAGGAGATGAAAGGTGTTTTTTCATAATGAAAACTACTAAATTAATGAAACACCTGGGCAGATTGGTAGGTTGGGAACGTCTGCATGGTGAATTTGGTGGGGACCGCCTCCCAGGGAACAAAGAGATTTGTCAGGTTTGTAGTGTAGTAGCTTCTTGTACAACCACATGTCATATGGGCTCTGTCTTGAAGAAGTAGGTTGTAGGAACCGTCCTGACATGACCAACAGATGTAGTTGTGTAGGTTGGCATGGGTCTGTCCTGAATGCTCAGGTCCTACTTCTAAAAATAGTCTCGTCTTAGTCTTCTCCAGACCGTGTGAGCAAAATGATTTTTCATGGTGAGAAGGGTTGACTGAATCGTGCAGGTAAAGTGTACAACCCCTGTAGGGTGTTAAACTAATTGATTAGCCGTGTCCTGGTTATGGACAACTATGAGCAACTAGATTTTGGAACTGTTTGGAAGATCCCATCATTCCAATTTTCTAATAAAACTTGATGGGATAAACAAAGTGATTAGGAGCATGTGAAGCTAAACCGTCTTGTTTTATCATGGGCTTATGCTAGCATGTCCTTAGATTTGATTAGGAGCATGCAAAGCTAAACCATCTTGTTTTATCATGGGTTTATGCTAGCGTGTCCTTAGACTTGGTTAGGAGCATACGAAGCTAGACCATCTTGCTTTGTCATGGGTTTATGCTAGTATGTCCACAAACATTTTTATTAAATGGTTAAAAGTTTTTGGGAAAGTTCAAAGTAGGGAAAAATGGAACAATTGCTTTGCACAAATTAGCCTAAACTCCACCAGCCAAATATGCATGTAGTTAATAGGCGCCATTTATTTATCCACCAAAGAGTGGCATTTGCCAATACAATTCCAAATGTATTGACCATTTGTGGCTGCAACGTTTCATATTGCAGGTTTCTCCGACAACGAGTTAGGTATCATTGATATGTCGCGAGTCTCCACCCAATGTGTTCGCCTGTGGCATCGATGGAGCTCTTTTACTTTAGTTGTTTCCGCTTTGCTTTAAACTCTATATTTATGCAAGCCATGAGCTATGCGACTCTTCAGCGAGCTATGCCTCAGCCTCCATAGCATGGTGAAGCAACTGATTCATATCATTGTAAGCATGATGCTGGACGATGTTCTTGATAGGAAGTCAGAGTCTGTGCAAAAACCGCTGCATAGTCATCTGAATAGACTCTTGAACTCATGATCAGTGCATCAATAGTTCCATCTCCTTGTAATAAGCATCAACGGTCAAAAATCCTTGCTTCAGCTGTGCCAATCTATCAAAAACTGAACACAAATAATTGGTGGGTACAAAACGAGCCTGCATGATTTCCTTCATCTCTCTCCATTGCAAAACAAGCACCCCACGAGCTGCCCGTCGCTGTTTTAGAATATTATCCCACCAACGCAATGCATAGCCATCAAATTCTGAGGATGCAAGTCTGGCCTTTTTATTTTCAGTGTAAGCATGCAAATGCCACAGTGTCTCGATCTGTAGCTCCCAAGTAAGGTAATCTTCTACATCATTTGCGCCATCAAATCGGGGTATCGAGAACTTTGGCTTCCCCAAATAATCGTCCTCAGCATGGAGTACACGTCGGGCACCAAGGACTGGTGGTGGCCTACCATGTTGTCCAAGACCACGCCCATGGCCATTGGGGCCAAGCAGATTGGCGTTGTCATGGACACTGTCATCATCAGCAAACTCCTCAGCAGGTTGCACAATTGGTGGTGTAACGGGCTGACGCAACGCCGCAAGGGATTGGGACAACTAATCAATACTTTGCTGGAAAGTAGTGAACTGAGCCTGCATAGCTGCAACATTTTCTGTAGTGCCTTGTACTTGTAGCTGTAGTGCTTGATGTGCATTCACACCCTCGTGAGCCGAACGCTCCAACACACCCTCCAAATGAGTACGCAGACCCTCAAGATCATTCCAAACCACAGGTGTATCAGCCTCCTTTTCCTGCATCACATCATAACCACTAGGAGACATGATTAGTAGATTAGTGCACGGAATAAAAAACGGGTGGTGCCTCTCTCAACTCACTCAAAAACTGACAAGAAAAGGTAATCTTACCGTTCCAAAGTGAATAGTAGTGCTTACCAGATGTAGTATCAAGCTCGTGCACGGATGTGATGAAGTGAATACCAAGGGTATAAGAGCGATCACATGACAAACTAGGAATATATGGTGGAGCTGTAGGTATGGTATCCTAAGTACACCGCAAATAAGTCCTAGTGCTAATCATATGACAAGACCCATGGAAACACACACGGTGGAGATAAACGGAGCAAAGCAACTCTGAACAAGAGCTCAACAGATATAAGTGACAACGCAGCAAAGCTCGTGTTGCAATGCACTAGAGAGACGCTAGCAATGGCTCAATGAACAGGCACAAGATTATGCACACAACAGTAGCCTGATAAGCATGAAATAGCTAGTCTCGTATGGGTAAGCACCTAACACGATGTTGTAGACAGGATGTAGCTAAAGCGATCAAAATCTTGTAGAAGGTACGCTATGTGGACACAGTGGTAACACGTTGTCGCGACAGAGAAACTGTTGGGCCATGCCTTGGCGCCTGACCACAGAGCTGGTCTGGGGTGGGGCGAGCGGCTCAGCGATTGGGGACACGAGCGAAGCGCTCGATCCCAGAGGCGCTCTGCGCTCGTGCGAGCGGCCACGCTCGAGAGGATGGGATGTCCTTGCTTGGGGGCAGACAGCTTCTGCGCTGAGGCGCAGGTGGGCGATCCTCGATCGGTAGCTGTGAAACAGCGAACCCGGGCAGGCGCTGGACCACGGAGACCGTCTGAGGTAAAGCGCGAGGCTAGCTCAATTTTTTTTGATTAACTGCAACTGATCTGCCCTGCCAGGTATCGATCAACGTACGCCGCCTCATGAAGAAACAGCGAGCACAGCCGCTGACACCAGGCAGAAGATGACGATCAAAGAGACTCCAAATGAGATCCAAATTCAAAACTAAAAATAAGAAAAGATCGAGGACCTTAGACTCCTACGAACTGGAAGAAAAGATACGCGAAATCGACGATCAGCGACTGGAGGCCTGAGCTGGCGAAGATGACAAAAACCTTCAACCGACGCTTTGGTATCATGGTCCCGACAAGATCGACAGAGGCCGGAGACCAGCGTGACACCAGCCACGCACGGCCTCCACCAACCACATCGAGCAAGCCCCTCCTCCACGAAAGGATCCGAGGCAAACCAAGGGAATATGCCCCGGATATGCCAGTCCAAGGGGAAAGGTGCTTTATAAAGCGGCCTACGCCTAGGCAGAGGGCAAAGAAGAGCGGGACCCACGCCAAGACCGCAACCACGGGGAAGCCGGCGGCCGGGTAGCCGGACGATGTACTTTAACCAGGCCCCCGCCTATATAAGGGGGCCTGGACCCTTAGAGTAGGGAGATTGAACCCTTCTCCTTCTTCCTCTAGACAACACAGCTCAAGGAGCACTGTAAGCCACCGTGTGCTAAGAATAAAGACTAAGACCAGAAGTAGGGGTTTTACCTCCGGCATGGAGGGCCCTGAACCTGGGTACGTGCTTGTGTCGTCACTACCCAATCTCGAGCCGGACCCGTCGTTGCACTCCGACGAGCCCCTTCGTTAAGCCATCCCTATGGCTACTGTCCTCAAAATACCACGACAGTTGGCGCCCACCATGGGGCAACGTGCGGCAGCGACCGGAGTGAAGTTCCGGCCGGGACCCCATCGACTCTCGGCGAGAAGGTCGCCTCCGACCTTGTCTGGAGGTTCGGCACCTTCGACTGCGTCAGCAACAACCTCGCCTGCTTCGAGGACAGCTTTGGCAACAGCGGCTCCTTCCTCGACATCGGGGGCCATCGCTTTCTACATCACCAAGCCTTTCCCGGAGGAGGTAACCGACGTGCTTGACCCTCTCTGTGACGCAGGCTCAAGCTGCAGTGAAAGCAGCGACCTTGGCGCCATGGTCAAAGTGATGGCCCTAGGGGATGAAGACGGCGGCAACCCACCATGCACCGCACGTCCGCCGCTCGAACGCCTTCTTCCGCAGGAGCAGGACGCTCCACCCCCAGAGCAGGACACCTTAGACGTCGCTGTCATGGACCTACGTGCACCACGCAACCACATCATCGACCCTGTCCAGGTCACAGAGGCCCTGGAGCGAACGCGCATCGTCCTCCTCAGCAAGGTGGCCGAGGACAAAGACGATCGGCGTTGCATGAGTTCCATGACTGCGGCGTGGCCACAGACTCTCTGCTGCGGATCCAAGCCGGATCCAGATCCAGCGGTCGCCATCGTCAAGCCAAGGCCCAGAAGGGTGCGGCTAGGGCGGCCGTGCTCTAAGCTACAATGGCAGAGGCCACCGCGCCCAGCGGTCAGGCGGCAATGACCAGCAACGCCAAGTCCCGGCTCCAGCGGCCGAGCCAAGAGCCCAGGTCCGCCCGCCGGCTCACAACCACGCGAGCTCTTCGGCTCTACACTTCCACCTGTGGCTTGATCACATGAAGGCGCTCGCTAAGAGCTCTACTAGCTCAAAGCGGATGGAGGTTGACCAAGGAGGCCTGGGGGCTGCCGGCAGCGGTCAGAGGCGCAAAGAGGGCAAATACAGCCTCGATGCAGCGCTCGACCGGCCATGCAAATTCCACAGCACCCCCGGCAGGGAAGCGACCCACTCCACACGTCAATGCAGCTTTATCAAGGAGCTAGAGCAGCGCGCTCAGCAACTCCCTGGTGCGCCGCAAGCGCATCCGGCGGAAGGTCAGGAGGACTGCCAGCGTGAGCCGATTGCCGAGCAGCCAGACCAGGGCAATGACGACTTCCTGGCTGTTGTCGAGCAGTACCACGTCTTCACCACTTAGGAGAAGGACAAAAGGAGCGACCTTTGGTACGAAGCGGAGGTGAACACTGTCATGCCAGCGGAGCCCTAGTACATGCACTGGTCCGAGGCGGCTATCACATGGGGGCGCGAGGATCATCCGCCACTGATGCCCAGCCCTGGAGAGTACGCTCTGGTCCTAGACCCCATCGTGCGCTCCTACACACACACCTATCGCTTCTCCTGCGTGATCATCGATGGAGGCAGGAGCATCAACCTTCTGTACCGGAGCTCAATGGAGAAGCTGGGCATCCCGATTGCTCAGCTGAAGCCGAGCCGGTTCACCTTCCATGGCATCATTCCAGGGCATTCGTGCACCCCTATGGGTAGGGTGCAGCTGGAGGTGTTCTTCTGGGAGAAAGGCAACAGCCGCCATGAGCCAATCTGGTTTGAGGTGGTGGACATCAGCAGTCTGTACCATATGCTGCTTGGTCGTTCGGCTCTGGCCAAGTTCATGGCGGTTCCGGATTACGCGTACCTGAAGATGAAGCTCCCAGGTCCCCGAGGCATGATCACAGTCTTGGGATGCTTCAAGAAACCGATGGAGTGCGCAAGGGCCAGCTCGCAGCTGGCCGAGGCATTGGTCATTGCCGAGGAGAAGCGCCATCTCCTCCATCGCGTTGCGCTAACTCAGCAAGACGTGTCGGTTCGTGGGTCACCGGTGCAGCAGTTTCAGCTGGCCAATGACACCAAGAAAATCCTGCTGGATGAGAGCGACCCTACCAAGTTCGTCATCATCAGTACCGACCTCTCTGCTAAATAGGAAAGCCAGCTCACGAGCTTCCTCCATGTGAATCGGGACATCTTCGCATGGTCTCAAAAGACATGCCAGGTGTACCGAGGGAGCTGGCTGAGCACTCACTTCATGTCAGGCCGGATGTGAAGGCGGTCAAGCAACCGCTATGGCGCTTTGCAGAAGAGAAAAGGAAGGCGATTGGTGAAGAGATCGCATGGCTCCTTGCAGCCGGCTTCATCATGGAAGTGTTCTAACCAGACTGGTTGGCGAACCCAGTCCTGGTCCTAAAGAAGAACAATACTTGGCGCATGTGTATTGACTACACAAGCCTCAACAAGGCTTTCCCCAAGGACCCCTTCGTGTTACCACGCATCGACCAGGTGATAGACTCCACGGTCGGCTGCGACCTGTTGTCATTCCTCGATGCCTACTCGCGCTATCACTAGATCCCGTTGTACGAGCCGGATCAGATCAAGACATCGTTCATCACCCCATATGGAGCTTACTGCTATGTCACCATTCCTTTCGGCTTGAAGAACACTGGAGCAACTTACCAGCAAACTATGCAGCGGTGCTTGCAAGGGCAGATAGGGCAGAACATGCACGCCTACATGGATGACGTGGTGGTGAAGACCAAGCAGAGCGGCACACTCCTCGACGATCTCAAGGAGACCTTCACCAACCTGCGATGCTATCGCATGAAGCTCAATCCTGAGAAATGCACTTTTGGCGTGCCGGCTGGACAGCTCCTAGGTTATATCGTTTCCCAGCGAGGGATTGAGGCTAACCCCTTGAAGATAAAAGCCATCGAGACCCTAGAGCCGCCCACCAAGCTCAAAGACATGTAGAAGTTTGCCGGCTACTTGGCCTTGCTCAGCCGGTTTGTCAGCCGGCTCGGAGAGAAGGCAATGCCGATGTACTAGTTGATGAAGAAGACAGATCATTTCGTCTGGTCACAGCGCGCTGACGACGCCTTCAATGACCTCAAGCGAGCTCTGTCCACGGCGCCAGTCCTGGCAGCACCGGCTTCGTGGGAGCCAATGTTGTTGTACATTGCAGCCACTCCACGAGTCGTCAGCGTCGTGATCGTGGTGGAGCGCGTCGAGGAAGGCAAGGAGCTGCCGGTTCAGCGCCCAGTGTACTATCTGAGCGAAGTGATCACGCTCTCCAAGCAGAACTACCCGCACTACTAGAAGGTCGCGTACGGCGTGTACATGGCGACCAGGAAGCTGAAGCACTACTTCGAGGAGCATCCCATCATGGTGGTGAGCACCACCCCGCTCTTGGAGATCATCAGATGCAAAGATGCCACTGGAAAGGTGGCTAAGTGGGCGATTGAGCTAGCTGCTCGTACCATTCAGTACAAGTCTAGGACGATGATCAAGTCCCAGATCCTGGCTAATTTCTTCGCCGACTGGGGAGAAAACCAATACCTGCCGCCAGCTCCAGACTCCACCTACTAGCGGATGAACTTCGATGGGTCCAAGATGCGTGGGGGCTTGGGAGCCAGTGTCTTCCTCACGTCTCCCAAGGGATACAAGCTGCACTATGTACTGCAGATCCACTTCACCGCATCGAACAACGTCGCCAAATACGAGGCCCCGGTGCATGGGCTCAAGCTGGCCAAGGAGATTGGCATCCGGAGGATCCTCTGCTTCGGAGATTCTGACCTCGTGGTGCACCAGGTCTCAGGAGGCTGGGACGCTAAGGACGCCAACACGGCCTCCTACCGCTTCTACGTCCAGCAGCTCTGTGGGTTCTTTGAGGGCTGTGAGTTCCATCACATCCCTAGAGCGAACAATGATGAAGCGGACCAGCTGTCGAAGATCGGCTCCACCAGGCAAGCGATTCCGACCGAAGTGTCGCTGGAGATAATTCGCAAGCCCTCCATCAAGTCGTCGCTGGAATCTGGCTCCATCTACGTACCAGAAGACCCAGCTCCGGCCAAGGCACCGTTGCCAAACACGGGGGATGCCGCCTCGGAGCAAGAAGGAGCAGCCGGCCAGCCCAGCGTGGCCGGCTCGACAAAGGACTCGGGGGCTGCCGTCTCCAAGCCGGCCCCTATAGCTGGCCAACCTGATGAAGCCGGCACATCGACAGACCCGTGGGCTACAGACCCTCTAGTCGCCAGCGTCTTCCACATCCGGGAGATACCATCCTGGGCGGAACCATTCTCCAACTACCTCATCACTGGGGACTTGCCGCCGAACGAAACAGAGGCTAGGCGACTCCAACGCCGTGCGCAGGCGTGCACCATCATCAACAGCGAGCTGTACAAGCGCAGCGTGTCAGGAATCTTCCAGAACTGCGTCGAGCCGGAAGAAGGATGAGAGCTGTTGAAGGAGATACATCAAGGGGTGTGCGGATATCACGCATCCTCCAGGGCCTTGATGGCCAAAGCTTTCCGCCATGGTTTCTATTGGCCAAGGGCCCTAAAAGATGCGGAGCTGCTGGTGAAGCATTGCAACGGCTGCCAATGTTTCTCCAAGCACCAGCACAGCCCAGCAGCGGCCCTCAAGACCATTCCTCTCACTTGGCCATTCGCTGTCTGGGGCCTCGACATGGTGGGACCATTCAGGATAGTGCCCGGGGGCTTGACGCATCTCCTGGTAGCCGTGGACAAGTTCACTAAATGGATTGAAGCCAAGCCAATCAAAAAACTTGACGGTTCATCAACCATCAAGTTCTTCAACAAGATCATCGTAAGATATGGAGTCCCATACAGCATCATCACCGACAATGGGACAAATTTTGCAAAGGGCATCTTCGCGGAGTTCTATAGCCAGAAGGGAATCCGGCTGGACCTGGCATCAGTGGCGCATCCTCAGTCCAACGGGCAAGTGGAGAAGGCAAATGGCCTGATCCTAGCTGGCATCAAGCCAAGACTGGTCAAGCCCCTCGAGCGCTCAGCCGGCTGCTAGGTCGAGGAGCTACCCTCAGTGCTCTAGAGCCTGCGCACCACTCCCAACCATTCGGTCGGCTTCACTCCTTTCTTCTTGGTCTACGGGGTAGAGGCTGTGCTGCCCACCGACATCGAATTCGACGCGCCCAGAGTGGTCCAGTACACGCAAGAGCAAGCGAAAAAAGCTCGCAAAGACGGTGTCGACCTCCTCGAGGAGGAACGAGAGCAGGCCTTGGCCAGATCAGCGCTCTACCAGTAGCAACTGCGATGCTATCACAGCCGGAAGATCCATCCTCTCGCGTTCCGCGAAGAAGATCTCGTACTCCGGCTGGTCCAAAACACCAAAGGCATGCACAAGCAGTCCTCTCCTTGGGAGGGACCGTTCATTGTCAGTCAGTGCTAGGCAATGGGGCATACTACCTCATTGATGAGCAAGAGCCAAGGAAGAACAAGGCAGATAATTCTGACAAGAAGACATAGCGTCCCTGGAATGTCAATCACTTAAGACCTTTCTTCTGTTAAGGCAAAAGCTTGTGCTCCGAATGCTTGTCAATGAATAAAGTATGATGGAGCGGCTCGTTCAGCCGGCTCCCTGAAAAACACCTTGTGTATTCTGCTTCCTGCGTTATTCACTTGACTGGCAGCCGGCTTTGAGCATCGAGCCAGAGTCGGCTGCCCCTAACAATCGAATCCCCATCAGCCGGATGAGTACTTCATGTGGCACAGGTCCCAAGCCTAACCTCCTTCCCTCGGCTCAGGATAGTCGGCTGGGTGGGAGCCGGCATACCGCATACGTAGGAAAACCGCTAGGAAGAAACACAAACGTTAAACACATTGCTCAACTGAGTTCTGAGGGCGATGGCCATTGACTGCATGCAGGTTGGCTTAAGTCGGGTATCCGAGAAACTGAAGTACTACTTCTCACCCCGAGCATGCTCCCACCCTAGGCCGGCATTCGGCTGGCGGCCCATGGGAGACCAACCGGCACCAGGCTGCCGGTTGGGGGTAGAATGGCCGAAGGGTGGGGAGATAAAGGAAAAGGTTGAGGGAACCGGGCTAAAGCAGGCTAGCAAGCGGTCAATTGTCAGAACCCTTAGACCCTAGGCTGGGTAGCCACGTCGATGGGGTTCGAAGCGAGAGCTACCTCGTACGACGTAGGTCTCACATGCGAATAAATCAGTTTCAAGCCAGCTATCACTTAGCTGCCCCAAAACTCGGGGGCTAGGGGGAAAGGGAATTGGCCCTTAAAAGTACCGGCTCCAATCCTCCGCCGGCTGCCCGTTCAGCCGGCGCTGCATCATGACCAGCGGCAGAAGCTCGAAAACAAAATCTACAAGGACATCCATGAGAAGAGCAGCCGGGACTGGCGTTCTGAGCGTTTCCTTCGGCCGTGGCTGCAAGTTGTCCGTGAAGGGTCTCGCCCGAGCTGGAACGGAACATCGCGTTTGCTCCTACTCCCTCGAGCCAGTGTCAAACTCAGCGCTTGCCTGTACCTCCTGAAGCCTGCCAGCAGAGTCACAACTCTCAGCGCCAGAGCCTGATAAGGCTGCCATGGTGCCCTTCATCCAAGAAGCATCTTGGATAGTCGTTGGCTATCCTAACCTTTGCCTACGGGTACACGCAAAGCTCTCCCCAAAGGCTAGTGATGGCTCGAGCGCAAGATGGAGTTCTAGCTACAAACTCATGGTCGTTCTCAGGGCAGAACCAAGCGTCACTCAAGTAGTACTCGACGAAAATAAGGCGATCAATCATAGGACGATGCAATAGACAAATTTTGCAGAAAAGTAAAGTTCATTAATACACTGGCGATTACACTGATGGCCATACTAAGGGCCAGCTAAACAAAAGAGGCTCCCCCTACCCCGAGCTCCCAGTACTCCTAGCTGGCGGAGTCTACGCCGATAGGGGAGCGTTGGGGCTGCTCGCCATTCACGCCCAGGCGGTGAAGGCGCGAGCGCAGAAGGAGTCGTCGATAACATGGACAAAGAAGTTGCGCGACCCTTCGTGGCAGGTGAGGACGAGGGACCAGCCCACCCTCAGGCCATAGTCCTTGAAGAACTAGGGCTAGCCGCCACGGAAGTAGCACTTCCCCTCACCGTCGTGGAAGAGCTCGATGTCGTACGGCGACTGGCCACCGTTGCATTCCTCCACGGCGGCGTGCGTTAGGCCCCCCAGTGCCTCGAAGACCCTGAAGGCAGGGGGAGGCGATCCTCACTCCCGTCCAGAAGGGGAACCAGGAAGGTGGTATACCCGTTCACCGATGTGTAGGCCAGCGGCTGCTTCTTTGGCGGAAGTCGAGGACGGCAAGCTGCGCCGGTAGCTGACGGCTGGCGTGTAGTTGATAATGATGATGATGATAATAACCAGTCAGTTGAGGAACCCCAAGCGGAAGGTATGATGAGCATAGCAGCAAGGCTTTTCCCTCAGTTAGAAACCAAGGTTGATCGATCAGGAGAGGAGCAGACAAACGACTGAAGGTGATGCTTGCTAGCTTGCGACAGCTTCGGACAATTTATATTGCGCCTCGTCCAAGCTTTGCTTTGCTAGCTGCAATGCGGAACCTGCACACAACACAACCAAATACTTTGTTCCCAACTTACGATGAGGTTGTCAATCTCACCGGTTTGCTTGAAACAAAGGGTATGAGCATATCGAGTGGAAAACAGTAGAAGTATGCGAGTAAAGTAAATAGTGCGAGTAAAGTAAACAGGTGATAGCAATATGATGGAAATAGGACCGGGATCCACAGTTCACTAGTGGTGTCTCTCCATAAGATAAATAACACATGCTGGGTAAACAAATTACAGTTGGGCAATTGATAGAATAAAGATAACGTGATATGTCAAGAAGATCACTATGTGATTTACTCTGGGCATTACAACAAAATACATAGACCGCCATCCAACCGCATCTATGACTAATAATCCACTCACGGGGATATCATCCGAACACCCCACGAGTATTAAGTTGCGAACAACAGACAATTGCATTAAGCAAAGTGTGTAATGTAAACAAAGCATATGCCCTCGAGCATATGAATGTTGTTTTCTCCCTAGTGGCAACAGCACATCTACAACCTTAGAGGTTTCTGTCACTCCCCTAGATTAAATAGAGGCATGAACCCACTATCGAGCATAAATACCCCCTCTTGGAGTTACTAGCAACTACTCGGCCAAGATAGCTACTAACAACGGAGAGCATGCAAGATCATAAACAACATAGAGATAACATAAGATATATTTCAGTATAGCAACTCAATCATAACACCAATATTCATCGGATCCCAATGATACGTCTCCAACGTATCTATAATTTTTTATGCTCCATGCTTGTTTTTACACCATTTGCCTACTGTTTCGTTACACTTCGTGGCACTTTTATGCATTTTCCGGAACTAACCTATTAACAAGTCGCCACAGTGCCAGTTCCCTGTTTTCTGCTGTTTTTGTGTTTTATAAGTGATACACAGGAAATATTCTCAGAATTGGACGAAACAAGTTCCTGAAGTCTTATTTTTCCCGGAAGCTTCTAGAGATCCGAAGAGAAGTTGGAGGGGGCCACGAGGGCCCCACACACCAGGGCGGCGCGGCCCAGGCCCTGGCTGCGCCCCCTATGTGTGAGAGCCCCTCGGGCCACTTCTGACGATGCCCCTTCGCCTATAAAGACCACCCGACGGAAAAAACCTAAGGACCCGATCAATTTTCCAGAATACATCGCGATCCGCCGCTACCGTCGACCCAAGATCGGGAGGGTCTAGAAGCTCTTCCCGGCACCCTGCCGGAGAGGGGAATCGCCACCGGAGGACTTCTTCATCGCCATGCTTGCCTCCAGAGCGATGAGTGAGTAGTCTACCTTGGACTATGGGTCCATAGCAGTAGCTAGATGGTTGTCTCCTCCACCATGTGCTTCATGTTTAGATCTCATGAGCTGCCCTACATGATTGAGATCACCGTTATGTAATTCTACATGTTTGGTTTGTTGGGATCCGATGAATATTGGTGTTATGATTGAGTTGCTATACTGAAATTTATCTTATGTTATCTCTATGTTGTTTATGATCTTGCATGCTCTCCGTTGTTAGTAGCTATCTTGGCCGAGCAGTTGCTAGTGACTCCAAGAGGGGGTATTTATGCTCGATAGTGGGTTCATGCCTCTATTTAATCTGGGGGAGTGACAGAAACCTCTAAGGCTGTAGATGTGCTGTTGCTACTAGGGAGAAAACAACATTCATATGCTCAAGGGAATATGCTTTGTTTACATTACACACTTTGCTTAAAGCAATTATCTGTTGTTCGCAACTTAATACTTGTGGAGTTCTCGGATTGATTCGCCACAAGTGGATTATTAGTCATAGATGCAGTTGGATGGCGGTCTATGTATTTTGTTGTAATGCCCAGAGTAAATCGCATAGTGATCTTCTTGACATATCACGTTTATCTTTATTCTATCAATTGCCCAACTGTAATTTATTTACCCATCATGTGTTATTTATCTTATGGAGAGACACCACTAGTGAACTGTGGACCCCGGTCCTATTTCCATCATATTGCTATCACATGTTTACTTTACTCGCACTGTTTACTTTACTCGCATACTTCTACTGTTTTCCACTCGATACGCTCATAACCTTTGTTTCAAGCAAACCGGTGAGATTGACAACCTCATCGCAAGTTGGAAACAAAGTATTTTGTTGTGTTGTGTGCAGGTTCCGCGTTGCAGCTAGCAAGCAAAGCTTGGACGAGGCGCCATATATAAATTGTCCGAAGCTGTCGCAAACTAGCAAGCATCACCTTCAGTCGTATTGTCCGCTCTTCTCCTGATCGACATAACCTTGGTTTCTTAACTGAGGGAAAACTAGCTGCTGTACTAATCACACCTTCCTCTTGGGGTTCCCAACGGGCTGGTTATTTACCACGCATCAAGCTCTTTTTCTAGCGCCGTTGCCGGGGAATTGAAGAAGAATAAGCTCCCACGTCAACTAGGCACCAGCTCTTTTTCTGGCGCCATTGCCGGGGAAGAAGTGGAAGACCTCTACAAGGGGAGTTTTTCACACACACATCCTTTACTTTGTTTTAAGTTTTGCTTTACTTTATTTTTACTTGCATCATTTTATATCAAAAACCCCAAAAAAATTAGAATCCTTGGTAGCTGTTTTTACTTGTCTACTTTTAGTTTTGCTGAAATGGCTACTCCTGAAAACACCAAGTTGTGTGACTTTACTAGCACAAACAATAGTGATTTTATCTGCTCTCCTATTGCGCCACCTGCTTTCGCTGCAAATTTTTATGAGATTAATCCTGCTTTGTTGAACCTTGTTATGAAAGAGCAATTTTTTGGTGCTAGTACTGAAGATGCTGCAACTCATCTCAACAATTTTGTTGAGCTATGTGAGATGCAAAAGTATGAGAATGTTGATGGTGATATTATTAAGCTCAAGTTGTTTCCTTTTTCTTTGAGAGGAAAACCTAAAGATTGGTTGCTGTTTTTGACTAAGAATAGTATTGATTCATGGGCTAAGTGTAAGGATGCTTTTATTGGTAGATATTGTCCTCCTGCTAAGATTATATCTCTGCGTAGCAATATTATGAAGTTTACTCAATTTGATAATGAACATGTTGCTCAAGCTTGGGAAAGAATGAAATCTATGATAAAGAATTGCCCCACTCATGGACTGACTACTTGGATGATTGTCCAAACTTTTTATGCAGGACTAAATTTTTCTTCGAGGAACCTACATGATTCAGCTGCTGGAGGCACTTTTATGTCCCTTACCTTGGGCGCCGCAACAAAGCTACATGACAACATGATGGTAAATTATTCTGAATGGCACACCGAGAGAGCTCCACAAGGTAAGAAGGTAAATTCTGTTGAGGAAACCTCTTCCTTGAGTGATAAGATTGATACCATTATGGCTATGCTTGCTAATGATAGAACTCATGTTGATCCTAATAATGTTCCTTTAGCCTCTTTGGTTGCTCAAGAAGAGCATGTTGATGTGAACTTCATTAGAAACAATAATTTTAACAACAATGCTTATAGGAACAATTTTGCTAGTAACAATTATAGGTCGTATCCTTCTACTAATGGTAATGGTTATGGTAACTCTTATGGTAATTCCTCCAACAATACTAGGGCCGCGCCCTCTGAACTTGAAGTCATGCTCAAAGACTTCATGGTAAAACAATCTGCTTTTAACAAGTCTGTTGAGGAAAAGTTAGGCAAAATTGATATTCTTGCTTCTAAAGTTGATAGCCTTGCTCATGATGTTGAACTTCTGAAATTAAAAGTGTTTCCTAATGATGTGAAAGAGAACAATGTTTTTGCTACTGCTAATGCTATTCAAGTTGGAATTGATGAAAATCTTAGATTGTTAGCAGAATTGCATGCTAGATGGGAAAGAGAGGATGAGATTGCTAGGAATATGAAAGTTTGTACTATTACTACCTCTAATGATGTTGTTCCTAATGCTAGCAATCCTCTTACTTTGATTGGTGTAGAGAAAACTCCCACTCATTGTGCTAAAAAGCCTAAAACTGCCAAAACGTTTTCTCAAAAGATTGCTGAAATTTTTTGGAGTGTAGGAGATGATAGCTCTACTTCCTTTAATGATTTTGATGTTGATGGCTGCAATATATCTGAAGTAATTTTGTTCTTGCAAAAGCTTGCTTTGACTCCCAATGCTAGTTCTTTAAATATTGCTTTTACTAAGCATATTACCAATGCTCTCATAAAAATTAGGGATGAAAAGTTGAAGCAAAAAGCTTCTGTTCCCAAGAAGTTAGAAGATGGTTGGGAACCCATCATTGATATGCATGTTAATGGTTTTGATTGCCATGCTTTATGTGATCTAGGTGCTAGTATTTCTATTATGCCTAGAAAAATTTATGATATGCTTGATTTACCACCTCTTGAAAAATGTTATTATGATGTTCCTATTGCTGATGTTGCTAAGAAGAAACCTTTGGGAAGGATTAATGATGTTCTTATTGTGGTTAACAATAACCTTGTTCCCGTTGATTTTCTCGTTATGGACGTTGAATGCCATGCTTCATGTCCTATTATTTTGGGAAGACCTTTTCTTTGAACCGTAGGTGCCATTATTGATATGAGAGAAGGCACCATCAAATATCAATTCCCACTCAAGAAAGGTATGGAACACTTCCCTAGGAAAAGGAAGAAATTACTTTTTGACTCTATTCTTAGAGCAAACTATGAGCTTGATGCTTCATCTCTTGATGTTACTTGATTCGCAATTTTCTGCGCCTAGCTCAAAGGCGTTAAAGAAAAGCACTCTTGGGAGATAACCCAATGTTTTATTTTCAGTACTTTTTCTTTTATTTGAGTCTTGGAAGTCATTACTACTTTATTGACCTCTCCTTATCCTTTTTATTTCATTGTTGTGCCAAGAGAAGCCTCTAATTCGAGTGAGGTAAAGATTTGGGTATGTTGCTGTCCTGAAACTATTTTCGGTGCTGCACCGTAAAAATTCGTATAAATTCTCTGTATATCTTTTGGACCTACGATTTCTTGTGAATATGCCCCAGGTTATATCCAAACTTTCGTTAGTTGAACACTTTTTGATTTGATCAACAGAAAACTCCTCAAAAATTCGGCCTTTGTCAGCTGTTCTGTTTTGACAGATTTCTGCCAATATTTGTGTTTGCCGCTTTATCGCTTTCTTTTTTAGTTATTTTGATCACGGACCTTTTGGGGAAGTTGCTACAGTAGTATATGCTTTATATGTGGTGGTTTTGGGTTGAAACCTGAAGCAAAAAGAGGTTGATTATATGTTATGCTTACACTAATGTTGCTAATAGATTTGTGTTTAGTTTTGTATGAAGGAAGTTTTCAAGTGTATGGATTGGAGAATGATGAGATGAGTTGAAGAATGGACAAAAGCGCAAGCTTGGGGATGCCCATGCATCACCCCAAGAAATATCCAAGAAGTACAAGCGTCAAAGCTTGGGGATGCCCCTGAGGCACCCCTTCTTCATCGGCAAAAATCAGGTCACCTTTCAAAACACTATATTTTTATTGCTTCATGCACTATGTGTTTTTCTTGGAGCGTCAGTTGTTTTAGTTTTCTTAGTTAGTTTAGTTTTGTTTGCTGCAATAAATGGTTGGACCCCAACAAATTCTTTTGGAGAAGTTGTCTTGCTTTTCATTTGCCAAGAACGCTCTAGTTTTCACTGTTATCAAAAACCGAGTGTTCTTCTTTTTCTGCTACTGCTTTTGGTTTTCGTTTTCGCCTTGATTTACATTCAGACATTGTCATATCTTTTCATCAAGGTGTATTTTTGCCTCTGATCTTTATTGGTTTTCATCAAAAGAGGTGTCTATAAAAATTTCAAATGGTGTTGGAAAAGAGAAAAAGCTTTATGCAAAAAAGTGGTACAAGAAGGAGCTTGTGTAGATTGCGGCTTAGGCTTTTTCATGTCATGCTTGATGTCTTTTTGATAGTATGCTTAGTGGTTTTGTTGTAGCATGACTTGTCTCAAATAACAGAGATTGCTTAATGAGCCTTTGAAAAAATCATGCGTTGTTTTTATTGTTTGGAAGCATTATTTTGGTTTTCTCCTTGATGCTTTATTTGGGTTGACTTGGCGCATGCTCACACATGTTAGACTCTTACAAAGTCGCCAATAGCCTCTATGATCATTTAGTTTTTGACTTTTGATGCCATCTTATGCTTCTTTTAATGTTGCTTTATCGCTTTGCATGATTATGGCCATTATTGCTCTCTTAGTTGGTCGCTCCCAGTCTTTTGCTAGCCCTCGCCTTGTACTGAGTATGAGCTCTACTCGTGCATCCAACTCCTAAAAGCCAAAGTTTACCAAAGTGTCCACCATACATACCTACTAGCAATTTGCTAATCCAAGTAAATTTGACTTGCTTTTATCTTCTCTTCAAATTAAACTCTTACCAGTGTTATGTGAAAATTGGTCAGTAAAGCTCTCACGAACCGGAAGGCACACTTTAGTTTTCCTTGTTCTTAAAAATTTGACTTTGTGGTCTCTTATGTTGAGTTGTTATGCTTGCAAGTTGTAAGTTGGATTCTAGCCCATCCATGCTGTCATGGGGCAAGCTTTCAACATTGCACTTCTTATTTGAGTTGATATAGTGATCTTTTGTTTATGGATGCCCGCGGTGTGAAATGAATTGGGAATCTTGTGGGGATCATGGAGTTTGTATATGTGTTAGGGAAACGCCTGGGCCGCCAATCTAAGCCATGCATAATTCATGGTGGAAATTTGCAGCATACCCATGGTGGACATTTGATGACGCTTCTCAAAATAAAAAGCTAAACAAATGGCAAATAAAAGAGATGTCGAGATGTTCATTGTCTGCTTGTCCTATCATTTTGATGTGGGCTTGTTCCATGTCATCGGGCACGGAGGTACCCCGTTGGCGGTTCTCGATGATACATATATACTTACAATGACAAGAGCCTTGCTTGGGACTCTAAGTAAAGTAGCATGAGGTTTGGGTACTCGTATTCACGGGGCACGAGGTTTTCGACTCATGATTTGTCAAGCATATGCATCATAATTGCTCTCGCATTAACTTTAACCATTCAAGATGCTTATGATGGGGGCAATGAGATCTCAAAGCCGGTAAGTACCATAATTTTTGAAGGTCTATAAAACTTGCAATCATTGCTTCCCTCTGCGAAGGGCCTTTCTTTTACTTCTATGTCGAGTCACCACCTTCTATCTTTATGCACCATAAGAGAGCATAGTTGTCATTCTTAGTATAATGTGCATTATCCCAAAGTTTTCATTGATTGATTCATATTGTTGGTTTCACTTGTTCTTAAATTATTTGTATCTAGTCGCCCTCTTAAACCTGAAGGTGTCCTATGCATTTATGTTTTGCTCTCTTTGAAGGACAAGCTCAAAACCATTTGTATGTTTTTCCTTATGATTTGAACACACGTTTGACTTTCATTGTTTCATTTTCATGATCTTTTGTTTGTGTTCATTTTCATGTTTACAACATGGTTGCTAAGTTCTTTATTGTCAAGATTATATCTTTCATGCCCATGTTTTAAGTTCTTATGATCCCAGCTCACAAATGCTTACATATATGATCAAGATTGTGTAGGTGCATGTCACCTCAAAAATTATTCTTTTCTTATCACTTACCTACTCGAGGACGAGCAGGAGTTAAGCTTGGGGATGCTTGATACGTCTCCAACATATCTATAATTTTTGATGCTCCATGCTTGTTTTTACACCATTTGCCAACTGTTTCGTTACACTTCGTGGCACTTTTATGCATTTTCCGGAACTAACCTATTAACAAGTCGCCACAGTGCCAGTTCCCTGTTTTCTGCTGTTTTTGTGTTCAGAAGTGATACACGGGAAATATTCTCAGAATTGGACGAAACAAGTTCCTGAAGTCTTATTTTTCCCGGAAGCTTCCAGAGATCCGAAGAGAAGTTGGAGGGGGGCCACGAGGGCCCCAGACTCCAGGGCGGCGCGGCCCAGGCCCTGGCCGCGCCCCTTATATGTGAGAGCCCCTCGGGCCACTTCTGACGATGCCCCTTCGCCTATAAAGACCCCCCGACGAAAAAAACCTAAGGACCCGATCAATTTTCCAGAACACATCGCGATCCGCCGCCGCCGTCGACCCGAAGATCGGGAGGGTCTAGAAGCTCTTCCCGGCATCCTGCCGGAGAGGGGAATCGCCACCGGAGGTCTTCTTCATCGCCATGCTTGCCTCCGGAGCAATGAGTGAGTAGTCTACCTTGGACTATGGGTCCATAGCAGTAGCTAGATGGTTGTCTCCTCCACCATGTGCTTCATGTTTAGATCTCATGAGCCGCCCTACATGATTGAGATCACCGTTATGTAATTCTACATGTTTGGTTTGTTGGGATCCGATGAATATTGGTGTTATGATTGAGTTGCTATACTGAAATTTATCTTATGTTATCTCTATGTTGTTTATGATCTTGTATGCTCTCCGTTGTTAGTAGCTATCTTGGCCGAGTAGTTGCTAGTGACTCCAAGAGGGGGTATTTATGCTCGATAGTGGGTTCATGCCTCTATTTAATCTGGGGGAGTGACAGAAACCTCTAAGGTTGTAGATGTGCTGTTGCTACTAGGGAGAAAACAACATTCATATGCTCAAGGGCATATGCTTTGTTTACATTACACACTTTGCTTAAAGCAATTATCTGTTGTTCGCAACTTAATACTTGTGGAGTTCTCGAATTGATTCGCCACAAGTGGATTATTAGTCATAGATGCAGTTGGATGGCGGTCTATGTATTTTGTTGTAATGCCCAGAGTAAATCCCATAGTGATCTTCTTGACATATCACGTTTATCTTTATTCTATCAATTGCCCAACTGTAATTTGTTTACCCAGCATGTGTTATTTATCTTATGGAGAGACACCACTAGTGAACTGTGGACCCCGGTCCTATTTTCATCATATTGCTATCACCTGTTTACTTTACTCGCACTGTTTACTTTACTCGCATACTTCTACTGTTTTCCACTCGATACGCTCATAACCTTTGTTTCAAGCAAACCGGTGAGATTGACAACCTCATCGCAAGTTGGGAAGAAAGTATTTGGTTGTGTTGTGTGCAGGTTCCGCGTTGTAGTTAGCAAGCAAAGCTTGGACGAGGCGCCATATATAAGTTGTCCGAAGCTGTCGCAAACTAGCAAGCATCACCTTCAGTCGTATTGTCCGCTCTTCTCCTGATCGACATAACCTTGGTTTCTTAACTGAGGGAAAACTAGCTGCTATACTCATCACACCTTCCTCTTGGGGTTCCCAATGGGCTGGTTATTTACCACGCATCACCCAACAAACCAAACATGTAGAATTACATAACGGTGATCTCAATCATGTAGGGCAGCTCATGAGATCTAAACATGAAGCACATGGTGGGGAAGACAACCATCTAGCTACTGCTATGGACCCATAGTCCAAGGTAGACTACTCACTCATCGCTCCGGAGGCAAGCATGGCGATGAAGAAGACCTCCGGTGGTGATTCTCCTGTCCGGCAGGGTGCCGGGAAGAGCTTCTGGACCCTCCTAATCTTTGGGTCGACGGCGGCGGCGGATCACGATGTGTTCTGGAAAATTGATCGGGTACTTAGGTTTTTCCCGTCGGGGGGTCTTTATAGGCGAAGGGGCATCGTCAGAAGTGGACCGAGGCGCCCTCACACATAGGGGGCGCGGCCAGGGGCTGGGCCGCGCCGCCCTGGTGTGTGGGGCCCTTGTGGCCCCACTCCGTCTCCTCTTTGGATCTCTGGAAGCTTCGGTGGATTTCTAGACGACTGGCTTTTGTTTCGTCCAATTCCGAGAATATTTCCTGTGTAGCTTTTCTGAAACACAAAAACAGCAGAAAACAGGGAACTGGCACTGTGGCGACTTGTTAGTAGGTTAGTTCCGGAAAATTTATAAAAGTGCCACGAAGTGTAACGAAACATTAGGCAAATGGTGTCAAAACAAGCATGGAGCATCAAAAATTATAGATACGTTGGAGACGTATCAGTAGCCGCCCCGGACGAGCCGCCAGCAGCAGCAGTGGGTGGCTTGGCAGAGGAGGCCGCGGCGGCCACGGCCGCGAGAGCCGCCAGGGTCTTCTTGTTGCGGCTGCCCAGCGGGCGGCCGCGCTTGCGGGGCACCGACGGCGCCACCGTCGGACCCTCGCCCTTGTTGCGACTCCCCAGCGGGCGGCCGCGCTTGCGACCTCCCGACCCGCCAGATCCTCCAGCTCCGAACGACCCCGCAGAAGACATGGCAGAGGCAAGGGCTCAGCAGAGGAGAAAGGGTGGCTCGGCGGAGAAGACGATGGCGCAGTGGAGTGGCGTCGGTTCTCGAGAAGTCTGGGACTTTAAAGGAGACGGGGGCATGAAAAACTGAGCCGGTTTAATGAGGCCAGACGAGCCGTCCGGTGCGTGACATTTTGATGGGACGCGTCGCTGACACGTGCTATGCGACGCTTCAGAAAAAGAGTTATTTTGGTCGCTGCAAAAGTCTATATGACTGTAGGCGACGGGACGTTACGCTGCGACACTCAGGCTGGTGGCAGCGTATGCCTAGACTTTGAGGGGCACGGATTCCAAGGAGCCGGGCGCTGGCTGATAGCTGCGGAGCAGCTCCCAGCCGGTTCGGTCCGAGAGTCGGCACGTCCCAAGACGGCCGGCCGAACTCCACGAAACCCAACCCGAAGATCGACAACTTTCCAGCCGGATGAGAGACCCTTGGACTTCGACGAATGCGAGTTAACTTCGGTGAGGAATAGAACCCGCTAAAGCCCCATGCTATCCCATGAGACTTCGCCAGTTTCGGGGGCTAGTGTCATGGGGATGACTATCTGGGTAGGCCAAGGGCAGAGCCATCTGTCGGCTATCGTGCTAGGGATCACCGCGACATCTGGCCAAGGAGGCCGGCTTCGACCGAGGGTCCGGCGGCGCCAGCAGCCGGCTGACGTCTTCACCACTAGAGGCCTGAGCCGGCGAAGATGACAAGAACCTTCAACCGACTCTTTATTAAAGGTATTAGGGTCCCGATAAGATCGATAGAGGCCGGAGACCAGCATGATGCCAGCCACACACGTCCTCCACCAACCACATCAAGCAAGCCCCTCATCCACGAAAGGATCCAAGGCAAACCGAGGGCATATACACCCCGGATATATCGGTCCAAGGGTAAAAGGTGCTTTATAAAGCGGCATGCGCCTAGGCAGAGGGCAGAGAAGAGAGGGACCCATGCCAAGACCGCATCCACGGGGAAGACGGTAGCCGGACAGCCAGACGATGTACTATAACCAGGCCCCCGCCTATATAAGGGGGCCTGGACCCTTAGAGTAGGGAGATCGAACCCTTCTTCTTTTTCCTCTAGACAACACAGCTCAAGGAGCACTGTAAGCCACCATGTGCTAAGAATAAAGACTAAGGCAGGAAGTAGGGGTTTTACCTCCGGGGTGGAGGGCCCTGAACCTGGGTACGTGCTTGTGTCCTCACTACCCAATCTTGAGCCGGACCCGTCGTTGCACACCGATGAGCCCCTCCATTAAGCCATCCCTATGGCTACTGTCCTCAAAATACCACGACAAAAATTGATCTGGTTTCCGTCGATCTTCGAGTTGCTCCTTAATGAAGGCGAAAGAGCCATCGAATCCATGATTCGAACGCCTAAGGTCCCCACGGTCGGCGCCAATTGACGAGGGTTAATCTCAACAATATCCTAGATGAAGGACTTAGGATCGGGGGAAGTGGGCATTGGATGAACTCGAAGGTAAAAGATCAGACAAACAAGGTGAAACTTGTGATATTAGTGAGACAAAGCTAGAATTACAAGCCTAATCTCGATGTGTCCTCAGCCGGTCTCTCCTGGCCCCTCTTTATAGGTAGCCAGGTCTCGAGGTCTTGGTCGGGATCTATACAGTCACCACCTATGGTAGTTTACATATCAACTTCCTTATTCGAATACACAATACATCGGCTCCCATCTTGGACCTAACTTCTATGGGCCGTAACCCAAATATATCCCAGGGGTAGTAATGCCATGGGCCCTAGCAGGCGTACCCATGTCACCCTCCGACCACTACCTGTCTTAATACGGATGTATCTAGATACTAAAATGTGTCTGGATACATCAGTATTAGGACAGGTAATAGTGGTTAGAGGGAGTACATGTTTATGATTATATCAGTGACATCTTGTGTGTTTGCATGCTCTTAATTTGTTGTTTATGCTTTACTACCACCATGTTTATGAGAGAGGGAGATCAAGTGAAAACATGATCCCTAATCTAGCTTTTAATCGTAAGAAGTTCTCTAGTTACTTTTGTTCTATTTTAGTTTTAGTTCTTTCTTAAAAAACCTTGTTCTCACTGTTTCCTTTAATTCTGTTAATCTTGCGAGTTGTCGGTGCTTCACAACCACCACAGTTAGCTGGGGATGCAAAGCTATTTGTTCATTGTTGCATGTTGTTTGAAGGGTAAGGAAAAGGAACCAACCTCAGGCTTCCCCGAGAGTTCGATAATAACCTCAACTCACCCTTGTGGGAAAAAATTCTCTTATTGCATCACTCTACGCTTGGAGTCTCAACGAGTGATATTTAAAAAATAGAGGTGATGCCATCAACATCCCTAGTACTGAACCATTATCTCCTACACCTAATGAAGATGAAGACGTTGCTGCAAAGAACAAGTCCAACAAAATTAGAATTGGACCAATTACAGGAGCACGTGCAAAGCTACTTAAACAATAGGTGAGCTCACTCTTAATTGAATCCGGTATTCTATTTAATGAGAATATTGTACTACCTAAGTTTTGCATCTTTGTATGATCAGGTTCATTGATAACACAAGCATTGCACGAGGAGGTGAAGAGCAACAGCACGAAGAGCAAGACTTGATCAACAAGTGTGTGAGGGAGGAAATGGAGGCAGGTGCACTAGAAGACAAAGAAGAGATCACGAGTCATCGAAGTAGAACTACATGTTCTGACTCAACAACAAACTAGATGAATTCATCTACAAACAATGTGAATTTGTAGGCTTAACTCGATCCAAAATCTTTGTGAGAAGAAAGGGGATTGTCAAAAATTGCCTCTGGCGGCGGCTACGACAGAGATCTACGCCGTATGAGCTACAAAGGACGCGGCGGTCATGAAATTTCCGACGGATGATGGAACCGATGCACCAATCGAGGGATTAAATGCGGTGGACAACACAAAGTCAACGGAGGCGGCGGTGGTGGAAAGGAGAAAAGCACGGCATGCATGAATATTCAGCGTACCAAGGGTTGGGAGGGGGAAAGGGTCACGCGAGGTTCTGTCGCAAAAACTGCAGACGGACACCTTAAAAACTTCTAAGGTTTTGACACATTTAAGGGATCTGCTCTATGCGAATATTCGGTCCGAGCCCTTATGCGACGATTATTTTAAGGTTTTGAGCATTATAAGGGATCTGTTAGAGATGCTCTTAGCCTTTAAAGTCAAGATTGTAGGTCGGCTACACACCGATGTTCAAATATAAGAACAACGGCTTCCTAATGTAAATTTACAATGAGGGAACCTTCATGGAGGTGCCATGATACTACGCCAAGCATGTCCGCCATCGCCGTGACACTTGATCTGCCTTCTAAAGATGTTCATAGTATAGTAGGCATAGTATGATGTTGTGGTTAGAAACTAATGCTAGCCTAGCATGGCTTATGAACATGTCTTTTGTGACAGGGGCGTACCCCTGGCTTAGTAGTCAGGTGCAAGGTACTTGCACTAGATAGAATGGTAAGTAATCTGCTAGTTGTTAACATGCAACCTATGCAATCAAGTATGTACGTTAGTACTACTCTATTTTGGTTTGTTACTAATGTTCTATGGTATGATAAGCTCACCACACCTAAAAGAGATAAGCATATATAACAGTTATTTGTGCTACAAGGTGGCAACCAAACGCCTGTGTGTTGCATCTAAATGTGCAGACAACCAAACAATGTGGCATCTAAGTGTCCACATATGCAACCTAGGCCCCGTGGCAAGAACGTATCTTGTCAAACCATTGAATTCATGCACCGGCTGCACCCACCTTTTATGGGCCACTGGATGTGAAAATAAGGGACAAGATGCAACTAGGACCATCCACTATATGAAGAAAAAGTGGTTTGGTTCAACACATAGTGGAGCATCGGCTCATGACCTCTGACAAATAAATGACACGTTTTGATGGTTCGTTTCTAACCTGCTAAAGTATGCATGCATGCATAGGGTAGGGATGCTTGGGCCACATAACATAGAGTCAAATAAAAGAGAAATATTGCTTTGAGGTGTACAAGTAGGCCTGCAGGGACAGACTCAAAGCGATACTTCACATAGCAGGGAATCAAAAGCGATTCCAAAACCTGACACATTTTTTTAGAACAAACCCACATAGTGCACGGTCTAAGGGGTGGTCTGATGGCATGTTTGCAAATTGAACCTCAAAGTGTAACTAAATCGTGTGAACAGTCCTTTCCAAATCGTCTATCTTCGTTGACCTCTCATGTACTGCTCCAGGCACTGCCGAATCGTGGTTGCCAGGGGCAGCTCGTCGATGACCAAGGATATGTTCTCCTCTTTCCTTGTCCCATGTTTATGACCAGATTTTGTTCTTGCGATCTAGGCACTTTTCCCGCAAGTGTAATGGTAAAACTGTATCCTAGATTCGCAACAATAAGATTGGTTGGGGGAGTAAACAAAGGGGGGATAGAAACTCGAAAAATTCCTTTCTAGCTAGATGCCTTTAGTTTATAGATAGTGGAACTAGTTTTAGAGCTCGTCCAGCTACCCACATCATGCATGCACATGAACAGTGATAGTTTCTTTTTTAACCATTAGATCATGATCTAGCAGTCTAAATAGCATCAATAAACACTGCAAGCTGTATATGTTTTTTACCTTGGATTTTTTTACAGTCCCAGCATAACACGAATAATTACCTGCAAGCTTTCAGCTTGGTTGTCTACCCGCCTAATGAGCCACCTCCCGTTCTCAGCATTCACAGCCATTGGATACAGGAGGTGAATAAACTCAAACCGTCCATTAGCACTTTTGATGAGGACATCTCTACCATTCTTCCATTAATCACTGAAGATGATGATGCAAAGATTCACGACACTAATGAGATTAGAATTGGACCCATTAGAAGAGCTAGAGCCAAGTTATTAAATCAACAGGTGAACTCCTTCTTAGTTAGTTCTGGAATATTACTTAATGAGAATTTTATACTACCTAAATCTTTGCATATATGTTTGATCAGGTTTGAGGAAGGCTATGGAGTTGAAGGAGAAGAGGCAAAGCTGCAGGAAAAAGTACGATTTCCCTGCCGCGGTAGAGAACTACCACTGGGTCCGACGCTAGGGGAGGAGCGAGAGGCGTGCGCCAGGGAGAAGTCAAGAACCAGGAGGTGGGGCCCAGCACGGTTGCCCCACGTGGCCAGGTGGGCTGGGCGCACCAGGGCTGAGCCCAACTCGGCCAGGTTCCCCCTCCATATAGCCAGCCACCACCCCCTTGTTTCAGATGAGACCATGTTTTGTTAAAACTCTAGATTGGATTGCTCTAAGCATTCATCTTGAATCCTCTGAATTTGTGATTGTGTTTTGCTAGACAAATTCAACTACCGGCTCTAATTAAGTGTTATCTGTCGTTCCACTGGGAATTGGTAGATTGCAAACTGTTCGTGATCCGGGATCACGGGCACAAATGTGTGGTGTTTCGAATATCATTGGGTTGAGATCTATTGCATCTGGCAATAGGGGAACAACCATTGAGAGTTTGTCAGCTTCGCACAATTTATCCACTCCACCATCATCATCGACACCGCTCACTGAGAAGATCGGGCCACCCCACATCATCTTGGTATTAGATTCCAGCATTTACTCGGTGAGCATCCACAATTTCATCCCCGTAGATTTGTTTTATCTTCGTCCTATACAGAAAAAGCCACAAAAAATAGTTAGGGTTTGTCGTTTTTGCCATAGCCTAGATTGCATCAAGGTGCTGGTTTTAGTCGCTTATCGTCCTTTTTGCGTATCTTTTCTTCCAATTCGTCGGAGTCTAGGGTCCTCGATCTTTTCTGCATCTTTGTTTCGAGTTTGGATCTCTTTTCGAGTGTTGTTTATCGTCGTCTTGTTCATGGTCAGTGCGAGCTATTCATCAAGGAAGGGCTCGATCAGATTCGTTTGCCTGCAGATCCGATCGTTGTTAAAAAAAAGAGGACTGCGCCCGCTCGCCCGACCCCAGACGCCCTCTGTGGTCGAGGGCGAGTCCCTGTCGCTAGCGCTGGACGGGGTTGCCCGACCCTAGATGCCCTCTATGGTCCCGCGCGAGTTTGGCCCGTTTCAGTTCGGCCCAAGTTTCAGTTTCATTTAAAAAAGGAAAAAAAGGGGACGTCCGCTGCATCTCTTGCGCAGTATACGCCGCACCAAAATCATCAAAAAAAATTACGACAAACAATACCTCGGCCTCGCCAAGTTTTCTGCCGCGACACGCGTTTCCGACCTTTTTCTGTCGTGACAGCGTGTTTCCGGTCTTTGTGTCGTGTGTTGTTTCCGGCACCGTACACTTTTGCCGCGACACGATTTTGGTCTGTTTCTCTGCCACGGTGTCCACATACCGTCACTCCTGCACATTTTTGAGAGCTTTAGCTACAGCCATTCTATAGCATCGTGCTAGGAGCTTACCCATCGAGACTAGCTTTTTCGTGCTTATCAGGCTGCTGCCGTATGTGTGCGCAATCTTGTGCCTGTTTTCCGTTGAGCCAGCTAGCGTCTCTCTTGTGCATTGCAACACGAGCTCTGGTGCTTTGTCACTTATATCTATTAAGCTCTTGTTCAGAGTTGCTTTGCCCCATTTTATATCCACCGTGTGCGTTTCCGTGGGTCTTGTCATACGATCAGCACTAGGACTTGTACTTTGGTGTAGTTAGGTCTTCATACCAAGCCCCACCATATACCCTGGTTGTCGTGTGATAGTCTTTTCCTCGGTATTCGCATCATCACATCCGTGCACGTGTTCTTGATCATCTATTGGTAAGCACTTCTAATTCACTTTGGAGCGGTAAGATTTCCTTTCTTTGAGTTGCTTAGTTATTTTGAGAGTTTCCACCATACTCAGATTTTGTTTTGTGCACTAACATCCTAATCATGTGAAGGGTTTCGCAGCATAGTAAATCAAAAAAAATTCCTACGGATGCGAACAAGAAAGCCAAGATCTAATCTAGGAGATGTAATCAACGAGAGAGGTAGATGAGATCTTCATACCCTTGAAGAAATCGCACAGCGGAAACGTTCAACAGAACGTGGATGATGTAGTTGTACTAGCCGTCTCCTCCCCGCGATCCGATCCGATCCAACGCCGCAAGTGGCGGCGCCTCCGAGAGATGCACACGTACGGTGCAGCGATGTCTCCGCCTTCCTTGGTCCAGCAAGTACGGTGGAGAGATAGATTGAATCTGTAGCACGACGGCGTGGTGCTTATGGTGGAGAGTTTCTACGGCAGGGCTTCGCCTACACGCAGTCGGGAGAGAGAGAGATTGGAGGGCAACAGTTGGCCGGCGGCTAGGGTTGGGGTGAAGGGAGGTTGCGCCCCTGCCCCTCCTTATATAGGAGGCTGGCCGGCTGCCTTGCCCCCTCCTCCAAGCCTTAGGGCGGCGGCCAAGGGGAAAGAGTGGGGGGCAAGTTTCCCCCCCTCCTTCTGGAAGGTTCCCTTAGGGTTTCCCCTAAGGGCTGGCCGGCTGGGCCTTAGGGGCCTTGTGCGCCTGGCCCAAAGTGGCCAGGACACTTCCCCTTTGGCCCACGCAGGCCTTCGACAAGTGGGCCCACGTTGGCCCCACTCCGGAACCTTCTAGAACCTTCCGGTACAATACCGATAAACTCCAAAACGATTCCAGAATCCAAAAACTGCTTTCCTTTATATGAATCTTATTCTCCGGACCATTCCGGAACCCCTCGTGATGTCCTGGATCTCATCCGAGACTCCGAACAAAAAACTCATTAACCAATTATCCATTCTATCCTAGCGTCGATGCACGTTAAGTGTGTGACCCTACGGGTTCGAGAATATGCAGACATGATCTTCTATCAATAATCAACAGCGGGATCTGGAAACCCATATTGACTCCCACATATTCATCGATGATCATATCGGATGAACCACGATGCCAGGATTCAATTAATCCTGTATATGTATTCCCTTTGTCACGTGATATTTTACTTGCCCGAGATTCGATCGTCGGTATCGCCATACCTAGTTCAATCTCGTTCATAGCAAGTACTTTACTCGTTCCGTAATCCGATATCACTTCATGATTAACTCCTTAACCACATGCTTGCAAGCGGTGTTGATATCGATTACCGAGTGGGCCCACAGTATATCTCTCCGACACGGGAGGGACAAATTCCATCTCGATACATACAACCCAACAAGTACTTTCCGATCACCTGAGAGACACCTTTATGATCACCCTCTGACGTTTGATGACCTCAAAGCTTTCTTTCGATACCAGGGAGTTGTATTATCTCATGGTCTAAGGAATACAATACTTGACATAGGAAAAGCTTCGCAAAGATGAACACAATGACACGATCTAATTGCTGTGCTTTATTTGGATCTGTCCATCACATCATTCTCCTAATGACATGACCTCATTATTAATCGACAACTCATGTCTATGGTTAGGAAACCTTAACCATCATTAATCGATGAGCTAGTCTAGTAGAGGCGTACTAGGGACACGGTGTTGTTCATAAACCACACAAGTATTAATGTTTCCACTTAATACAATTATAGCATGGAGTATAAACATTATCATGAACAAGAAATATGATAATAATAATATTATTATTGCCTCTAGGGCATATTTTCTTCAGTCTCCCACTTGCACTAGAGTTAATAATCTAGTCATACTTGCGCCTTTAACACCTATGGCATTCCGGTGTTATTCATGCGCGTTGCACGTGGTAAACCTTATCTACGGGTCTGACACTTTCAGGTCCGTTTGTATTTGCATATTCGTTTTGCGTCAGCACGCATTACTCATCTTGTATGAGATGGCATCGTGTAAACTTGGTCTTCTGATGAAACCTTTGTTTCTTTGCCAAAACTATGTTGTCACTATTGTCATACAATAGAACTACATAGTACTAGCACACTTGGAACTAAACCTCCACGATCGGATCGCGGAAATTTAATTTTCCTGTTACGATGGTTTTCCACTTTGTTCTGAAATTCTTTGAACTTTTCAAACATTTCAGATTTATGTTTCATTAAATAGACATACCCATATCTACTTAAGTCATCAGTAAAAGTGAGAAAATAGCGATATCCACCGCGTGTTGAAATACTCATTGGTCCGCACACATCGGTATGTATGATTTCCAATAAGTCCGTTGCTCGCTCCATTATTCCGGAGAACGAGGTTTTGATCATCTTGCCCATGAGGCATGGCTCGCACGTGTCAAATGATTCAAAATCAAGAGACTCCAAAAGTTCATCAGAATGGAGTTTCTTCATGCGTTTTACGCCAATATGACCTAGACGATAGTGGCACAAAGAAATTGGATTATCACTATATACTTTGCATCTTTTATGCCGCTTCTAAAGCGATTATATACTTAGTCCTTGTTGCAGTGTCCGCCACAATGTTAACATTGGAACTCATCCAAGTTATTATGGAACTTTCTTCCATCTTATTGTGCCACCTTCTAACTCAAACAAATAGCTTAAAATTGAGATAAAATTTTACCTGTATATGTGACAATGCCAATGTAACACATTGCAATGAACCATTTGTCACTTTCGCATACAGAATATATTCTTAGTTCTTCAAAAGTACATAAGAATATTCTTACTATTGTCCAACGATCATCATATGAATGCTCGTAACCTTTCAGCGCATTGGACATATCTGGATCTACATATCATGGAACACAAGATTGATAAAATCATTCTTGCGGTTTCACTCATCAAGTGTCAAAACAATTGATTCTTGCTCCAACCTCTTCCATGCAACAAGAACCATTCTTATTGTTTCCATATTGAACAAATTCAATATTTCATCTATGTACTCTGGCAAAACTATATTAGTGCCTCAATCTATCTGCATAGACATTGATGCTTAATATTCTGGTTTTACCTAAGTCTTTCATCAAAAAACTAATTTTAATGAAAACTTAACAATATCAAGAAAAACACATTATTTCCAATAAACGATATGTCGTCCACATAAAGTATTAGAAATATGTCTGAGCGCTCCCACTTACTTTCTTGTAATACAAGCATCTTCAAATATCTTGATGAAATTAACACTTTAACATTTTCATCATTGAAGATTCCAACTTCGCTACGCTTACTTCTACCATAGAAGTTTGCATACATATCTAGCAACCTTTGAATCAACAAAACCCATTGGGTCATGTCAGTTACACGTCCTTGGTGTGCATTCCGGTAGAGGAACGTTGTTTCGTTTATTCAACTATCATATCTCAATATGTAATTGTTGCTAGAAAAATCCATATGACAAAGTCAGGGCCCATCATCGCTTCTTTGTATATTGTTGGTTACTATTATCTAATATCTCATCCTCAAATCTTGCTATTTGATTACGACCAACTTGGTTAAATAGGAACTTCGATGCCGTGACTGCAACATATTGTAGATGTGTGAGCTATGAATGCAATTGCCGCTTCTAGAACATTTTCTGGTGCTGCGCTACTCTGATCATCTTGCTCAGATTCAATAACCTCATCAAGTTCTATCTTCCTCCCACTTAAACCTTTCGCGAGAAAACTCCTTCATAAGAAATTTACTTTTAAGCGATAATCACTATGTGTTTGGGTTCATAGTAGAAGGAATACCCATCGACATTCTTTGGGACAACCTACAAAGACTTACTAATCCGATTTTGGTTATAAACATTTTACATATGCCGTGCATACCAAAATTTAAGAAAAGACAACTATAACTTGTACGGTGTCATTTCAGCGGATTATGATGGTGCTCTATTCAGTGAAAAGCGGTAGTCTCTAAAGCATAATCCACAAATTATATTGGTAGTTTTATATAATCATTGCTCTAACCATGTCAAACAAGGTTTGATTACATCCATCGAAAACTCCATACTCCTATGGTGTTTATCACGATGCAAGTTTGTGGAACAATTCCTCTAACTCTTAGATGCTTGCTAAACTTGTAACTCAAATATTCTTCTTTATGATCCAATCATAAAAACTTGAATTTTTCTTGTTACAATAATTTCCACTTCATAAATTGATCAATTTCAATTATTTCATACTTCTATCTCATCAAGTAGATATACAATACATCTATTTGAGTCATTGATTAAATAGAAAATACACCATGATCGACTTCACACCATGGACTACATACATCAACATGTATGATCTCCATTTAGTTAGTCGCTTGTTCTGTCCATGGCCCATGAACGAAGTTTAATCATCTTTAGGAAAAGTCTCACAAGCGTCAATCAATTCAAAATCAATTGACTCGAAAATCTATCAATATAGAATTTCTTTCATGTTTTATTTCCAATATGACTTAAACGGCGGTGTCATATATAAGTGAAATTCATTTTGTCTTGCGACCTTTAGCATCAGTGTTATAAATGTCTATTTCACCAACAAGATAATAATAATATATCCATCGATTATGGAAGACAGTAATAATTTGAACAACCATTGCTCTCATAATACCAGAACAAAATAACAATTATTAAGTTCTTAACAAATCTCGAAGGCTAGGTTTTATGCCGACGAAAAACACAATAACACATTTATTTGTTTCTCGATGCGCATTGTTACCACATTCTTTTGCTAGTTACTTAAGCCATCGTAGTTCTTGTATTATTGCTTTGTATGACATTTCATACCAACAATCTAGTATCCAATACCCAAGAATTACATTATGTACTAGCAAAGAATACATCTATAACATGTATATCATTTATATACCTGAGATGGACTTTTCCAGTCTTTTACTTTTCTACCAAATATTTTGCAGATCCTATTTAGCATTTCCTCTCTATTTAGAAGAATCTATCAACATCAATAGTGGCGTCAATCATTTGACACATGGTCCAAAGGATGTTAGTCAAATACTAATAGCCCTGGACTTTGCACATTGAGGTGGATCACTATCATCATATTATTGGCGTTCTTCTAGATTCCATTTTTAGTATCTTTGGTATAGCAAAAACAATTTAGCCAATACCCTTTCATTCATCTTATCATGACAACTTTCATGATGAAACTACTATAGCTTATAAGGATGAATGCAAGTATAATATTAGTTCCCAAACTTTTGGGTGATCGGGATGCCTAGCATCTTCAATCTTCACATATAGTCATACAATATGAGCATATGTTCTTTTACTAAATTATACTTCATCATTTTGCAAACAATTAAAGTTTTTGATATCAAATATATTTCACTTCTTGTTTGTTTCTGAAACAATTCTTTCAGCTCGATGATCACTTTGATTCTCAAACAATTTTTGAAGATCAATTTATCATGAAGGCAAACATATGATCTTTAGATACTAAACTTCAATCGTTGATCTTAGATCAATACAATTTATTAAATCGTATGAAGGAAGCAAGGTTTGCTAAAGTTTGCAATAGGACTTAATCTTTAGTCTTGACATTAAACGGCACTAGACCGAAAAGTGATTATCCAGAATTCTATAGTTCTTTTAACTCAATTAAGCTAAGTGTCGGTGGGAAACGGTGCCAAAGACTACAATGACTTATGCAAATACATCAAGATTTAGTTCATGATAATTAGTTCAAGTTAATCAAATTACTAATGAACTCCCATTAAATTCAACATCCCTCAAAGTTGTTTAGTGAAGCATGATCCAAATTCACTACACCGAGACCGATCATCACGTGAATGATGTAGCTTTAATGGTGAACATCAACATGTTGATCATATCATCCATATGACTCATGCTTGACCTTTCAGTCCGTGTGTTCCGAGGCCATGTCTGTACATGCTAGGCTCGTCAAGTCAAACCCATGTATCTCCGCATGTGCAAATACTGGCTTGCACCCATTGTATGTGAACGTAGAGTTTATAGCACCCGATCATCACGAGATGCTTGAACACGGCGAACTTTCGCAACGGCGCATACGAGGGGAGAACACAATTTTATCTTGATCTTTAAGTGAGGAATCATCTTATAATGCTACCGTCGCGATCAAAGCATAATAAGATACATAAAAGGATAAACATCACATGCATATAATTTTATGTGACATGGTATAGCCAATCTCCGCGCAATGATCTCCATCTTGTGCGCGCCGGCATGATCTCCATCACTCCACCATGATTGCCTCCACCACGAATAGCAACTACAACTATTGCTAACTACTTAGCGATAAAGTAAAGCTATTACATGGCGTATAAGAAGTTGACATGCAGGTCATACACAATTATAAAGACAACCATATGGCTCCTGCCGGTTGTGAACTCATCGACATGCAAGTCGTGAAACATTACAAAACATGATCATCGCATACATCACATATATCACATCACATCTTGTGGCCATACCATATCACAAAACACTCCCTGCAAAAACAAGTTAGACGCCTCTACTTTGTTGTTGCATGTTTTACGTGGCTTATGGGAGTAGCAAGTTAAGAATGATTCTTACCTACGAAAAGCCACAACGGTGATATTATGGTTGCTAACATCCGTTGTAAATCCCATGACTACTATAGTGAGAGAAACTGGCATCCACCAGCCGCATGTGTGGAACAAGCCACACGTCAAGTGCGGAGCCGGTCTCGCGAACGAGGTCGCGTAAAGTTGGCCTGGACCACTTCGATCTCACTATGCCGCGCCATAAGAAATACACAACATAGAGGTTTGCAACAGAAAACATCAACGCTTGCAACAAGCATGTTGCGTTCTACTCGTGAAACACATCTACGCATAGATCTAGCTCTGATACCACTGAAGGGTTTCGCAGCATAGTAAATCAAAAAAAAATCCTACGGATACGAACAAGAAAGCCAAGATCTAATCTAGGAGATGTAATCAATGAGAGAGGTAGATGAGATCTTCATACCCTTGAAGAAATCGCACAGCGGAAACGTTCAACAGAACGTGGATGATGTAGTCGTACTAGCCGTCTCCTCCCCGCGATCCGATCCGATCCAACGCCGCAAGTGGCGGCGCCTCCGAGAGATGCACACGTACGGTGCAGCGATGTCTCCGCCTTCCTTGGTCCAGCAAGTATGGTGGAGAGATAAATTGGATCTGCAGCACGACGGCGTGGTGCTGATGGTGGAGAGTTTCTACGGCATGGCTTCGCCTACACGCAGTCGGGAGAGAGAGATTGGAGGGCAGCAGTTGGCCGGTGGCTAGGGTTGGGGTGAAGGGAGGCTGCGCCCCTGCCCCTCCTTATATAGGAGGCTGGCCGGCTGCCTTGCCCCCTCCTCCAAGCCTTAGGGCGGCGGCCAAGGGGAAAGAGTGGGGGGCAAGTTTCCCCCGCTCCTTTTGGAAGGTTCCCTTAGGGTTTCCCCTAAGGGCTGGCCAGCTGGGGCTTAGGGGCCTTGTGCGCCTGGCCCAAAGTGGCCAGGACACTTCCCCTTAGGCCCACGCAGGCCTCCGACAAGTGGGCCCATGTTGGCCCCACTCCGGAACCTTCTAGAACCTTCTGGTACAATACCGATAAACTCCGAAACGATTCCGGAATCCAAAAACTACTTTCCTTTATATGAATCTTATTCTCCGGACCATTCCGGAACCCCTCGTGATGTCCTGGATCTCATCCGAGACTCTGAACAAAAAACTCATTAACCAATTATCCATTCTATCCTAGCGTCGATGCACGTTAAGTGTGTGACCCTACGGGTTCGAGAATATGCAGACATGATCTTCTATCAATAATCAACAGCGGGGTCTGGAAACCCATATTGACTCCCACATATTCATCGATGATCATATCGGATGAACCACGATGCCAGGATTCAATTAATCCCGTATATGTATTCCCTTCGTCACGCGATATTTTACTTGCCCGAGATTCGATCGTCGGTATCGCCATACCTAGTTCAATCTCGTTCATAGCAAGTACTTTACTCGTTCTGTAATCCAATATCACTTCGTGATTAACTCCTTAACCACATGCTTGCAAGCGGTGTTGATATCGATTACCGAGTGGGCCCAAAGTATATCTCTCCGACACGGGAGGGACAAATTCCATCTCGATACATACAACCCAACAAGTACTTTCCGATCACCTGAGAGACACCTTTATGATCACCCTCTCATAGGATGACGTTTGATGACCTCAAAGCTTTCTTCCGATACCAGGGAGTTGTATTATCTCATGGTCTAAGGAATACAATACTTGACATAGGAAAAGCTTCGCAAAGATGAACACAATGACATGATCTAATTGCTGTGCTTTATTTGGGTCTGTCCATCACATCATTCTCCTAATGACATGACCTCATTATTAATCGACAACTCATGTCTATGGTTAGGAAACCTTAACCATCATTAATCAATGAGCTAGTCTAGTAGAGGCGTACTAGGGACACGGTGTTGTTCATAAACCACACAAGTATTAATGTTTCCACTTAATACAATTATAGCATGGAGATAAACATTATCATGAACAAGAAATATGATAATAACAATATTATTATTGCCTCTAGGGCATATTTCCTTCATCATGTCTGTTCATGGTGAGTTTGATGTGATGCAGAAAAAGGACGCTAATGCTCCAGTTTTGTGGAGTGATTTTGAAGGGTTACGTGATAGCTTGTAGAGTTCTATTCAGCTCACAGCCGATGGTCTGGATGCAGAGGTTCAGAATGTCCAAACCAAGTTGCAAGAGACAGATACATCAGTCAAGGCCGTCCAAACACAAGTGACAATGTTACAGACCTCCATCGATGCTTTGGCACAGTCAGTGGAGGCTATTCGCGTTATGACGCAGCGCAATGAGGCGCAGCGCCCTTACGCTCAGTTTGATGATGCTAGCATTGGTGACAATGCTGAGAATTCTTTTGCTCTGGGTCGTGGTCGTGGGTACCGTGGTCATGGCTTTGCTCCCGTCGGTGCTCAGCGTGTTCCCTGGTTTCTTGCTCCCGGGGCAGCCCCACGTCATGATGATGGGCCACCTAGGCCGAAATTCACTATTCCTCAGTTTCATGGCAATGATGTTGATGAGGACATCCCATCTATTGATACACCCGCTGCACCTACAGCGGAACACATACAAGGACCTGTCACTCGAGCTCGTGCCAAGCAACTTAACTATTAGGTACTTTTGTTTCTTGGAACTCTTTCACACATACATGAGAATATGATGCTGCCTAAATCAGATATGTTTGTTACTCTTAGGAATGATGGACCTAGCATGGATGAGAGGGACAAGTATTGGAGCATGATCGTGCATGGAGATGGCAGCAAGCGTTTGAGGATGGAAGAAGATGCCACGAGTGGAGATTTCAGAACTTTGAAGCCACCATAATGAAGGATGAAGACTTGGACGAAATATACAAAGAGTTACTTCATAAATTCGTCCATAGATAAATATGGTGCTGCGTCACTTTTATTTCTGGGCTAGGCCCATGTAATTTTCGCAGCAAATAAGATAGCCACTTTTAGGAGTCCGAATTTAAGGAGAAAAGGCCTGTTAGGGTTCCGTTCGACCACCAAACCCATGGCTGGTCGCACCCCTACCTTTTCCTCCTCAAATACCCCCCGTAGCCGTCATTAGAACTCGGATTTTGTTTAGACTAAAGTTAGCCATTGCTGCAACTATGAGCTCGACTTTTGAGGCCAATCGCCCAGAAGAAGACCGCCTATTTGGAATCCCACTTTTTGAATAAAGCATACATGTTTCATCCGCAATATCTTGATTGCAGTATTAGTTCTTACTTGTTCTCAATTTCATGTAGGAATTAAGACCCTTGCTGGTCAGGCTGATCGTGCATCCGCAAGATCAGTAACTCCCGAAGATTGTCCTAGCGATTGCATTGGAGCACGAGCTTCGCACGTGTAGTCGGATCATCAAGCACGAACTCCACCCACCAAATCGACATATCAAGATCTCATCGAAAGATCGGACACCTTTGCCCTATCAAGTGGTATCAGATTTCAGGTTGCTCGGTGAGATTTACTGTTTTCATAGTCTAGATTGCATCTGTGTTCATACCTATAAACCACGAAAAAGCCAAAAATACAGTTAGGGTTTAGATCATCTCGTCCCATAAACCATCCGAGCCTTTGCATTGTCTTTTCAGTTTGCATCGTTGAATTTGTGTCTGCATCCGCATGTCGAGTTGCTGGTCTTAGTGTCTGTTCCTTTAGAGTTTCGAGTTCGAATCACTATAGTCACGCCGCCGCCGCACGCTTGCACCACTGTTCCACCATATCCTTCCACCACCACGCCATATACTTCCGCCACTGCCTTCACATTAGATTTTGTTCGTTCCTCCCAATTTCATCCGTGCCTTCGTTAGAGTCCGTGAGTTAAGTTTCGGTCGGCTGGCAAGAGGAAGAAGAAGAGCAAAAAAAAACTCGGAAAAAAATTCCGAAAAAAAAATTCTGAAAAAAAAGTCAAACCCGCATCCAAGTCGGTTTGACCTGTTCCTACTAGTCCAGTCCGAATTTAGTCTGATTTGGACAGTTTCGTCAGTTTTTGACAGTTTTCTACAGCAAACTTCTTTTGGCCATAACTTTTGCATACGAACTCCATTTTCGTTGTGCGGCCTTCGGAACACTCAGAATTCCCAAAAGAGTCCGGGAAGGTCGAGTTTTTGCCCTCTGAAGTTTCGGACCCGGAAATTCCTGCAGATCTTCACTTATATCTTGCTTTTGAGCTGTTTCTTGCTGCTTGTTGTGCCGCGCCGTGACTTTCTTAGTGTTCTCGGCTCGCGTCTCTAGCACGGTCTAGCCTAGGACCAGCACAGTACCGTGGTTGAGCATTCTTTCAACATTGCATTGTTGTTTTCATATTTACTGTTTTTGCTACCATATAAGCCTTCCTACAACTCCACATATTTCTGCACGTGCTTTGTATCGACACCTGGTAATCGCTTTGTGCAATTTTGGGAGTCGCTGCTCTTTGCTGGTTGCATATCACCTTCCTCCTGTTTGGTAAGAACTTATAAGAGCTTTGTATACCGCTTGACGGATTACGCGTGATTCCACCATACTCCATAGTGCATAGGTCTATATATATTTGTGCTTGCTTCTACGCTAACCATGGCAGGAACCACGAAGGATGATCTTGATCCAGAGAAGATGACTAGTGCAAAGTTGCATGCCCACTTCACTCGGCTGTTGGTGGGGCGTGCACAAGATGTGGACACACGCTTGGTTGATGTTGATTCCAAGCTTTCTGATGCGATAGACAAAATTGCTGGTCTTGAGGCATCCTTCAACACCAAGCTCGACGCCCGGTTCTAGGAAGTCCTGGCCCGTTTACCACCACAGCCACAGCCGGGCATCCATGTACCACGTGCTCGCCGCCTTCCTCTCATACCGCCATCTGCGGGTACCGTTACAGCCGCGGCAGCTGCTACGGCCGCTACGGAGGCGGCCACCCAGGTTGGATATGCTGCTGACAAGGGGGAAAACGAGTTTGAAGATGAAAACGAGCTCGAGGAGGACGAGGTCCAACTACCTGCACCTGGCCGTCCGCGGCAATACAACCGCAACGCTTGTCCACCTCCGCGTCCGGTACGTGATGATGAACATGTGGCCAAGCTGAAATTAAATATTCCGCCCTTTGAGGGTAGATATAATCCTGATGCATATCTCACATGGGAATTAGAAGTAGAGCAACGTTTTGCATGTTTACGCTACCCTGAGCATTTGTGTGTTAGTGCTGCTACATGTGAATTTACAGATTTTGCTTCTATCTGGTGGTCTGAACATTGTCGAGTCAATCATGCTAATATTCCTGCTACTTGGCTTGGTCTAAAACATGCCATGCGTACTCGTTTTGTACCTCCACATTATCAATGGGACTTGCTTAAAAAATTAGCTCGTTTAGAACAAGGCAAAAATTTCGTACAAGATTATTATCAAGAGTTACAAATGGGCATGATTCGTTGTGGTATTGTAGAGGATAATGAAGCTATGCTTGCACGTTTCTTTGGTGGTTTAAATAAGGAGATTCAGCATATTTTAGACTATAAGGAGTACAACACTATTACTCATTTATTTCACCTTGCTTGCAAAGCTGAACTTGAAGTGCAGGATCGTCAACCATCATGGAGAAGAACTAATAATTCTGTAGGTCGTACTCCTTCATGGTCTGCGCGCCAATCAGCTCCACCTTCTCGTGGGGATGCACCAGGTCCTTCCACCTCTAGGTATACCACGCCGATGTCAAGAACGCCACCTGCTCCTGCTCCATCACCATCTGCTGGTCCGACACAGAGTTCTTCTTCCGTGGCCTCCATGGGGAAGACTCGCGACATTCAATGTCGCAAATGTTTTGGGTTTGGTCACATCGAAAAAGAATGTAGAACCAAACGTGTGATGGTGGTGCTTGAAGATCACGAATATGACTCTGCGAGTGATTTTGATGATGATACATTGGCACTTATTGCGGCACGTGATGGTGCCAATTCTGATTCTGACAAGGAGATGGAGGTAATGGGAGCTGAGACTGCTGATCAATATAAGAGTTTAGTTGCACAACGTGTCTTGAGTGTGAAATTGAGCAAAGCCGAGCATGATCAACGCCACAATTTGATTCAAACAAGAGGCGTTGTTAAGGAGAGAGCTATCCGGATCATCATTGATGGAGGGAGTTGTAACAATCTGGCTAGTATTGACATGGTGGAGAAGCTTGCTCTACCCACACGACAACGACCTCATCCCTATTACATTTAATGGTTTGAGAGCTCCCGTAAGCTCAAGGTAACAAGAACTGCACGCGTGCATTTTACTATTGGTACTTATTCAGATTTTGTTGATTGTGATGTTGTACCTATGCAAGCTTGTTCTTTGTTACTTGGTAGACCATGGCAATTTGATAGAGAATCTGTACATAATGGTAAAACTAATCAGTATTCTCTTACACATGCTGGCAAGAAAATTGGACTTAAACCCATGACTCCGAAACAAATTTTGAAAGATGATCTTGCTAGAGCTAGTAGATTAAAAAACGATGACAAACATAAGAGTGAGAATCAGATTATTGCTGCAGATTTAGTACCCCCTAAGCATTCTTCTAATTTTGATTCTAACCATGCTACTGAAATTCGTTTGAAGAATCCTTGTTTACTTGCTAGCAAATTTGATCTTGCTGAAATTGATGTCAATATTACTCCATGCTATGCCATTGTTGCAAAGAAGTTCTGTTTTCATTTGAGGATATGCTTCCTTCTTTGCCACCTGCGGTTGCTAACCTTTTGCAAGAATACATGGACATTTTTCCACAAGATGTTCCACCTGGACTTCCACCTATTCGTGGGATAGAACACCAAATTGATTTGATTCCAGGAGCCTTGCTGCCCAACCGTGCACCATATCGCACCAATCCTGAAGAAACAAAAGAGATCCAACAACAAATCCAGAGTTTATTGGACAAAGGTTATATTCGTGAGTCTCTTAGTCTATGCATTGTTCCTATTATTTTAGTGCCTAAGAAAGATGGTTCTTCGCGCATGTGTACTGATTGTCGAGCTATTAATAATATTACCATTCGATATCGTCACCCTATACCTCATTTGGATGACATGCTAGATGAGTTGAGTGGTTCTATTATGTTCTCTAAAGTTGATTTGCGTAGTGGTTACCACCAAATTCGTATGCAATTAGGAGATGAATGGAAAACAGCTACTAAGTTCGGTTTATATGGGTGGTTAGTAATGCCGTTTGGTTTAACTAATGCACCTAGTACCTTTATGAGACTGATGAATGAAGTTTTACGTGCTTTTATTGGTCGTTTTGTGGTGGTATATTTTGATGACATTCTCATATATAGCAAATCTTTAGAGGACCATTTGGATCATTTACGTGTTGTTTTCAATGCTTTACGTGATGCACGTTTGTATGGTAATCTTGAGAAGTGCACCTTTTGCACAAATAGAGTTGTTTTTCTTGGTTATGTTGTTACAAAACAGGGAATTGAAGTTGATCCAGCTAAGATTGAAGCTATTGAGAATTGGCCGCAGCCCAAGACGGTCACACAAGTGCGGAGTTTTCTTGGCCTCGCTGGGTTTTATAGGCGCTTTGTCAAAGATTTTGGTTCTATTGCTGCGCCATTGAATGAGCTCACAAAGAAGGATGTGCCCTTTGTTTGGGGCGATGCACAACAAGAGACCTTCATGATACTGAAAGATAAGTTAACACATGCTCCATTACTCCAACTTCCTGATTTTAATAAGACATTTGAACTTGAATGTGATGCTAGTGGAATTGGTTTGGGAGGTGTGTTATTACAAGAAGGCAAACCTGTAGCATATTTTAGTGAAAAATTGAGTGGGCCTAGTCTGAACTATTCTACTTATGATAAAGAATTATATGCGCTGGTTCGGGCATTAGAAACTTGGCAACATTATTTATGGCCTAAAGAATTTGTTATACATTCTGATCATGAATCTTTGAAGCATATTCGTAGTCAAGCAAAATTGAATCGTCGCCATGCAAAGTGGGTTGAATTTATTGAATCTTTTCCTTATGTTATCAAACACAAAAAGGGTAAAGATAATGTTATTGTTGATGCTTTATCGCGCCGCTATACTATGCTATCTCAGCTTGACTTCAAAAATTTTGGGTTGGAAACTATAAAGGAACAATACTTGCATGATGCTGAATTTAAAGATGTGTTGCTGAATTGTCGAGATGGTAGAACATGGAACAAATTCATCCTTAATGATGGATTTGTGTTCTGTGCTAACAAACTATGCATCCCAGATGGTTCTGTTCGTCTTTTGTTGTTACAGGAGGCGCATGGAGGAGGATTAATGGGACACTTTGGTGTCAAGAAGATGGAGGATGTTCTTGCTGCACACTTCTTTTGGCCACGCATGCGGCGCGATGTTGAGAGATTCGTGGCATGCTGCACTACTTGTCAAAAAGCTAAGTCTCGCCTTAATCCACATGGTTTATATATGCCTCTTCCAGTTCCTAGTGTTCCTTGGGAGGATATTTCGATGGACTTTATTTTGGGATTACCTCGTACACAGAAGGGGAGGGATAGTATTTTTGTTGTTGTGGATCGGTTTTCTAAGATGGCACACTTTATTCCTTGTCACAAGACCGATGATGCTGCGCACATTGCTGATTTGTTTTTTCGTGATATCGTTCGTTTGCATGGTGTGCCAAATACTATTGTTTCTGACTGTGATACTAAATTTCTTAGCCACTTTTGGAGATGTTTATGGGCTAAGTTGGGGACTAAATTGCTATTTAGTACCACATGTCATCCCCAAACTGATGGACAAACTGAAGTAGTTAATAGAACTTTATCTACCATGTTGCGAGCTGTTTTAAAGAAGAACTTAAAATTGTGGGAAGAGTGTTTGCCTCATATTGAATTTGCTTATAATCGTTCGCTGCATTGTACCACAAAGATGAGCCCTTTTCAGATTGTCTATGGTTTTGTTCCACGTGCACCTATTGATTTGTTGTCTTTACCATCTTCGGTGCAAACTAATTTCGATGCTACACAGCGTGCTGAATTGATTTTAAAATTGCATGCAACTACTAAAGACAACATAGAACGCATGAATGTTAAGTATAAAGTTGCTGGGGATAGAGGACGAAAGCATGTTGTGTTTGAGGTTGGTGATCTTGTTTGGTTGCATTTGCGCAAATATCGTTTTCCTGATTTGCGCAAGTCTAAGTTAATGCCACATGCTGATGGTCCTTTTAAGGTGATAGAGAAAATCAATGATAATGCATATAAACTTGAGCTTCCTGCAGATTTTGGTACGGTAAGTCCTACATTTAACATTGCAGATTTAAAGCCTTACTTCGGTGAAGAAGATGAGGTTGCGTCGAGGACGACTTCAATTCAAGAAGGGGAGCATGATGAGGACATCCCATCTATTGCTACACCCGCTGCACCTACAGCGGAACACATACAAGGACCTATCACTCGAGCTCGTGCCAAGCAACTTAACTATCAGGTACTTTCGTTTCTTGGAACTCTTTCACACATACATGAGAATATAATGCTGCCTAAATCAGATATGTTTGTTACTCTTAGGAATGATGGACCTAGCATGGATGAGAGGGACAAGCATTGGAGCATGATCGTGCATGGAGATGGCAGCAAGCGTTTGAGGATGGAAGAAGATGCCACGAGTGGAGATTTCAGAACTTTGAAGACACCATAATGAAGGATGAAGACTTGGAAGAAATATACAAAGAGTTACTTCATAAATTCGTCCATAGACAAATATGGTGCTGCGTCACTTTTATTTTTGGGCCAGGCCCATGTAATTTTCGTGGCAAATAAGACAGCCACTTTTAGGAGTCCGAATTTGAGGAGAAAAGGCTTGTTAGGGTTCCGTTCGACCACCAAACCCATGGCTGGTCGCACCCCTACCTTTTCCTCCTCAAATACCCCCCGTAGCCGTCATTAGAACTTGGATTTTGTTTAGACTAAAGTTAGCCATTGCTGCAACTACGAGCTTGACTTTTGAGGCCAATCGCCCAGAAGAAGACCGCCTATTCGGAATCCCACCTTTTGAATAAAGCATACATCTTTCATCCGCAATATCTTGATTGCAGTATTAGTTCTTACTTGTTCTCGATTTCTGGTAGGAATTAAGACCCTCGCTGGTCAGACTGATCGTGCATCCGCAAGATCAGTAACTCCCGGAGATTGTCCTAGCGGTTGCATTGGCACACGAGCTTCGCACGTGTATTCGGATCGTCAAGCACGAACTCCACCCACCAAATCGACATATCAAGATCTCATCGAAAGATCGGACACCTTTGCCCTATCAGATGTTGAAGAGTATCTCAACTGGGAGCTAAAAGTGGAGAAGCTGTGGTGCTTGCATGAGTACACTGAGGAGCGCAAAGTTTAGTTGGCATCTTCTGAGTTTGAAGGCCTGGCATTGATATGGTGGGATCATGTCTGTAATGCTCGTGTTATTGATAGAGTTCCTGCTATTGTTACCTGGCGTACTATGAAGGAGGAGATGCGGCATCATTTTGTCCCAGCAAATTATGTTCGTTCACTATATGATAAGTTGACAAATTTGAAGCAAGGTCTGAAGACAGTGGATGAATATTTCTATGAGATGGAGATGATTATGCAGCGTGCTAAAGTTTGTGAGCCTGAAGATCAAACAATGCAGCGTTTCCTTGCTGGATTATCCTTCCAGATTCGACGCATTGTTCGACATCATCCTTATGCAGATATGTGTGAGCTTTTACATTAGTCTAGAGAGGCTGAAGCTACTGTGGTCGAGGAGGCCAGGTTTGCAGCACGTTCTCCGTCAGCTAGAGGACGCTTTCCATCACGTTCTCCCTCTAGTGGTCAGAATTCTGGTGGTGCTCGTGAGGCTAGTTCTGTTGGTGACCGTACGAGTACTCCTATGAAACCTGTTGTGTCCAACAACAAGCCTACGCCTGCTATGAGTGGCTCGGGTTCCACTTCTTCCACAGCCAGAAATCGAGATATGAGTTGTCACACCTGTGGTGTGATACGTCTCCAACGTATCTATAATTTTTGATGCTCCATGCTTGTTTTTGCACCATTTGCCTAATGTTTTGTTACACTTAGTGGCACTTTTATACATTTTCCGCAACTAACCTATTAACAAGTCGCCACAATGCTAGTTCCCTGTTTTCTGCTGTTTTTGTTTTTCAGAAAAGCTACACAGGAAATATTCTCGGAATTGGACGAAACAAGTTCCTGAAGTCTTATTTTCCCCGGAAGCTTCCAGGGATCCGAAGAGGAGTCGGAGGGGGGCCATGAGGGCCCCACACACCAGGGCGGCGCGGCCCAGCCCCTGGCCGTGCCCCCTATATGTGAGGTCGCCTCGGTCCACCTCTGACGATGCCCCTTTGCCTATAAAGACCCCCTGACGGAAAAAACCTAAGGACCCGATCAATTTTCCAGAACACATCGCGATCCGCCGCCGTCGACCCGAAGATCGGGAGGGTCCAGAAGCTCTTCCCGGCACCCTGCCGGAGAGGGGAATCGCCACCGGAGGTCTTCTTCATCGCCATGCTTGCCTCTGGAGCAATGAGTGAGTAGTCTACCTTGGACTATGGGTCCATAGCAGTAGCTAGATGGTTGTCTTCTCCACCATGTGCTTCATGTTTAGATCTCATGAGCTGCCCTACATGATAGAGATCACCGTTATGTAATTCTACATGTTTGGTTTGTTGGGATCCGATGAATATTGGTGTTATGATTGAGTAGCTATACTGAAATATATCTTATGTTATCTCTATGTTGTTTATGATCTTGCATGCTCTCCGTTGTTAGTAGCTATCTTGGCCGAGTAGTTGCTAGTGACCCCAAGAGGGGGTATTTATGCTTGATAGTGGATTCATGCCTCTATTTAATCTGGGGGAGTGACAGAAACCTCTAAGGTTGTAGATGTGCTGTTGCTACTAGGGGGAAAACAACATTCATATGCTCGAGAGCATATGCTTTGTTTACATTACACACTTTTCTTAATGCAATTATCTGTTGTTCGCAACTTAATACTCATGGGGTGTTCAGATGATATCCCCGCGAGTGGATTATTAGTCATAGATGCAGTTGGATGGCGGTCTATGTATTTTGTTATAATGCCCAGAGTAAATCGCATAGTGATCTTCTTGGCATATCACGTTTATCTTTATTCTATCAATTGCCCAACTGTAATTTGTTTACCCAGCATGTGTTATTGATCTTATGGAGAGACACCACTAGTGAACTATGGACCCCGGTCCTATTTCCATCATATTGCTATCACCTGTTTACTTTACTCGCACTGTTTACTTTACTCGCAAACTATTATCACTTTCCACTCGATACGCTCATACCCTTTGTTTCAAGCAAACTAGTGAGATTGACAACCTCATCGCAAGTTGGGAACAAAGTATTTGGTTGTGTGTGTGCAGGTTCCACGTTGCTACTGGCCGAAGACGAGTCAACAAGTATCGTTAAACGACGCCCTTGTTGGAGTGTTATTAAGCCAGTCCGCATCACCTTCAGTTGTTTGTCTGCTCTTCTCCTGACCGACATACCTTGGTTTCTTACTGAGGGAAAAGACTTGCCGATGTGCTCATCATACTTTCCGCTTGGAGTTTCCCAACTGCCTGGCCATAATAATAATCAACTACACGCCAGCCATCAAGCCCTTTTCTGGCGCCGTTGCCGGGGAAGAAGTGGAAGACCTCTGCAAGGGGAGTTTTTCGCACGCACATCCTTTACTTTGTTTTATTGTTTTGCTTTACTTTATTATTTTTACATGCATTGTTTTATATCAAAAACCCAAAAAAATTAGTTCCTACTATAGTTGTTATTTTTGTTTTTCTATTATTGTCTTGCTTATCATGCTTTCTATCAATGGTTGGTTTCTTTGAAACTAAATCTTTTTGGCAAGGTGGGTTCACGGAAGAGCAGCAAAATTATTACGAGGAACACCGCTTGTCACAAAAAGGGAAACACTTATGGGAACAAATTAATAGATTGTATATCATTGCTAGAAACGTGTGCTCTACTTATAATGTTACTTATTGCTTTGATAGATCTTGTTGCTGTAGCAGGTATAAACACCTCCCTTTTCAATGTGAGTATAATGATGATGTTACTATATCTTCTTATATTAATGGAAATTATGACTTTTATGATGTGGAACAAATTGAAGAATTTATTGCTTGGAAGGGTGCATTCGAACTTGCTTATTTGCTTGAAAATACTGATGATGCACTTTATAAATATGAGGTTTATGATATACTTACATTTTGCTTTGATAATTACAAGGACGGAAATGGCTATATTCTTAAATATCTTAATAGATGCTCTCCAACAAAAGAGACTAATACCATGAAGGAGCCTATGGAAGAAGAAATTGCTAAAACTGGAAGCTCATTGGATGAAAAAGAGGAGGGGATTGATGATCAAGAGGAGGAAGAATGGAGCTACCCATGTCTACCTCCCAATAAGAGTAACTCTTTAATTAATACCTTATTTGATAGCCCTCCATGCTTAACAAAGGAGGGTGAGTGTGATATTTATATTGTTGAGTTTGTTCATGATGCTACTGAAAATTATTATGAGAGAGGAAAATATGATTGTTGGAATTCTCATGTTACTAAAAAACCTCTCTTTATATTGAAAGTTCTGAAGTTGCTCTTGTTTTATCTACCCATACTTGTGGCTATGCGCTTCTTTGATCTATTTTCTTACAAGATTCCTATGCATAGGAAGTGGGTTAGACTTAAATGTGTTTTATATTTGCTCCTTGATGCTCTTGTTGGCTTCCATTCATATTTCTTATGTGAGCATCTTCGCAATTTTCTGCGCCTAGCTCAAAGGCGTTAAAGAAAAGCACTCTTGGGAGATAACCCAATGTTTTTACATACAGTACTTTTTCTTTTATTTGAGTCTTGGAAGTCATTACTACTATAATGACCTCTTCTTATCATTTTTATTTCATTGTTGTGCCAAGAGAAGCCTCTAATTCGAGTGAGGTAAATATTTGGGGATGTTGCTGTCCTGAAACTGTTTTCAGTGCTGCACCGTAAAAATTCGTGAAAATTCTCTGTATATCTTTTGTACCTGCGATTTCTTGTGCATATGCCCCAAGTTATATCCAAACTTTCGCTAGTTGAACACTTTTTGATTTGAGCAACAGAAAACCCCTTATCAGCTGTTCTGTTTTAAAAGATTTCTGCCACTATTCTTTTTGCCGCTTTATCGCTTTTTTTTAGTTCTTTTGATCACGAAACTTTTGGGGAAGTTGCTACAGTAGTATATACTTTATATGTGGTGATTTTGGGTTGAAACCTGAAGCAAAAAGAGGTTGATTATATGCTATGTTTACACTAATGTTGCTAATAGATTTGTGTTTAGTTTTGTATGAAGGAAGTTTTCAAGTGTAGGGATTGGAGAATGATGAGATGAGTTGAAGAATGGACAAAAGCTCAAGCTTGGGGATGCCCATGCATCACCCCAAGAAATATCCAAGAAGTACAAGCGTCAAAGCTTGGGGATGCCCCCGAGGCACCCCTTCTTCATCGGCAAAAATCAGGTCACCTTTCAAAACACTATATTTGTATTGCTTCATGCACTATGTGTTTTTCTTGGAGCATCAGTTGTTTTAGTTTTCTTTGTTAGTTTAGTTTTGTTTGCTGCAATAAATGGTTGGACCCCAACAAATTTATTTTGGATAAATTGCCTTGCTTTTCATTTGCCAAGAACGCTCTAGTTTTCACTCTTATAAAAAACCGAGTGTTCTTCTTTTTCTGCTACTGCTTTTGGTTTTCATTTTTGCCTTGATATGCGTTCAGACCTTGTCATATCTTTTCATCAAGGTGTATTTTTTCCTCTGATATTTATTGGTTTTCATCAAAAGAGGTGTTTATAAAAATTTCAAATGGTGTTGGAAAAGAGAAAAAGCTTTATGCAAAAAAGTGGTACAAGAAGGAGCTTGTGTAGACTGCGGCTTAGGCTTTTTCATGTCATGCTTGATGTCTTTTTTATAGTATGCTTAGTGGTTTTGCTGTAGCATGACTTGTCTCAAATAACTGAGATTGCTTAATGAGCCTTTGAAAAAAATCATGCGTTGTTTTTAATTGTATGGAAGCATTATTTTGGTTTTCTCCTTGATGCTTTATTTGGGTTTACTTGGCGCATGCTCGCACATGTTAGACTCTTACAAAGTCGCCAATAGCCTTTATGATCATTTAGTTTTTGACTTTTGATGCCATCTTATGCTTCTTTTAATGTTGCTTTGTCGCTTTGCATGATTATGGCCATTATTGCTCTCTTAGTTGGTCGCTCCCAGTCTTTTGCTAGCCCTCGCCTTGTACTGAGTATGAGCTCTACTCATGCATCCAACTCCTAAAAACCAAAGTTTTCCAAAGTGTCCCCCATACATACCTACTAGCAATTTGCTATTCCAAGTAAATTTCACTTGCTTTTATTTTCTCTTCAAATTAAACTCTTACCAGTGTTATGCAAAAATTGGTCAGTAAAGCTCTCACGAACCGGAAGGCACACTTTACTTTTTATTGTTCTTAAAAATTTGACATTGTGGTCTCTTATGTTGAGTTGTTATGCTTGCAAGTTGTAAGTTGGATACTAGCCCAACCATGCTGTCATGGGGCAAGCTTTCAACATTGCACTTCTTATTTAAGTTGATATCATGATCTTTTGTTTATGGATGCCCACGGTGTGAAATGAATTGGGAATCTTGCAGGGATCATGGAGTTTGTATATGTGTTAGGGAAACGCCTGGGCCGCCAATCTAAGCCATGCATAATTCATGGTGGAAATTTGCAGCATACCCATAGTGGACATTCGACGACGCATCTCAAAATAAAAGCTAAACAAATGGCAAATAAAAGAGATGTCGAGGTGTTCATTGTCTGCTTGTCCTGTCATTTTGATGTGGGCTTGTTCCATGTCATCGGGCATGGAGGTACCCCGTTGGCGGTTCTCGATGATACATATATACTTACAATGACAAGAGCCTTGCTTGGGACTCTAAGTAAAGTAGCATGAGGTTTGGGTACTCGTATTCATGGGACACGAGGTTTTCGACTTATGATTTGTCAAGCATATGCATCATAATTGTTCTCGCATTAACTTTAACCATTCAAGATGCTTATGATGGGGGCAATGAGAGCTCAAAGCTGGTAAGTACCATAATTTTTGAAGGTCTATAAAACTTGCAATGATTGCTTCCCTCCGCGAAGGGCCTTTCTTTTACTTTTATGTTGAGTCACCACCTTCTATCTTTATGCACCATTAAGAGAGCATAGTTGTCATTCTTAGTATAATGTGCATTGTCCCAAAGTTTTCATTGATTGATTCATATTGTTGGTTTCACTTGTTCTCAAATTATTTGTATCTAGTCGCCCTCTTAAACTTGAAGGTGTCCTATGCATTTATGTTTTGCTCTCCATGAAGGACAAGCTAAAAACCACTTGTATGTTTTTCCTTATGATTTGAACACACGTTTGACTTTCATTGTTTCATTTTCATGATCTTTTGTTTGTGTTCATTTTCATGTTATAACATGGTTGCTAAGTCTTTATTGTCAAGATTATATCTTTCATGCCCATGTTTTAAGTTCTTTTGATCCCAGCTCACAAATGCTTACATATATGATCAAAATTGTGTAGGTGCATGTCACCTCAAAAATTATTCTTTTGTTATCACTTACCTACTTGAGGACGAGCAGGAGTTAAGCTTGGGGATGCTTGATACGTCTCCAACGTATCTATAATTTTTGATGCTCCATGCTTGTTTTTACACCATTTGCCTAATGTTTCGTTACACTTAGTGGCACTTTTATGAATTTTCCGGAACTAACCTATTAAGAAGTCACCACAGTGTCAGTTCCCTGTTTTCTGTTGTTTTTGTGTTTCAGAAAAGCTACACAGGAAATATTCTCGGAATTGGACGAAACAAGTTCCTGAAGTCTTATTTTTCCCGGAAGCTTCCAGAGATCCGAAGAGGAGTCAGAGGGGGGCCACAAGGGCCCCACACACCAGGGCGGCGCGGCCCAGCCCCTGGCCGCGCCCCCTATGTGTGAGGTCGCCTCGGTCCACCTATGACGATGCCCCTTCGCCTATAAAGACCCCCCGACGGAAAAAACCTAAGGACCCGATCAATTTTCCAGAACACATCGTGATCCACCGCTGTCGTCGACCCGAAGATCGGGAGGGTCCAGAAGCTCTTCCCGGCACCCTGCCGGAGAGGGGAATCACCACCGGAGGTCTTCTTCATCGCCATGCTTGCTTCCGGAGCGATGAGTGAGTAGTCTACCTTGGACTATGGGTCCATAGCAATAGCTAGATGGTTGTCTTCTCCACCATGTGCTTCATGTTTAGATCTCATGACCTGCCCTACATGATTGAGATCCCCGTTATGTAATTCTACATGTTTGGTTTGTTGGGATCCGATGAATATTGGTGTTATGATTGAGTTGCTATACTGAAATATATCTTATGTTATCTCTATGTTGTTTATGATCTTGCATACTCTCCGTTGTTAGTAGCTATCTTGGCCGAGTAGTTGCTAGTGACCCCAAGAGGGGGTATTTATGCTCGATAGTGGGTTCATGCCTCTATTTAATCTGGGGGAGTGACAGAAACCTCTAAGGTTGTAGATGTGCTGTTGCTACTAGGGGGAAAACAACATTCATATGCTCGAGGGCATATGCTTTGTTTACATTACACACTTTGCATAATGCAATTATCTGTTGTTCACAACTTAATACTCATGGGGTGTTCGGATGATATCCCCGCGAGTGGATTATTAGTCATAGATGCAGTTGGATGGCGGTCTATGTATTTTGTTGTAATGCCCAGAGTAAATCGCATAGTGATCTTCTTGGCATATCACGTTTATCTTTATTCTATCAATTGCCCAACTGTAATTTGTTTACCCAGCATGTGTTATTTATCTTATGGAGAGACACCACTAGTGAACTGTGGACCTCGGTCCTATTTCCATCATATTGCTATCACCTGTTTACTTTACTCGCACTATTTACTTTACTCGCAAACTATTATCACTTTCCACTCGATACGCTCATACCCTTTGTTTCAAGCAAACCGGTGAGATTGACAACCTCATCGCAAGTTGGGAACAAAGTATTTGGTTTTGTGTGTGCAGGTTCCACGTTGCTACTGGCCGAAGACGAGTCAACAAGTATCGTTAAATGGCGCCCTTGTTGGAGTGTTATTAAGCCAGTCCGCATCACCTTCAGTTGTTTGTCTGCTCTTCTCCTGACCGACATACCTTGGTTTCTTACTGAGGGAAAAGACTTGCCGCTGTGCTCATCATACTTTCCGCTTGGAGTTTCCCAACTGCCTGGCCATAATAATAATCAACTACATGCCAGCCATCATGGTGGCAAGGGACACTTCAAGCGTGATTGCCCCAATAAAAAGACCATGATATTTGATGCTTATGGTGGGTACGAGACTGGGGATGATGCTGATCCATTTGACGAAGAACCTGTAGAGGTCAATGAGGACATTTATTATTGTGATGCTTCTCCAAATCCGGTGTTTGTGTGTTCCCCTCAGGTCTTGCAAGTCAGTCCAAGTCTAGATGATCAACGATGCAATTTGTTTCAAACATGGGCTGATGTGAGTGAAGGTAGAGCATGCAAAGTCAGTATTGATGGTGGGAGTTGCAGAAATTTGGATAGTAAAGAGCTTTGTACCAAACTGAAATTGAAGTACTATCCACACCCCAGTCCATATTTCATTCAGTGGTTGAGTGATGCTGGTGAGATGAAAGTTAGCCATATTGTACGTGTGGATTTTCAGATTGGGGCCTATAAAGATACCGTCGAATGTGATGTGGTACCTATGACCGTGTGTCATCTCTTGTTGGTCCGTCCATGGCAATATGATCGTGATGTTTATCATAATGGCAAGGCAAATACATATCAATTCAAATTGCAAAGCAAAGATGTGGTACTGCGACCTATGTCTCCCCAGGCGATTGTTAATGAGTCCCGTCAGAAGACCGAAGTTAATCTTGAGCATGAGCATGAGAGGACACAACAACAAGAACCTGCTTTGATAGTGAATGATCACACATCTTCAGCTGTGGCACACTTCACTACATGCTTTGCTGCCACGGCCCAGCTTTCCAGCCACTTTGCTGCCACGGCAGAGCCACCGTTTCCGACCTCTGCCACGGCAGAGTTTCCTACCTTTTCTCTGCCGCGACACACCTCACTGCCGACGCCTGCCATCATTCCTGCCGTGGCACAAGATGTGGCCAGTTCTCTGCCGTGGCACCACACCGAGCAGACTCCTGTCGAGGCACCATCTCAGGCCAGCCATCCTGCCATGCCAGTGTTGTCTGCCTGTTCTGCTGGAGGAGCTGATGCATTCATATTGATGGCTACCAAGGAGGATTTGAGGGAATTTGGAGATACCCCTTCCGCCATGCCACTAGTGCTGGTGTACAAGGGTGAAATTTTGGTTTCTAATGATATGACCCCTCTCTCTATTGGTGTTTCCTCTGTTTTGCAGGAGTTCCGTGATGTATTTCCGGAGGAGGTACCCGATGGTTTGCCACCATTGCGAGGTATTGAGCATCAAATTGATTTGATCCCAGGAGCTTCCTTGCCTAATCGGGCACCTTACCACACCAACCGCGAAGAGACCAAAGAAATTCAGAAACAAGTACAAGCACTTCTCGATAAAGGGTATATTCGTGTGAGCCTTAGTCCTTGTGTTGTTCCTGTTATTTTAGTGCCTAAGAAAGATGGTACCTGGCGCATGTGTGTTGATTGTCGAGCTATTAATAACATCACTATTCAATATCGTCATCCTATTCCCCGTTTAGAGGACATGTTAGATGAATTGAGTGGTGCTGCTGTTTTCTCTAAGACTGATCTACGTACTGGTTATCATCAGATTAGGATGAAAGAAGGGGACGAGTGGAAAACTGCTTTTAAAATGAAATTTGGTTTATATGAGTGGTTAGTCATGCCTTTTCGTCTCACTAATGCACCTAGTACTTTCATGCGCTTGATGAACCATGTTTTGTGAGATTTTATTGGCAAGTTTGTGGTGGTGTATTTTGATGATATCTTAATCTACAGCCACAATGAATCTGACCATATTGTTCATATTAGACAAGTTTTGCATGTGCTACGTGAGGCTAAATTGTATGGTAATCTTGAGAAGTGCACTTTTTGCAAAGACAAGGTCATATTTCTGGGATATGTTGTTTCTAAGGATGGCGTTGAGGTAGATAATTCTAAAATTGTCGCAATACAAAATTGGCCCACTCCTATGAATGTTAGTCAAATTAGAAGTCTTCTTGGGCTTGCTGGTTTCTATAGACATTTTGTGAAGGATTTTAGTACCATTGTCGCACCTCTGAATGAACTTACTAAGAAAGGTGTTGTTTTTGTGTGGGGGCCAGCCCAAGATAATGCTTTTGATGAGTTGAAAAGATTGCTCACTTCTGCACCTTTACTTGCACTGCCTGATTTTAATAAGCAATTTGAGATTGAGTGTGATGCTAGTGGCATAGGTATTGGTGGCGTGTTAATGCAAGAGGGTCGGCCTATAGCTTATTTCTCTGAGAAGCTTAGTGGTGCTCGTTTGAACTATCATGTGTATGATAGAGAATTATATGCTCTTGTGCGTGTGCTTGAAGTTTGGCAACATTATTTGTAGCCCAAAGAGTTTATTATCCATTCTGATCATGAAGCTTTGAAGTATTTGAAAGCACAATCAAACTTGCATAGGCGACTAGCTAAGTGGGTTGAATTTATTGAGTCTTTTCCTTACATCATTAAACATAAGAAAGGCAAAGACAATGTGGTAGCTGATGCCCTCTCTCGAAAGAACATGTTGTTAACACAGTTGGATGTGAGAGTTCCTGGTTTAGAGAGTTTGTGTGAGTTGTATGCTATTGATCATGATTTTGCTGCCCCATATAAGTTGTGTGCTAATGGGAAAGCTTGGGAAAAATATCATATTCATGATGGGTATTTGTTTCGAGCTAACAAATTGTGTGTTCCAGAATCGTCGGTGCGTTTGCTCTTATTGCAGGAATCCCATGCTAGTGGCTTGATGGGCCATTTTGGGCACGAGAAAACACTTCTCATGCTCGCTGATCATTTTTATTGGCCTAAGATGAGGCGTGATGTGGACAGATTTGTCAAGCGTTGCATTACTTGCAACACATCCAAGTCGAAGTTGAAGCCTCATGGTTTGTATACTCCTCTACCTGCACCTACTACTCCATGGGAAGACATTAGTATGGATTTTGTATTAGGATTGCCTAGAACTAGGAGAGGACATGATTCTACATTTGTGGTAGTGAATCGTTTTTCTAAGATGGCACACTTTATTGCGTGCCACAAGAGCGACGATGCGTCGCATATTGCTAATCTGTTTTTCAGGGACATTGTGAGATTACATGGAGTACCAAGGACAATTGTTTCTGATCATGATGTGAAGTTCATGAGTTACTTTTGGAAGACACTTTGGGGCAAGCTGGGGACAAAGTTACTATTCAGCACTACTTGTCATCCCCAAACTGATGGACAAACAGAGGTGGTGAATCGCACATTATCCCAGTTGTTGCGATCTATGATCAAGAAGAATCTGCGTGTTTGGGAGGATTGTTTGCCACATGTTGAGTTTGCTTATAACAGGGTTGTACACTCTACCACGCAGTTATGTCCTTTTGAGGTGGTCTATGGTTTCAAACCTATAACACCACTTGATTTGTTGCCTTTGCCTATTCAAGAAAGAGAGAACATGGAGGCATCCAAGAGGGCAGAGTTTGTGAAGAAGATACATCTGAAGACAAAAGAAGCTATTGAGAAGAAGGGCAATGACAATGCTAGCCGTGTCAACAAGAAGCGAAAGGAGGTGCTATTTCAGCCAGGAGACATGGTTTGGGTGCATTTTCGCAAGGACAGATTTCCTGAGAAGCGTAAGTCCAAGTTACTCCCACAAGGTGCTGGTCCTTACAAGGTTCTTGCCAAGATCAATGATAATGCATACAAGATAGATTTGCCTGTTGAGGAGTTTGGTGTCAGCAATTCTTTCAATGTGGCTGATTTGACACCGTATGAGGAGGACGATCTTGACGCGTCGAGGTCAATGCCTTTTGAAGGGTGGGAGGATGATGAGGACATCTCTACCATTCTTCCATTAATCACTGAAGATGATGATGCAAAGATTCACGGCACTAATGAGATTAGAATTGGACCCATTACAAGAGCTAGAGCCAAGTTATTAAATCAACAGGTGAACTCCTTCTTAGTTGGTTCTAGAATATTACTTAATGAGAATTTTATACTAGCTAAATCTTTGCATCTATGTTTGATCAGGTTTGAGGAAGGCTATGGAGTTGAAGGAGAAGAGGCAAAGCTGCAGCCAGAGCAAGAAGGAGCCACGACAGGAAAAAGTATTATTTCCTTGCCGTGGCAGAGAACTACCACTGGGTCTGGCGCTAGGGGAGGAGCGGGAGGCATGCGCCAGGGAGAAGTCGAGAACCAAGAGGTGGGGCCTAGCACGGTTGCCCCACGTGGCCAGGTGGGCTGGGCGCACCAGGGCTGAGCCCAACTCGGCTAGGCTCCCCCTCCATATAGCCAGCCACCACCCCCTTGTTTCAGATGAGACCACGTTTTGTTAACACTCTAAATTGGATTGCTCTAAGCATTCATCTTGAATCCTCTGAATTTGTGATTGTGTTTCGCTAGACAAATTCAACTACCGGCTCTAATTAAGTGTTATCTGTCGTTCCACTGGGAATTGGTAGATTGCAAACTGTTCGTGATCCGGGATCGTGGGCACAAGTGTGTGGTGTTGTGAATATCATTGGGTTGAGATCTATTGCATCTGGCAATAGGGGAACAGCCGTTGAGAGTTCGTCAGCTTCGCGCAATTTATCCACTCCACCATCATCATCGACGCCGCTCACTGAGAAGATCGGGCCACCCCATATCAACTTTTGTTCTTAAACTTTTGTTACTTCGAGGAACTCCTTTCGGTAGCTGAGTAGGATTCACCCACCAGTCCGGCCCATGAGACAGCTAACGGGTAAGACAAGAAGATGGTGGAAAAAAGCAACCACGGTAATGTCAAACCCTGTCCCCCGCACCGTCCTGCCTCCCAAGATGTGATCTCATCTTTCCTCTCCCTAACCGACCCTCCCCACCTTGATCCAACCCGCACTAATGGCGTCGCCCCACGCGCCAGCCCGAAGAATAGCAGCCAGCTGGGCTCGAGGCAAGATGCGCGACTGCGCCAGCCAGACATCTCCGGAGAGGATGAGGTGGAGCTCGGCTCCGGCCAACTCCAGCCACCTCCGATTGTCCCCTGCATCTCCGTTGACTAGGGGAGTACCAGGAGCCACCCAACCCTCCCCTGCCACAAAAACTGCCACCCGGCGTGGCGGGAGACAATGGTGTTGCCGCCGCCTCCAACGTGTTCATAAAAATTCTCGAATAGCCTCGGGAAAATCCCAGTACCGTAATTTTATTTGTTATCATGCTCTCTAGCTTGACGGTAATGCGTCGCCTCCACCGGCCATTTTGGTTCCCTTGGAAGGCTCTCCCAGGTGGGAGGAAAGCCTACCCTGCCCATTGAACCGGGGACACTGCTGGTAGCCTCTGAAGAAGTGGCCAGAGAAAATATGCGGGAGGGCGAAGGCGATGGGGACGGAGTTCCTAGGGTTGGGAAGAACTGCGTCGACCCGCGGTCATCCCTGTGTAACATTGTCTCACCGGTGGCCAGCGGAGGATGAGCGGAGGAGCGAGATAGAGGAGAGGGGGCGGTGGAGAGAGGGGACACGTGGGAGTAGGGATCCCCTTCCTGTTTCCCCCCTCTGGTCGGTTTGCGCCAGGGATTCTTGATGAGGGATTTTCCAGACTCTCCAGGCAATTTAGGTCTACGGTTTTTCTCTCCGATGTATATGCTCGATTGACTACAAGTTGCTTCCTTTTCTCACTGTTGTTAGTACAGTTCTTTCAGGTGTGTTTGGTTTGTTCCTGCATTCACTTAGCAGCGATGGATGTTCTTCCGATTTCATGTACTGTCCAAAGCAACACTGTTGAGTTCTGCTCTGATGTGGTTATCAGAGCCTTAATTTGTATTTTTGCAGGTCGGCTGTGGTCTGCTGCACGGCGAGGTGCATCTCTGCAAGGACAGATGCGTGGAACAACAACTGAGCAAGCAGAAAAATAGACATTTTCTGACGGGAGCTCGCCAAAGCATGTTGCTAGAGTGAGTGGAGATGGTGACCTATAGGGAAACTTCACCGGGCGCTGGTACAAACCGCCACCCGCCCACATTTGTCGTTAACTGTTTCAGCACTCCATGTCTCATACATTAGTAGTGTTCTGCAACAAAAAATATGTATCACAAGAATCATGGTTTACATTAGAAAGCTGAAGCCTGAAGGGTCTTATTGATTTGGATATTGCAGCTGCTAACGAGTGAAATATTTTCCTGTGTTTAGATGATATACAGCTCAATATGTTCTTGCTCTTTTTAGTAACTGAACTAAATCTACAATCTATCGCTACTCTCTTGGTCCTCCATATGTAGGCAGTAGGCTGGCCTTTCTGTCAATTCTGGTCCTTAATATGTAGGCAGTAGGTAATATCGTGGATCCGTGCTAATAAATCTTGAAAAAAAATCATCCACATAGTTCTGGAGGTCCTGAACTGGAGTGTAATCGCTATGATTTCTTAGCAATGGTAGCCTATAGGGGGAAGACTGAATTGTATTAAATCAGTTTAGATGTTTGCACCATGGTTGATCTAAAAAGGATGTTCACGCTGTGGTCTTTTGGAGTAGGGTCAGGAGGAAAGGTCTTTCAAAAAAATATTCTTGGTCTCTGGATGTGTACTAATATTGTCTATTGAGTGGCTCAAGTTTTGCAGATCTGGTTTTGCTGGTGGTCTATGTTGACATAGTATTTGATGAACAATTACACTGTGAATGCTAGAATTCATTTGCATTTCACTATTTCTAATATTTGGTCATACCATACTGCCGTTATAAAATATAGATATGTAGCATTTTGGAATTTTATTAAGCCCATATTTCACAAACCCATGCCCTTTGTTCATATTTGTTTGTTTCATGGATATGAAATCTAAGGGTCCGGTAGAACCTATCGATGTTCAGCGGCACGAAGTTTCGTGTAATTTGCCCCTGTCTAGGTTCCATCTTCATGTCGTACTGAGGCGTGGAGGTACTGTTAATTAGCAAGTAATAGTTTGTTTTAAAGACCAAAAAATTCCTTCCATGTTTAATAGTTTACCACTGTGCTTTATACCACATTGGTACCAGCAAAAAAACCAGTGTAATGTGGTGATGTGTTCCTGATGCCTACAGATTTCTTCGACATAGGTGCACATGAGTTAGAAATTACAGGCCATTTAGATAGTATTTTTATCCAAGTTCTTTCATTTGGTAAACCTGAAGTAGCCCCACAACTTTTGTTTATGAACTTCTCTATTCGTTCAGAGCTGAACCTATGCCATTGCAATGTTTTGTGTTTTACTTTTCATTTACAGCTAGATTCGTGCCATTAGTGTGCTACTTTCACAGTCTTTATTATCCACTTTACTGTTTATTTATCGAGTACTAACTGGTGATGCATCATCTGTGTTTGACCCCGCGAGTAAAGACATCCCTTTCCTGTAGTTTATCGAGGTGAGCTTTATTGCTTGCTTGCTGTTTTGTTGGTTATTGGCTATATAGACACTATTCTGCCTGAATTATTGATTTTTTTTTACATTTGGGGCATTTTGATTTTGGTAGGATTAGGAGACAACCACGAAGTGAGGACTTCGAGGAGTTGCCACAAGATCAATGTGCATGCTCTTCCTTTTTGCTGCATCTAATTCTTTCCAAGTTTTGCCCCTCATAAAATATACGAATACTTGTTTGGATGTTGACGTGAACTTATGGTTCACATATTAAAGCTAATTGGTTGTTGGCATTTTTCATTACTACAAGCTGTAAGCATAGTAGCGAGCGGTTGCGCTGAGGGCGTCTGCGATGTGCGCTTTAGCTAGATGTGGATAAAAGGGGATTTTTTATGCATGTCCCCAAATTTCGGTACACTCTCTTTACAGCTCCTGAACTAGCGCACTAGCGCACCTCCTGGAATTAATGATTTAGGATTAGATTGCTTAATTAAAATTAACCATAGGCCATATTATTTTAACACTATAGGCTTATATCCTATGCCATATAGAAACCGCCATGCTATCTATTCCAGCATTCTTTAGCATACAATACCTCTTTGCATATGAGTAAAGTTGATATCGTCTACTAATTAATGATTTGTAGGTTGTATATAACCTGAAACCCGCCCCCAAGATTTACACTTGTAGTATGAATAGTGTAAGGTGATGTAGCGTGGCCTGCACATCACTTCGATGCAAAATCCAAAGGGATATAGAATTCTTCTTTATTATTATATGAAAAAGGTAAAATTGCAGGAGTAAAATAACTGATAGAGTAATTTTGGTTACTTCTAAAGTATGGTTTCATCAGTCTTCTGCTATATTTCAGGCATAGAATCTTGCTCCTATAGATGCGACTGATACGTCTCCAACGTATCTATAATTTTCGATGCTCCATGCTTGTTTTTACACCATTTGCCTACTGTTTCATTACACTTCGTGGCACTTTTATGCATTTTCTGGAACTAACCTATTAACAAGTTGCCACAGTGCCAGTTCCCTGTTTTCTGCTGTTTTTGTGTTTCAGAAGTGATACACAGGAAATATTCTCGGAATTGGACGAAACAAGTTCCTGAAGTCTTATTTTACCCGGAAGCTTCCAGAGATCCGAAGAGGAGTAGGAGAGGGGCCACAGGCCAGGCTCACACATGGGTGGCGCGGCCCAGGCCCTGGCCGCGCCACCATGGTGTGAGGGCGCCTGGGCCCTCTTCTGACATCGCCCTTTCGCCTATAAAGACCCCCCGATGGAAAAAACCTAAGTACCCGATCAATTTTCCAGAAACACATTGCGATCCGCCGCCGTCATCGACCCGAGATCGGGAGGGTCCAGAAGCTCTTCCCGGCACCCTGCCGGAGAGGGGAATCGCCACCGGAGGTCTTCTTCATCGCCATGCTTTCCTCCGGAGCGATGAGTGAGTAGTCTACCTTGGACTATGGGTCCATAGCAGTAGCTAGATGGTTGTCTTCTCCACCATGTGCTTCATGTTTAGATCTCATGAGCTGCCCTACATGATTGAGATCACCGTTATGTAATTCTACATGTTTGGTTTGTTGGGATCCGATGAATATTGGTGTTTATGATTGAGTTGCTGTACTGAATATTATCTTATGTTATCTCTATGTTGTTTATGATCTTGCATGCTCTCCGTTGTTAGTAGCTATCTTGGCCGAGTAGTTGCTAGTGACTCCAAGAGGGGGTATTTATGCTCGATAGTGGGTTCATGCCTCTATTTAACCTGGGGGAGTGACAGAAACCTCTAAGGTTGTAGATGTGCTATTGCTACTAGGGAGAAAACAACATTCATATGCTCAAGGGCATATGCTTTGTTTACATTACACACTTTGCTTAATGCAATTATCTGTTCTTCGCAACTTAATACTTATGGAGTTCTCGGATTGATTCGCCACAAGTGGATTATTAGTCATAGATGCAGTTGGATGGCGGTCTATGTATTTTCTTGTAATGCCCAGAGTAAATCTCATAGTGATCTTCTTGACATATCATGTTTATCTTTATTCTATCAATTGCCCAACTGTAATTTGTTTACCCAGCATGTGTTATTTATCTTATGGAGAGACACCACTAGTGAACTGTGGACCCCGGTCCTATTTCTATCATATTGCTATCACCTGTTTACTTTACTCGCACTGTTTACTTTACTCGCATACTTTTACTGTTTTCCACTCGAGACACTCATAACCTTTGTTTCAAGCAAACCGGTGAGATTGACAACCTCATCGTAAGTTGGGAGCAAAGTACTTGGTTGTGTGTGTGAGGTTTCGTGTTGCAGCTAGCAAGCAAAGCTTGGACGAGGCGCCATATATAAATTGTCCGAAGCTGTCGCAAACTAGCAAGCATCACCTTCAGTCATTTGTCTCTCCTCTCCAAGAACGATAAACCTTGGTTTCTTAACTGAGGGAAAACCAGCTGCTATACTCATCACACCTTCCTCTTGGGGTTCCCAACGGGCTGGTCATTTACCACGCACAAGGACTGACTGTCAACTAGGCAATCAGCGACAACTGCTTAAACTTTGCACAATATCAGAGAATGCTAAACTCATGCTTATTGTTGTTAGATTTTTGCCTATTGCTCTTATACTTTTATAGTTTTGTTCTTTCAAACTCTTCAACTCTACCAATTCCTAGGGTGGTTGGCATTGATATGCCAATTATTCATTCCTGGTAGGCTTAGGTTTTAGATTGCTTTTGCTATCTTTGTTTGCTGAAGAACTGGACAGTACCACCTCTCATCCTGGTTCTCTTGCTTGCAGACTCCTCATGGACCATGTGTCTTTTCTTCTTTACATCAATGAGGATTGTTGATGGCGGCACAGAACTTTCTGAGCCCACTCAGGACTCCAACGGATACCGTCACGCCTCTGCTGGCGGCAGCCTCGCTGCTAGCCTACAGAGCCTGCGTATGGCCAACAACAACTACTACAGAATTCCACGCCCAGTGGAACAAGTTATCTGAGAAGGGCAACTAGTGGGACAAACTATCCGAGAAGGGCAATATAAAGGAAACCAAGGGTGCACCCAATAGTATGCAGACAACCATGGGCAAACACACTCCCACCTACATGTAGTCCAACACTAGAGGACAAGGTGATGGTGAATCTTGATACTGCTATTTTCTTGGAATCTCAGCAAATGGGTGCTGGTGTGGTGTCCTTGTGACCATTGAGGTTTCTTTCTTTCAGCTCTTCGGTGTTCCTTTCAGTGGGTAAGTGACCCTGAGTGGCTGAAGCACGACCAGGTACGCACTGTCTTGTGCCTCTTTGGCTGGCCATTGCGGCATCCTTGGAGCTGATTGTTCAAGGGTGATCTTCAAAATGAATTCGACTAAGGCTGATCGTTCTCAAATGGGTGTTGTCATTCATAACGTTAATAAGATGGCATCAAAGTTTTTAGCTGTGTCTTTTATTCATGTCAATCATATTTGTAATCGGGTGAGTCATGCTTTCGCACTATGTATATATCATCGAGTCAGTGTCGATTTCTAAGGCGCCAAACTTTTTTTGGCCTCTCCTTTGTAATGAGCTGCTGGGTATTTAATCAATGTAATGCATAGCCACAAAGCCTATCCGTTTAGGCAAAACAGTGGGCAAGGCAAACACAAGGCTCGAAGCTGGCCGGTTCGTCTAGTGCATGTTACAGATTGTTTCCGGTGATTCCGACAGTAATTTCTCAGTATTAATCTCCAATTTATGCAGTAATTTCTAAGTAGTAATAACTTAACAAAAATTCATCAACACTGGGTAATTCTCAGACAGTTTTACCGTTACGTTTTACATTAACTGCCTATTGCATCATGAACAATGTGTTTTATAGTATTTTTTAAACGATGATCCTAGCCAGTAATTTTTATATTAATCTTCAACTTACACAACAACTTCGCGCCAATAACTGCTCAACATTAACTTATCAACGCTATGCAATTCCCAGCTGGTAATTTTGTAACAATATTTTTTTTCAAAGGTACATACAGTAATTCGTTGGTACAGATTCTCCGACACAAATCTTCAACGCTAACAATAATACACCGACAACAATTATCCGATAATAATTCTTCAGCGGTTCATAATTCACTGGTGTTAATTTCCCGGCAACACGACCCTGGCTATGCATGAACGCTAGTCTCCACCAGTCATTATTCGATGGTAACTGCTTTCATCTACACTAGCTTCAAGATTTACCTATGGCAACTTTTAAAAACAAAATACTCGATTATTCATCGCTTCTTTTATTCGAAAAAATACCACTGTATTCTTCTACTGATCGCCTCCAATAATTTTCCAACGGTAATTCTTTAGTATTTATTTGTTCACGATCATCCTACAGCGTATACTCCACTATTTGTGGTTTATTTTTTACGGGGAAAATACTAATACGTTCTTCTATGGTACCTTCAGAAAAAATGTGCTTACTCCACCGTTGGTTACCTCTTTTACCCGCGGAAATACAATTTTCTACTTTTTAAGCAATTATTGTATCGTTTGTCGCATCTTTTATCCGGGAAGAAATTACTACAAGTACTTAAAAATGCTTAGTTATTTGTTGTCTCTTTAATTCGATTCATACACTGCTATCTTCTTAAACGTGAATTTCAGCAAAAAAATAATGCAACATTGGTCGCCTCTTTACCATAGAAAAACACTAATGCCTTCTTATATAGTACGGTTGAAAAAATATAGTTACTCCACCACCCACCGCCTTTATTAGCAATAAATGATATTACAATCTACTTTTGTAGGAATGGCTAAAAACATACTTACTCCATCATCTGTCATCTCTTTTCACCTGAGAATATACTACTACCTTCTCCTGTAGCAACTACGGAAACAAAAATACTCTACGTCCACCGCTTCTTTTAGTCAGGGGAAATACTACTATCCTCTCAACGCGCTATCTCTAGAAAATACTTGCTCTGCCATAGGTCGTCTCTTTAAGCTGGCATCCATTGTTCTTCCTCTGGGCATTGCAGTTCCAATACAATGCTACTGTCATACTACCATTTTTTTCATTGTCTTACGATCACCCTCTGATATTTATCATACTACCTTCAGTTTTATCGCGTTCCTCTTTTAACCATTAGATCATGATAAAACGGTCTAAATAGCACCAATAAACACTACGTGTTGTATATTTTTTCACCTCAGATTTTTTTATAGTTCTAGTATAAGATGAATAGTGCATGTTACAGATTGTTTCCGGTGATTCCTGATAGTAATATCTCGGTATTAATCTCCAACGTATGCACTAATTCCCAAGTGGTAATAGCTTAACAATAATTCATCAACACTCGGTAATTCTCGGACAGTTTTACCATTACGTTTTACATTAACAGCCTATTACATCATGAACAGTGTGTTCTACAGTATTTTTTAAATTGATGATCCTGGCCAGTAATTTTTTATATTAATCTTCAACTCACGCAACAATTTTGGGACGGTAATTGCTCCACATTAATTTATCAACGCTATACAATTCCTAGCCAGTAATTTTGCAATAACATTTTTTCAAAGGTGTACATACAGTAATTCATTGATACAAATTCTTCGACACAAATCTTCAACGTCAACAATAATACACCAACAATAATTACCCAGCATATATTCTTTAGCGGTTCATAATTCACTGATGTTAATTTCCGGACATCACGACTCTGGCTATATGCAAGAACAATAGTCTCTATCAGTCATTCGACCGTAACTGCTTTCGTCTACACTAGCTTCAAAAAAATGTCACTATATTCTTCCACTGATCACCTCCAATAATTTTCCAACAGTAATTCTTTAGTATTTATTTATTCACAATCATCCTACGGGGTATACTCCACTATTCGTGGTTTATTTTTCATGGGAAAATACTAATACATTCTTATATGGTACATTTAGAAAAACGTGCTTACTCCACCGTTGGTCACCTCTTTTACCCGTAGAAATACAATTGTCTACTTTTTAAGAAATTATTGTATCGTTTGTCGCATGTTTTATCCAGGAAATGTTGGGGATATACCAAACAGGTATACCAGAAACGTAGTCCTAAACCAGCAAGCCAGGGTGGCCCATGGAGGTGGTATGGCGGATTGCCTACCGGGCGGCCCAGTTACTGGAAAGCTCATTGCGGGTACTGGACGTAGGAGCTTATGGTGGATCCGAAGACAGGCCAATGGCGGGTTGCCTTGTAGTACACGATATTGTATAGGACTTAGTCTAGGACTCCATATTGTATCCGCTCCGGAACCGCCGTGATGCCCACGCCAGGCGCCTTTATAAGCCAGCGTGGAGAAGCCCTCGAGGCAGATAGTCTTAGACATACGGCCAATCGCATAGCAAAACAGCCAATCTCATCATTGTAACCGAGCACTTGTTGCCATATAGTGATTTATAGCAGCACGTAGGGTCTTGCCACCGTTGCGGGATCTAAAGCTGGGTAAACTCGTGGTACCACCGTCCCGGATCGCTCCGTCATGTTCACCCCCTTCCACAAACCGCCATACGCCTACCCCTATGGCAGATCTGTTGACAAAACCACGACAGTTGGCGCCCACCGTGGGGAAAATGCGTGAGGAGCGCGGATCCAGGCGGGATCCGCCTTCGCAGGCATCGGCGACACCGTCGCCATCGGGCATGTCCTCTATGATTCTGGCTTCCCCATCGTCCCAACAGATAACCTCTGTGTGCCGGCTAGAGAAAACCCTGCTCGATTTACCATCATTCCAATCGGAGACATCCACATCTTCATCGGAGAGACGGACCCTACCCCCGCCATGGAAAACAATTTCCGACGAATTGGTATGGCTGAAACCCCCAAACGGACCGCTTTCGAGCTGGATACGGAGGAGGAATCATCTGATCTGGAACTTTCCAAGTTATCTAGATCGGATCTAAAAATTAATCCCACCCAACCCGCCCTAGAGGTGGAGGAAGTGGTGGATGGCTGCTATGAATTCGCCATGAACAATAATCTGGCGTTAGAGACACCGCGGTATTGCCTTGTTGCTTTCGCAGGAACCACTTCGGGATCTGCCTCCAATGGAGAAGACAGCCCAGGTGAATCCATCCTAGAGGCACTTAACGAAAGTGGTGAATTGGATGACTGGGATAGCAAAGGCTATGACTCTGATCACTATGATGCCGCCATGAGAAGAATCGAGGCGGAATTAGCTCAGCAAGAATTAGAAGAGAAGCAAGCAGTCGCCAAGAAGGTGTTCATGGCCAATAAGGGAGATGACGCTGGGCAAGCAACCGGTGATCCGCCTTCTTAGGCAGCCCAGGATGGAGATGCCGGCAAAGAGCAGGGTAACCCGCCTCCAGCCGCTGATCCCACCACGGAACAACTGCCCGAGATTCGTGGCGGACCTAGGCCACTTCAACCCACCATCCCTGTGGTGCACAACCTAGAAGACTTCACGACCCCGATGGACAAGGTCGTCTACGGAACTCTAGGAGATCCAATCACCCCTGTACTATGTCAGACACGTGAACGATCTTGAGCAGAAGAGGCGAGAAATCCTTAAAGAAGCGAAGCGCGTCGAGAAGATGGGCCAAAAGCTGGATGGCGACATTGCTCAGGCTCAAGATACGCTTAAGCGTGCAAGAAACATGGAGGAGAAGTACGCTACTCTCATCCAGAAACAGATAAACAAAGGCGAACACCCATAGCTGGCGCAAAACCTTGAGTTCATCGTGCCAACCACAGAAACACTAGCCAGGATGTACATCAAGAATCCGCCATACATGGACAAGAACCGCGATGAAGTCAGGGCCACTCCAATTGAGAACATTGTGGCCGCAAAGGAGCTATTGGAAAATAACCAAAGCCCGACAGCCCTGGAGACGACGGTAAAACTAATGACCAAAGCATTGGTGCAGCAGGAGAAGGCTACATCATCACGAAAGCTTGAATCTGATGTTGCGCTATGCCGATCTTGATATGGGCATGAAGGAGGAGGTGAAGCCCAATTTCAGGACTCCACCAAGATGAGGGAAGCTCATTGCAGATTGGCACGCCAGGATGACCTACGATATGAGATAATTTAGTCTAAGGTTGTGTCAGCAATTTATATATCTTTTTATGTTATTTCGTGTGTCAGGTCATGTTATGGGCCACTTAGGGTTTTGTGTGTGTTGCGTTTGGGCCTGTCCAAGCCCAATAGTTTTCTGGCCATCTATATAAGGAGGCCAGCCGGTTAGGGTTTAGGGAGTTCAGTTGTTTAGTCAAAAACCATCGTGTGCTCCACCCTGTGTCATCCCTTCAGGGAAATGGCGCTGCCGTGTTATCTAATAAAGATTGATGCGAGGGTTCTTGTGATTATCAAGAATTATCAGGCTCAGGTTTGAGGCGTGGTGATCTTCATCACATTGCTTGCTGGATTCGTTCCTCTTCTTCAGGTGAAGTTCTTCGCGTTATTGGAAGATTTCTATCCAGGTAGACTCGCTGTGAAAGATCGGAACAAAACTCCATAGGATCATCGGCTTGATCCTTATCATGTGGTATCAGATTACTGGGTTGATCACCGCGAGTATCTTCTATTGATTGTTTGATCTGCTTATTGTTCATCATACAAACAGTTGTCAGATTGTGGAGAGATTGGAGTAGATTGGCTGTTGAAGTTTTCAGATTGGATTGTGCATCATCGACAGATTCGATCGAAAGGAATCGAAAAGAAAAGAAATATCGCTGATTGCGTCTAGATCCGATTGAGACTACCGGGAAGTCCTCGCGCTGGAGAAACGCTGTTGCCTCGATCGCTCGTTCCCAGAGTCCCAGCGCTGGATCCCTGGCCGATCGCTGCAAGTAGAAGAAAAAGAGGAGATCGATCTGTGCGGGCGCTGACGATCGAGTCTCCCTGTCCCCGCGCGTGTCTCGCGCCGAAGGCCAGACGAGCTCTGCGCTTGCGCGCCCGCTCGAGCGCCCGGTCGCTGCGAGCGGCCATCGCCCCGCGTGACCGCGCCCCGTCCGGATCTGTCATGGCCCGATCCACCACCGCCAGGGGCTCCAACCGTCGCTCGATCGCTGCTCTTGCGGGGTCTCGATAGCGCCCAGGACCACCAGCCTCGCTCGCGCGCTTCACCACAGAGCCGGTCTGTGGTCGAGCGCGTCCCAGCATCGCAGGTGCGCGTGGATTGTTCTCAGATTGCTGGCTGGTCTGTGAGAAGAAGCAAGGACGGGAAAAGCATAGGTAAAATTGTTTTGCATTAAGGAATCAGTGAAGGCTGGATAAAATAGTAACAAAATGGATTCTTTTCCGGGTGATTATTACGGCTATAAGTGTCACAGTGGCCAGAAATCTAGCGATATTTTCAATGATTATCTTGACCTGCTGAGGGATGGTGTTTTAGCATATGATGAATATGAGATCAATTGGCAACTCACCAACGATGCAACAGCTGAAGAGTTTGAGTCATGGGAACGTCATATGCTAAAGGGTTTTTACAGATGTGCTACCTATGATCACAACATGACTGATTCTACACGCTTGGCTCATGCAGACCGATGCGTGGATGACAGGCTATACAGTTGGTGGCATAAAGCGTTGCGGGAAAAGAGCATTTCCTCTGCAACTTGGGCGAATTTCCAGAAATTTCTGCGAGACTGCTTTATACCTTCTAGCACCGTGGTTCCTTCTCGAAAGCCCATGGTAACTGTAGAAGTAATTAAGCAGCCACCCAAGGTTGTGCATGGGATAGAGGATGTTGGCAAGAGCATAGCTCCTATACCAAAGATCGCGATAGCTGTGACTACTCCTGAGAAGTTGATAGTTGTTCCATTGCCGACAGTTAGCAAGGTGGCAGCCACGAATTCTGAATTGTCAGCGGTTGATGTTGTTAAGGCTGATGTTGTCAAGGATATCGTGGAGGAGGTTGTACCATTGAGTGGGCTGAATATGCAACTCAAAAAAGTACATGATGAGACTTGTATGACAGCGGATAGAGGTCAGCGTTGGAGTCTTTTTCAGACACAGTGCGTGATCAAGGGCAAAGCGTGCAAGCTCATGGTGGATGGTGGTAGCTACTATAATGGCATTAGCAAGGCGGTTGTGGAGGCTTTGAGTTTATCCACATGGCGTATTCCAGAACCAAGGCATGTTGAGTGGGTTAATAGCTGCGGTATGCTGAAGATTACTCACAAGGTGCGTGTGCCATTTATAGTTGATGACTATGTTGATGAGGTGGAATGCGATGTGTTGCCATTGGAGGTATGTGGGATGTTACTTGGACGTCCTTGGCAGTATGATCGTAATGCTATGCATGCTGGGAGAGCAAATACATATTCTTTCGTGCATGATGGCAAATAGCAGACTTTGAAGCCTATGAGAGATGATCAAATCAAGTCCGATGTTGTGTTGGTGGTTCGCAAGGAGAAGTTGTATAAAGCTAAGCCACAACCAAGGCTAGCTAAGGTGCAGCATGAGGAGCATGATGCGAAAGGCATCGATGGTGATCATGTTTCAGCCAAGCCTGTAGATGACAAGCCAGTTGTTCTTGTTAGTGACAAGCCGGTTGAAGTCAAGCCTCTTATTGATGAAGGGAAGGATATGTCAGCATGTGTTCCATGTGTTCCACTTCCAGTTCGTGTTGACATGGGTGTTCAGACCGATGATGGTGGTGCTGATCTTGTTCCGGTGCATATGGTGCCGCGGGTAGTCAGGCACAGTTTTGTGAGAACACCTCGGAAACGTTTTGTTGGAGCAGCAGTACGTGTGCACAAAGGCAAGGATGGACGTGTTCGTCAGTTGTGTGGCCCAGGCATTACTACTTTGCAGGGTCGTGCTAAGCAAGTTCATGTTCAGCAACACAAGATTCTAGCAAGGATTGAGAAGAAGAAGGTGGAGGCGCCTAAGTACAAGTTTATTTGGCGAAGAAAAGAGGTGCAACCACCTAGAGCTGTATCAAGTCGAGCAGGCCAAGAGGGAGGATGTGGTGAGGAAGGCAAGCAAGACTTGAAGACGGCGAATATGCATGGTGCTATTGTTGATATTCCGCGACCCTTTCGAGCAGACCCTCACGCGTTGGGGACAACGCTTTTTGAAGGGGGGAGGATGATATGGGCATGAAGGAGGAGGTGAAGCCCAATTTCAGGACTCCACCAAGATGAGGGAAGCTCATTGCAGATTGGCATGCCAGGACGACCTACGATATGAGATAATTTAGTCTAAGGTTGTGTCGGCAATTTATATATCTTTTTATGTTATTTTGTGTGTCAGGTCATGTTATGGGCCACTTGGGGTTTTGTGTGTGTTGGGTTTGGGCCTGTCCAAGCCCAATAGTTTTCTGGCCATCTATATAAGGAGGCCAGCCGGTTAGGGTTTAGGGAGTTCAGTTGTTTAGTCAAAAACCATCGTGTGCTCCACCCTTTATCATCCCTCCGGGGAAACGGCGCTGCCGTGTTATCTAATAAAGATTGCTGGGAGGGTTCTTGTGATTATCAAGAATTATCAGGCTCAGGTTTGAGGTGTGGTGATCTTCATCACGTTGCTTGCTGGATTCGTTCCTCTTCTTCAGGTGACGTTCTTCGCGTTATTGGAAGATTTCTATCCAGGTAGACTCGCTGTGAAAGATCGGAACAAAACTCCATAGGATCATCGGCTTGATCCTTATCAGATCTAGTACTGCCTCCAAGGCCCGGGGTAATGGCAATCATGGTGCTCGCCCTGATAACGAATCTCATACCGGATGCTTAGAGGCCCGAAGAAGAGAAGCTCGCAACAGGGCAAACATCATCCCAATATCCTCCGATGATAGGCCACATGGCAAAGGCCAACAAAGAAATCCATCACCGCCTCACAAGAACTATCCTGCTTATGGATACCACCAAGACAAGGCCGCCCCCCGCCATAAGTCCAATATGCCGCCACCAAAGTATAAGACATTCGAGATCCCTCAGGGAGGAATTGTCATACGCGACAACGATGGCAAGCTGGGACCGAGTCATGACGCCGGCCGCAGAGATGAGCCACCACAACAAGAAACCAGTCGAGATGGTGGATCCAAGCAAAGGGAGCAATCTCGCCATGACGTCGGTGCGCACCGTAGCGGCGACAAGGATAAGCATCGCTCTTCACGTCACCTCGGTAACAAAGGGCAAGGCTCCCACCGCCATGATGATGATCCAGCTCCATGAAGAGCAGAGGGAAGCCGTCGCAGTTGCAGAGATCCATCACAGGACGTTGAGAGCAAAAGGCGTGACCCTTCACCATCCCCACCAAGCAGCCCCCATGGTAGCAGCGGTGGCGGTGGCGGCCCAGCCAGGTCACGCGCCTCCCAAAAAGATCCACAGGATCAAAAGCCCTACAACGCGCATACCCACTTAAATGAGATCGCCAAGTCTCAGACAGCCTTCTTCCTCGGCCCAGAGTGCTTTGGACAGCGGATCCATGACGAGCCCATCCCACATGGGTTCAAGATCGAGAAAAACATCCGCCAGTACAACGGAGTCGACGGGCCCTTGACTTGGCTACAAGATTACTTCAACTCAGTGCAGTTCACAGGGGGATCACCCAACGTTGTTGTCCGCTACCTGCCCCTAATGCTATCCGGCACAGCGCGACAGTGGATCAATGACTTGGCAGAAAATTCCATCCAAACCTGGTTCGACATGCAGACTGCATTCACTGAAAACTTCAAAGGTACCTACAAGCGACCTCACAATATAGGTCACCTCGAATGGTGTCGACGAGCACACGACGAGACCTCCCAAACTTTCCTCGCACGATGGCTGGATATGAAGAACTCCTGTGAAGGGGTCACTGACGAATCCGCCATCCTCGCGTTCTTCGATAGTTTGGAAAGAGGCCAGCTACTCCGCCATCGCTTGTTACAAGAACGGAACAAAGGGAAACTAACCCTGAACTCCATGATCACCATCACAAGCAACTACGTGGCCGCCGATGACGATGCCCGCGAATCATTGAAGGCTTCCGCCATCCAGAACACTGGAAAGCGGAACAATAGAAACAAATGAAAGAATCCGCCTGAAGAACAGCAAACTCCGGATATGGTGGCCACAACCTTCTCCGACAAAGGACAGAGCAGCCAACGCGGTTGGGGACGCGGTGCCAGCAACGGCCAGCCACGGAGCTCCATAGCTTCCGCTACGGCGCCGTCTGCCCCCGTGTGCTATGACGAGTACCACGACATGCCATGCTTCGCCCATCGGGACACTTCAGGAAAGTGCAATCACACAAATGCACCCGGCAGCAACGGCCTCGTGGCAAAGAGAAAGCAGACAAGGAAAAGGAGTCCAAGGATGGCAGCAATATGGAAGAAGACCATGTGCCCAAACCCGCCGAAAAGGCCAAGGGTGGAACTGGCACGGGTAACCCATACAAGAACACCAAAAAGGGAGCCTTTCACACGTTCCTTGGTCCCCCAACGGCTAAGGCATAGCGAGCCACCATGCGCTCCCTGAATGCCACCATGCCCAAAGTCCGCCAGTACATCCGATGATCTGTGATGCCGGTGCAATGGAGCCGCGATGATCATCCAGAGCACATCCCGGATGGATACTATGCCATGGTGGTTAACCCCCTGATCCAAGGCTATGAGTTCTCCAAGTGTCTGATGGATGGCGGCAGCAGCTTGAATATCATGTACGTGGAAACCCTGACAAAGCTAGGCCTCACCAAAACCCAACTCCGCCATAGTGCTGTCACTTTCTATGGAGTGGTTCCTGGCCGCCAAGCTAGGTCCCTCGGGTCCATTACCCTCAAGGTTGCCTTCGGCGATGAAAATAATTACCGCGAAGAGCCCATAACCTTTGAGGTGGTCCCTTTCAAGAGTACATACCACGTGATCTTCGGCCGCCCTGCCTTCCACAGTTTCCATGCCAGGCCGTGCTACATCTACAACCAGCTGAAGATGTCAGGACCTGATGGCATCATCACCGTTTATGGCAGCTTCAGGAAGGCCAAGGAGTGTGAGGACGGAGAAGCCGCCTTCGTGGAAGCGGTGTTCTGTAGCGAGGAATTCAAGGAAATCCATGCCGCCACAGACCCCGCGGAGATGTCGGCATCCAAGCAAGAAGTTTCTGCCTCCCACCCACCTTCAAGCCTACAGTCGATACAAAGCAGGTGGAACTTGTCGCGGGCGACGCCGCCAAGACCACCTCAATCGGCACAAATCTGTCCTCCAAATAGGAAAGCGCGCTCGTCGAGTTCCTCCATGAGAACTGTGACATCTTCGCATGGCAGCTATTTGACATGACAGGTGTACCCAGGGAACTCCCGAGCATGCCCTACAGATAATCACTGGCTCTAAGCCAGTAAGACAAGCAATGAGACGCTTCGGAGATGAAAAATGTCGCGCCATAGCAAAAGAAATTTCCAAGCTATTCAAAGTAGGCTTCATCAAAGAAGTGATCCATACAAAGTGGGTGGCAAATCCCGTGTTAGTTCCTAAGAAAAACACAAAGGTTCTGTGCATGTGTGTAGATTACATTGGCCTGAACAAAGCGTGTCCAAAAGATCATTTTCCCTTGCCTCGCATTGACCAAGTCATTGACTCGATGGCGGGATCGGAGCTGCTATGTTTCTTAGATGCCTACTCGAGATACCACCAGATCAAGATGAAGGAATCCGACCAGCTTGCTACCTTGTTCGTAACACCTTATGGCACATATTGCTATGTCACAATGTCGTTCGGTCTGAAAAACGCAGGAGCAACGTACCGGCGCACCATGCAAAAGTGCCTGGCGGATCAAATTGGTCACAACATCCATGCCTACGTGGACGATATCGCCGTCATGTCCAAGAAGCAGGACGACCTCATAGCGGATTTGCAAGAGACCTTCAATAATCTAAGGAAATACAACATGATGCTCAACCCCACAAAGTGCGTCTTCAGGGTACCAGCAGGACAATTCCTAGGATTCATCGTCTCCCACCGCGGTATTGAAGTCAACCTGGAGAAGATCAAGGCTATCCTTGACATCTCCCAGCCTAATGACCTGAAGGACGTGCAGCGACTCACAGGCTGCATGGCAGCAGTGAGCAGATTCATCAGTCATCTTGGTGAGAAGGCCTTGCCACTCTACAAGCTGATGAAGAAATCAGACGAATTCGTCTAGACCGACGAGGTAGATGCTGCGCTTAAGGATCTGAAGAGAGTGCTATCCACTTCACCAGTCCTAGAAGCTCCTGAAGACCAGGAGCCCATGTTACCATACATGGCGGCAACCAACAGGGTCGCCAGCATCGTCATCGTGGTAGAATGCAAGGAAGAAGTGTAGGAGTATGGCATCGAGAGACCAGTCTACTACGTCAGCGAGGTCCTGAGGAATCCAAACAGCGCTACCCTCACTACCAGAAGTTGGCATATAGAGTTTTCCTAGCCTCACGCAAGTTACGGCACTACTTCTATGACCACAAGATCACAGTGGTGAGCAAGGCTCCACTGAAGGACATCATCAACAACAGCGACGCAACAGGACGAGTTGCAAAGTGGGGCATCGAACTAGCCTCCTTCGACATCGACTACAAGCCTCGCACCGCCATCAAGTCCCAGGCTTTGGCGGAATTTATGGCGGATTGGAAGGAAGCCCAGGAGACTACGCCAGTCCTAGAACCAGAGAATTGGGTGATGCACTTTGATGGCTCAAAGCTGCTACACGGGTCGGGGGCTGGAGTGACACTCAAATCCCCTAAGGGAGATAATCTCAGCTATGTTCGCCAAATTCACTTCCCCACCACCAACAACATCGCAGAGTATGAAGCGCTGCTGCATGGGCTACGCGTCGCAAAGGAGATTGGCGTACAACACATCAGGTGTTGCGGAGACTCTGACTTTGTCGCTCAGCTGGTGGCTGGCACATACAAGGATCGAAACGAAGTCATGGTGGCCTACAAGGACGAAGTGGACGAGATGGCCAAAAGTTTCCTCGGCTATGACATAAAGCACGTACGACGAGAAGACAACATGGCGACCGACACCCTGTCCAAGCTAGGATCCAGCCGTAAGGCGGTTCCGCCAGGCGTATTCCTTGAGCACCTGCACGTGCCATCGGTCAAGATGGTAGATCCAGAAAACCCGGAACTAGCAAGATCCCCCGTTACGGCGGTTTTGCCATGCAACCCACCATGGGCAGAGCCCTACCTGGAGTATCTGACGACCAAGAAGCTACCTGAGGACGAAGTCCAAAAGAGACAAATCGAACGTAGAGTGAAAGCGTACACCATCATCGATGGCCAGCTCTACAAGCGAAGTACTTCGGGAGTATTTATGAAATGCATATCCCAAGTGGACGGAATCGAAATACTAAGAGAGATCCACGAAGGCGAATGTGGGCATCATGCCGCTGCCAGATCCCTCGTAGCTAAGGCATTTCGCCATGGGTTCTACTGGCCCACCGCCAAGGCGGATGCAGACCACATTGTGGTGCTTTGCCAAGGTTGTCAGATGCATTCCAAGCAAATCCACATGCCCACCACAGCACTGCATACGATCCCTATAACTTGGCCTTTCGCAGTCTGGGGGCTGGACATGGTGGGTCCCCTGAAAATAGCACCTTCGGGATTCACGCACCTACTGGTAGCGGTTGACAAATTCATGAAGTGGGTAGAAGCTAAGCCCATCAGAAAGCATGATGGCAAAACTGCCCTGAAATTTGTCAAGGACATTGTGGTAAGATTTGGCATCCCACATAGCATCATCACCGACAATGGCTCTAACTTGTCTCAGGGAGAAGTTGACGAATACTGCCATCACAACGGGATCCACCTTGACCTTGCATCTATGGCACATCCACAGTCTAATGGCCAAGTTGAAAGAACCAATGGATTAATCCTGTCAGGGATCAAGCCACGCCTAGAAGCACTGCTACATCGAGCAGCTAGAGCCTGGGCAGAGAAGTTGCCATCTGTACTGTAGAGTCTGCGGACCACACCCAATAGATCAACGGGCCTTACCCCTTTCTTCCTAGTCTATGGAGCAGAAGCAATCCTGCCAAGTGATGTCCAGTATGATTCCCCAAGAGTCGAGGCCTATGAGGAGGAAGATGCAGAGAAGTCCAGACAACTATTTGTAGACCTGCTTGAAGAGGAAAGTGACCTAGCAGCCCAGAGATCCGCCATCTACCAGCAGAACCTCCGCCGCTATCATGGCCACTGAGTTCGCAAATGCTCGTTTAAAGAAGGGGACCTAGTGCTACGCCTCAAATAGCAGAAGTCACAAAAGCTATCCCCGCCTTGGGAAGGACCCTTCGTCATCAGCAAAGCTCTACTGAACGGGTCCTACTACCTCATTGATATTTGTGAGCTAGATAAGCGACCCAATAAGAAGCGCAAACAAAGAGACCCTGATGATATCTATGACGAAATAGATCATCCATGGAACATCGCACAGCTACGTCCTTTCTACACTTAGCACTTACCTAAGCTATGTAATAAGCACCTCTATATGATCAAGGAAATAAAGCATCTGGTTCACTCTTGATTTTCTCTGAGTCTTTTACCTCCTTTATTGTTCGTTTAGATCGTATGGAACCTTTGCACAATTGTGCCATGCACTTGTGTCTTTTAAATCTGCCACATGCGGTCCGTGTAGCATATCTGTGTTTTAAATCCCCACCTGATGTTCTTTGTGTGGATTCCCGAGTAGTGACTTTTTGATGATCTAAGCCGCTATCCGCCTAGGTTTTGGACGGTGGCTATTAAGTATCATCGCCCTGGCAGATTGTCCGTGCAAAGATTTCGCCATCTCATGAGAAGTCAAGCACAAAGCGCCAGATGACGGATTACATGGTCCTACGCGTGGATTTTTTTCAAAGTGTTGTTTTTTGGGCATGTTAAACTGCTACAAGTTGCATAAAAATAGGCCTGGCAGTTTTTTCGCACTTAACCATTTCAAAAGACTTGATAAAAACTGTGCAATAGTTCAAAAGCATTTTCTGATCCGCCATAGGCAGATCAGGCACAGTACAAGCACACACATAGTTATTAAAGTTAACTTATAGACCCACTCAGGGGCCGAATTGATGCATTGTTTTTTCTTGCCATAATGCAGGGCATGACTTAGGACTTTGGGGCAGCGAAAGTTGTGTCGTCACCGCAATCTCCACCATCAGCAGCTGCAGAGACAGAAGCGGAAGCTTGGCGTGGTGACCCCGGCAGATCGTATGCTTCGTAGTATACATTCAGCTGAGTGCCTAAGGCACAGAGCTGATCATACCCCAGCACGCTCTGCTGGATGGCGGCTTTGTCCACCGGTGCTCCGTCTTTGCTGCTTTCTGGGATGCCGGAGGTAATCAAGTCCAAGTCCAGCTCAGGGTAGTGGGCCTTTGCCAATGTGAGTGCAGTTCTGGCACCACCCCGAGCTGAAGATTGCTTCCAGTCCACCACCAGTCCAGGCACAAGCAGCAGCTTTTTGGTCAACCCAATGGCAGAGAGGTCGGAGGAACCCGCTATCTGCAGGCTGCCGCATGCCTGACGTCCTACATTGAGAAGGCCATCTAGCTCATTCTTCACGGCGTATGTGGCAATGCGCAGGCATGTGGCGGAATCCACCTCCCCCTGCTCCAGTGTTGCTGTATAGCAGGAACAAATAAAGCGTCATAATCAAAGCAAGATATCAGGCAAACTGCAAAGTATGGAGAACCAAGGTTACCTAGTAGCATCTTCTGGAAGTGGTCAAGGACCTCGTTGAAGCCCCTACGCTGATCTTCAAAATCAACGGCGGCTTGGCAGAGGTCGTCCACCTCCTTCTGCTTTTGGTGGTTCTGGCGCTCCTGGTCCTTGAGCTGCTCTTCAAGGCGGGTGTTTTCGGTCAGGGATTTCTGCAGCTGCGCTTGCAACCCCTCCATCGCAATGGCGTGACCATTTTTCACCCGAGTGGACTCCAGCTTGGCAGCATCTGCATGGCAGAAATAATTGCAGAGTTGATCGACTAGCACAAAGGTACTAAACTTGCAAAAGGCAAAAGAAAGTTACCTCTATTTGTGAGCTGCTCTTGCAAATCCGCCACGAGCAAAATTTTCTCCGCCAGCTCCTTCTCTTGCGAGCTGACGGCCTGGACAAGATCCTCCACAACTTTTTTGTAATTCTGTTAAAACATTGTTATGTGTCAGTCACTCTTAGAGCTTTATGCCGGAGGAGTCCGCCATAACGCTCGGGGGCTACTCATGATGATTTTTAACATTAGTCTTCTTAGAGCATCATGTCGGAGGAATCCGCCATAACGCTCGGGGGCTACTCATGACAATTTTTAATCTTAGTTCTCCTAGAGCTTTATGCCAGATTAGAATCCGCCATAATGCTCGGGGGCTACTCATCGCATCTAAATTTAGTTCTCTAAGAGCACCGCTGCAAGCTAGTGTATAGCGGTGCTTGGGGGCTACATGATGAAAAGTTCCAAGCTAGTTTCTCTTAGAGCACCATGATGGATTGTCTATGTAAATCCGCCATGGCGCTCGGGGGCTATAGGGAATACATACCTCTTTCACGATACTGGTTCTCTGGACAAATGATATGGGGTGGCCCGATCTTCTCGTGAGCGATGCGATGGTGACGATGGCAGCGGATGATTGTCGAGGATAACTTGGTGTCACCGATGAACTCTCCTCGCTTGAACCCTGATGCCAATGTAACAGCTCTCAAACCCTATAGGATATTCACGACTCCACACACTTGCGCACGTAGCCATCGACCACGAAATGGTAGTTTGCAATCTACTGATTCCCAATGGAACAACAGATCACACTAAACTTGCAGCAGTATATCACCAAATCCAGATGAATTGGTGCGGAGGAATTCAGATGAATGCTTACAGCAGTTCAACAAAGTAATCTTTAGTCTAAACATGGTCTAACCCTAATTGAGGGGGTGCCCAGGGCTACTTATAGGTGGCCGGGCGTCCTCAGCAAAGACCTAGCCCAAAACCTGCCTGGTTTGGGCCCAAACTGACTCAGTTCAACTCAAATGGGTACATACCGACCCATACATGGGTTCGGCCTAATTTTAGCATGCAGGCCATGTGTATAGCGCGCCTTAGACGTGTAGACATCTTGTCGTAGGCAGTCCTAGTGCACCATCACGTGCTTGTGCTCATCCAGACTTGATCTCCTTCATGTGGTAATGTCCTCCATGCTTGTGGTGTCGGCCTCCCTCTCCTCCCTCGTGCTCTCTTGTTTGATTACCACGTCGTGCTCCATGTGCTGCATCTCCTTGCTCCCTCGAACCCCTTCTTCTCCAATGAACCTGATCATACATATGAACAAAGACTTAGGCAGTATAAAATTCTCGTTACAATAAATATCAGATTCGGCGTGGAGTGAGTTCACCTGCTGTTGTAACAACTTAGCACGGGCTCGAGTAATTGGTCCAATCCTAATCTCGTCATTGGACTTGTATTGATCAGCAACAATAGGATCATCAATAGTATGTGGAGATGGTTGTGTAGTAGGGATGTCCTCATCATCTCCCCCCCCCTTCAAAAGGCATCAACCTCGACGATCCAAGGTCATCTCCATCATATGGTGATAAATCAGCAACGTTGAAACTGTTGCTAACACCACCAAACTCAGCAATAGGAATATCAATCGAGTAGGCATTATCATTGATCTTTGCAAGCACTCTATAGGGACCAGCACCTCGGGGCCTCAACTTGGAACGCCTAAGCAAAGGAAATCTGTCCTTGCGTAGGTGTACCCATACCATATCGCCGGGCTGAAAAAGAACCTGCTTTCTTGACTTGTTGCGAGCAGCAGTATTCTTCCCTTTCTTCTCAATAGCCTCTCGAGTCTTCTCATGAATTTTCTTCACAAAATCAGCTCTCTTTGATGCCTCCATATTAACTCTCTCATGCAATGGAAGAGGCAACAAATCTAGTGGTGTAATAGGTTTGAAGCCATACACCACCTCAAATGGACAAAGCTGAGTAGTAGAATGTACCGCCCTGTTGTATGCAAACTCCACATGCGGCAAACAATCTTTCCACTCCCGCAGATTTTTCTTGATCATTGTCCTCAACAACTGTGACAAAGTTCTATTCACCGCCTCGGTTTGGCTGTCAGTCTGGGGATGACATGTAGTGCTGAACAGCAACTTTGTTCCCAGCTTTCCCCATAAGGTCTTCCAGAAGTAGCTCATGAACTTGACATCCCTGTTAGAAACAATAGTCTTGGGCACTCCATGCAAACGTACAATATCCCTGATAAACAGGTTAGCCACATGCGACGCATCGTCGCTCTTATGACATGCAATAAAGTGTGCCATCTTAGAGAATCTATCCACTACCACAAATATAGAATCATGACCATGTTTAGTTTTTGGCAATCCTAGCACAAAATCCATACTAATATCTTCCCACGGTGTAATAGGTGCAGGTAGTACAAACTGTGAGGCTTCAGCTTAGACTTGGATGTGTTGCACACAATGCAGCACCGCACATACCTGTCCACATCACGCCTCATCCTGGGCCAAAAGAAGTGATCAGCTAGCATGAGTAATGTCTTCTCACGCCCAAAGTGACCCATCAAACCTCCAGCATGTGATTCCTGCAATAAGAGCGAACGCAAAGACGACTCCGGAACACATAGTTTGTTAGCTTGAAATAGAAACCCATCATGTCTGTGATATTTTTCCCAGGCGTTTTTCAAAGCACACAAACGGTATGGTTCAGCAAAATCATGATCAGTTGCATAAAGCTCACAAATACTCTCTAAACCAGGAATATTAATATCAAGTTGTGTCAATAACATATTCTTCCTAGATAGAGCATCAGCAACCACATTATCTTTTCCCTTCTTATGTTTAATGATGTACGAAAAAGATTCAATAAACTCAACCCACTTAGCGAGACGCCTATGCAGGTTGGATTGTGCTTTCAAATATTTCAAAGCTTCATGATCAGAATGTATGATAAATTCTTTTGGCCACAAATAATGTTGCCAAACCTCAAGAACTCTAACAAGTGCATACAATTCTTTATCATAAACAGGATAATTCAGTCTAGCACCAGAAAATTTCTCTGAAAAATAAGCAATAGGACGTCCCTCTTGCATCAAAACGCCACCTATGCCTATACCACTAGCATCACATTCAACTTCAAATTGCTTTGGAAAATCAGGCAATGCAAGTAAAGGTGCAGAAGTAAGCAAACGTTTTAATTCATCAAATTCATGATCTTGGGCTGCGCCCCACACAAAAGGAACACCTTTCTTTGTTAACTCATTTAATGGTGCAGCAATAGTACTAAAGTCTTTCACAAAACGGTGATAGAAACCAGCAAGACCGTGAAAACTTCGTACTTGACTAACATTCATGGGAATAGGCCAATCTTGAATAGCAGCAATTTTAGATTCATCTACCTCTACTCCATGCTTAGAAACAACATAACCCAGAAATATGACCTTATCTTTTGCAAATGTGCACTTCACAAGATTAGCATACAATTTATTATCACGCAGCACTTGCAAAACTTGTCTAATATGAGCTCAGTGTTTAGTTTCATTGCGGCTGTAAATAAGTATGTCATCAAAATATACAACTACAAAACGACCAATGAACTCTCTCAAAACATGATTCATTAAGAGCATGAATGTACTAGGTGCATTAGTAAGACCAAAAGGCATGACTAGTTTTGAAAGCAGTTTTCCATTCATCTCCTTCTTTCATGCGAATTTGATGGTAACCACTATGCAAATCAATTTTAGAGAAAATAGCAGCACCACTCAATTCATCTAACATATCCTCGAGACGGGGAATAGGGTGACGATATCGAATAGTAATGTTGTTTATAGCTCTACAATGTACGCACATGCGCCATGTACCATCTTTCTTAGGCACCAAAATCACAGGAACAGCACAAGGACTAAGAGAGACACGAATGTACCCTTTATCCAGAAGACCTTGCACTTGTGCTTGTATCTCCTTCGTTTCGTCGGGGTTGGTCCTGTAGGGGGCGCGGTTGGGCAGGGAGGCACCAGGGATCAATTCGATCTGGTGCTCAATGCCTTGTAATGGTGGCAGCCCAGTAGGTACCTCCGCCGGAAAAATGTCATCGAAGTCCTGCAAAATAGTTGAGACACCAAGAGAAACAGGTTGCATATCGTTAGAAACTAAGACCTCGCCCTTGTACATGAGAACAAGAGGCATGGCTATAGGATCCTCACTAAATTCTCTCATGTCTTCTTTGGTGGCTAAAACTAACAAGTTGGGCACTCTCTCACTTTCATTATATCACTCACGGCTGTTACATGATCTCATGGAGGTGGCTATTCGAGTTTCACTTCAGTCTTCTGACGAGATTTATTAACAATTTGCTGCGGTGACATAGGCAGTAGGTTGATTTTCTTGCCCTTGAACTCCAAGTGATAAGTATTGGCTCGACCATTGTGTTGCACATGTCGATCATAGAGCCATGGCCGACCCAACAAGAGATGACAAACCGTCATAGGAACCACATCAAAATCAATAGAATCCTTGTATGGCCCTATCTCAAAGTTCACACGTACCATGTAGTTTACCTTCATCTCACCATTGTCACTTAACCACTAAATATAATATGGGTTAGGATTAGGTAAATATTTCAAGCCCAGCTTGGCACATAACTCCTTACTTGCGAGGTTGCGGCAACTTCCGCCATCAATGATCACCTTGTAAGCTTTATTGGGACCAACTAGTGCCTTGGTTTGAAACAGGTTGCAGCGATGAGAATCAATATTGGGCTGCACACTCAACGTACGTGGAGAGACAACAATAATAGAAGAAGAATCAGCATAAGCATCTTCACCTTCATCATCAGAACCAGACAGATCAGCATCGTCTCCGGTCTCATATCCGTTCTCAGTAACCACTATCACTTTGTTGTTGGGACAATCTCTTTTAAAGTGTCCCTTGCCTCCACACATATGACATACTTTCTCACTATGACGAGTCACGGAGGCACTCGAACCAAAACTACCGGCTGGTGTGGTAGCGAGACACCTGGACTGAGCTCCAGAGGTCGCTGGCCTAGTGGACGAGGAGGGGCGAGTATGAATCCCCTAAGTGGCGCTGGGGCAGGGCTAGAAGGCGCCCTGGCAGTGTATCGACTAGTAGGTGAAAGCGAGATTTTTGTTGCGCCTCTTCAGCAAGCTGTGCCTCATCCTCCATAGCATGGTGAAGCAACTGATTCATATCATTGTAAGTATGATGCTGGACGATGTTCTTGATAGGAAGTCTGAGTCCGTGCAAAAACCGTTGCATAGTCATCTGAATAGACTCTTGAACTTGCGATCACTGCATCAACAGTTCCATCTCCTTGTAATAAGCATCAACTGTCAAAACTCCTTGCTTCATCTGTGTCAATCTATCAAAAACTGAACGCAAATAATTGGTGGGGACAAAACGAGCCTGCATGATTTCCTTCACCTCTCTCCATTGCAAAACAGGAAGCTCATGAGCTGCTCGTTGTTGTTTTAGAATATTATCCCACCAACGCAGGGCATAACCATCAAATTCTGAGGATGCAAGTTTGATCTTCTTATCTTCAGTGTAAGCATGCAAACGCCACAGCGTGTCGATCTTGAGCTCCCAAGTGAGGTAATCCTCCACATCACCTTCACCATCAAATCTGGGTATCGAGAACTTTTGCTTCCCCAGAAAATCATCCTCAGCAGGTATTACACGTCGGGCACCAAGGACAGGTGGGGGCCGACCATGTTGTCCAAGACCACGCCCACGAGCATTGGGGCCCAGTAGATTGGCATTGTCATGGACACTGTCATCATCAGCAAAGTTAGCAGCAGGCTGCACAAGCGGTGGTACAATGGGCTGACGCAGCTCCGCTAGGGATTGGTTCAACTGATCAATGATGTGCTGGAAAGTAGTGAACTGAGCTTGCATAGCTTGAACAGTATCTGCGGTGCCTTGCACTTTGAACAGGAGTTGTTGATGTGCATTCACAGCGTCGGTAGTCGAACGATCCAACACCCCCTCCAGATGAGTGCGCAGTTCAACAAAGTCTATCCAAACCACAGGTGTATCCCCATCTTTTTCCTGCATCACATCATAACCACTAGTAGACATGATTAGTAGATTAGTGCATGAAATCAAAAAAAACGTGTGGTGCCTCTCACAACTCACTCAAAAACTGACAAGAAAAGGTAATCTTAGCGTTCCAAAGTGAATAGTAGTGCTACCAGAACAAAGTATCAAGCTCGTGCACAGATATGATGAAGTGAATACCGAGGGTATAAGAGCAATCACACAACAAACCAGGAATATATGGTGGAGCTGTAGGTATGGTATCCTAAGTACACTGCAAATAAGTCCTAGTGCTGATCGTATGACAAGACCCACGAAACACACATGGTGGAGATAAGCGAGGCAAAGCAACTCTGAAAAAGAGCTCAAGAGATATAAGTGACAACGCACAATAGCTCGTGTTGCAATGCACAAGAGAGACGCTAGCACTGGCTCGATGAACAGGCACAAGATTGCGCACACGGCAGCAGCCTGATGAGCATGAAATAGCTAGTCTCGTATGGTAAGCTCCTAACACGATGCTTTAGACAGGCTGTAGCTAAAGCGATCAAAATCGTGTAGAAGGAACACTATGTGGACACAGTGGTAACACGTTGTCGCTGCAGAGAAAACGATGAAAAACGTGTCGCGGCAGAGATATACGACGCCAGAAACGCACGGCAGCGCGATGGCGACGCGAAACAGACGGAAGGCCGAAGTAGTTTGTCTCTTTTGTTTTTTTGAATATAGGTGCGGCGTGTACTGCACAGAAAGTTGCAGTATACATCCCCAATTTTTTTTTGCTCTTTTTTAACTAAATTGAAACTTGGGCCAAACTGAGTCGGCCCGAACTGACGCGAGACCGCAAATGAGTATGTGGTCGGGCGAGCGCTGCCCGGCGCTAGCGATGCGAGCGGGACGCTCGACCACAGAAGGTGGTCTGAGGTCGGGCGAGGGGAATCGCGGGGCGTTGTATTTCCTATTTTTTGAAACTAGCGATCGGATATGCCACAAGGGAATAGCTCAAGGCGATCGGTGCCGTGACCCGTGGACAAGCTGGACTCCCAGATGGATCCGATCTGCACATCGATGCCCTCGCTCTTTGTTGTTGTTTTTTGACTTTTGCGATCGGATCACTGATCGATTGCTTCCACGAATAGGCCGCAGAACCAGGGAAGAAGGCGACGATCAACGAGACTTCAAACGAGATCCAAACTCAAAACTAAGATGCAGAAAAGATCAAGGATCCTAGACTCCTACGAATTGGAAGAAAAGATACGCGAAACACGATCAGCGAGTAAAACTCAATACGGTGCAATCTAGGCTATGGCAAAACTAAGAACCCTATTTTTTAGGCTTTTTCTGGATAGGACTGAAAATAAAAACGAATTGTGGGGGTGGAATTGTGGACGCTCACCGAGTAAACCATGGAAATCTGATACCAAGATGATATGGGGTGGCCCGATCTTCTCGTGAGCAATGCGATGGTGATGATGGCAGCGGATGATTGTCGGGGATAACTTGGTGTCACCGATGAACTCTCCTCGCTTAAACCCTGATGCCAATGCAATAGCTCTCAAACCCTGTAGGATATTCATGACTCCACACACTTGCGCACGTAGCCGTCGACCATGAAATGGTAGTTTGCAATCTACTGATTCCCAATGGAACAACAGATCACACTAAACTTGCAGCAGTATATCACCAAATCCAGATGAATTGGTGCGGAGGAATTCAGATGAATGCTTACAGCAGTTCAACGAAGTAATCTTTAGTCTAAACGTGGTCTAACCCTAATTGAGGGGGCACCCATGGCTACTTATAGGTGGGCGGGCGTCCTCAGCAAAGACCTGGCCCAAAACCTGCCTGGTTTGGGCCCAAACTAACTCGGTTCGACTCAAATGGGTACATACCGACCCATACATGGGTTCGGCCTAATTTTAGCACGCAGGCCATGTGTGTAGCACGCCTTAGACGTGTAGACATCTTGTCGCAGACGGTCCTAGTGCGCCATCACGTGCTTGTGCTCATCCAGACTTGATCTCCTTCACGTGGTGATGTCCTCCATGCTTGTGGCGCCGGCCTCCCTCTCCTCCCTCGCGCTCTCTTGTTTGATCACCACGTCGTGCTCCATGTGATGCATCTCCTTGCTCCCTCGAACCCCTTCTTCTCCAATGAACCTGATCATACATATGAACAAAGACTTAGGCAGTATAAAATTCTCATTACAATAAATATCAGATTCAGCGAGGAGTGAGTTCACCTGTTGTTGTAACAACTTAGCATGGGCTCGAGTAATTGGTCCAATCCTAATCTCTTCATTGGACTTGTCTTGATCAGCAACAATAGGATCATCAATAGTAGGTGGAGATGGTTGTGTAGTAGGGATGTCCTCATCAACAAATGATGACATAGCGGAAGTAAGATGGTTGCTAGCCTCCTCTTGCAAACCATCAAGATGGAAAAGAGCATCTGCCTTTTTCTTCCATTTTGCAGCATCTCCAGCTCATGTTGCCATCCCGACTGTTTTTTCGCCGAAAGTCACCTTCTTAGGACCCCTCGCAGGTTTGGTAGCAGGCATGGCATCCTTAGCCAAAGCTTCAGCCATTTTGCTAGCTTTTGGGGCAGAAGTTGTTTGGTGGATGGGAGCATCAGGTGTTGGCGGAATAATTGCAGGAGATGGTTTTGCTTTTAAAGGTTTCTGACCAGCAATTTTCCTCCTCCTATGTGTAAAAACCAGATTAGAATGGGTCAAGATAAAGATGGAGGGAACTTAAGAGATTGGCGTGCTTACTTACTATCGGGCAACTTGATGGTAGCGATGGATTCAGGTACGGTCTCCAGATGGCCACGTAATACCGGTGATGGATGGCGGGAGATAAACCTTTTACCCAAACCGTGCATACGTCCGCCCGAGCCACGAACCCTGCGGCGTACAGTTGCTACAGGTTCTTCCGCTACAGGCTCCCCTTGAGAAGGTCTAGCATCTTCCGCTATCGGCGATGACTTGCGTCTTTTTGGAGAGGAGGATGTCTCCTCTTCGTCATCAGTGAGCTCCTTCGATCGAGGATAGTGGACGAGGCAACTCAACTCAGAAGGGGTAAGAGTGGAAATCTGCAAAAAGAATACAAGTAAGAGTCAAAGAAGTATATAGAAATGGCAGAACGAGGAATCACTCACCTCTAGACAGTTGTCGTTCTCATACATTGGGATCTTTAACTCCAACTTTTCATCTCGCCCGACCTTGATGATGTTGCGGATCCGATGCTCAATCTACTCGGAAGATAATTCTTCTTTGGTATAGCATTGGGGATCGTCGATTCCGCTATACTGGCACATCAGGCCCCGGCAGTATTGGATTGGTTGGATCCGTCGTGAGACCCAGCAGTAGATGGTGTCTGCACCTGTCAAGCCAGAAAATACAAGTTTGGAAATCCGTCGTGAGCAAAGCTGACATTCATCGTCCATGGTGAAATCATCCATAACACCCCAGCTATCTTGCTCCTTGGCGGGACCATCAACAAAAGACCTCAGGCCAAACTTCCTTTCAGGAGGTGGCCTGGTAGAAGATAGATCCCCGCCATCCCTTTGCAGAGTCATGAGGTTTGATATATGGGTATGATTTCCCGCTACGAGGAACAAATGAGATGGATCAGCAGTTGCAAAGATCTCCATTTGGATCTTGATTATGGCAGATGTTGAAATACAAGCGGAATAAGTCTGTGGGGATAAATACCCAGAAATCCCTCGCACAGTGCTACAAATCCTGCTATTATAGTGAAGCTATTTGGAGCGATGTGATATAGCTGTAACCTATAATGCCGGAGCATGCTCTTGAGGAAGTAGGATGGCGGAAGGCTGAGACCCCGATCAATGTGGGACTTCGGCATCACAATTTCCTTTTTTGAAGGAGCCGGTGTAGCGGAATTAGGGTCAACTCGATTTGAGATTACCTTAGCCGCTATCAACCCTTCTTGCTCCAGTGAGGACAAGATCTCCTCGTCTAAATTACAAGGGTCCCAGCTGCCTCCCGATGTTTCGGGGATGATGGATTCCGAGTCCGTCGACCTTGCTGAGTTCCCAGTAGCTTAGGATGTCGTGGCATGGTGTGATGAAGTCTCGGGATCCATGGCGGCGAGAGGGGTGGCGGATATGATGTCCAAAATCTCGAGTGACGAAGATGATGAAGCCAGCTTGTGGCGATAAAATCATGACGCCGGCCGTGAGTATTCCGGCCGGAGGCTCGCCGGAGATTGCGGAGCTCTCGCAGCGGCGCTGAGGAGAGAGAATGCAAGGGATGGAAATGAGGTGAGGAATGGCGCAGGCTCACCGGCCGGGGTATATATAGGCCCCGGGCCTCGAGATTCGTGCCCTCCATCCACATCGTTCATCCTAAATTCGCAAACCCTAGATTCATGACGCGTGTCCATGGGTTAAACGGTAATCTTTACCAATGGTGCTTATACCACGAATCTTACCCTAGAAGGAACTACGTGGCTAAATTTACGGTGGATTTTGTGGTAAGATCCAATGGATCCCAGAAATCTCGCTCAGCAGAAACTACGTCGCACAATCCGCCATGTTTAGCGGATTGGGACATGAAGATAAGAGGAACGTCAAGAACCGCCATCAAGACATGTGAAGAAGACGAGCTATGGCGGATAACTTTATCAAAAAATTAAGCATAGCGGAGAAAGGTGGTGATCTTGAAGTTCCCTGGGGGCAACTGTTGAGGATATACCAAACAGGTATACCAGCGACGTAGTCCTAAACCAGCAAGCCAGGGTGGCCCATGGAGGTGGTATGGCGGATTGCCTACCGGGCGGCCCAGTTACTAGAAAGCCCATGGCGGGTACTGGACGTAGGAGCTTATGGCGGATCCGAAGACAGGCCCATGGCTGGTTGCCTTGTAGTACACAACATTGTATAGGACTTAGTCTAGGACTCCATATTGTATCCGCTCCGGAACTGCCGTGATGCCCACGCCAGGCGCCTTTATAAGCCAGCATGGAGAAGCCCTCGAGGCAGATAGTCTTAGACATACGGCCAATCGCATAGCAAAACAGCCAACCTCATCATTGTAACCGAGCACTTGTTGCCATATAGTGATTTATAGCAACACGTAGGGTCTCGCCACCGTTGCGGGATCTGAAGCTGGGTAAACTTGTACTACCACCATCCCGGATCGCTCCGTCGTGTTCACCCCCTTCCATAAACCGACATACACCTACCCCTATGACAGATCTGTTGACGAAACCACGACAAGAAATTACCAGAAGTACTTAAAAATGCTTAGTTATTTGTTGTCTCTTTAATTCGATGCATACACTACTATATCTTCTTCTACGTGAATTTCAGCAAAAATTAATCCAACATTCGTCGCCTCTTTTACCATAGAAAAAATATTATGCTCTTCTTTTCTAGGAATGCCTAAAAACATACATACTCCACCATCTGTCATCACTTTTCACCCAAGAATACACTACCTTCTCCTTCCGTAGCAACTCCGAAAATAAAAATACTCCACGTCCGCCGCCTATTTTAGTCAAGGGAAATACTACTATCCTCTCTACGTGCTAACTCTAGAAAATATTTGCTCCTTCGCTATCTTTAGAAAATACTTGCTCCGCCAAAGGTCGTCTCTTTAAGCCGGCATGCATTGTTCTCCCTCTAGACATTGCAGCTCCATTACAATTCTACTACCATACTACCATTTTTTCCATTGTCCTATGATCACCCGCTGATATTTGTCGTACTACATTCGTTTTTATCGCCTCATGTTCACTTTGCACGCAGGAATAATATAGTTTTTAACTATGATTTCACATTACCACTTTACATTACTTCAACCGTGCTTCCACACTAGCGCTTCTACGATACTTCAATAACTCACATATTGTAGTACTTCTACAATAGTTTAAGAAATAGTGTTGCATCCAAGGGCACCGCGTGTCACCACACCAAGCTTTCCTAGTATGTATGTATATGGAGAAATCGAAACTTGGATACAGGAGAGGAAGTTTAAGAGAGGCGACCTGGCACTTTTTCTCTAACCCAGTTTGCCTTGTACAGTCAGTAGAGAAGAGTAGGAAAGAAGAAGACGGACTGGGTTTGGAGGATAATTTGCATGATTCAGCGACACGAACTGGGTTTAGATTCAAAATATGTTCACTTTCAAATTTCATGTTCAAATTCGGAAAAAATGTTCAAGCTCAAATTTGTTCAGATTCAAATTTGTTCAAAACTCGAATTTGTTCAAACTCAATTTTGTTCAGATTTGAATTTGTTCAAACTCGATTTTGTTGAGATTCGAATTTGTTCAAACTTGATTTTGTTCAAACGCAGATTTTTGAATTGAACATTTTTTGAATTTGAACAGATTTTTGAATATTAACAGATTTTCAAATTTGAACAGATTTTAAATTTGAACATATTTCGAATTTGAACAGATTTTAGAATTTAAATTTCTTCCAGTTTTGAAAAGATTTCGAATTTAACAAAACTTGAAAAGATTTTAGAACATATTTCGAATCTGAACAGTTTTTTGAATTTAAATTTCTTCCAGTTTTGAAAAGATTTCGAATTTAACAAAACTTGAAAAGATTTTAGAACATATTTCGAATCTGAACAGTTTTTTGAATTTGAACAGATTTTTGAATATTAACAGATTTTCAAATTTGAACAGATTTTAAATTTGAACATATTTCGAATCTGAACAGATTTTAGAATTTAAATTTCTTCCAGTTTTGAAAAGAACAAGCCCGCGATCCCTGCTGTGGCATCATCGTCGTCCGCTCCGGCGAAACGATGCCCCGACCTCCCGGTGGGCAGCAAGAATAAGCTCAAAGTGTCACCTGCTGCACCAGGTCCGAGCCCCCAAGCGGAAAGTAAAAACCCTTATACATATTGTCGAGTTGACCCAAAGAACCCGACCTATGGCCTCATGTTCTGGGTTCAGAGGGTCATAACCCAAAAGATTTTCGTCGCCTTGTGTCTTCTATGCGTAGAACCGCCGTAGTTGCTCTGCATTCCATGGGTTACTCTCGTCTTTCCCTGTTTTCTTGTCTTGTAGTCGATAGGCTCCTCCTGGTATTACTTCTGTCACGATGTAGGGTCCTACCCATGGGGATTCCAATTTTCCATGACCATCTTGCTTAAGTCGTAGAACTAGATCTCCCACCACGAAAGACCGTGGACGAACTTGACTACTGTGGTAGTTTCGTAGATTTTGCTGATATTGAGTAGCTCTGGCTAGTGCTACGTCCCTTGCCTCGTCGAGTGCATCAACATCGTCCTGAAGTGCTTCTGTGGAAGTTGTCTCATCATATGCCGCGATTCTTGGAGCTTCATGAGTTATTTCGACTAGAAGCACGGCTTCTGCGCCATGGACCAGGAAGAAGGGCGTTTCTTGAGTAGCTACATTGGGTGTAGTTCGGAGACTCCATAGTACAGAGGGTAGCTCATCTACCCAAGCGTGCTTGGCTTTCTCGAGGGGTGCTAACAGCCTTTTCTTTATCCCGTTGCATATTAAGCCATTATCTTTCTCGACTTGCCCATTTGTTTTTGGATGCGCCGCAGATGCAAATTTCAATTTAATTCCCAAACTTTCATAGTAATTCTTGAACTCCTTCGATGTGAAGTTTGTCCCATTGTCTGTGATGATACTGTGCGGTACTCCAAAGCGAAAAACTATTGACTTGATGAAATTGATTGCCGCTATGGAATCTTGGGTTGTCACGGGGGCTGCCTCTACCCACTTGGTAAATTTGTTGACTGCTACCAGCATATAAACATGCCCTCCTGGCCAAGATTTGTGCAGTTTTCCCACCATGTCAAGACCCCATTGTGCGAAGGGCCAGGATAATGGTATTGGTTGCAACTCCGCTGCTGGCGCGTGTGGTCGAGATGCGAAACGTTGACAAGCCTCGCACTTTCTCACTATGTCTTTCGCGTCCTCAATGGCTGTTAGCCAGTAAAATCCTGCACGAAAGGCATTGGCTGCAATGGCTCTGCTGCTAGCGTGATGTCCACATACCCCTGCGTGGATGTCCTTTAAGATTTCTTGCCCTTCTTGAGGAGTAACGCACCGTTGCAAGACGCCTGTTATACTTCTCTTGTATAATTTTCCTTGCAACACGACGAAAGCCTTGGATCATCGTATTATCCTTTTCGCTTGTACTGTATCTTCGGGTAGTGTTTTGTTTACCATGTAAGCCAAGTATGGTTGCATCTAGGTTTCCTCGATCATCATGACTTCTTCGGGTTCAGTTGTCCCTCTATTACCAACCCCCGAGCCTGTTGCTTGGTGCTGGACTTGTTCTCCTATAGTCGAGACTTTGTCACTTTTTATTGATCTTTCTATGATTTCCTCCCAAAATACTCCTTGCGGTACGGGTAAACACTGGGATCCGATGTTTGCCAGATTGTCGGCTTCCTCATTACTAGCTCTACTGACGTGCGAAACTTCGCATCCATCGAATGTTCCCTCAAGATAGTAGTATAAGTTTCTGTATGCTGTCATGTTGTCGCTGATACCATCGCACGTGTTCATCACTTGTTGGACGACGAGATTCGAGTCTCCAAATATTTTTAGTCGAGTTGCTCCGCATGCTTTGGCCATTTTCATCCCATGAAGCAGCGCCTCGTATTCGGCTTCATTATTAGAAGCTTGGGGAAAACTCATCCTTAGCACATACTTCAACTTGTCGCCTTGTGGTGATATCAGAACTACTCCTGCTCATGCGCCTTGGACTCTTTTTGAACCATCGAAGTACATTGTCCATACGCTTGATAGATCTGGCGGTCTTGTACTTTGTAACTCCAGCCACTCTGCTGTGAAATCTGGTAAAACTTGTGACTTGATCGCCTTTCGCTTTTCATACGTGATGTCCAGGGGTGATAACTCAATTCCCCATAGGGAGACACGTCATGTTGCTGAAGGGTTATTCAATATATTGGATAGCGGTGCTTCGTTGATCACTATGATTGGGTGCACCGCAAAATATTGTCGTAGTTTTCGTGCTGTTGTGAACACACTGTACGCAAGTTTCTGGTAGTGCGGGTACCTTTGCTTTGTTGGAGATAGTACCTCGTTGACGAAATATACTGGCCGCTGGACTCCCTGAGCTTTTCCTTCCTCGCTTCTTTCGACTACTAATACTGTGCTCACCACTTGATGTGTTGCTGCAATATATAGTAGTAATGGCTCCTTTTCCTTTGGTGCGACCAACACAGGTGGAGTGGAAAGCACTTTTTTCAATTGTGCAAAGGCTATGTCCGCTTCTTCCGTCCACTCGAATTTATCGTCTGACTTTTTCATCAATGCATAAAAAGGAAGTGATTTTTCTCCTAGCCTTGCCACGACGCGTCCTGCGAGCTTCTGTACGTCGTGCAGCTTTGTTGGTTTCCCCATCGTTAGTATTTCTTGGATCTTCTCTGGATTTGCCTCTATTCCTCTTGCGGATACTAGGAATCCCAGGAGTTGCCCTGCAGATACCCCAAAAGAACACTTTGTCGGGTTAAGCTTGAGCTTGTACCTGTTTAAGTTGTCGAAGGTTTCTGCTAGATCACTGATTAGTGACTCTTCTTTTCTTGTGGTGATAACCACGTCGTCAATGTAGACTTGAATGTTTCGCCCTATTTGACTTCCGAGGCAATTTTGCATCATCCTTTGGTAGGTTGCTCCTGCATTTTTTAGACCGAAAGGCATGACTTGGTAGCAGAACACGCCGTATGGTGTTATGAAAGTTGTTTTTTCCTCATCTTCTTTCTTCAATTTGATATGGTTGTAGCCAGAATATGCGTCTAGGAAGGAAAGCCTTGCGCACCCCGCTATTGAGTCAATAATTTGATCAATGCGAGGTAGAGGGAAGGGATCCTTTGGACAGTGCTTGTTGAGAGACGTATAGTCGACACACACTCTTTGTATGTTTGTATTTTTCTTGGGGACTATAACTGGATTAGATACCCAAGTCGACGTTTTTATTTATCGGATGAACCCTGTGTTTTCCAGCCTATGTAGCTCGGATGCTATTGCTTTCCTTTTGGGTTCATCAAATCTTCTCAATGGTTGTTTAAATGGCTTTGCTTTGGGATCGACGTTTAGTGCGTGCTCGACGAGTTCCCTGGGAACCCCTGGCATGTCTGAAGGACACCAGACGAAGATTTCCCAGCGCTCACGGAGGAACTCGACGAGCGCGCTTTCCTATGCAGGATCCAAGTTTACTGCTATAGAGGTGGTCTTGTTCGGGTCCGTGGGGTGGACCTAGATTTTCTTCGAGTCTTGAGTTGCATCGAAAGCCTGATCTGGCAGGGATCGTCCGACGTCGGGTAGTACATTGTGGTCAGTTTCGCCTTTCAGTCTTGCGTACTCTGCTGTCATGCCAAAAGTTTGTGCGAGCCTATTGAATTCTTTGTCACAAGTGTTGGATACTTCAAAGCTGCCTTGTACCGTGATCGTTCCTTTGGGTCCTGGGATTTTGAGCGTGAGATATGCGTAGTGAGGTACTGCCATGAATTTTGCAAATGCTGGGCGCCCTAGGATTGCATGATACTGTGAAGGCCAGTCCATGACTTCGAACTCTAGCTTCTCTCTGCGATAATTGTTGCTATTGCCGAAGCAAACGTCGAGTTCTATTTTTCCAAGAGGGTAATTTACGCTTCCTGGTACTATTCCGTGGAAAGAACAATCTGTTGGCTTTAGACTTTCCAGTGAAATGCACATTGCCCTCAGAGTTCTTGCGTATATTAGGTTTATGCCGCTTCTTGCGTCCATGAATACTCTCCCGATGTCGTATCCCCCTATTTGCGCCTTTAGTACCATTGGTGCGTGCCCTGGCCTGGGAACTTTCCTCGGGTGGTCTGCTCTGCTAAATCTGACTGGTTGATCGGACCACTGCAAGTACTCTGTAGTAGCTGGTGGTGATGATATTGCCAAGTTGACCTGTCTAGATATGCTCTTCCTCTCTTTCTTCGACTTTGGTACTGGTTGGATTATTGCTGATATATATACTTTTGACTCCAGCTGTTTTGCGAGTCGTTGCATTTGATATCCTTGACTCATGCTTTTTCCTCCCTGTCGTGCTCCTTGGCTTGAATCCATGGAATTTTGCAACCTTAAGAAGGTTCTACAATCCTTCATCTGGTGGTTGGAAACTCTTTTCCCATCTAGGTACGCATAATGGATGCGACAAGGACCATATAGCATGTCTTCTGCCGAAGGACCCGAGTACCTTGGTTTCTCTTTTCCCCTACTATCTCTCGTTTGAAACTCTTTGTTTTCATAGCCTTCCTCGTTCCTTTCATCATATCCCGCGGCTATCTGATTTTGCCTTCCGTGGTTGTCGTCATTGCGGTATCTTCGCCTTTGCCTACTTGTTTTGTCGACTTCTGGTGAACGCCCCCTTTTATTATTATACGCATCTTCTCCATCAGCAAATCTGTTGGCTACTTCCATTAGTTCTAACACTGTCCTTGGCTTTATTCTCCCTACCTCCTCTACGAGGTCTGAACGACAAAGTCCGGCCAAAAAGGCGTCTATTGCTCTTTCGTCGGAGACGTCCTCTGCAGAGTTTTTGATGACACTCCAGCGATGTATGTAAGAGCGCAGAGTTTCGTCTCTCCTCTGCATGCATGACTTAACTTCTTCCAATGACGCTGGTCGTTTGTATGTTGAGCGAAAATTTCTTGCGAATTGGTTCTCTAGTTCTCCCCAACTTCTGATGGAATTGTTGGGTAGAGTATTTAACCAGGACCGTGCTGCGCCAGTGAGGTGTAACTGCAAACTTTGCATTGCCATTGCTCTTGTTCCTCCGAGTATTTGTACTGCTTGCAGGTAGTCTGATAACCATAGAGTGGGTTCTTGCGACCCGTCATATTTTTCTTGATCGTGCGACAACTTGAATCCTTTGGGTACTCGCGTTTTCCGAACCCTGCGGGTAAAGCATAACACGCCCATCTCTTTTTCGTTGTCTTCGTAATTTTCTTCCCTCCACGCATAACGTGGGTTGTTTACTCTTGCTTGTGCTATTATGTTCCTTGCATCCTCCTTCCTCTTTTGGCGTTTCTCATCTTTTGAAGACTCGCTAGTTTCGTTCCGCGAGGCTTTGCGCTCGACCTCTTCTTTTCGCCTTTCCCTATGACGTGTCGCCTTTTTCTCTGGAAGATTTCCCCTTAGCTTGTCTTCTACCAACCCGAGGCTTCGTATCGCAGCTTGATGCATGTGTCCCCGCGGGTCCCCAGGCTTTGGTTGTGTTGTTAGTAGGTATGCCTGTGCTGCTACCAATGCTGCTTCTGGTGTTTCTTGCACAAATTCTTCTTCCTCCTCTGGTGGGTTCGCGCTTTGGCTTTTCGCATAGCTTTCTTCTATTATTCGTGCTGTTGTCCTCCTGCTGTGCTTCGGGTCTCTGTGCCTCTCCATGCTAGACTCTGATGAATCGCTATATTCATCCCAATATCCTCCACTTAATGTGCTGTTGTAATCTAGGTTTCTCATAAACATGTCTCTTTCCTCCCTTAACTTCTTTCTGCGCTGATGTAGCATGTATTGATATCTCATTAGAACTTCTCTTCTCGAATCTGCGGGTACATCTGTCCCGTGGTTGATAGCTGACATGATCATTCTCCACTCTCCTGTGGAGACATGGACTTTCTCCTTCTCCTTCTTGCCGTTGCTCCTTAACTTGTCGACTTGCATGTTGACCTCTTTGTTGTCTGCGTGGTTATTTTCTTCTGCTGCTTCAGTGATAATGACGCACAACTGGCGTATACTTCTGGAGATGCCGCTGCTCCTGCTGGCGAAATCCCTTGAACTATCGTGTGACTTGTCCATTGTTACTTCCATGTTGGGCTCTCCCCGAGTTTCGTCGAATTCCTTGAGTTTCTCTTGTAGATTTCCTGTTGCTGCTGGGCTGACCGGCGAGTTTGCCTCGCTAGAAGAGCCTACAGATGATCTAGACTTGGCGATTATTTCGGTTTTATTTGTCGACGGACCCGATTTCGCCGGATCCAAAAGACAAGTTGAACCCAAAGGTCCAACATAGAAGCTCAGACTTCCGATTGTCAACTCCATCTTTTGATTTTCGTCGACTTCTGGACTGCTGCTGGCTAAAAGTGAAAAAGCCGTCGAATTCATGATTCCAACGCCCAGAGTCCCCACGATCGGCGCCAATTGATGAGGGTTAACTCGACAAATGTCCTAGATGAAGGACTTAGGATCTGGGAGATAGGGCGTCGGATGAACTCGAAGGTAAAATCAGTCAAACAAAGTGTCTATCGAAAGTAAACGTGGGTATGAACCTGGCTTGCTTTCAATCTGTCCCCCACCGTCATCTCCTGGCCCCTATATATAGGTGGCCAGGTCTCAAGGACCGGGAGGGATCCGATACAGATTACAATATCGACATACGACATGAACTCGTATTTCGACTAGTATTACAACTGGGTCTAGCTTAACGGGCCTCAGGGGTACTCAACTGTCAGGCTCTATTATCTATACCCTTATCAGATATCAACAAAAGAGTGAACAAATATTTGGCCGCGGAGCAAATCAATATTATATGAGGAACAAAAACTTAGTCCGGGGAACAAAATCCCAACTAGAAAACAAAAACAAAAATTTATCATCCACAGAACAAACCACGACTGTAAAGGGAACAATAGTTAGTGATGCAGAAAAAATCAAGATTGCATAAAGAACACAAATTTAGTTTGTGAAACAAATCACGACTGTAAAAAGGAACAAAAATGTAGTGCAGGCGGAAGAAATCATGAGTTCTGATACAACCAAAAAATTGCTATCCATGGAACGAATCATGACATTCAGAGGAATAAGAATTTGAATCTTGAAGAACAAATTTATAACTCGTGGAACAAAATTTATAACTCATGGAACAAAATTTATAACTCAATGAACAGCACGGGTACAAAGAAGAACACTTCTTAGACTAAGTGGAAAATAATCATGAAAAAAATAACATGACCATTTTTTAAAACTAAATGAAATTAAAAATTGAATCATCGAAACTATTGAAGCATGTTTTTTAAAGGAATAGGGGTAAAATAATTAAAGAAAAAGTGATAAAGAGTACAAGAAAAAATCAAAAAGTAAAAAATAAAATAGAAAAAAAAGAATAGAACTAAATGCAACACGTGCATGAAAAGGTGAAACATAGTCGTGGTTTGCTTCGTGGAAGAAAATTCCAATTGCACATGGAACAACGACAATAGGTGGAATAAAACTATAGCGTTTGAGTAACAAGTATCGCCTCGACATGGAACAAAAATTACAATACACAAAAATCACACCGCGGGGAAAAAATGATAGCGTGCAAAAATAAATCGAATGAACACACCAAACAAAACAACTACATGGAGCGAACCATGACGATGGGTGCAAACAAGAATATGAAACTCGTGGAACGAAACATGGGTTCAAAAGAAACCATTTGTTGACTGGAAACAAAAAACAAAAAACATGAAAGAAAGATAAACTCTTTTAAAGCTAAATGGAACAAAAAAGAATCATGGGAAACATATAAACACGGTTTTTAAAGGAAAAAGTAGAAATTGAAATAAAAGGGTGAAAAAAGAAAAGAATATAAGAAGGAAATAATAATTAAAAGAAAATAGAGATAAAAGACATATGAAGAAAAACGAAAAAAGAAAAAAAGAACCAGAAGCATACGCATAGGCACTCCTAGGTTGCTACGTACGGGTGTTGCTTCGTACTACTACTGACAACAAAGGACGGCTGGCATCGAAGGAAGGCGAAATACAAGGTGAACAGGCCGGCCCACGATCGAGAATCTTAAGCGAAACGAAGCTCTATGGCGCGCGTGCGCTAGGGAATCGTTTCCCCCTATAGGCGCGCCCTCTAAGGCCTCGTTCGTTTAATTCCTTAGGCCTCGTTCGTTTAATCCCTTAAAGGCCTGGATTGGCCTGGATTGCATCGCTGTCTTGGTTTTCTAGCCCGGTGATGCTTTTTTTCCAACCCAGCACGTTTTTTGTCTTCGTTTACACCCGGGGGTGATTATTCGCCCCGCTTATCCCGCCCATCTCCACTGATTCCATCTGGAAAAAAATCATCCCCAATCGACGTCTGGACGAATTTCCACGAAGCGATGTGTGTTGAGTGCATTCAGTCTACGGATGGTGGAACAGCATAGCAGGGATTAACCGAACCACTGAAATTTACAAAGAATTTTGGGGGAATGGATTAATAGGGGTCAATTGGGATCGGGTGAAGCGACGGGATCAACCAAATCCCTCCCTGGATTGGTTCCAGGTCTGGATTCTTTCCCAACAAAACGAACAGGGCCTTAAAGGCCTGGATTGCATCGCTGTCTTGGTTTTCTAGCCCGGTGATGCATGCCCCAAAAGTATTCCTTTATTAAAAGCTTCTGAAACAAAACCAAACAAAAAGGCCCTAAAAATCTAAAATGCATGTAAATGAATTTGTTCACGGTTTACCAAATTGTCCATAGTAAGTAAATTTACACGTACAACCGAGGGACTTGAAAATTAGCACCAGAACCTGGAGAAGGGATCTTTTCTGTGACAGCTACGTCAACTGCCATGCAAATTCAGCCGAGTTACAGGGATGAGGGCACTGCTACCAAGTTCAGTGAATGGTAACAAACATGACAAGCGCCCAAAACACACATTTAAGCTAGCCTTCTCATGCTATAGCTGCGATATAAGTATATAAGAGTTAGTATCATAATGGTAGTCAAATGACTAGATATAATTGTCACGAAAATGCAGCAAAAATGAAAGAAAAAAGAGTTCTCTACACATCCAAGACTTCTATAAATGTTTTCTCCAAGCGAAATCAACAATGATAATTTGGATACAAATTCAAAAAATTCATATAGTTCAAACCTGTAAGTTTAGTTGAATACTTAGATAAACATTTTAGGAGACCTAGAACATATGTAAAATATATGACCTATCAAATTGTTTCACCTGATCCGAACCAACCTGTAACAAGTGGATGCTAGCTCAAATTTTTCAGACCCATTGATAATTGCAAACCTCTGGCCTTACTCAAATGACTAGATAAACATTCTAGGAAACTTGCAGCAAATGTAAAAGAATTTGAGAATTCTCTACAACATTCAAGACTTTTTCCCTGACCGAATCAAAATATCACAATGGATGATACTTCAAAATTTTCATGGAGTTCAAACTTCTGGTCTAAGCCCCTGACTAACATATTAGGAGAGTTTATGCTAATTCAAAATTTTCATAGAGTGAAAGGCTCAGTCGAATGATTAGATTAACATTCTATACATTCAAGGTTAATTGTAATTCAAAATTTCACAAGGATCTACTGTTATATGTTTGAACCTCTCGCCTTAATATTAGTACGTACCACAGCCTCATTCTAGGTTGGAAGTGCTGAAATCGGCAACTGATTATGAAATGATCCATTCGACAGTTCATGTCCCTCCAGTGGCCTTTTCTTTGACAGCTCCAGGGATGTTGCTTCCAAAATACCTACAAAAGGACAAGATTTATTATTGCACTGAATAAATAGAGTGAAGCAAACATAACTTTTTGGTGACTGAAACAGACAGTTAAAGAATTAGACTATTCTGAAAACGGACAAGGAAATGTGGTATAATTTGCACAGTATAGTTCTGACAGAGACTGTAGAGTTCAGTAATGGATATAAAAAGGACAAGACCACAAAACTCACCAAATCCCAAAATCACAGAACAAAACAGAAAGCCCAAAAGGGAGAAATCCATTTTGTACAATATCTCCAAAATAATTATGCAACCTGTTGAAACCATCAAGTGCCTTGGAGAAGAGAAGACCAGATGCAATCTGCTAGACAGTGAATAAAAATAGAGTAAATAGGACTTAAATAAATAGGTGCTTCATCACTTATGTTCAAATAATGCAAATGCTAGAAATAACACGTAACTCAAGAGTCATTACAAAATGGAAATACTGGTTTTATATGGTTATTTCTCATGAAGACATTTCAAGGGATAACAAGTTCCAGAAAATAATATGTTGTGTGTCGAGCTGACATTAAGGCAAGAACTAACTATGCAAATAAAATACTATAAGAAACTGAAGAAAGAATTTGGGCTATTTAATAAAATCTAATCAAAATTTATCTTTTCTTCTTTTTCAAGAAAAGTCTTACTTTTCCTCAGCAACATTGTCAACATAAAATATAAGCACCATTCCAAACAATACAGTACTCATGTATGCCCAGCTTGGAAATTGTAGTTTAACTATTCTGTTGGATGCTGAACCCTGCAATCAACGAAACAACTCTGACTACATATCAAACAAAAAGGATGAAAAAGCATCCAAACGACAGGAAATATTGCATACTAGAGCATAAAAATGTGCACTCACTAGAATTGTATCCCACATAGCAAATGGAAAAAGAAAACATGTAGCAGAAGCAACAGTTATTGCATGAAGCCGTCTTTTAAGTTGATTCTGAAGAGGAATGAAGTGATGGTGATTATCAATTCACATAAAACTTGTGTAAGCATAAATTAGACAAGATAAATGGAAGGTCTTAATCTTTAATGATAGAAGGTTGCTGTAATTTAGAGTACCTTGAGAGAGACTCGCCGAGCTAATACTCTCCTCAAAGCAGACAAAATTCCAGCAGTAATTGGCACAACCATTTCTTTCATTCCAGTAATTTGTGTAGTCTTCTCTAGCGATTCACTTCCAAAGCTATCTGTATGAAGTCAAGGATTTCCAATACCATTCGCATGTCCAAAATTCGGAAAGACACTGACCTACAATTTTAAGCAAGTTTTAACCGGGAAAAACTGTGTAATTATGCAGAGTATGCCGTTTCAGGTCAGATTGTTGCAGCCGGATACATAGTGGTGAATTTGTTCTTGTAGCCCAACCATTTGATAACAGATAGTAAGCTAGCAGCATACCAGCAAGCCCTCCAATCTACAAGGCCAAGGAAAACATAGCATGTTTTAGCAAATTCAGCTGTAGATGAGAGCAAGAATTATCCAGTAACCTAACTGCACAAACGAGATTTTAACTTAAAGAAAACACAAGTTGCTCACGCGAATGTTCACACACACAGGCTTGCATGCACAATCATCTGTAAACTTATGCTGAAATATCTTTCAACCAAAGCAAGATGGACTAATGATGACAGATTTGCTATGTTTTTTTTAGGGAAGATTTACTATGTGTTTGTGCATATCAGCATTTTATGCTGAAAATTTTGGCCAGATTTCTGCATAAAAGTTAACCCCCTCAAAATGAATAGCAGTCATTAGCGAGTACACAATCATCTAGGTCAGGGTGCCACCTATATAGAAATCGGTCCAAACAGGGATAGTATTCAGATTCTTGGTTAGTTATGCACAACAGCTTATAATCAGAAAAACTGAATTACATGAAGATATCAACAACTTGCCTTTTTCCATATATTAACCTTCCTTCCATATAAAGCAGCAGAGAGAACTCCAAGAACAGCACCTGCATACTCCGTCAGCAGAGCACTGGATTCAACAAGAGAAAAAATGCAGCTTAGTAGGGAAATGCTTTAATTAATATTAACGAAGACAATGGAGAATAGTTGGAAATGAGTTAATTTCTTACTTCTTACAAGAGCTAAGTGCAAATCATGCTAACTTTTGTCCTCAACTATCCATTCAACATGCCGAGGATAACCATATGTTGGATCTATAAGACACTACGCAACTAAGGAGCTAGAGCCATATTCTCCAAGGACATAGATCTAATAAATACATTCATTTTCTTGACTCAAAGTATCGTGTGCATGATTGTGTGTTGACGGGGGTTTTGCACCAGGCACCAGATACTCCCTTTTACATCCTTACACCATAAAACACACATCAATGAGCTAAGAGATACTTACAGTAGTGGTCCACAAGCAAGAAGTCCTTTACCCCACAACACGAAGTATAATGCCAGAATTCCTCCATTGATAACTGTAGGAATGACCTAAAATAAGCCATGCAGAAAGAAATAAAAAGCATGAACGAACATAATCTCAAGAAAGAGAATATGTACACACACCTGTGAGTTGGGGAGAGGCCGACCTTTCCATGGCTTCTGTAAGACTAAGAAGATGACTGAAGCTGGTACAAGGCAACTGAAGATAAAGCCAACTATTGAATCCCCACTACTGGATAGGTAGCTATATAACGAGTACACAGACCAAATTCTAACGAAGTTTCCCAAAATATTAATTACTTGCAATGGTGTTGACCTGCACAAGAGTAATGAATCATCACTGTTTGGTCAATCAAATATGTTATATATGCTAAGCTAAAGTAAACTATAATATAAGCACAACAGTTGGGTAATTTAGGGTCTGTTTGTTTGGGCTTTTGCTGGCTTTCCACTAGAATAAGCAGGTAAAAGGAACCAAAAGGCTGGCTTCGCTGTAAGCTTTTCCGAAGCCATCATCCGAAACACACAGGCGAGTGAAAGCACCTGTTGAGGTGCTTCCCGCAGCTTTTAATTTAAGACCCAAATCAGTACATACCCTTACCCATTTCGTTTGCGTTATTTACCACACACACTGACACCGAGCTCATGTTCTTTTATCCCACGGCTGATTCCCGCCGTGTGTCCCACCCGTTGCCGCCTGTTTCCGCCTGACTCCCGCTGTTATTGGTTGTGCATGCCGCGCGACTGCCACCAAACCAAAGGCGTTGCGCACCACACACACTCCTGCATGCAATTGATTGTGTGCCGCTGCTATTTGCCTGCTTGCTGATGATGCCCACTACTACCAGCTGGTGCCCACATTTTCTTGAACGTGACAGAACTCGCATGCGCTCAACGTGTGGAGGCGTTGTATTTTTAAATATTTGGTTTGTATACCATGTGTATTTCATGGTATAAATTTGATGTTTAGCGCAACGGTACAAATAAATCAAGAAAATGACACGTTCTCATGTCTTGGGGGTATTTCAGACAATTACTCAACATACAGCTAGGTATGCTAGACAGCCAGCCAAGTCTCCAAACAGTGAAACTCAGAACATCAGCTTTCCCACCATAGCAGCACAGCCAGCTCAAACAAACAAGCCCTTAAGCATCTAAAATCTGAAATGGCGGAAACAACTCTATGTTGAGCCCCTGGGCATCTTTGTTATAGCTCGTCTCTCTCAAACTTATGAATAATATTTGATAATTTAAAAGAAGAGCACATTATTTGGATATTCAAAGGAAATGTACTATAGCAATATCAAGGTTCAAGGAAGCGCCACTACAACAGATGCAATTTTTGCCAACAGCCATACTATATACCAACAGCCCTCACACATAAAATAAAGGACCCTCATAGGGCGCAAACGTCCCAATTTTAGGGGAAATTTTCATGTGGTCCCTGGCAACTTCCATGTTTTTCTTTTTTTCAGATCTGGCATCACCGTTTGCGTCCAAAAACTGACGGCGAGGGGGCATCGGGCCGCGGTGCGACTTAGGACATGTTCGCCCGAGATCTTTTGGGAAAATAAAACATTGGCCAATAGTCATGTTGGTGAATGCATGAAGAAGTGTACTATCGTAGATGACTATATTTGCAGTACTAGTGTCAGCAATGTTGTCTATAGGTGAGCCTAACAACTAAGGTGAAACAACATATAAGATGCGATAGGTACTTCAAGCACGATGGGTGTAGTCTTTGGTCACTTGGACCTCCACACCCACTTATATATATAGCCAAGTTAGCCTTACATCTTCACTTACACACTAGAACAATCTAGACTCTAGCAGGACAGCACAGATTCCAACACTGCCCTAGAATACTCTAGAGTACTACTACTATACTAATCATACTCTAACACTCTCCTAGAATACTCTAGACTCCACTAGAGTACTACTACACTAACTCAAGCTCCAACACTCCCCCTCAAGATGGATGATAGATGTCTATCATTCCCATCTTGTCACAAGCTGAACTACACTCTTTTACACCTAAGCCTTTAGTTAGACAATCGGCTATTTGTCCTCCTGAATTTACATGATTTATCCTGATTATACCTTCATCCAATTTCTCCTTAATGAAGAAGCGATCAATCTCCACATGCTTGGTTCTGTCATGCTGGACCGGATTACTTGCCATGCAAATGGCTGACTTGTTGTCACACCATATGTTCAGTGGCCCTTTCCTCAACACTTTAAGTTCTGATAAAAGATTTCTCACCCACAACATCTCACTTAGTCCTTGTGACATAGCTCTATACTCAGCTTCAGCTGTTGACCTTGACACCACTGATTGCTTCTTACTTCGCCATGATACAAGGTTCCCGCCAACAAAAACACAATAGCCTGAAGTTGACCTTCTATCATCAAGGCAGCTAGCCCAATCAGCATCACTATAACCATCCACATTTAGGTGGCCATTTTTCCTAAACCACAGTCCTTTCCCAGGACTACCCTTCAAATATCGCAAGATCCGATAAACAGCCTCCAAGTGCTCACTTCTAGGATCATGCATGTATCGACTTACCACACTTACTGCATAGGAAATATCAGGCCTTGTATGGCACAAATATAGAAGGCGTCCAACAAGTTTCTGGTAGCTCTGCCTATCCACTGTATCTCCCGCATCTGCACATAGTTTGTGATTTTGGTCAATAGGTGTTGATGCGGCCCTACACCCAAGCATACCTGTGTCACTAAGCAAGTCCAGGACATATTTCCTTTGAGAAAGAACTACCCCTTTAGGAGATCTGGCAACTTCAATACCAAGAAAGTATTTTAGTTGGCCAAGATCTTTCACCTCAAACTCCTTGCTTAGGTTCTTCTTCAGTCGTGATATCTCCACCTCATTGTCTCCCGTGATAATGATATCGTCCACATATACCGCAAGAATTGCAATTCGACATTCTGAGTGTTTGTAGAACAATGTATGATCTCCATTGCATTGCTTATATCCCATGTCACATACGGCATGTCTGAACCTATCAAACCATGCACGCGGTGATTGCTTCAGGCCGTACAAGGATTTTCTTAGTTTGCATACCTTTCCTGATGTCTTAGGAGTGGAGAAACCCGGTGGGATCTCCATGTACACCTCCTCCTGTAAATCTCCATGCAAGAATGCATTCTTGACATCCAGCTGATGCATAGGCCACCCAAAGTTAGTTGCACAAGAGACTAGGATCCTCACCGTGTTCATCTTCGCCACCGGCGCAAATGTCTCATCATAGTCAATCCCATATGTTTGACTATATCCTCTAGCAACTAATCGTGCTTTGTACCTTTCAATTTTCCCTTCTGGATTTTGCTTCACGGTGTAGATCCATTTACAACCAACAGCCCTCTTTCCTGTTGGAAGAGGTACGAGTTCCCAAGTTTTATTATTTTCGAGTGCATTCAACTCCTCTCTCATGGCCTCGTGCCACTTCGGGTCTTGTTTTGTTGCTTTCCAATCTCTCGGGATCATCACAGATTGCAATGATGCAATGAATGCCCTGTAGCTCGGAGATAGAGATGTATATGACACATAATTAGCTATGTCATGCTCATCACTATACCTTTCTAGAGGCTTCCCTGCTCGAATTCCTTTCCTCAAAGCAATGGGCCAGTCCATTGAGTCACTTGTATTAGATGGAGTTGGTGTGGTGCATATCTCCCCATCAGGCAATTCAACAATTTCGACACCTCTTGGAGCAGGTTGCTCCCCTCATGTTGTGATTGCCTCCTCGTATACACCTTTAAATTTTCTTCCTCGTTCGGCTTTCTCCATCTCTCTTCAACCATTGGTCGTCTCCTTGTATACACCTTCAAATCGTCTTCCTCATTCGGCTTTCTCCACCTCTCTTCACTTGTAGGACATGGGATTGAATCAACCATGACTCTCAATGGTTCGTTTCTATTAGTGCTCAACACTTCACTCTCCCCCTCTCGACTAGCCTCACTTGTGCTAGGAGAGTCGAAGTCAAACAATGAGCTAAGATCGGTCTTCTCTCCATAGAACGGCTCAGACTCTCTAAATGTCACATCCATGCTCACAAATGTCCGTCGCTCGATGGGACTCCAACACTTGTAGCCCTTTTGTCCAGATGGGTAACCTATGAAAATGCACTTCATAGCTCGTGGATCTAACTTTCCCATAGAGGGTCTATGATCCCTAACGAAGCAAGTGCATCCAAAAACTTTTAGCGGAACAACAAACTTATTCTCCCCTAGAAGCATTTCACATGGTGTCTTCATCCCAATTACTCTAGATGGTGTGCGATTGATGAGATATGTAGCTGTCATTACAGCTTCACTCCACAAAAATTTGGGCACATTCATTGTGTACATTAGCGACCTAGCCACCTCCAAGATATGACGATTTTTCCTTTCTGCCACTCCATTCTAGGGAGGTGTATCTGGACAAGAAGTTTGATGCAATATGCCTTGTGTTGACAAAAATGTGCCAAATTCCTTATTCACATACTCAGTACCATTGTCTGTTCTAATCATTTGGACTTGTGTGTTGAACTGATTTTTTACGTATGCGCAGAAATCCTGGAAGCATTTGAATACCTCGTCCTTGTGCCTCATAAGGTACACCCATGTCATGCGGGAGTAGCAATCAATGAATGTAACAAAGTATTTCATTCCGCTAACAGAAATAACAGGGCATGTCCACACATCTGAATGAACAAGAACAAACGGAGATATACTCCTAATTCCCCTACTCACATAAGACGATCTTGTGTGTTTCCCAAACTCACAGGCATCACACACAAGCTTGTTCTTATCCACCCCACACATTACATCGCCAAATATCTTGCTCATTTTATGAAAAGACAAATGTCCCATTCTACAATGTTGGAGCATCACCATGGCTTCCTTCTCCCCCATTGTTGCTGCTAGCACTGTAGACACTGCGTTATTTGGCACCTCACGATCAATGTACCATAGCCCATTATTCCTTGTTCCTGTCCCAAGCCTCCTCCCTGTTTGCCTTTCCTGAATTAAACACATGTATCGGTTAACTGTTATCTGACAATCTAGATCATCAACCAAAGCACTCATTGACACAAGATTAACCGGAAAAGTGGGAACATGCAAAACCGATGAAAGCTTAATAAATGGTGTGCATTGTACTGTGCCAATGCCTTTAATGGGCTGTGAGGTGCCATCGGCTGTTTGGATAGTTTCTTTACGTGTGGGTGGATATTTAGTATATGACTCAAACTCCTTTGATGTGCCCGCAACATGTTTTGATGCACCTGAATCAAGAATCCAATTTGGAAATGACATTTGTGATAATGTGGATGTATGAGCACAATTACCTTCATTAGCATATGCAAAGTGAGCAAAATCACCAAATGTGGAGTCTCCCTGGCCTTTATCAAGAGTACTCTCCATCTTCTTCTTTAACTCTTTTAACTCTTTCGTGACGAACTCCACTTTGTCAAATAATCCCTCTTCTTGGAGTGCTACATTTGCTTTTTGGCCAATTCCATATCTCTGACATCTACCTCCTCTTAGTCCACCACGGTCATTTCCTCTCCCCCTTCCACGGTTTGGCTTGCGAGGAGCATGACAATCACGACTCAGGTGTCCATTCTCACCACAATTGAAAAAATCTCTAGTCTCATTGTTTCTTGTTACCATGAATGCAGGACGAGACGGAGTTGTTGTATTGCTCTTCATCACCTTCAATCTGACCTCCTCTTGTGCAATTGCTGCTATCGCTTCCTCCAACGTAGGGAGAGTAGATTGATGGAATATGGTAGCACGCCTTCCCTCAAACTCTGAATTCAACCCCTTCAAAAATTGTATCACTCTCCTGCGCTCGAGCCACTTTTTAACAGTGGATATGCAATCTGCATGGGCCAGCTCAATAGGATCGTAATGATCTAGATCTGTCCATAGTCGTTGTAACTCTGCAACATACTCCATCACAGACCGCTCTCCTTGTCTCATATCACTGGCCTTTTCTTCTGTCTCAACCATCAACATCACATTGCCTTCTCTAGAGTATAGTTTTGCTAGTGTCTTCCATACCTCATCCGCACTTGATATGGTCTCGACAGTTGTTGCAATGGTTGGTGATAAGGAATTCAATAACCATGCCACAATCAATGAATTAGTAGCACTCCATGTCCTCCATTCAGCTTGTGTCTTGTCCAATGGCTCCGGTGCTTCTCCCTTCACATAGCTTTCAAGTCCCTTTGTTTTTAGTATCAGCAATGCCCTCCTTGACCAACTCAAATAATTTCTTACACCCTCCAATTTGACATCATTGGGCATCAGCTCTATCTTCTGCATTGGCTCAGTGTGAGCGACAATTGCATTGGCTGAAGATGTTGCTTCACCCATCTTTGTTGTAAGAAGTTGAGCTAGTTTCTCAAGCACTTCCTTAATTCCTTGGTTGTCTCCCATAGCTGCTTCAGTACCTTGAACTTGCACTAGAACCTGACCTGCAGTACTGCACCTCTTCAGTCTGCTCTATACAGCCAGCTAGAGTAGTGCCTCTCCTCCTAGCTGCACACACACCTGCAGCTCCTCTACTTCGAACTCTCTCTCCTTTCTACTCCCAGCTGGATCCACTTCTCTCTGCACCTTCACCAGCAGCACGCACAGCAGGCGCTTCCCCACCTTGATCTTAGCAGCACACTTGCTGATTCACTGCCGGCCACCTCCAGGAGCCATCATCGCCTCCACCATGTGCTCTGATACCATGTAGTCTTTGGGAATAATTCTGGATGGGTTGGTCACTTGGACCTCCACACCCACTTATATATATAGCCAAGTTAGCCTTACATCTTCACTTACACACTAGAACAATCTAGACTCTAGCAGGACAGCACAGATTCCAACACTGCCCTAGAATACTCTAGAGTACTACTACTATACTAATCATACTCTTAACACTCTCCTAGAATACTCTAGACTCCACTAGAGTACTACTACACTAACTCAAGCTCCAACAATGGGTACCACAAATGTATATACATAAGTAACTTGGATAGAAATAACCGAGATATGCCAGAGACAGAGATGTATCCTGATGTTCACTTCCTTGGGGGGAAAATAGTTAACGTTGGAGAGGTGTGGGTTACCACGAAGGATACCCAACTGCCACGAAGGTTCACCTTCTTCTCCTCGAGCCTTCTTCACGAAGTAGGAGGTCAACCACTAGTGGTAGACCTTAAAGGTGGTCTCCAAACCCTCACAAACTTTCCAAAGGGCAAATCACAAGCCAAAAGCCTCCATGCGACCCTAGCCCCTAGGGTTTCCCATGAACCCAAGAGTAACAAGCAAACTCGATGAACTCAAGGGGGAATGGAAATATGGCTTGATGGAATCGTTGATCGGGACCTCCTCTTGCTTTCTACCAAAGGGATTTGGAATTGGTTGGGTAGAATGGGAGATCCTCAATATTTGATGTTTCAGCAACGGTGACAGAGTGCTCAGAGATATGTTATGAATAGTAGACGTAACCTACTCAGGCATCGTTCGTTTAATCCTGCAGAGGCAGGGATCGACGTGGATTCGGGCCCAATCCTGGCCGTCCAGCCCGCCGAGGTAATTCTTCCAGCCCAACAAATGTGTGGTCTTCGTTTAGGCCCCGTTGGTATTTCAGTCCAGCCAATCCCGTCCGATTTTTGCTGTGACGGTCTGGAAAAATATTCTCCCCGCTTGACCTCTGGAAAGATTTCGACGATGTGAGAGTGGAGGGGTGAAGCGACGGAGGCGACTGCGATCTTCGCGGTAGGCTGCCCCCTGTGGCTTAAGCGAACGACATGTAGTTGAGGGTTTGACATGGATTGATTCCAACATGGATTGGGTGAAGGGACGGGATCAACCCAATCCCTTCCTGGATCAATTCCATGGATTGATTCCAACATGGATTCGGTGAAGGGACGGGATCAACCCAATCCCTTCCTGGATCACATCCCTACGAAACGAACGAGGCCTCAAGGAGGAAGAAAGGCTTTTTATAGTCCGGGGAGAAAATTAGCCGTTTGTGAAGAAAAGCTGTGTGTAGTCGATGGCTAGTCAGCGGGACCGAATCCACGACCAACTGTGTCGGTGACTGGACCGGTGTGCTAACAGAACTGGTAGACACAAACCGGTTCAGGAACCGACTCTGTCGGTCACGGCCGGTGCTGGTGGTGATCCCCACCGATCCTGTCAGTCCACCGATCATCGCACTGATATCATCAAATGTTCTGTTTTATTCCGTTGGCACTAAAAAGCTCCTGCCAAAAATTACTACTAAATGTTGGATCCCGCTCACTAACTATGGATGCTGGAAAGCCATGGAGCCGTATCACTTCATAAAAGAACAATCAGGCCACTGAACTTGGGTGTGAGAAAGCAATCAAGTGTGCATATTTTGAGAAGCGATCCACGACCGGTAAGAATGACTGATTTTCCATTGACCTTGGGTAAACCTTCAACAAAGTCCATCGAAATATCCATCCAAATTTGTTGTGGTACGGCAAGGGGCTGCAACAGACCAGCGGGATGCAAATGTTCTGTTTTATTCCGCTGGCATGCATCACAATTGCGCACCCAATAGCCACCAATGTTCTGTCCACTGGAATATAGAAGTCGCTGCATAACCGGTGCAATGTTTCCTGAACACCTTCATGTCCCAAGCTATGTGTAGCTGCCAAAACTATTGGAATCAATAATGAGTCGGTGGGAACAAATATCTTACGTCTATGGGTGACCAGCCCATCCACCAAGCCCCATGGCGCTGCTAATTCCTTAGACAGCGATCCCTATTCGCTTGACGACGTCGTCTCGTACAAAATTGTGGGTCAACCCTGAATCTACAAGAGCAATCAAGTCGGTACTACCCAACTGAACTTGGAGTTGCATTGTGCTTCCGGCACAGATTCCACTGAGGGCATGTAATGATACATGGGGATCGTCTTCTGGTTCAGCAGGCAAGTGGTCGTCCACTTCGTCATCATAAATAACCTCAATGCAAAAACTCCTGCTGCAACTATGCCCAAGTGTGAATTTCTCATCACAATTAAAGCACAACCCCTTCTCACGTCTATCTGTCATATCTGCTGCTTGAATGGCCGGCTGCCTGGAATTGCCATGACGTGATGTTGCCTGTACCCAGAGCACCACCTCCAGCTTACCCTGAACCATCACAATTAAAGCACAACCCCTTCTCACGTCTATCTGTCATATCTGCTGCTTGAATGGCCGGCTGCACAGGCAGTGCCGTGACGTGATGTTGCCTGTACCCGGAGCACCACCTCCAGCTTGCCCTGAGCCACCTGGTAAAGGTGTACTTTGGTTGCGTTGCTGGCCTGGCCAGCGGGATAGTGAACTGGAGCGTGAGCGCCCATGGTTTGCTGATGTATTTGCTGCAGACATAGTATCGGCACGATGCTCAAAAGCGCGAGCTAAGCTCATAGCTTCCTGGAGATCTGGTGGTTTTTGCATCTCAACGTCCACTCGGAGCAGGTCCGTGAGCCCAGACATGAATAGCTGCACCTGCTGCTTGCTTGAGAGAGGATCATTATGAGCGAGCAAGCACAGGAATTTCTCCAAATAATCCATGACTGTGCCTGATTGTCACATTCGCGCGATCTCACCCAAAGGATTATTCCATACAGGTGGCCCAAACCGCAGGTTGCAGCACTCCTTGAATCGAGCCATGATGGCATACCCTCATCGCGCTCCAGCTGCATATACCACTCCTGAGCAACGCCGACCATGTGATAGGCCGCCAGCCAAAGTTTGAATGCCTCATCTGTGCGTTGTACCCAAAAAAAATTGCTCCCATCGACTGAGCCATGTGAGCGGATCTTCCTTACCCTCAAACTTGGGAAAATCCAATTTATGGTAGCGAGGAGCCCCAGCAGTCTCTGTGATGTTGGGTGTTGGAGGGTTGGGCCAGATATGTGGAAAACTTGGTTGTTGCTGTTGCGGTGAGAACGCCGAAAACCCTGTCTGATACGGCAGTGGTGCATAGGGCCTTGTCGAGGTTGACGCCCCTGCAGCAAACTTCGGCGGCATTGGCAATGGCTGTGACAGCGAGGGAAACTTTCCAGGCTGTGAGAACTGCAGCAGATTAAGGGCTGGCATCCCCACCAAGGTGGTGAGGGTATCTGCAAGCTCCATGGCCGTGAGACCCACTGTAATCCCAGATGAGGTCATCGGCTGGAGGCCTTCAGGTTTTAGCATGAGGCAGCCACCAATCGCCTTCTCCTCCAGGGCCTTGATGCGTATGTCAATGGCTGCAAAGCCATCATCCATCCTCTTGAGGAGAGCTTCCTGCATGGTGGCGAAGGCCGTAGCCGTGTCGCCATCAGCTGTTTTATTGTCGTCATCGGAAGGCATGGTGACCGGCTCTAATACCAAGATGATGTGTCATTTACTTCAAAGGTTGTACTGATATAGTTCACCGGAGGCCAAGGCCGGCGGTGACAGGAGGGCGCCATGGCCGGCGCTGGTTGGCAGCAAAGATTGGAGAATCGAAGAATTAGACTAGGTTGGGATAGCATACAGAGAATAAGTGCCTCCCAGGCACTCATCCTGGTTTTCTTATTACTTGCCCTTATGTTACATCTATGGGAGCTCATAAAGCCAAACCAGGATAAGTGTCCTGGGAGGCATGGACTCATAACAGACTAGGACTCTACTTATAATAACTTCTAAACTGACTCAGACCTAGACTCCTCTATCTCGTGGTTTCCTTGTGCTGCAGGGGTCACGCCAGACCCTTCCTCCCATGATCGGCGAGCGGGCTAAATTGGTCGCCGCAGGGGCTAAATCGGCGAGCGGGCCGCCAAGCACGCCGGACATCTGTTCATTGGACACCGCCTCCCCTCGTGTCAGCACCACTCAACGAGATTGGCAGCCACCATGATTTTTTAGTCGCCGAGTCGGCGCAGCGTGGCTAACTTGTGTGCGCGACTTGATTCACGGAGCGAGTCGCTCGACTCGTCGACTCGAGGACGACTTGCTGCGATTAGTCGCCAGGGATGAGTCCTGAGTCGCTCGACTTGGTCACGTAGGGCCCAGTTTCAGAAAAATTTGGGGCTGGATAAAGGCTCCCTCCTGCTCTGGAGACGCGCGGGATTTCACAGAGAAAGGAGAGGGAAAGGGCGGGAGAGGGCGGGAGAGGGCAGGAGCTCAGGAGCGGAACCAATGGCGCTCGCGGCCGTGGCCTAGGACCACCGGCGCTCCTCGTCAGCGACGCCCCCTCCCACACACAGCAGATCGAGACCGATTGGACCTCCTGGTCGACGGGCCCCCTCATCTGCATCACGTGCCCTCTGATTCCGCCTGCAGGCTCCGACGGCTCGATCCCCACACGCAGTTGCTGATTCCGGCGGCTGGCCTCCTCCAAGCTCGCCCACACGCCTCCAAGCTCGGCCTCCTCCAAGCCCGCGTGACAGGAAACCCTAGCTGGGCAGGTACGGCTACCTCCCTTTCTCTGTAAATCTTGGTTGATCTGCTTGACACACTGCTGCTTGTAAATCTGCTTGTGCTGCTGCTTGTTAATCTTCTTGTGCTGCTGCTGTATGTTGAGATGCATGTACTGCTGCTGTTGTATGTTGCTCTGCTTGTGCTGCTTGTTGATCTGCTTGTGCTGCTGTTGCTGCTTGTTGCTCTGCTTGTGCTGCTGCTGTATTTGAGATGCATGTACTGCTGCTGTTCTTGGCTGATCTGGTTGTATTGTTGTTGCTCTGCCTATTGTGCTTGTGCTACTGCTGATCATGCTGATGGCTGCTGATTGTGCTGTTGCTCTGCCTATTCTGCTTGTTCTACTGCTGACTGTGCTCTGTGCTCTGCAGCTCTATTTACTTGTTTGTGCTGCTCTGTTTATGCAGGTGCCAAATAGACATGGCTGACCAAGTTCAGATCGTCCCAGCCGGCGGCAATGGGCCTATGCCCGATGCATATGATCCATCCAAGGATCCTAAGCGTAAGGCAAACTCGGGAGACCCTGGGTGGAAATATGGGTATTGGCATGATACGGACAGGAGGGGATAGGATAAGATGCAAGTTTTGCGGGAAAGATGTGCATGGCGGAATAGCAAGATTCAAGCGCCACCTAGCTGGGGCTAGCACTAAAGGGAAGAAGAACTCTACGAAATGCAAGAAGGTGAATGAGGCAGTTTCAAAGGAGATGCTAGACTTTATGAGGGCCTATGCGGCGAAGCACAATGTAACAGGGGAGTCTGATAAAGAGGATGCAGGTGCAGCAAATGATGATTCTGAAGAGGATGCAGCAGCCACTGGAACTAGTACAGCACCAGCCAAAAGGAAGGCAGAAACTATCCAAACTGAATCACCGACACAACAAAAGGCAGCAAGAACAATTGTTGGGATGCTTAGGAAGAGTCCGGAAGAAGTCATTGAGCTAAGGCACTCAAAGGAACCTTCTCAAGCCGCATTGAACGCAGGTTGCTTCAAAAGGACCTCTGAGGACAAGGATAGAGTTGATGAGCATTGGGCAGATTTCTTCTTTGCTAATGCCATTCCCTTCAATGTTACAAGATCAAGAGCATTTGAGATTGCATTGGAGTCCACCGGGCAATATGGTCCAGGCTACATCCCTCCAACAGTACATTCTCTTAGGCTTCCACTTCTTGCGAAAGCCAAGAAAAAGACAACTGCATTGAGAGATAAACATGAGCTAGCTTGGCAAGAGTATGGCTGCACACTAATGTCAGATGGGTGGACTGATGGGAGGAGTAGGCACTTGGTAAACTTCCTTGTCAATAGTCCAGCTGGGACCTACTTTATTGATAGTGTCAACATATCAGGCCTAGTAGCCGACAAAGAACTGTTGGCAGATTTAATGGAGAAAAGGATCAATGACATTGGGAGACAATATGTGGTTCAGATTTGCACGGATAATGGTGCTAATTACAAGGCAGCAGGCAGAGTCCTAATGGAGAGGATCCCAACATTATGGTGGACCCCTTGTGCAGCCCACTGTTTGAACCTTATGTTGGGCTCAATTTGCAAGATCAAGCAATTTGCTGAATGCATTGCCAATGGAAGAAGGGTGACCACATTCATCTATAGGCATATCTCGATTTTAGATGAAATGAGAGCGAGGACGACCAATGGAGCTGATCTTGTGAGGGCTGGAGCTACTCGCTTTGCCACAAATTTTCTCAACTTGGCAAGCATGCACAAACATAAGCAAGCTCTCAAAGAGTTGTTTGTGAGTGATGTTTGGCATAACAATAAGAAGTTGTCAACCTCATCCGTGGGACAAAAGATTCAAGAAGATGTGCTGTCCATTAGTTTTTGGAACTCGGTGGAGACTTGCATGAAAGTTTCTCTACCTCTTCTAAGGGTACTAAAGATTGTTGATGGAGATGAGAGGCCGGCGATGCCTGATGTAATGGCAGCAATGGACTTAGCAAAGGAGAAAATCAAGGCTGCAATAGATGACAAACCAACTTTGGTCAAGAAGGTGATAAAAATAGTAGAAGACAGGTGGGAATCCCAAATGGGTGTGAAGTTGTATGGGGCTGCACTATTCTTAAACCCCAGCCGGTTCTTTGATCTCAAAGCTAAGCCCGAGAATGCAAGATATTGTCAAAAGCTTAGGCATATGTTCAATGAGGTGCTAATGCACATGGAGCCCAATGATGATAAAGCTAGCTTGATTAGCAGATTGGCTGATGACTATGAAAGAGGTGAAGGTGAATGCTTCAGCTCTAAGTTAGCAATCAAAGACCGATCGAAAAAGAGTCCTCGTAAGAATTTAGCACCTATCTTTCTTAACTTATAGCACCCATATTTCTTGACGCAAATTCTAAGATTTTCTTCATTTGTACTATAGTTCTTTGGTGGGGTGCTTATGGTGGACTTGCTTATGAGCTGCAATATTTGGCAAAGCACATAGTTAGCCTTTGTGCTTTGGCTTCCGGATGTGAGCTCAATTGGTCAACCTTTGCTAGCGTAAGTAACAACTACCAGTCATAGTTTTCTCTCTATGATTATGGACTTGTGGAGCTCAAAGTGAGTACTAAGAATTATTGTTTTCTTGTATTTGTTTTCAGATCCATAGCAAAAAGAGACCTAGGTTGGAGTTCCAGCGACTTAATGATCTGTCCTTTGTTCAATACAACCGGAAGAACGCCGATAGGTTCCAAAAGCTTCGTGAGGAAGGCTCCAAAGGGGTTAGATCTGACCCATTGGTCCTAGAAGATTTAGATTGGGAAAATGAATGGATTGACCATAATGCCCAGCCGGTTTATGAAGGGGCTGATATCACTTGGGCTCAAGTTGATGAAGCAGTTGGTGCTTCTGAAGGTCCAATGCGCAACCTCAGAAACCGTGGAAGTGGGAGCCAAGCTGCTGTTACCATGACGTATTCTCGACGTCAAGTTGGAGAAGATGATGAGGAAGATGCACATCAGGAGGTTCTGCTTGAAGATTATTCAACAAGTGAAGATGATCAAGAGAGATATGGAGGTGAAGGTGAAGATGAAGAGAGAGGCAACAGAGATTTTGATGATGATCTCCTTTACAATTGATGGAATCTGGGGCTGATGTGGGCTTCTTTTTGGACATATGGATTTGGGGCTACTGTCATAGTGTGGCTTCTTTTTGGATATGGATTTGGGGCTTGTGTGCCTTATTTTGGACACATGATTTCGGATAGATTTGGGCTGGTTGTTAAGATTTAAGAACTTGGTAGTTCGTAGTTAATTGTAATGAACTAATGCTTAATTTATGTTGTTATACTTGCTGCTATGCTGATATTATATGTTAAATTGCTGCTGCTTTTCTTATGTGAATCAGCTCCAAAGATACACAGATCATCAAGGAAACCAACTTGGACAGATGGAGACACAATCAGTAAGTTATTCTCTTTATTTCCAAGTCAAATGTACAAGTTACAAATAGCTACTGCAAGGTGCAATAATCAACTAGAACTATTGCTTTTCCTAACTTTTAATCTTCATGCTTGCTACTGCATGTATACTACTGCAAGGTACACCTGCAATCCAGAAGAAGAGCATGGACGAGGTCAGGGAGGATTTTCCAAAGGTAAAATCACCATTTTACTTCCTCATTCTACCAACAAACTATGATTTTTAGCTAGGCTACTCGGGGCGACTAATCAAGCCTAGTCGCTGAGTCAAGTCAGCAAGTCATTAGTCCAAGCCTCGGCGACTTGACTTGACTCGGCGACTCAAAAATCATGGCGGCCACGCGCGGCTGTCCCTCATTGCAGAGCGCCCCGATGGCCCATGTTCATGAGGGAGGTCACGGCGGGGGAGGCGTCGCGTTAGTCACTAGGCCGTGGGTAGTCCCTGACCTCAGAGGCAGGGGTGAGGGGATCAGCGGTGGTTGGTTCCATTGCTCCCAACGGAGGAGGGAGATGGCTCCACTCGTCGTAGATCGACGGGTCTTTGCCAGAGGGGATGAACCCGTCGAGTTCTGCTCGGGGAACAGGAGAGTTGAGCAGGTTTTTTAACGTCCGCAAGGGTTTTCATCGGGTTTTTTACGTACCAGAACTATCACATCCCATTGCAATTTTATTAGTAGAGGTTTAAGTGGATATAATTTGATATGCCTCATGGTTACTACAATGACAGGCTCATGAATCATGATGCATCTGTCTAATGATTCTGGGTATTTGGAGTAAAATTGCGACTCTCACATAACTTATGGAGAAACATAATGAGTTGCGCATACTCGAGCTAGCAAAACGAGGCAGGGGAACAAAAGCAACCGCAAATGTACCATTGATTTAGCCACTTCCGAACAAGTCTAGCCTCACGCTATGAAAAGTGCATAAACGCAAATCCAGCAGCGAGATCTCGTGTCTTGCCTCTACTGTGCTGAGGAGATTGAAAAACAGGGTAATGGGAGAAGCAAAAAAGAAAGCTTCACCTCGCCGTTGGCGCGGAGCGAGAGGTTGAGGCAATTCCGCCGCCTTCCGCTGTAGCGGAAGCGGAGGGCTTCGGCGACATCATCTCGCCGAGCTCGCTCGGTTCTGGTACTTGGCTCGATTCGCCGGATCAAGGACGGTTTAGAGATATGAAGTTTGCTAGCGCTCCAAACGTGACGGCACACCGGCTACGGCACGTGGGAGTTAGTCCCGTCCGCTGCTCGGTCCTAGAGGCGTTCGCTGATCCAGATCACCGGCGTCGAGGCAGAAAGGTAATGCGGCGACGAGTCAGATCTCTCTGCGAATACGCGTGGTTTGGTAACCGGCGTGGATTCTATACCTTGTCTACAGCAAGTCAGAGGCGGCCTTGCCCTTGCCCGATGCCGTCCGTTTCCGATCGACTGGCTGCTGCTTCTATTCCCTACTCAACGCAGCGAAGCCAGCGCAGCCCACCCCAGGCCCATTCGGGAGTCTGGCAGGTAGTTATCTCAAACCATACAGTAAACCAGCGCAGAACAGATACAGAGAACAGATACAGTAGGTGATTCAGTTTAGAAAAAAGCTACTCTACAAATACTCGTGCGTGTCCTTATATATACTAGTAATCAAGCACGTGCACATGCACGTTACTCCCTCCATACCGGATTACAGGATAATTACGCACTTCGAGACAAACTTTGACTTTTAATTTTAGTAAATAAAATATAAAATATATTATATAAAATTATACCATTGGATTCATATTTAAAAGAACTTTACAATGGTATAATTTTTATATCAAATATCTCATATTTTCTTGACTAAAATTAATGGTTAAAATTTGTCTTAAAATACAAAATTGCTCAATATTCCGGTATTGAGGGAGTATGTATAATTGTATATACATCACTGTACCATACAATAAGAGAAAATCAACAAAAAATCAGAACAAATGAAACCTTTAGATTAACAAAGAAAATAAGAGCATTATAAGATTAAGGTTTAGATCCTCATGGCTAATTCAACTCGATCTTGAACATCTGCATGCCTACATGCATAAAAATATAGAAATAAAATATTGAGTACTTACTCTCTCTGGAGAGTTGATGCCACTGATGATTGACTTGTGCGCAAAAAAAGAACCTTAAATGAAACTCTTATTTTTATGATTTTGTTATTCACCAAACGACTATCCATTTGCTACCACTAATTGAACAGTACACGCAGATCAAACGAACTAACAATTAGTTGACACTTGACACAATGCATTTATCAATAGCACAAACAATTTTGAACTTGATTGAAAAAAACTTGTTTACTCTACGGAACATGGACACTGCCAAGCATCGGACTGAGACAAAAATCTGCAATTACAAAAGCTATCACATAAAGACCAAATAAATACAAAGTACGATGGCTCATATGATCTTCTGCATGTAACCCTCTACCCATCTGTAAAAGCTAGAATAAAACACTCAATGCAAGTAACTTCTTCCCTATCTTTTTTTTTTTGCGAAATAACTTCTTCCCTATCTAATTGCATCCAACTCTGCTCTCTCATTATTTTTATCGTTAGTCTAAGAGAATTATGGAAAAAACATTAAGAATCGTACATGGGCTGCAGAAGTTTACAGATGAGAACATATGAATTTACTTTGTTAGTGTCAAACTAACTATAATCATTTTGATCCAATACAAAGCAGACTCTTAGCCTTGGTACAAACACACGAAAAATCTCTTTCAGTACATGGAATGATGTAAACACAAAAATAAGCATAATTTTCTAAACCTGAACCAATACATGTTGCAGCATTCCGCTGTTATAGAAAAGTACAAAAATGAAAATGATTGGTTGAAAAGAGATGAAAGGGCAAGTCCATGTACGATCCAGTCGTAGCAACATGTGGACGCCGATCCGGCGGCTGTGCTGCTCGTGCTCACGATGGTGGCGCTTGGCAATGCAACGGACGGAAGCAACATTGTTCATGGTGGCCTTCCGGATCCGCTCGCCGGGAGTCACACTGGGAACTATGGTCGGCGGGTGCACGGTATGTGGGTGGGCTCGCGTACAGGGCGCGGGGTCGTGTGGCGGTGGACTCGCTCGCCGATGGCGAGTGGGCTCCCTGTAGCCGCGCGCACAGTGTTTGCGGCGGTCAGCCGCACGTCTGGCAGCCGGCGCCGGCGCCACCTCACGTTGAACCCTAGAGCGAGGGCCCCTGCTCGAACTTGATGTGCGGCCTGTCCACCCACTGCAGCTGCTCCCCCTTGACGTCCTCTAGGTGCGGATGTCGCCGCCGCTGGCAGTACATGTTAAGGAGAGGAGCATGTTGGAAGTGGAGCGCGGTGGGCTGGAACACGCGGACGCGCTCAGCCTCATCTGCAGCGGCGGACCTGCGGATAACAGGGCGGAGAGCACACGATGGGGGCGCGGCTGGCCAGCATGAATTGAGATCGTGATTAGGGGTGGTTGCCCTTTTTTACGTGCTGATCGGTAGTTTCCCCGATTGTTCTAGTGATTAGCCGCTATTCTTTGGTGGGTTTTGTTTGGGTGTACATCATACAACATTCGGATAACGCTGGACGTTCGATTTGACCGTATCGACGGCTGAAATTGCAGGGATCTGACAGTCTCGCTCTTTTATTAGTAGTGGTGATACTCTACAAATACTCAGTTTTCAAGCATTTCACATCTGGCAAATCATGCTCCAAACAACCAAAATAATATCTAACAAAAGCCAAAATTACAACTGCTGAACGTACACCAAAAAACATCATCTTGCGGTGTTTTGCACTGAATTTCAGCAAGTGCTCAACACATTCATCAGAAAATTATAACAGAGATTACCTTGTGGCCGAAGGCCCTAAAATAGTAACGTAAAGAGGATCTTGAGCAGACATATCATCAATTTCACTAGAACCCAGCAAAGATAAAAGAAAATTGGAAACATGGGTATATAAGACTTGTTTACAGAAGTTGATTGAACCATATATAAAGTACCATTACTAAGTCTATGAATCTAGTGAAAGTGTTTCTCCACGTCGGGGAAATTCAAGTCACGGCATGGGCGTCAGAGGCGCCAGGGCGCCGCGTCGTACCCGCGCTCGTTCAGCTGCGGCGTGTCGTACGTGCCGAGCGTGAGCCGGAAGCCGGCGGCGCGGAGCTCAGCGTAGAAGGTGCTGCTCGGGGCGCGCAGACGCCACGGAAGCCGAACAAACCGCACATGCCGGCGGCGCGGAGCTCGGCATAGAAGGTGCTGCTCGGGGCGCGCAGACGCCGCGGAAGCCGAACAAACCGCACGTGCCGCGGCGACGAAACAGTGGGATTTTTGGAGGGAATAAAGAATCTACACGAAGGTTGAGCGGCGCGCGAGCTCTCTTTATAGCACACGCTTGAGCCGACGTGCAAAATATTGCGCCCTAGATAGCGTTGTCGTGCGCGCGGGGCAACAAAATTTAGCGTGCAAGTGATTTTGACGCGCCCACCGGATGTGCGCGTGCAGCCTCCCGTGCACTAAACTAGCAATTTTTTTTGCGCGACTGCTAAAGATGCTCTTAGGTGGGAAATTCATCGCGAACCAAAGATCCAAATCCAGATATTGTAGCACTATGTTTGTATATATTTTGAGCAGTTGCTGAAATTCTATGCAAAACACTGCAACATGATGTTTTTGGTGTAGATTCAGTACTTGTAGTAGTGGAGTTTGTTGGAGATTGTATTGGTTATTTGGATCATGATTCACCCGATGTGAAATGGTTGAATTTAGCTTTAAAACGGAGTATTTGTTTAAGTTTTCTAAACTGAATCAGCTAGTCTGTATCTTGTATCTGTCTGCTTGTGTTAGTGTCTATTTTCAGATAACTACTAATGTTTGTACCGAGCTGGGCTCTTAATCCTGAATGGGCCTTATGTGGGCTGGCCTGGGTGCACTGCGTTGAAACGAGGTAAAAAAACAGCGAGCCGGACGATCCAGAGTGGATGGCATCCAGTAGCTACAAGGCTGCCTCTGACTTGCTATAGGCAGGTTAGAGAATCCGCTCGGCCCTGCGGGTTGGGCTGGAATAAAAGTTACTACTCCCTCCGACCATTAATACCTGTCCTTGACATGATGTATCTAGACACTGAGAGCATGTCTAACAGGCCCCATATAACGTACGGGCCCCTTATAATTTCGATGGGATACGGGGTGAGCGCGTTTTCGGCCGTCTAGCTGGCCCTGTATTCGGGCCGGCCCGTATCGGCAGAATACGGGGCCCGGCATTTCCACCCCGCCGCCCCCTATTTATACTAGGCGAGGGTGCGAGTGAGGGGTTGGCCCCCCGCCAACCCCTCACTCGCAACCCTAGCACCGCCGCCGCCACATCCTACTCCGGCGAGCAATTCCCAGCGCCACTTCCCCGCATTTCCACCGCCGCTAGAATGAGTGGACAGCGTCGAGGCTCCGGCTCGCCCGCCGCCGGATCGGAGCTGGAGGAGGCGTGGAAGCGGCAGTGCAAGTACTCCGCCGTCGGATCTCGGCGTGCGGCGTGCAAGTACTCCGCCGCCACCATGCCGCCGTCGCTCCGGGACTTCGCAGAGGGCGGCCCCTACTACAAGGCCGACCCTCCGCTGAAGCCGATGAGCGGCGCGGACTTCGAGAAGCGGCGACACCGGTGGGAGCAGGAGCAGGCGTGGAAGCACGCGTGGGAGAAAAAGCATGCCTGGGAGGGGGAGGGGAGCTCCAGCGGCGGAGGAGGCGGCGACGGGGAAGAGGCAGCGGAGGGGAAGGACCCCCTCTTCTTGGAGGCGGTGGTCGCGTCCAAGAAGGAGGCCGCCGACAAGGCTCCGAAGGAGGAGGAGGCGGAGGCGGAGGAGGCGGCGGCCGCCATCGCCGCCGTCAACGAGCTGATTGCTCGGGAGGCCGCTGCCACCACCCCCGTCGTCAACCTCGATGACTAGATTAGCAGTGTACAAGTCGCGATCCAGTAGGATCGCGCTATTTTATAAAAATCTATATCTATGATCAATGAAGAAGTAGCTTTGAATTTTCCCGGGGTTTGGTTTTTTTAAATTTACGGGGTGAGATACGGGGTCTGCTAGACGGATCACTGATGAACTGTCTGGTCGCGACCTATTTTTTAGATACAGGGCCCTCTACTCGCGTTTTACGGGGCAGAAAAATAGAGGGTCTGTTAGACATGCTCTAAGAGTGTGTTTGGTAGCTTGGGTGAGTTGAGAATAGCTATTTACATCCATACAAGCTGACTCTAGCCGAGCTCTACTCAGATTTTGTGGCGTGTTTGGTAGACCGGGTTAGTTAAAATATTCTCAGTGTGTTAGTTGTTTGGTAGCCCGTACGTGACGTACGTGATGAGAGATATAAAAAGGTCTAAAATTTACATAAAACCCCTTAAATACAAAAAATGAAAAGCAATCAGGTCCTGCATATAAGGTTAAAAAGCAAACAGGTGCCTGTATACAAAGTTAAAAAGCAATCACGTCCTTTAAAGAAATTTTAAAAGCAATGAAGTCCCTCTATAGAAATTCCAAAAGCAATCAGGTCCCTATCGATCTGCTCGCGCAGATCTCGTCGCTGTGCTCGCGCCGGTCGTCGGCGGGGTGCTCACGCCGGTCATCAACGGGAGGCTGGCAGCTCCTTCCGGTGGGATGGACGGCGCCGGTTAGGAGAGAGTCTACGCCGGTCGGGAGGGCCAGGGCGGCGGGCATGTTAGCGCCCGCGTCGGCAAGGTTGGGGCGGTGTCGGTCAGGAGGGAGCCAGGCGGTGGTCGTCGTCGGGCCAGGCTCACGCCAACGAACACGAAGACGCTGGCCAGAGACGAGGAGATGGTGGTGGGGCTCCAGACGCCGAGCAGCCTGGCAGTGGCGGCGGTCAGCACTGCTGTGCTCTGCGCGGCTGATGATGCCAAGAGACAGCGGCAGCGGACCTTGTCGTGGAGGAGGCGGTGGCTGACCTTGTCGAGGAGGCGATGACGGTGGGGCTCCGTCAAGGAGGCGACGGCGGCGGAGCTCGGTCAAGGAAGCGCGGGGTGGAGGTAGGGATTGACAGAGAGCAGTTTGGGGGAGAAATGAGGGTGGGGGCGTTTGGCCCCTGTGAATTCGGCCCGGCTGCGAAACTCGGGGGTTTTTTTCCGAGCGAGGTCAGCCCTGCCCACCTGCGAAGCTCGATTTCGACTTCTCTACCGGGCAGGGCTGAGGGGCCTTTTCCGGGTGAGTTGGGCAGTGCCCAGATGGAAGAGCCGGGCTACCAAACAGCCAAAGTTTGTGAAATCTCTGTTGAGATGGGAATTGTTGGGTTTACCCGACCTACCAAACACACCCTACAACATGTCTAGATACGTCATGTCAGAGACAGGTATTAGTGGTCGGAGGGAGTAGATGTCTCAGTTATAATGTTTTTTTAGAACTTGAAGACCTGAGTGTCATTATATTAAGCTTAAGGAGAACGGCTAGAGCCGGATACAGCCGGATACAATATCAAAGTAAGAGAAAAGACAAACAACACCACCGGCAGCGCCGCCAAGGGCGCCCGCCACACACGACTGGGCTGGAAGTAAAATTATCAATGGTTGCTGGACTTCATGTCATTACTTGTCGTGATCATCATACATTGCGATACGCGATTTACACTCTCCGAATACATGTTGGAATCATCGTCAAAAAAATACGTGTTGGAATCTAGATCATTGGTTTATGGTAGGATATGTATCTAATGTGGCATTTGGTGGACTTCTTTTGTTGCTTCTATAAGTAGGACTATTTTTGAATAATAATAAAAATGACTAAATCGTAAAATGAACATAGAGGTAAGCCCCCTTCCTCTCCTCCACATCTCCACACCACATCCGCCGCACCCCCTCGAGGCATCGGCGCCCACCACCGCGGCTGCCCTTCCCTTCACCTCACCGAGCACAGCTGCTCCTACTCCTGCCCTCTTGAGTCTTGATGCACCGTCGCGGGCGGCCAAACAAGGTCTCTTCTTTGTGGTGTCCTTCTCCTCAGCATCTTCCCCCTGACTAAAGAATCAGTGGGCTTGGCATTGCAATGTTGTCTTGGTGGTGATCACAAGGGTTTTGAGTTTTCTAACAAGGTGATCGTTGATTTCATTTCTCGGTGGTCTCTAGTAAGGTTGGACATTTCATCTATGGTCTTTGGGATAGAGTTTGGCCAGATTTTGTGAGTCATATCTCTTTATTCAGAGGGACTCATCCGAACGACTTGTTTTTCTGAAGTTGGCTATGTTTGGAGATCCGATGATCAAAATTTGGAGGTGGCTCAGCATAGCCCAACATGTTTTAAACCTAATCTTTCTTAGCTTAAAAAGATTCTCTAGGGATTCTTCAAATTCTTCAGCAAAGGAATTATCTAAGTTTGGGTTGGATATTCCATCTAAGCAAGTAGTGCAACCTGATTCTGTTTCTTCAGCTCATGTTGAATCTGCTCATGCACATTCTGTTGCCGATTCATATTCATTGCAGTTTGGTCGGTTCAAAATCCAGAAAAGGTCAGGTGTGCATGTCTTTGGAAGGTGCGGAGTTTTTGGGATCCACTTTTAAGTAGAAATGTTTTGATTCATTATCGCCGGATTTATTGCTGCTAATTTTGGATCAGAGGCAGGCTGGATATTCGGAAAGTGAGATTCAACAATCACTAGAGTTACGAATTGTCTCGCTGACATGGGTACGTCCGCCAGAGCCCATGGCATTGGTACCCCAAGTTTATATTCGGGAGAAGCCCAAGAAGATTGAGGCCTAGGAGGCATCCGAAAGATTAATCTGTATAAGGATAAGTTTGTATGAGGATACTGTAAACCGATTTAGTCTAGGAAGTTGTATTCGACCCGACCAGGACTCTGAGACCCAGCCACCTATAAAAGGGGCTAGGAGGAGCCGGCGGAGGGATCATAAAAACAAAGCTTGTAACCTTAGTTTTGTCTCAATATACTTGTCAGATCGCCTTGTTTGTCTAATAAACCGTCGAGTTCATCCAGCACACCTCTCTCCCCCGATCCTAAGTCCATAATCCATGGACATTGCCAAGGCCAACCCTCGTCAATTGGAGCTGACCGTGGGGAACATGGGCGTTGGAATCATGAGTTTGGCGGTCCTTTCGTCTCCACCAAGAAGCAACTCGACGATTGATGGAGGCCAGATCTTTTTTGGTACAATAGACTTTCGACCACACCCACCCACCCTTCTTCCGGTCTTCGCCAACTTCGACCGGGAGATAGATCTGATGATCGGAAGCCTCAGTTTTTGCATCGGGTCTCGGGGCTCTTTTTGCCTTTCATATCCAATCTATTCAGGTCTGTCGGCAGGAAAATGCGCAGCAACGACAATGTCGACGTCTTTCGTTGACAAGGTTTATCCTTGGCAATCTCCATGCTTAGGGACTTGAGTTTTCGTGAGAGGAGGGATCCGACGAACTCGACGGCGGTCGGACAATGACAGGGAGCACATGAAGGTGTACCCAGGTTTGGCCCCTCGATGTGAGGTAGAGACATACTCCTGCTTGTCTGGCTTGGTATAGATCTGTGTGTTACAACGTGGGTGTTTGCAGCGAAGGCGTAGATTGGATCTAGATGAAGATGGCAAGCTCTCAAGATTAACGAGTGCTCAAGTGGAGGCGAAAACGGTGTCAGTCGATCCTGGAGGTCCCTCCTAGCCTTTTATAGGGTAAAGCTAGGTCTAGGGATCCTTGAATGAGTCGACTACAAACTCGCGCAGTAGGTGAAACCCTAAATTGATATGGATTCGACGATCATGATCCATCTGCGTTTCTTGCGATGCACGCCAAAATAAGGGCTTCATGGGTTGTGCCATAAGTAGGCCTTGTGGGCGTCATGCATCCTTCAAGTGGGCTTATTCCTTGGCTGATAGCGGTTATGCCAAAAGTGAGGACCCGATGGGCCATGTCCTCATTAGTAGCCCCCGAGTGCTTTGTCTAGTCGCAGACTAGGGAAGGGACTCAATCTCCTTTGAATCAATCATCTGCTTGTCATAGAGTCGACGAATTTAAAAAAGTGTTAACATTGAAACCCGAAAGTGCGTCGAGTGATAATCATGGGGATTGGCATAACATATCTGGAACACTCGAAGCATCCGGTCCAGTTAATTGCACAACAGCAAAGACAATGTTAGCTTACTCAAGCTCGAGTCCCCGGACTCAAACTTGCGTGGACTGACATAGCTTCGGCTCAGGCCGCGTTGGACTTATCGAGTCAAAACCCTAGTGAAATGCATGGCACTCGACGCATCCGTTGGGGCACTCCTTCATGCCGCAGGCACCGAAATTTTCTTAGTAGAGCGCATTTGCTGCGTTTATCGGGCCAATCAGTGTTGTTAACTGCGGACTTATCTTCATGTCTAGTGCATGGCTGCTACCCACAAGTGTAGGGGGTCGCTGAAATCTTCAATGGGAAGTATTACCCAAATTTATAGTTCGACTCGAGGGGAGCAAACAAGAATATTAGCAAGACTTTAGCAATTGAGACGTCCCTCTTAACCACACCTGTATATCAATATTCTCAAGAACAGATGGTGATTATAGCAGTACAGGCAAAACAGTAATTTCAGCAGCAAACGGTAATAGCAGATTTCCAGTTTCCACCGGAAAGGAAAACTTGTAACTTCAGAGATTAAAAGCATAGGCATGAGATCACTAGCGAGGCGCTGCATGGATAAGATTGATCATATAACATATTTTACTTAGGTTCATCTCTAATTCCCTTTTTGTATGCAAGTTTAGGTGTGTGTCCCAAATATAAGTACGAGTACCAACAAGGAAAATTAGCATACATCTATTGTCCTATCTGCCCGGATTCACCGGAAGCCATCGAGGGTCTACGGATAATTAAGGTCTATCCTAACGGATAGTCCGAAACAATGCATTAACACTCCATGAACACACAATATCCTCAAACTAGACATCCCGTTGATATCCCCAGTTGTCACCTTGGGGGTCGCCGGATCAACGGAAAAGCAAGTAATACACTTTGCAGATAGGCACCAAACTCATATATATGATGAAGCAATAAAACTTCAGTACTAAAATCATGTAACTCGGGCCCTAGTAACAAGCATTAAACATAGCAATAGTGCATAAACACTCATACATGAACTTCTACAAGATAAACCCCTCAAATATCGACTTATATGAACGATTATATGATCAATCTCATCCAATCCCCATGGATCTCACATGCCTACAGAGGATTACTCACACATGGTGATGGAGAACAAGCACATGGTGGATGGCGACAATGTTGGTGATGATGACGGTGAAGAAGCCCTCGAAATCCCCCTCTTCGAAGTGGAGAGTAGGATCCTGCAGCCCCCAAAAACGAAGATCGAGATGGCGGCGCTCTGGGTCTCGTAAAATTTTGTCCTTCTGGTAAATAGGGTTTTTCAAGTATATAAAGGTGTGTATCGAAGGAGACGCGGAGACGACCACCCAGGCCCAAACGAGCCTAGGTGGCGCAGTCTAATTTCCTGACCGCACCACCTAGTCTAGTTTGGAGCCAGGTGGTCTCCTGGTGGCCCACTTTATCTAAAAAATGTTCGTCTCAAAATTTCCAAGCCATGCTCCCTGACCTTGCCCTTTTCTGAGTCCCGTAGCTCCTGGAAAGTCAAAAACACTAAAAAAAATATTTTCTGTCAAAGAGATTTAAATCCAAAAAAATAGCGGATTATTTAGAAAATCCCTGAAATCAATGCAAATCATGATTATAACATCTCATAACATCTAAATATGTTTGAATATGCATCAATAAACTACAAAGTTCATGCATGAATTTTGCATGCATCAACTCCCCCAAGCTTAACCCATGCTCGTCCTCGAGTATGAAGGTGATAAAACTAAAAAAGAACTTTGGAGTTTATTGATTATATGAAAATAACAAGTAGTAATACATATGATCAATGATTCAAAATTTAATGAACAACAACAAGCAAATGGGATATCAAGTGATACCTCTAATTCAACTCAATAATGTCCAACAATCAATGAGAAAGTGCAAAAACAAATGAAAGTACTATGGACATTAAACACACAAGTGCTTGTGCTTGGAACTTTTTTCTTTCTTTCTTTCTTTTTTCTATTTTCTTTTATTTTCCTTTCTTTTGAACAAGTAGCCACTGAAAGTAAGTAGGGAATATATGTGCCAAGCTCTGATGATAAAGAGAAAACAAATTTTATAATTGTGCAACCCAGGTCAATGGTAGTGAAGAGCAAATATGGTTCACATGATTAACCCCTTACAAGTTGCAAGTCTCATACCCCGTGGTCAATAGTACCTTCCACCACACGCTACTCAACTTTAGAATTATCATAGATTTTCATTATGTGCATACTGTTTTAACAAAGTGCTCGCAAAGGGGTACCTCCATGCCACCTGTACATAGTGCCTTTTGGATTTTCATCTTTTTGCAAAGGCAATACATACCGGGTCGACAAGACAACAAACAAATGAACTTATCTTAAAGTAGCAACTGAGTAGTAAATTAAATTTGTGAAAGCTAATGAGCAAATCCATGTGGAAACTTCTACCATGAATAGGCATGGTTTCAGTTAGCGGCGCAATGCTCTTCTCTAACAAATATGCACACTCGAATCTTTAGCATGATAACCCCCACTCATTTCACATTGGAAAGGCATGCATAACCCAAGGTGTATGACAACAACTTAAATGTAGTGCAATGTTGAAAGTCTTGTTCCATGACAACATGGTTTAACTTAACCCCAACTAATAAACTGTCAAACATGCAACTTACATAAATGAACTCCACCGTAGACTGCTACTTTCCCGTGAACTTAGAATTGCACAATAAAAAGAAGTATGATTTTGAATGCAAAGACATGGAACATATATTACACTTGGAATATAATTTTGCTATATAGGTAGATATGGTGGAGAAGTATGGCTCAAGGTATTTGGATATACAAGTCTTTGCTTGTGTTTTTCTTTCTTTTTTCTTTTCTTGACCATTGAAACGGTATAATATCACAAGCATGCATAATGTCCATAATGCTACACATCTATTAATGAACTAAGTAACTTAAAGTTAACCATCAATGCGCAAAGAAGAAATAGCACTAAATACGACACTAGCGAATTACTATTCAATCAAAGCACATGAAGCATAGAACATAAGCATAACTTGCATTGCTATCTCCCTTTCCTTCCAAACTTAACTTTTATATTTCTCCAGTAGATTTCTTATAAATACTAATCATGCCTATAGGTGCTAGCCCATTTATTCAAAACTAAATATGCACACTAAAACTAAAAACTAGACACAAACGCTCCAAGTTTATGCAAAAGTAAAATGGAGCTCGAAAAACAAGGTTGGAATAGTATGCAAACCAAGAAGTTGATAGGTCCAGGGGTTCCATGGGGCTCCCCCAAGCTTATGGTGTTGTCCATTACTTAGATTACTCCTTGCTTGATGATTATTCCTTCCCTGTGAAAAAACTTCACCACAAAACTATTTCCCATCTCTTTTCTAGAATGGATGATATTAGAGGGCATAAAGATAATATATGTACTGCTAAAAAACACCCAAATAAAATTTGGTATAAGGTGTCCAGAGATTATATTAAGTTTCCAACATTCACAAAATATCAAAATAATCAAAAAGAATCATCTTGAGACTCAAATAAATGCTCGAAACAACAAAAGACAGAATCTATCAATAAAAATAGCAGCGGATTGGCGATTTTTTTGCCCCCCTTAAACATGTCAGGAATTTTTGCTGATTTTTGTGCATATAGAGGATGGAAATTTGCAACTTACATAAATTTTACAAGCCTGTAGGAGTTACGGAAAAAATCAGGAATTTCGTGCACCAAAAAGTGCTATGCAGATTTCAGAAAATCCGAATAAGTATTGCAACTTTAAAATATCCAAGATGGGTAAAACTTGGAACTTTATTTTATGCTACAGTAGACAAAATAAAACAAGCTTTCTTGATACAGCAAGGACACAAAAATAAAACTCAAAATAAATTACTCTCTTTCAAGAGCAACGAAAAACAAAACCGAAAAAGTAAATACTACTGGGTTACCTCCTGTAAAGTGCTTTCTTTATAGCCATTTAGCTAGGCTTCATACCTTATTCCTTCAACTTCTCATGACAAATCTCATATCCTCATCTTTATAAAGTTGTCAATGAGGTTGATCAAGTCTCATTAATACTAGGATAAAGTTAAAAATAATGATTCATCACTTATTTTAAAATGGAGAAAACATCAAGTTACCTCATATTTGATTTGAATGGAACCAATCATTAATATTTCATATTTTGGTGGTGGAGGTGGTATTGGTATTGCAATGGTACGCACCATAAGAGTTTGTACTTCAACTGAGTTTACTTTTATCATTGGAGGTTCCTGTATAGATTTCTTTGGAAAATGAATTGTATGCTCTTTCCCTTACACCTTGAATGTTACCTTACTCTTAGTGCAATCAATAACAACCCCTGGAGTATTAAGAAAAAGTCTACGAAGAATAATACTCCCTCCGTCCTGGTGTATTAGTCCCACTAAGAAAAACTACTTGTCCCATTTTATCTATCTTCTAAGGTTGGCTTTGCAATTAATTAGGAGTAACATCCTTCCTATAATTAATCTGCATGCGGGGTGAGAACCAGTGCGGGCTGGCCAGCGCTACATGTGGCATGTGAAAATAATCAAGTTTGCATGCAGACTCTTCATTTGCTCTCCATAATTAATTGGGTGGTTTAGTACTCAGCAATCTGATTGGTGAAAGAACTGGAGAACACATCCATCGTACACCCAATCAGCGTATGCCTTGGTCGATATGAAACTCCTAACAAGACTAATACACCCGGGCAGAGGGAGTAGAAAGATTATGATCCTCAGGCATTTCCAATATAACAAAGTATGTTGAGATTTACACATTAGCAACAACAACGCGGACATTCTCACATATACCAATGGAAATAGCAGTAGATTTATTAGCCATTTGTAAAGAAACTTTAGTTGGCACAAGTTTGTCCAAATTAAGTTTCTTATACAAAGGGAAAGGCACAACACTCACTCCAGCACCTGAATCACATAAATCATATTTAATATAATTATTATTTATGGTGCATGGTATAGTAGGATTTCCTCGATCTCCTCTCTTTTTAGGCATTTTTTCTTCAAAGGAATAATCAGCAAGCATAGTAGTAATAGCTTCACTAGGAATCTTTCTTTTATTAGTAACAATGTCTTTCATATACTTAGAATAAGGAGGCATTTTAAGTGCATCAACTAAAGGAATTTGCAAGCATAAATTTTTAAGCAATTCAATAAACCTCTCAAATCTAGCATTGTCTTGACTTTTAATTACCTATTGAGAATATGGTATGGGTCTTTGTGCCCAAGGATCTCTTTCTTTACCTCTTTTAGGTGGATATTTCTTTCTTTTATTCTTCTTCTTTGAAGGTTGAGGATCATCTCTCACATCAGCTTCATTTTCTTTATCATTCTTATTGTCTTGTTCTTCATTAATTTGTGATGATTCTTCCGCATTATTATTTCCATCTTTAGTCTCAACATCATAAATAGTTGTATCTCTTTCTTGATCTTTTTCACGCTCTTTAGGTTTATTGCCATTGGGAGATTTTCTTGCAGAAGATTCATTAGCTTTTAAGAGCATCTTGCTCTTTTCTTTCGGGATGTCCTTCAGGAAAATTAGGATCCTGAGTGCCTGAACCTCCCCTTGTATTTACTCTACAAACCTGTTTCTCTTTGGAAATAATATGTTCATATAATTGATTTTGAAGATAAATCATCTGTTCAACTTGATTGTTCATCATAACACATCGTTTAGTAATCGCTTTAATAGAATCAACACTAGAGCTCAAAATTTCATGAAGATAATTTATCTTATGAGATTTTTCCTCTAGTTTTGCCTTAATATCATGAATATAAGCATTTTGATGACAAACAATTTTAGTAGAATTTCCAGTGAATGAGACTTCAATAGGTGGGATTACCTTTTCCTTTACCTCAGTAGTAGAAATAGCATGCACTTGAATAGGGAAAAAAGGTTCATCAATAGGAAGTTTAATACCTCTCTCAAAAAGTTCCAATAGATCAATAGATTTAATTCCCTTTTCTTCAATAGCTATTAAAGCTTCCTTCATAACTTCATCAGATAGAGTAAGAACACCTAATTTTAGTATCATCTTCTTCATTAAGAGTCCAGTTATCATAATTCTCAGCCATCATATCCAATAATCCCTTATCTTCTTCATTATTCCTGAAAATATTACCTGCAATACTATCTATATAGGACCTAGATATCTTGGTTAGTCCATTATAAAATGTATCAAGCAGCTCATTATCTTTCATACCATGCACATGACAGTTTCTAGTCATCTTACTAAACCTCCCCCAAGCTTGAGGTATTGTATCTTCCTTTCTTTGAGTAAATTTGCAAATGTCAATTTTCATAGCATGTATTGTAGCAACAGGGAAATACTTGTTGTAAAATAAGTGTATGCATGAATCCTTACTAGTAATGGATTTTGAAGGCAAAGAATGGTACCAAGATTTAGCATCAGCTCCCAATGAGAAAGGAAATAGCTTTAAAAAATAGTAATGTTTTCGCACTTCATCATTTCCATACAAATTAGATAATTCATGCAACATCAATATATGTTCAGCTGGGTATTCATCATCTCTCCCACAGAATTTACGCTTCTCAACCCATTCAATAGCCTCAGTGTTAACAGAAAATTCATAAGAAATATCTTTTATGTAGATTATTGGTTCATTGGGTTGTTTATCAATAGGAATTAAGTCTCCCACTGAAGCATGTATAAGAGAATTAAATCTATCAAGATCATCCAAATCTACCTCCACGAAATCTCTACCAAAGGCATCAATACAATAAGGTGGAATTGATTTATAAGCATTAACCTTAGCAGTTTCTCTATCTGGTTTAGAATTTTTATTAGATGATGGATTGGATGAATCATGTGTCACTTCATCATCCATACTATCATCCAACAGTTCATTATCATTATAAGTAAGCATAGACATCTTAGATAAAGGTGAACTATGCAAAGCAGCAGATTTATTTTTAATAGCAGGAGTAGCATTAGCATGTGAAAAATTGGGTCTGGAAAGTAAATCTGTACCTCTTCAAGTAGTTGAAGGCATGATCTCCTTTGCAGCAATATCCTTACTCTTTCCCATGATGAGAATGAATAAGTTTAGCAGTAGATGATAACAAGTGGTCTTACCAATAAAGCTAGGCTCCCCGGCAACTATGCAAAAAAATGTCTTGATACCCACAAATGTAGAGGATCGCTGAAATCTTCGATGGGAAGTATTACCCAAATTTATAGTTTGACTCAAGGGGAGCAAACAAGAATATTAGCAAGACTTCAGCAATTGAGACGTGACTCTCAACCACACCTGTATATCAATATTCTCAAGAAACAGATGGTGATTATTGCAGTTCATGCAAAACAGTAATTTCAGTAGCAAACGGTAACACACTACAAGAAAAGTGTCCATCTACCACGACTGGCACTTTCGGTCATTGCTGAAGACCCCCCTTCTACCATAGTTTTGGTCGGTGATGCGGGCAGATAACCACCCAGTTGGGAACCCCAAGAGGAAGGTATGATGAGAACACTAGCAAGTTTTCCCTCAGTAAGAAACCGAGGTTTATCGAACCAGTAGGAAAAAGCCAAACTTCTGAAGGTGATGCCTGCTAGCTTCGCGACAACTCCGGACAATTTATAAGGCGCCTCGTCCAGGGCTTTGCTTTACACCAGCAGCAACATGGAACCTGCACACAACACAACCAAGAACTTTGCTCCCAACTTACGATGCTGTAAACAAAGGATTGAGCGTATCGAGTAGAAAGCAATAGTAGTATGTGTGACGCCCCAAAATCGGCACCTTGCAGATTATAGCGCTTCCGCCACAATCTACACGATGTCACTTTGGAAACGCACCACCAAGCGCCTCGCGCACGTTGCAGCGTGCACGTGATGCGGGTGGAATCAAGTAGCAACAGTTACACAAGTACACGATGGAACCCACAAAAGAATATATAGTATAACCACAAAGACTCTGATACGTCTCAAACGTATCTATAATTTTTGATGCTCCATGCTTGTTTTTACACCATTTGCTTAGTGTTTCGTTACACTTCGTGGCGTTTTTATGCATTTTCCGGAACTAACCTATTAACAAGATGCCACAGTGCCAGTTCCCTGTTTTCTGCTGTTTTTGTGTTTTAGAAAAGCTACATAGGAAATATTATCGGAATTGGGCAAAACAAAAGCCAGACATCCAGAAATTTACCGAAGCTTCCAGAGAACCGAAGAGGAGACGGAGAGGGGCCACAGGCCGGCCACACAATAGGGCGGCGCGGCCCAGGCCCTGGCCGCGCCCCCTATGTGTGAGGCCACCTCGGTCCACTTCTGGCGCCGCCCTTCGCCTATAAAGACCCCCCGACGGGAAAAACCTAAAGACCCAATCACTTTTCCAGAAACACATCGCGATCCGCCATCGTCGTCGACCCGAGATTGGGAGGGTCCAGAAGCTCTTCCCGGCACCCTGCCGGAGAGGGGAATCGCCACCGGAGGTCTTCTTCATCGCCATGCTTGCCTCCGGCGCGATGAGTGAGTAGTCTACCTTGGACTATGGGTCCATAGCAGTAGCTAGATGGTTGACTTCTCCACCATGTGCTTCATGTTTAGATCTCGTGAGCTGCCTTACATGATCGAGATCACCGTTATGTAATTCTACATATTGTGTTTGTTGGGATCCGATGAATATTGGTGTTATGATTGAGTTGATGTGCTGAATATTATCTTATGTTATCTCTATGTTGTTTATGATCTTGCATGCTCTCCGTTGTTAGTAGCTATCTTGGCCGAGTAGATACTAGTGACTCCAAGAGGGGGCATTTATGCTCGATAGTTGGGTTCATGCCTCTATTTAATCTGGGGGAGTGACAGAAACCTCTAAGGTTGTAGATGTGCTGTTGCCACTAGGGAGAAAACAACATTCTTATGTCCAAGGGCATATGCTTTGTTTACATTACACACTTTGCTTAATGCAGTTATCTGTTGTTCGCAACTTAATACTCATGGGGTGTTCGGACGATATCCCCGTGAGTGGATTATTAGTCATAGATGCAGTTGGATGGCGGTCTATGTATCTTGTTGTAATGCCCAGAGTAAATCTCATAGCGATCCTCTCGACATATGCACGCTGTCTTTATTCTATCAATTGCCCAACTGTAATTTGTTTACCCAGCATGTGCTATTTATCTTATGGAGAGACACCACTAGTGAATTGTGGACCCCGGTCCTATTTCCTTTATATTGCTATCACCTGTTTACTTTACTCGCACTGTTTACTTTCTCGCATACTACTATTGCTTTCCACTCGATATGCTCATTCCTTTGTTTACAGCAAACCGGTGAGATTGACAACCTCATCGTAAGTTGGGAGCAAAGTACTTGGTTGTGTTGTGTGCAGGTTCCGTGTTGCAGCTGGCAAAGCAAAGCACTGGACGAGGCACCTTATAAATTGTCCGGAGCTGTCGCGAAGCTAGCAAGCATCACCTTCTTGAGTTTGGCTTTTTCCTGGATACGATTAAACCTTGGTTTCTTACTGAGGGAAAACTCGCTGCTGTACTCATCAAACCTTCCTCTTGGGGTTCCCAACTGGACAGTGATTTACACTATCACACACCGCCACAGCAAAGATTTTTCTGGCGCCGTTGCCGGGAAAAAAGAAGACTTCTGCAAGGAGAGTTTCGCACGCACATCCTTTACTTTATTTTTTGTTTTGCTTTACTTTATTTTTACTTGCTTCATTTTATCAAAAATACAAAAAAATTAGTTACCTTTATAGTTATTACTTTATTACTTTTAGTTCATTATGTTGTTTCCTAAGTACGTCTTGGAGGACCTCTCAGTAGGTAGTGGTTCTATTATTGGGAAAAGTAACATCGATGAGTTCTTTAATCATATTAGTATGCATAAAGATGTTGAGGAAAAATCTTTGGTTGAGCTTGCTCCTAGTTATGAAGTTGCTTCTTCTTATTTAGTTCACATGTTAGAAGCTAGGTTTGCTAGCCTTAATCCTTTTATGCAACACATGTTCCTTAAGCTTCATGATATTGAAGACCCCGAAAAGAAAGCTTTTATCCTGGAAACTTTGCGTAGAGAATTTAGAGATGTTGTCATTGAAGTAGGAAAGTTTTTAAGCATTTTAATAAGCTTGGTTCACATGTAGAGGTTGTTGGTACAACCAATGAAGATTTCATAGTATCTATACCTTGTAAGCTTGTAGGAATTCATGATGCTTTGGAAAAGAATTTTAATTGGATTTGCCGTGAGAATCTTTTTGATGAAAGTATTGTACCAAAGCATGATTACAAGGGATACTAAAAAACTCATTTGGACACAATTCAATTTATTGTTGAAAAGACTTCTACAGTTGATCTTAATGCCTCTTTTGATATTACTTGATTTGCACTTTCTGCGCCTAGCTCAAAGGCGTTAAAGAAAAGCACTCTTAGGAGATAACCCATTGTTTTACTTTCAGTTCTTTTTCTTTTATTTGAGTCTTGGAAGTTATTACTACTGTAATAACCTCTCCTTATCATTTTTATTTCGTTTTTGTGCCAAGAGAAGCCTCTAATTTGAGTGAGGTAAGATTTGGGGATGTTGCTGTCCTGAAACAGATTTTGGTGCTGCACCATAAAAATTCGTGAAAATTCTCAGAATATGTTTTGACCTGCGATTTCTTGTGCATATGCCCCAGGTTCTATCCAAACTTTCATTAGTTATGTACTTTTTGATTTGAGCAACAGAAAACCCTCTAAAAATTAGACCTTTGTTAGCTGTTCTGTTTTGACAGATTTCTGCCATTATTTGTGTTTGCCGCTCGATAACTTTCTTTTTGAGTTCTTTTGATCACGAAACTTTTGGGGAAGTTGCTACAGTAGTATATGCTTTATATGTGGTGGTTTTGAGTTGAAACCTGAAGCAAAAAAGGATTGATTCATTATTATGCTTACACTAATGTTGCTAATAGAATTGTGTTTAGTTTTGTATGAAGGAAGTTTTTAAGTGTAGGGATTGGAGAATGATGAGATGAGTTGAAGAATGGACAAAATCTCAAGCTTGGGGATGCCCACGCACCCCAAGAAATATCCAAGAGGTACAAGCGTCAAATCTTGGGGATGCCCCCGAGGCACCCCTTCTTCATCAGCAAAAATCAGGTCACCTTTCAACACACTATATTTTTATTGCTTCATGCATTATGCGTTTTTCTTGGAGCGTCTGTTGTTTTAGTTTTCAGTTTTGTTTATTTTTGTTTGCTGCAATAAATGGTTGGACCCCAACAGATTTCTTTTGGAGAAGTTGCCTTGCTTTTCATTTGCCAAGAACACTCCGTTTTTCACTCTTATCGTTCAACGAGTGTTCTCTTTTTCTAGAACTGCGTTTAGCTTTTGTTTTTTTACCTTGATTTGTGTTCAGATCTTGTTATGTCTTTATATCAAGGTGTATTTTGACCTCTGGTCCATGTTGGTCTACACCAACATCAAGCTTCAAGACACAACACCAAGAATTGAAGACTCCATCAATATACATGAAGGAAGCAACAACCACAAGACAACAAAAGCTATCTGAGAAGCCTCGACTCTTCAAGACCTCAATTTGCGAGCTAGAAACCTTCTAACTCTCGAAGAATCTCTTCGGGCATACTAGGTAGCCTAACCCCGCTAACCTTAAAAATGTTCTGACGAGGTTTCGACAGGTTACTTTTGGCAACATCAACTCTTCAGCCATCAACTTCAGCAACTGAAGACCATCTACACCTTCAGCCAAAAACAAGTCCTTGATACAACTCAGATTATCATCGGTGAATTGGAAGAGAAACAGTTAAGACCTAACACTAGCGTAGTCTTAGCACCCCTTACTACTACACTTAGGAATCTCGGGACGAGATTCTATTTAAGGGGGGAAGATTTGTAACACCCCACTTTCTGTAACCCTGTTTAAGTAGAGTTTAGTGATCCAAAAATGAGGGCCAACAAAAACTTTTTGTGCAAACCTCTGGAAGTACTATTTCTTGCTTGTTTGTCTTGGTTGTTATGTTAATGATGTCTATTTGAGTTGCTTGCTGAATAATGTTGTGAACCAACACAACCATTGTGCCCTTGTGGTCATGCCTTTATTTATGCTTCTAGCTACTTCCCAAAAACCATTATCTTGGCAACCTCTCCTTTCTCTTATCATCTTATTTGACCAAGACAAGAGCCAAGGTTTATCCTTGAGACAAAGCTTTTATCAAAACTAAATATTTACAAAATTATCTGGACCTACAAAGTAGGGTGGTTCCACAATTTTACTCACTTATATTTTATTGATGTTTATAAAAGGATTTCAAAACACCTTTAAGAAAACTTTCTATGGGAGCTACTATGTCTCCACTAGTTTCTGAAAATTCTACAAGAGCTTTACTCCTTTATTTGAAACTCTTTTCTACTTGACCATGGCATGATCACCATTGAGCACTTATTCAACCATTATTTCTGGAGATGCTAGATTAGCTGCAAATGATTAACCTTGTGTGGTGAGTTGACTATGTGTGACTGTTTGACTTTGATGAGTGGCTTGTGTGTGGATATAGTCCTCATATAGGCCTGTGGCCTAACCAATTCAAAATGCATCCATTATTATGTTGTCACATATATTTTGTTTTCATGCTATCCTTCCAATAAAACCCATCTTGCTACTTTTCCTCTCCATCCTAAATCACTAACCCTAATGTCTTAGTCTTATCATGAGACATTAGGAGCCCTTTTTGAGGGATCTTAGAACAAATCAAACTAGCCCAAGGAAAGCACCCATGGTGTTCTTAGAATCATCTTCAGCCAACCATAAAAAGGTTTCACTCTAGTTTAGAAAATCATCTCTTGTAGGCATTTCATCAAACACCTAGGGTGCAGACTATCTTCATGTCTGTTAACAGATTCAGTTTTCTGACACTTATATTAAGCTCATCTATTCTATCCATGGCAATGTACCTTCCTAGAACTCATATTTGGCATGTGTTCTTTCATTCTCTCCATTGCCACCTAGTCATTTGAGGCCATCTGATACTTATTCTAATCCTGTTTCTGACCCTAATCAAATCGCTGACCATTTGACTATTATCAGATGCACTTTTGCCTACACTTTTAAACTTCAAAGGAAATTGTTCAGAGACCATCCTATGACCTATTCCTCTTATTTTTGATCTACTCTAACTACCTATGCACTTGCTTGTGCATTTTGAGGTATGCCACCTACTTATGTGGGATGGTTTTGAACCCTAGTCAAAGCTGTTTCCAACCCTTACTACCTCACTTACTCCTCTTGGTCACTTGCCAACGTCCACCACCAACTCTCTCCATAAACCTAACTCTTCCTAAAAATAACATTTGAAAGAATATTCTTGCTCCTTACCACCCATTCATCCTCAGAAATAATTTCTATAAGACTATCTTCTACTTATACTTGTCTCATTAGCTAGTAATGCATGGAATGGCAACTATGCCATTTCTTGCACCTTTTCTCTCCATATACATTTTATAGACCTCTACTACTCTACCTTATGCATGAAAAATCCTATGGCCTCAAAAACCCTAATTGCTCCTCTTCACCATCTCCACAAATCTTGATCAAAGTATTAGGACCAATCTTCAAGATGCAAATGTTGGTACCCAAATATAATTTGCAAGGCATGGCAAGGCCATCTCTAGTTCTATAACTACCCTCTCTAGTATATTCACACATGTACCTTGCTAGGGGTAATTAAGTTTTGTTCAAAGTACATGTATTGAGCCATGCATGCATACAACATCATCTCCATCTAATTAACTAAATCTCCTTGACACTTCACCCCAAACCACCACCTTAACCAATCTAGCACTCTCACCTCCCTCTTGTCGAAATTGCACTGTAGCAGTCCCTCTCCCTCTTGTCCTTTAGTGGTTGGAAGTAAGAGGAGGAGAAGATACATGCAATCTTTAGCCAATTTTTTTAAAAAAGGGTGCTGCAGCCTCACCCTCTGCTCCTAGCCGACCAGGACCCCTCCTAGAACTCTCTCACCCCTCCCCACCGTCACTCTCCCCCAACCCTAGCCCTCCTATGGGCCCTACAAAACCTCAAACCGACCTAACCCTACCCTCTCTGATTTTTAAGGCCACCAAGCACCACAGCCCCTCTCTGGACCCTCATTCCACTCCCACACCCCCTTTCTGCAACCCCAACCACACACCCCGTGCCCCTCCTTCTCTGCTGGCCGAGAGGAAGAGGAAACTTCCCTCCAGATCTGCAAGCAAGAAGGAGAAAGCATCACCATTCTGGACCCCCTCTACCCTCTCCCTCGGCTTGCATGCGCTCCTACCATCCTTGGGAACCTAACCCTACCCTTTTTGTGACCCAGGATCACCAAACCGACGACCATCTGGAGCACCGAGGAGAGCTCCTCCATCGCGGTCGTGCAGATCGTCTCCCTGGAAGCAAAACTCGCCGTCCCGCCCACCACCGAGCTCGCCCCGATGTGCCGCGTCGCCTCGTCGCCTCCCCATGGCCGGAGACTGCCCCCAGGAGTGCCGCCTCCCCCGCCTGGACCCAGCTAGGGTTTCGCCTTGCGCCCTCGTGGCCAGAGGAAGAAGACGGCTGTCGGCCGTCGATTCTGACTTAATCCGACGGGCCGCCTTGCTCGGTACCGCTTTGGCCAGCTGGTGCGGCTGACCAGCGGGCCCCGCTCGTCAGGCGGTGTGGCGCCAGATCCCGTGCTCCATCGGGAAGATCTGGGCCAGCCCAATGCTGCTGGCCCCGGTCCGTTTCGATTCCGGCCCAGTCGTGTTTTTTTAGTGAAATCTGTTAATTTAAATTGAACCAACCTGCAACTTTGAAAATTCATAGAAAAATAGTTAAGAACCCAAAAAAGATTATTCAAATTTCTATGAACTCCTTAGATTATTACCTATCCAGTGGTACTGGTTGCATGTCATTTGAAGCCCTGTAGAATTACTTGATTTTAAATTGGTATATCTAGTCACCTTTCTTTCATAAATCCAAATCTGGAGTTTTGTATGCTTAATTTGAGCAATTCCAATTTTCAGTGATTCTCTGTTGTATTGTGAAGCATGAGAAACAAGATTTGTTATTTTAGGAGCATTATTTTTCCTGCAGTAATTACCTTAGTGATACTAGGATTTTGCATGGTTTTATTTATTGTGCTTATAATAATTGTTAATTTTGAGTGATTCCACCTCTGGTGTGTTCTGCATCTCATGAGCTATCTAAGATGGTCTCTGGTAGAATTTTTGGATCTACAGATAGTTTTAGGGAATTAAATTGCCTTTCTAGTGGTGGGTGTGACTAGGAAATTCATTATAAATCAACCCTACCTTATTTTGGGTTGATTCCAATTGGGTTGGATTTGTAATTGTGTTAGCTATCTGATGCTATGCTGGTTGACATGTTTTGATCAAGTTTTATGCCTGCTTGATGTTTGTATTGAGTAGAGGGTTATTTTCTATTAAAAATTGTTTTCCCTATTAATAAAGTGACTTTACTTTTATAAGAGGAAATCTTGGTTCAGAACTTGTTTCTTATCTGCAAGTATGCTTAACATGTTATTTGACCTATGTGACCACCTGCATGCTTGATTGAGATGAAGTGGTGTGGTGCTTGCTATGTTTGAAAAACCCTAGTTTTAATGGGATTGCCTTGCTAATAAAAATCTATGGAATCTTATTTTAGATTCTAAACATGTCTGTTTCTGATACTCTTTGATTATGTGGTGTTGAGTGGTGAAGTGTTTGTGACTTGTGTATGCATGTATACTTATTGTGTGCTTTTATTTTTTTCCGGCGATAGATGCGAGCGACGAGTGTGCGGAGGAGGGAGAGGCCTTTGTATATCAAGAAGAAGGAGATCAGGGACAAGCCAACCAAGGCAAGCTATCTACTTGTTGCATATCTGAATCCTATATGTCACTATGCATTGCTCTACTCTTGCTTCCATTACTATGCATTGTTTTCTTATATTGCTATTTCCCTTATGTAGCAATAGTTGGCGACTTAGCTCCACAAGTCGATTTGCTATCATCTCTAAAGATGACACCTTTGACACCTACTCAATACCCTGAAAAATAGAGACTCAATGATTTGCATCGAAGTCTTTGCGAAACACTTGTACTGGAGCCAAAAACTCTAGGATTGGGAATACTTCCTTTGGAAAGATTTTTCGAAAATGTTTTCGAACACCTTGGAGTAGTTGCTACTCCATTGAGATGTTTACAAAAGATTTTATAAACATGGAGCTGGACTTGGGAGATGTAGAAATTGGTGGATTTCTGAAAAGTGGCATTGTGTATAAGTGTTCGCCAAACCAATTACTCCCGTGCAACCACATTACCCGGTATGGGACGGGCTTAGTTTGAAGTCTATGTGCTTTAGTGCGGGGAGCCTCGTACTATATAAGGGTCTGTAGGACCCCGGAATCTGGGTTGTCGCAAGTGGTGGGCAATAGTGTAGCGGGCCTGCCAATAGGCTACCCGTCCGGAAGACACTTGGGTTCTCCCGCCGTGGCGCCGGAGTGACACTCTGAAGGAGGTACTGCCGGGGCGTGCCGGGGAGGTAAACTCCACAGGGTAGGCACCCGTACTACGGTAGATAGATGGAGGGCTTCGATCGATTATCCGAACCCCGCATACTTGTGTATGACGGTCCGTGGTGGTATCCCGGCGGATTTATCGAATGATGTGGGTAAAGTGTACAACCTCTGCAGAGTGTAATCTATTCGAATAGCCGCGTCCTCGGTCATGGACGGTTGGAATGGCCATACTTAACCTGTGTCGAGTTTTGGTTTTACAAAAATGTTTTCGAGAAAATGGAGAAGGGTGCCGGACGGAGTACTCGGAGGGTACTGTCGTGGCACGGTTATGGTTCGGAGTACTTGTAGGGTACTGCCAAAGGAATGGAGGGGTCATATGTGATTGACCGGAATTAATAGGGGTGGTGGTCATGTCTGATTGACCGCCGGCTTTTCTCTTGAAAAGGAGTTTCCCCCTTTCCTAGAGCTTTTGCAAAGACTTCTCTTGTAAGAATCTTCTTTAATAAGGATATAGAGATGTCGTATGACATGCTATATCGACACGAGAATCTTTCTACAAATCTTCTTTAATAAGGATATAGAAATGTCGTAGGACATGCTATATCGACAAGAGAAACATTCTAGTATTAAGCTGCCTTCAACCAAGCCAACCTTGCTACAGCCCAAATAGCATGCGTTTATCTTCTCCTAGATGGTTTGCGAGTACAATTCCAAAATGTACTCACGGCTTTGTCCCTGGCTATTAACTTGGCCAGATTATGGAGAAGACTACTCAGAAGGTGGCGATGGCTACGATGACGCCGGTGCGAACTAGGAACGTCTCCCAGTCAGTTGCCTGTAGGGTAGTAGGCATGACTTGGGCCATCAATGCTGCTTGGTATCCGCTGCTTAGTTATAGACTTGCCCTGCGTGGCAATATCATGCTTGGTCATGTGACCAATTGTAAGTATGTTATTCGATATTGTAAAGGATGATGTAATTCTGTTATCAACTCGGATATGTGGATTCACGACACACTGATCATGGGATCGTGAATTGTATGCATATCGGGTATTCCGGATGGGTAATCCGGGGTCCCCACAGAGTTGGTATCAGAGCCATCCTGACTATAGGAGACCTTAGTTAGCATGGGCGTTAGATAGGAAAGTAATATTCTGCTAAAACTATTTGCAAAGGTTACTTCTTCTATGTATCCAATAGTATGGCTTATACCTTTCTCACCTCTTCAAAACTGCTAATCTTATCCCTCTGTTTGCCAAGGTTTTCATTGCTTTTACTATCTCGTCTCATCCCCTTCAAAATCTAAATACTGGACGATGTCCCCAAATAGACCTGGAGCTTAGCAGCACAATATGGAGCAAACTTCAGAAGGACATCTTCAAACCTCTCCAGCCGCAAAGGAAGAAGGATATCGACAAATATTTTTCCTTTGGTTGACACCAACTGCTCTATCAAGAAGCTGACCTTGTTCCTCCCTGGACTCGCACTTTTGCAGTCGCCAAGGACCAAGTACTTAGTTGCTTGACTAGTATTTATTAGGTCTGCCGGGTGAGTATGCCACCAATGGCGCACTTCAGCAATCCCTCTGAAAACCTCACAACCATGTGATGTGGTACAAGAAGACTTACAGCACTGCACTTCCCAAGTCAACATCAATGACTCGACAACGCTACAAGTTCACCACCAACTGCCATCATGTTGCTGCTGAAGCAAGAATCAAGGAGAATGAAGACATCAACAACTGTGGCCAACCATGACCCTAGGATGAATAGGACTAACCCCAAATATCGCGCGTCTAGGCATCGTTGGTACTTGAAGTACCTCGTTTGATTCTTGCAATTGTTTGTTGATTGCCATGTGTGTTCTGGATATTGTTTGTAGTTGCTCTGTGTGTTTTTTTGAGAGTGTATTGTTACCTTGTGTATGTGCTTGTTTTGGCCTCTCGGCCTTAAAAACCCCCGGGTCTGTAAAACCCTGAATAGGAAACCTCTCTAGAATGTGTTTTCCCTCTCATCAATTTATGTCAGCTTGAGTAGCATAGATATTTTATTAGTAAAACACTAACTCCAACCTTTGAGTGGATTATAACTCATCTCGCAATACCTCCCTAAGATCCAACGTGACAATTTTTGCTACGTTCTTCAAGCTTCATCAAGACCTCTCTACAACATCAGGGAAGCAGAAGACAGACCTGCCTGGACTACAAAGGACTTCTAGGAGACAAAGACGTCACTAACTCGGATCGCCTAACCTTAACTCTAGAGTTTCGCTAACATTGATAATACTCTATTAAACACCCCATCACTTGCTAATATTCTAACCAGCCAACTAACATTGAGCATGGAAGTATCAAAGCCAAGCCTGACTTTAGAAGATCAACCCGGTATCACCGCTTGAAGCCCGAAGACTCACGTGCTTGATCTCCACTGAGCTAATAGAAGGATGAAGACTCTCCAAAATCAAGCCATCAATGTCGACTCTGCATTTAGGAGATATCAATGGAGGTAGCAACGAGAAGAAGTGAAGACTTTTCTAACTAACTCGCTCGCTCGTTCAAATTTTGGCGGGTTGCAACCAAAGCTGACTTAGGGCACGAGTAGAAATCCACATGAAGATTTCTCGGAAGATGAAGTCGACTCAAGGTATCCCAATATACCTCAGGATCCTCAAGGCTTCCAGAAGTTGGAGAAGCAAGAAGTCTGGTCTCCACCAACCCGAAGACAAGAAGAAATAGATCGTTGACTACTAGAAGACACACCGTTGGTGGTGCGCTGCCACCTGAAGAGATTTCAGCTCAAGGACAAGACGACCTAGAAGAATGGTTTCCATTAGGACTAACCCACGCCTTGGTAGTTAGGAAGCGTAGACGACTAAGACGACAGATTTGACGTGTCTATCAAGACCGAAGCATAAATGCTCTTGTCTACCATCTGCAAGCTTGAGATTAAAGGTCTACACCAACATCAAGCTTCAAGACACAACACCAAGAATTGAAGACTCCGTCAATATACATGAAGGAAGCAACAACCACAAGACAACAAAAGCTATCTGAGAAGCCTCGACTCTTCAAGACCTCGATTTGCGAGCTAGAAACCTTCTAACTCTCGAAGAATCTCTTCGGGCATACTAGGTAGCCTAACCCCGCTAACCTTAAAAATGTTCTGACGAGGTTTCGACAGGATACTTTTGGCAACATCAACTCTTCAGCCATCAACTTCAGCAACTGAAGACCATCTACACCTTCAGCCAAAAACAAGTCCTTGATACAACTCAGATTATCATCGGTGAATTGGAAGAGAAACAGTTAAGACCTAACACTAGCGTAGTCTTAGCACCCCTTACTACTACACTTAGGAATCTCGGGACGAGATTCTATTTAAGGGGGGAAGATCTGTAACACCCCACTTTCTGTAACCCTGTTTAAGTAGAGTTTAGTGATCCAAAAATGAGGGCCAACAAAAACTTTTTGTGCAAACCTCTGGAAGTACTATTTCTTGCTTGTTTGTCTTGGTTGTTATGTTAATGATGTCTATTTGAGTTGCTTGCTGAATAATGTTGTGAACCAACACAACCATTGTGCCCTTGTGGTCATGCCTTTATTTATGCTTCTAGCTACTTCCCAAAAACCATTATCTTGGCAACCTCTCCGTTCTCTTATCATCTTATTTGACCAAGACAAGAGCCAAGGTTTATCCTTGAGACAAAGCTTTTATCAAAACTAAATATTTACAAAATTATCTGGACCTACAAAGTAGGGTGGTTCCACTATTTTACTCACTTATATTTTATTGATGTTTATAAAAGGATTTCAAAACACCTTTAAGAAAACTTTCTATGGGAGCTACTATGTCTCCACTAGTTTCTGAAAATTCTACAAGAGCTTTACTCCTTTATTTGAAACTCTTTTCTACTTGACCATGGCATGATCACCATTGAGCACTTATTCAACCATTGTTTCTGGAGATGCTAGATTAGCTGCAAATGATTAACCTTGTGTGGTGAGTTGACTATGTGTGACTGTTTGACTTTGATGAGTGGCTTGTGTGTGGATATAGTCCTCATATAGGCCTGTGGCCTAACCAATTCAAAATGCATCCATTATTATTTTGTCACATATATTTTGTTTTCATGCTATCCTTCCAATAAAACCCATCTTGCTACTTTTCCTCTCCATCCTAAATCACTAACCCTAATGTCTTAGTCTTATCATGAGACATTAGGAGCCCTTTTTGAGGGATCTTAGAACAAATCAAACTAGCCCAAGGAAAGCACCCATGGTGTTCTTAGAATCATCTTCAGCCAACCATAAAAAGGTTTCACTCTAGTTTAGAAAATCATCTCTTGTAGACATTTCATCAAACACCTAGGGTGCAGACTATCTTCATGTCTGTTAACAGATTCAGTTTTCTGACACTTATATTAAGCTCATCTATTCTATCCATGGAAATGTACCTTCCTAGAACTCATATTTGGCATGTGTTCTTTCATTCTCTCCATTGCCACCTAGTCATTTGAGGCCATCTAATACTTATTCTAATCCTGTTTCTGACCCTAATCAAATCACTGACCATTTGACTATTATCAGATGCACTTTTGCCTACACTTTTAAACTTCAAAGGAAATTGTTCAGAGACCATCCTATGACCTATTCCTCTTATTTTTAATCTACTCTAACTACCTATACACTTGCTTGTTCATTTTGAGGTATGCCACCTACTTATGTGGGATGGTTTTGAACCCTAGTCAAAACTGTTTCCAACCCTTACTACCTCACTCCTCTTGGTCACTTGCCAACGTCCACCACCAACTCTCTCCATAAACCTAACTCTTCCTAAAAATAACATTTGAAAGAATATTCTTGCTCCTTACCACCCATTCATCCTCAGAAATAATTTCTATAAGACTATCTTCTACTTATACTTGTCTCATTAGCTAGTAATGCATGGAATGGCAACTATGCCATTTCTTGCACTTTTTCTCTCCATATACATTTTATAGACCTCTACTACTCTACCTTATGCATGAAAAATCCTATGGCCTCAAAAACCCTAATTGCTCCTCTTCACCATCTCCATAAATCTTGATCAAAGTATTAGGACCAATCTTCAAGATGCAAATGTTGGTACCCAAATATAATTTGCAAGGCATGGCAAGGCCATCTCTAGTTCTATCACTACCCTCTCTAGTATATTCACACATGTACCTTGCTAGGGGTAATTAAGTTTTGTTCAAAGTACATGTATTGAGCCATGCATGCATACAACATCATCTCCATCTAATTAACTAAATCTCCTTGACACTTCACCCCAAACCACCACCTTAACCACTCCAGCACTCTCACCTCCCTCTGGTCGAAATTGCACGGTAGCAGTCCCTCTCCAGTTTATCCTTTAGTGGTTGGAAGTAAGAGGAGGAGAAGATACATGCAATCTTTGGCCAATTTTTTAAAAAAGGGTGCTGCAGCCTCACCCTCTGCTCCTAGCCGACCAGGACCCCTCCTAGAACTCTCTCACCCCTCCCCGCCGTCACTCTCCCCCCAACCCTAGCCCTCCTATGGGCCCCACAAAACCTCAAACCGACCTAACCCTAACCTCTCTGATTTTTAAGGCCACCAAGCACCACAGCCCCTCTCTGGACCCTCATTCCACTACCACACCCCCTCTCTGCAACCCCAAACACACACCCCGTGCCCTCCTTCTCTGCTGGCTGAGAGGAAGAGGAAACTTCCCTCCAGATCTGCAAGCAAGAAGGAGAAAGCATCACCATTCTGGACCCCTTCTACCCTCTCCCTCGGCTTGCATGCGCTCCTACCATCCTTGGGAACCTAACCCTACCCTTTTTGTGACCCAGGATCACCAAACCGACGACCATCTAGAGCACCGAGGCGAGCTCCTCCATCGCGGTCGTGCAGATCGTCTCCCTGGAAGCAAAACTCGCCGTCCCGCCCACCACCGAGCTCGCCCCGATCTGCCGCGTCGCCTCGTCGCCTCCCCATGGCCGGAGACTGCCCCTAGGAGCGCCGCCGCCCCCGCCTGGACCCAGCTAGGGTTTCGCCTTGCGCCCTCGTGGCCAAAGGAAGAAGACGGCCGTCGGCCGTCGATTCTGACTTAATCCGACGGCCCGCCTTGCTCGGTACCGCTTCGGCCAGCTGGTGCAGCTGACCAGCGGGCCCCGCTCGTCAGGCGGTGTGGCGCCAGATCCCGTGCTCCATCGGGAAGATCTGGGCCAGCCCAATGCTGCTGGCCCCGGTCCGTTTCGATTCCGGCCCAGTCGTGTTTTTTTAGTGAAATCTGTTAATTTAAATTGAACCAACCTGCAACTTTGAAAATTCATAGAAAAATAGTTAAGAACCCAAAAAAGATTATTCAAATTTCTATGAACTCCTTAGATTATTACCTATCCAGTGGTACTGGTTGCATGTCATTTGAAGCCCTGTAGAATTACTTGATTTTAAATTGGTAGATCTAGTCACCTTTCTTTCATAAATCCAAATCTGGAGTTTTGTATGCTTAATTTGAGCAATTCCAATTTTCAGTGATTCTCTGTTGTATTGTGAAGCATGAGAAACAAGATTTGTTATTTTAGGAGCATTATTTTTCCTGCAGTAATTACCTTAGTGATACTAGGATTTTGCATGGTTTTATTTATTGTGCTTATAATAATTGTTAATTTTGAGTGATTCCACCTCTGGTGTGTTCTGCATCTCATGAGCTATCTAAGATGGTCTCTGGTAGAATTTTTGGATCTACAGATAGTTTTAGGGAATTAAATTGCCTTTCTAGTGGTGGGTGTGACTAGGAAATTCATTATAAATCAACCCTACCTTATTTTGGGTTGATTCCAATTGGGTTGGATTTGTAATTGTGTTAGCTATCTGATGCTATGCTGGTTGACATGTTTTGATCAAGTTTTATGCCTGCTTGATGTTTGTATTGAGTAGAGGGTTATTTTCTATTAAAAATTGTTTTCCCTATTAATAAAGTGACTTTACTTTTATAAGAGGAAATCTTGGTTCAGAACTTGTTACTTATCTGCAAGTATGCTTAACATGTTATTTGACCTATGTGACCACCTGCATGCTTGATTGAGATGAAGTGGTGTGGTGCTTGCTATGTTTGAAAAACCCTAGTTTTAATGGGATTACCTTGCTAATAAAAATCTATGGAATTTTATTTTAGATTCTAAACATGTTTGTTTCTGATACTCTTTGATTATGTGGTGTTGAGTGGTGAAGTGTTTGTGACTTGTGTATGCATGTATACTTATTGTGTGCTTTTATTTTTTTCTGGCGATAGATGCGAGCGACGAGTGTGCGGAGGAGGGAGAGGTCTTTGTATATCAAGAAGAAGGAGATCAGGGACAAGCCAACCAAGGCAAGCCATCTACTTGTTGCATATCTGAATCCTATATGTCACTATGCATTGCTCTACTCTTGCTTCCATTACTATGCATTGTTTTCTTATATTGCTATTTCCCTTATGTAGCAATAGTTGGCGACTTAGCTCCACAAGTCGATTTGCTATCATCTCTAAAGATGACACCTTTGACACCTACTCAATACCCTGAAAAATAGAGACTCGATGATTTGCATCGAAGTCTTTGCGAAACACTTGTAGTGGAGCCAAAAACTCTAGGATTGGGAATACTTCTTCTGGAAAGATTTTTCGAAAATGTTTTCGAACACCTTGGAGTAGTTGCTACTCCATTGAGATGTTTACAAAAGATTTTATAAACATGGAGCTAGACTTGGGAGATGTAGAAATTGGTGGATTTCTGAAAAGTGGCATTGTGTATAAGTGTTCGCCAAACCAATTACTCCTGTGCAACCACATTACCCGGTATGGGACGGGCTTAGTCTGAAGTCTATGTGCTTTAGTGCTGGGAGCCTCGTACTATATAAGGGTCTGTAGGACCCCGGAATCTGGGTTGTCGCAAGTGGTGGGCAATAGTGTAGCGGGCCCGCCAATAGGCTACCCGTCCGGAAGACACTTGGGTTCTCCCGCCGTGGCGCCGGAGTGACACTCTGAAGGAGGTACTGCCGGGGCGTGCCGGGGAGGTAAACTCCACAGGGTAGGCACCCGTACTACGGTAGATAGATGGAGGGCTTTGATCGATTATCCGAACCCCGCATACTTGTGTATGACTGTCCGTGGTGGTATCCCGGCGGATTTATCGAATGATGTGGGTAAAGTGTACAACCTCTGCAGAGTGTAATCTATTCGAATAGCCGCGTCCTCGGTCATGGACGGTTGGAATGGCCATACTTAACCTGTGTCAAGTTTTGGTTTTACAAAAATGTTTTCGACAAAATGGAGAAGGGTGCCGGACGGAGTACTCGGAGGGTACTGCCGTGGCACGGTTATGGTTCGGAGTACTTGCAGGGTACTGCCGAAGGAATGGAAGGGTCATATGTGATTGACCGGAATTAATAGGGGTGGTGGTCGTGTCTGATTGACCGCCGGCTTTTCTCTTGAAAAGGAGTTTCCCCCTTTCCTAGAGCTTTTGCAAAGACTTCTCTTGTAAGAATCTTCTTTAATAAGGATATAGAGATGTCGTATGACATGCTATATCGACACGAGAGTCTTTCTACAAATCTTCTTTAATAAGGATATAGAAATGTCGTAGGACATGCTATATCGACAAGAGAAACATTCTAGTATTAAGCTGCCTTCAACCAAGCCAACCTTGCTACAACCCAAATAGCATGCGTTTATCTTCTCCTAGATGGTTTGCGAGTACAATTCCAAAATGTACTCACGGCTTTGTCCCTGGCTATTAACTTGGCCAGATTATGGAGAAGACTACTCAGAAGGTGGCGATGGCTACGATGACGCCGGTGCGAACTAGGAACGTCTCCCAGTCAGTTGCCTGTAGGGTAGTAGGCATGACTTGGGCCATCAATGCTGCTTGGTATCCGCTGCTTAGTTATAGACTTGCCCTGCGTGGCAATATCATGCTTGGTCATGTGACCAATTGTAAGTATGTTATTCGATATTGTAAAGGATGATGTAATTCTGTTATCAACTCGGATATGTGGATTCACGACACACTGATCATGGGATCGTGAATTGTATGCATATCGGGTATTCCGGATGGGTAATCCGTGGTCCCCACAAAATGATTTATATCAAAGAATTTCTGCATTACCAACAAGGTGCTTGAAAATGAATTTCAAAATATCATAAAGTATTCCCCTGAATTCAAAGAATTATTTTGAAAACCCTAATCCTATTTTGCATTATGCAAATAAAAGCATTTTTGTCAAATTAGTAAAGTTTTGTTGAAAATTAATTTCTTATCATCAAAACTTGTTTCTTGTTGTGTCATATTGCTGTGTTGAATTTTACAAATTTTTGGAAACTTGTTTGAACTCATTTAGAGTTTAAATGAAAAAGTTATGGAACAAAACAGAAAATAAAAATAAAAAGAATTAGGAAAAAAAGAGAAAGGCAGCCACTGGGCCGACCCGGGAACCGGACCAGCCCAGCAGCCATCGGACCAGCCCACCCGTGGCCCCTCTCCTCCTCTCCCTTTCCTTTTACCTTTTCTTTATTTTTTTACGCTGACGGCCGGGACCCACCGGTTAGACTCGTTGATGAGGGTTAACTCGACAAATGTCCTAGATGAAGGACTTAGGATCAGGGAGATAGGGCTTCGGATGAACTCGAAGGTGAGGTTAGTCGAAATAGGTGTATATCGAAAGTAAACTTGGGTGTTGAACTTGGCTTGCTTTCAATCTGCCTTACACCGTCCCCTCCTGGCCCCTATATATAGGTGGCCAGGTCTCGAGGATCGGGTAGGGTCCAATACAGATTACAATATCGACATACGGTAAGAACTCGTATCTCGACTATCATTACAATTGGGCCTAGCTTAACGGGCCTCAGGGGTACTCAACTAACGGGCTCTATTAGCTATACCCTTGTCAGTAGCCCCTGAGATTCTACCAGAATTGCAGATTCGGGTTGAATCTCTAATCCTTAAATCTTCGACTTGATCAATTCTTCGACTTCTTCATATCTTTGACTTGGTCTTTCGACTTATTTTTATGATAATATTTTGCAAGGGGTTTTGATGAACAAGCCTGACAACTCTGACGGATCAAGAGGTCAGTTAACTGCCGGAACAGATACATGTCACCTACTTCAAATTCAATCCCCTTGGACTTGAATTCGGGATACCGGTCAAACCCACTCTTTTGCCGCATTTAGGACTTACAAAGAATGAATCCCAGTGATTCTCAGGGTACCCAGTGCGTCCACCAGGATTTTCTTCGCGTCGTAGACACGGATACATACCAGCAGAGCGCATCCATGTGCGTATACCAGGCCACACAGGACGGATCCCGGGGTCTTACCTTCGTGATAAATCACGGCATTCGAGTTTCGTTGCGATAACGTAACTCGAGAATCTCATGTCACAGTCTCTTTTGACTAATAAAATCAAAGAATTTTGAATTATATTAACTTCTCCCAAGTATCTCCCGATGGGAGTAGTCGCTTCTTTATTTTGTCGACTACGTAGTCGAAGTTTTCATGGTAGATTTCTTCATCTTTATTGCTGATTGTCTTATTTTCTATCTGGTGCGCGCTCAGCGCTCCCGATGGGAGTAGCCCCCGAGGCTATGGTTGGATACTTGTAGTCAATCATAGGCTCAAATTGACTTCTTCTTCTTCCTTCTGGTTTCTCCTATTTGTAAGCCCCCGAGCCCAAGGCGAGGTTTTTTCATATCTTTCGATCACACTTTCTCTTTTTTTCCCTTTGTTATTTATCGTCTGCTATGTGCAGAATTTAACTCCTTTGTAAATATGTTTATGGGCCTTGTTATCACGGGGGCCTGCTAATATGTGCTTATAAATAAAGCATCTTTGGTGAGGGTAAAAACCCTAAACAGATTCCTCCTCTGCCGCATCGTGTTCTTTTTCATCTAGGGTTTCTATTCTCCCCAATTTTCCACATGGCTGATGCAGATGGTTCTCGTCTGAACCTTAGCTCTCCGATGGCGCCGCGAGGTCGTGGCCGCCCTTGTGGAAGCAAAAACAAAACAACTCCAGCTGCTGCAGGATCATCGTCGTCTGCTCCGGCGAAGCGTCGTCCCGGCCGCCCGCCTGGTAGCAAGAATAAACCAAAGGTGACTGGCGCCGCCCCAGGTCCAAGCGCTCCTCCGCCTGTCGCTTCTCCTGCTTCTCCCAGAATATTTTATTTCTTCTGCATTGCCAACGCGCAGTGCCGCGAGATTCAGCGCTTGCCGCTAAATTTTACCAAGTTCATGGATGGGCGCGAACTGCGTGAAGCGGTTCTCCGTGAACAATCTGGTGGAGGAACTCCATACGAAGTGGAGGTTTGGTACAACGGTGACGGCGAACAATACTTCAAGGGTGGGTGGTCGCAGTTTGCAGAAGACCATGACCTGCACCAAGGCTTCTTCATGACATTCGACTTCCACATCGGCACGTCAAAGTTCGACGTGAAAATCTATGACGGCACCCAGTGCCAGAAGGAGTATGAAGCTGAAGTTCACTTCCACTAGAATCTGCTTTATGTAATCTCTTTTCCTAGTTGCCTCGCCGCCGTGCTATCTGTAATGAATATTCATACTTTGCTTTGATGTTTTTAATAGACCATGGGAACAAATCGTTGTTCCGAGGCATGCTTTATATATATCGGGTTCTTTGTAAACCAATTATATTACTTTAAAGAATATCGGGTTGTCTGCACAACCTAGTAGTGTAAAAGATCTCCATATCGTGATAAATTTTTTCTTTCGTATGACCCAAGGGTTGAAGCCCCTGAGCGGAGAAGTAGAAATATTTGTACAATTTTGTCGAGTTCAACCCAAGGAACCCGAGCTATGGCCTCATGTTCTGGGTTCAGAGGGTTAACTCGAGTTTTACTGATACCACTAGATTTCTTCTACGCGTAAAAACATCGTAGCTACTCCGCGTTCCATGGGTTGCTCTCGTCTTTTCCTGTCTTCTTGTCTTGTAGTCGATAAGCTCCTCCTGGTATCACTTCTGTGACGATGTAAGGTCCCACCCAAGGGGACTCTAATTTGCCGTGGCTGTCCTGTCTGAGTTGTAAGACTAGATCTCCCACCACAAAGGACCGTGGACGAACTCGACTACTATGGTAGTTCCGCAGGCTCTGTTGATACTGCGTGGCTCTTTCTAATGCTTTATCTCTTGCTTCGTCTAGTGCATCGATGTCGTCTTTTAACGCTTCTGTTGATGTTACTTTGTCGTATGCCGTCACTCTTGGAGCTTCGTGTGTAACTTCAATTGGAAGCACGGCTTCTGCGCCATGGACCAGGAAGAAAGGAGTTTCTTGAGTTGCTGCGTTAGGTGTGGTTCTTAAACTCCAAAGAACGGAGGGTAATTCATCTACCCAAGCGCTCTTGGCTTTTTCGAGAGGTGCTAAGAGCCTCTTTTTTATCCCATTGCATATTAGGCCATTGGCTTTTTTGACTTGCCCATTTGTCTTCGGGTGTGCTACAGATGCGAATTTGAGCTTGATTCCCAATCCTTCGCAATAACTCTTGAATTCCTTTGAAGTGAAGTTTGTCCCGTTGTCCGTGATGATGCTATATGGTACACCGAAGCGGAACACTATTGACTTAATGAAATTGATTGCTGCTGTCGAATCTTGAGTTGTTACCGGGGCTGCTTCCACCCATTTGGTAAATTTGTCGACTGCCATTAGCATGTAAACATGTCCCCCTGGCCAAGATTTGTGTAACTTCCCTACCATATCGAGGCCCCATTGTGCAAAGGGCCAGGACAGTGGTATTGGCTGTAGCTTTGCTGCTAGTGCGTGCGGTCGAGATGCGAATCTTTGACATGCTTCACACTTCCGAACTATATCTTTCGCGTCTTCGATGGCTGTGAGCCAATAAAATCCTGCTCAAAACGCTTTTGCTGCTATTGCCCTGCTGCTAGCATGATGGCCACATACTCCGGCATGTATATCTTTTAATATTACTTGTCCTTCTTGAGGTGTTACGCAACGCTGCAAAACGCCAGTTATGCTCTTCTTGTATAATTTCCCCTGCAACACGACAAATGCTTTCGATCGTCGAGTTATTCTCTTGGCTTCCACTGCATCTTCTGGTAACTGTTTACTTGTCATGTATGCGAGATATGGCTGCATCCAGGTTTCTTCTATCATCATGACTTGTTCGGGTTCCGGCGTAGCCCCCGAGCCTGCTGCAGTAGTCGAACTTTTGACACTTTTTATCGACCTTTCCACTATTTCCTCCCAGAAGACTCCAGATGGTACGGGTAAACACTGTGACCCGATATTTGCTAAATTGTCGGCTTCTTCATTGCTATTTCTGCTGATGTGCGAGACTTCGCATCCATCGAATGTTCCTTCGAGATAGTGATATAAGTTCTTGTAGGCCATCATGTTATCATTTATTGTGTCGCACCTGTTCATAACTTGCTGGACGACAAGGTTTGAATCTCCAAATATTTTTAGGCGAGTTGGTCCACATGCTTTGGCCATCTTCATTCCATGCAACAAAGCCTCGTATTCTGCTTCATTATTAGAGGCCTGCGGAAAACTCATCCTGAAAACGTACTTCAGCTTGTTGCCATGCGGCGATAGCAAGATTACTCCTGTGCCTGCGCCTTGGACTCTCTTAGAACCGTCAAAGTACATTGTCCAGACACTCGATAAATCTGGCGGTCCTGTGCTCTGCAGCTCCAGCCATTCTGCTGTGAAATCTGGCAAGATTTGCGACTTGATCGCCTTCCTCTTTTAATACGTGATGTCCATGGGAGATAATTCGATTCCCCACAAAGAGACACGTCATGTTGCTGAAGGATTGTTCAATATGTTCGATAGTGGCGCTTCATTGACCACTATAATTGGGTGCACCGCAAAGTATTGTCACAATTTTCGTGCTGTTGTAAAAACACTATATGCAAGCTTTTGATAATGCGGGTACCTCTGTTTTGTCGGAGATAATACTTCACTGATGAAATATACCGGCCTCTGGATGCCGTGGGCTTTTCCTTCTTCACTTCTTTAGACTACTAGTACTGTACTCACCACCTGATGGGTTGCGGCGATGTAGAGTAATAGTGGCTCCTTTTCTTTTGGTGCGACCAGCACTGGTGGCATGGAGAGCACTTTTTTCAACTGCGCAAAAGCTGCGTCTGCTTCTGCTGTCCACTCAAACTTATCATCTGATTTTTTCATGAGTGCATAGAACGGGAGCGCCTTTTCTCCCAATCGAGCAACAAAACTTAGTGCCGCGACACGTCCTGCGAGCTTCTGTACGTTGTATAGTTTCGTGGGTTTTCCCATTGTTAAAATTGCTTGTATCTTCTCTGGGTTCGCCTCTATTCCCCGTGCTGACACCAGGAACCCTAAGAGTTGTCCTGCTGATACGCCGAAGGAACACTTTGTCGGGTTAAGCTTAAGCTTATATCTGCTTAGGTTGTCGAAGGTTTCCGCCAAGTCGCTGATAAGGGATTCCTCCTCTCGTGTAGTGATGACTACATCGTCAATGTAAACTTGGATGTTGCGTCCTATTTGGCCCCCGAGGCAATTTTGCATCATCCGTTGATAAGTTGCTCCTGCATTTTTTAGGCCGAATGGCATTACTTGGTAGCAAAACACCCCATACGGTGTGATGAAGGCTGTCTTTTCTTCGTCTTCTTTTTTCAAGTTGATTTGGTTGTAGCCAGAATATGCGTCCAAAAAAGAAAGCCTTGCACATCCCGCTGTTGAATCAATTATTTGATCAATGCGGGGTAGAGGGAAGGGATCCTTTGGACAATGCTTATTGAGAGATGTGTAGTTGACACATACTCTTTGTACGTCTGTGTTTTTCTTGGGTATGATGACTGGATTGGATACCCAACTCGAGGTTTTTATTTCTTTGATAAATCCGGCATTTTCTAGCCTGTGCAATTCTGATGCTATCGCCTTCCTTTTGGGTTCATCGAATCTTTGCAGTGGTTGCTTGACTGGCTTTGCTTTAGGATCTACATTTAGTGCGTGCTCGACGAGTTCCCTGGGAACCCCTGGCATGTCTGACGGACACCAGGCGAAGATTTCCCAGCGCTCACGGAGGAACTCGACGAACGCGCTTTCCTATGCTGGATCCAAGTTCACCGCAATTGATGTCATCTTGTTTGGGTCTGTAGGGTGGACCTGGATCTTCTTCGAGTCCTGAGCTGTGTCGAAAGCCTGATCTGGCAGGGATCGTCCAACGTCGGGTAGCACATTATGATCCGTTTCCACTTTTAGCCTCTCATACTCTACTGTCATGCCGAAGGTTTGCGCCATCCTATTGAATTCTCTGTCGCATGTGTTGGCTACTTCGAAGCTCCCTTGCACTGTAATTGTTCCTTTGGGTCCTGGGATTTTTAGCGTAAGATACGCGTAGTGAGGTACTGCCATGAAATTTGTGAATATTGGGTGCCCTAGGATTGCGTGGTACTGTGATGGCCAGTCCATAACTTCAAATTCCAACTTCTCTCTGCGATAGTTGCTGCTACTGCCAAAGCAGACGTCGAGTTCTATTTTTCCCAGAGGGTAATTTGCGGCTCCTGGTACTATTCCGTGGAAGGAGCAATCTGTTGGCTTCAGGCTTGACAGTGAGATACACATTGCCTTCAGGGTTCTAGCATATATTAGATTTATGCCACTCCCTGCATGCATAAACACTCTTCGGATGTCGTACCCTCCTATTTGCGCCTTTAACACCATTGGCGAGTGGCCCGGCCTGGGAACTTTTCTTGGGTGATCTGCTCTACTAAACTTAACTGGTTGATCTGACCATCGTAAATATTCCGTGGTGGCTAGTGGTGATGATATTGCTAGGTTTACTTGCCTGGATATACTCTTTCGCTATTTCTTCGACTTAGGCACCGGTTGAATCATTGCTGATATGTAAACTTTTGATTCTAAGTGCCTCGCTAGCCTTTGTACTTGGTATGCTTGACTTGTGTGTTTCTCTCCTTGCCATCCCCCTTGGCTTGAACCCATGGCGCTTTGTAGTCTTAGGAAAGTTCTGCAATCCTTCATCTGGTGATTTGAGACTCTTTTTCCATCGAGATATGCGTAATGGATTCGACAAGGTCCGTATAGCATGTCTTCGGCCGAAGGGCCGGAGTATCTTGATTTTTCTGCTCCTTTTGCCTGAAACCTCCTGTTTTCATATCCTTCCTCTTCCCTTGCTTTGTAACCCGCAGCTACCTGATTTCGCCTTCCTTGATTATCCCTGCTGCGGTGTCGTCTCCTCCGTCTACTTGTTCTGTCGACTTTTGGTGAACGTCCTCTTTTGTTATTATATGCGTCTTCTCCATCAGCGAATTTGTTGGCTTCTTCCATTAGCTCGGCTACTGTCGTTGGCTTTGTTCTTCCTATCTCTTCCACGAGATCTAAGCGACGAAGGCCGGCCAAAAAAGCGTCTATTGCTCGTTCGTCGGAGACGTCCTCTGCTGAGTTTTTGATTACACTCCATCGTTGTATATAAGAACGTAGAGTTTCGCCTTTCCTTTGCACACACGCTTTGACCTCCTCCAGTGATGCTGGGCGCTTGTATGTCGAACGGAAATTTCTTGCGAATTGGCTTTCGAGTTCTCCCCAGCTTCCGATGGATTCATTAGGTAGGGTATTCAACCAGGACCGTGCTGCGCCGGTGAGGTGTAGTTGCAAACTTTGCATTACAGTCACTTTTGTTCCCCCTAATATCTGTACTGCCTGCAGATAATCCGATAACCATAGGGTAGGTTCTTGCGACCCGTCATATTTTTGCTGGTCGTGTGGTAACTTGAATCCTTTGGGTACCCGCGTTTTGCGAACCCTGTGGGTAAAGCATAACGGCCCATCTCTTTTTCGTCATCTTCATAATTTTCTTCCCTCCAGGCGTGGCGCGATTTATTTACTCGAGCCTGTGCTATTATATTTCTTCGTCCTCCTTCCTCTTTTGTCGCCTTTCTTCTTCTGATGACTCGCTAAACTTGTTTTGTGTGATATTGTATTTGAACTTCTCCTTTCGCCTTTCCTTGTAGCTTGTCGACTTTGTCTCTGGGCCTTTTCCCCTGATCTTGTCTTCCACGATCCCGAGGCTTCGTATTGCGGCTTGGTGCATATCTTCCCGCAGATCTCCGGGTTCTGGCCTTGTGGTTAGTAAATATGTCTGTGCTGCTATCAGTGCTGCTTCTGGTGTTTCTTGTACGAAGTCTTCTTCCTCCTCCTCTAGCTGTGGAGTAATGCTCCTTGAGTACCGTTCCTTTCTGCTTCGCGTTGTTGTCCCTCTGTTGTGCTTTGGGTCTCCGCGCCTTTCCTTACTGTACTCTGAGTCCTCACTATAATCATCCCAATATTCTTCTCTTGATATACTGTTATTATCTTGAAAAACCATGTCTCTTTCCTCTCTTAGTTTCTTCCTAAGCTGATGCAATGCGTACTGATATCCCATTAGAACTTCTCTTCTCGATCCTTTGGGTACTTATGTGCCATGATTGATAGCTGACATGATGATCCTCCACTCTCCAGCTGAAACGTGAACTTTCTCCTTCTCTCTTTTGTTGTGTTCTTTTATATTGTCGACTTGCATGTCGACCCCTTTACTTCCTTCATTGTTGATTTCTTCTTCTGCTTCAGTGATAATGACGCATAGCTGATGTACTCTTTTGGAGACGCCACTACTTCCAGTGGCGAAGTCCCTTGCGTTGTTGTGCGTTTTACACGCTCTTTCTTCCAAGTCGAATTTTCCCCAAATTTTGTCGCCTTCTGCGATTGGTGCTTTTCCTAAGCTGACCGGCGAGTTTACCTCGCTGGAAGAGCCTTCCGATGATTCCAGCATTACTACTGTTTCGGGCTTACTTGCCGACGGATCTAGTTTCGTCAAATCCGAGAGGCGGGATGAACCTGATGGCCCGACGAAGATGCTTAAACTTCCAATTGTCAGCTCCATCTCTTGATTTTCGTCGACTTCTCCACTGTTGTTAGCTAAAAGCGAAAAAACCGTCGAATTCATGGTTCCAACGCCCAGAGTCCCCACGGTTGGCGCCAATGGCGAGGGTTAACTCGACAAATGTCCTAGATGAAGGACTTAGGATCGGGAAGATAGGGCGTCAGATGAACTCGAAGGTGAGGTTAGTCGAAATAGGTGTATATCGAAAGTAAACTTGGGTGTTGAACTTGGCTTGCTTTCAATCTACCCTACACCGTCCCCTCCTGGCCCCTATATATAGGTGGCCAGGTCTCGAGGATCGGGTAGGGTCCGATACAGATTACAATATCGACATACGGTAAGAACTCGTATCTCGACTATCATTACAATTGGGCCTAGCTTAATGGGCCTCAGGGGTACTCAACTAACGGGCTCTATTAGTTATACCCTTGTCACTCGTCTTCCCAAACTGCTCCCCCTTTTCTTCTGGAAACCGGTGCGCTCACCCCATCTCCCTTCCCCCTTCTCCCGATGCTTAACTGCTCGCGATGATGCGCCCTTATTCCCCTTCTTTCCCTCTCTGTTTCCCCCTCTTTTCTCTCTCGAAAACCGCCGCCAGTTAGTGGCAATTACTCGCCGGAGTTTGCAGAGGCCGCCGCCTTCTTCGCGTCACCGTCATCGAACCCGTGAGAAAGAACCACCGATTTCTTGCACTTTCTTTTTCCCTCTCTGGTGCGCTTCCTCTCATGCCCTCGCTGGTCGATTTCTTGCAGCGAATCGACCACAACGATCTTGCCCGAGCCGCCACTGTTCAGAAGGTCTCCATCCGCCGTATACCGTCAAACCGGGAAGCCCTCGACGTCGCCGACCAAGCCCACGACCTCACCGGAGCCATCCCCACCCCATCCACCCCTCCACTGTTGCCAAAGACCGCAGAAATGCCGTCGCCATCAACCTCCAGTGCCGCACGTCGCCGGAATCCTCTCCTCGCCGGTGAGATACTCCCCCATCTTCTCCTGGTCTGTTAGATCCTAATCCAATGGCCATGAACTTACCAATTAGTCGAACCGGTACGCATCGATCCCAGCCACACAGATCACTTTAAATCCAACGGTCTCAAAACGTGATCCGGCCGAACCGGTATCAACAAATGAAAACACGCCACGTGGCCTGCCTGATTTCAAACAGAATCAAATTTCTTTCAATTAGACTGCAACTTGTAAAATCCATATAAAATGTTCTGTAGGTCCAAAAATTACAAATGGCATATCACTGGAATCCTGAGAAAGAGTAGAATCCAGCTATGCAAGAAAATCACATGGTTACTTTATAAATTACAGAAGTGAAATTCAAGTGGTTTAAATAGCACCTTAGCACCAAATAATTCATATATTTTGTTCTGGTTATCTAAAAATCATAATTTTGTAGTCTATGGAATCCTCTAAACATGTAGAACACTTTAGAATCAAGAAACACCAAAGTTGATATGTGCACAAACTTGGTACATTCAAATCTATCCAAATCACTACTTTGATCATAATTTGATTTCTAAAAATGATTTTGGAATGAATCCAATTGCAACAACTTAGTATTACTGTCTCCTATCCAGTAGCATCACTGCCCAAATTATTTGAAAATCCTTTGTAAACATTCAAATTCAAACATGAGGATTTGAGTATTTACCTTATAGGATTATTTCTATAATTTTATTCAATATAATTCCTTCTACAAAAGTGAATATTATGATCATACCAATCTATCTCCATCATATTGACTCTTAACCATGACCCATTATCATACATAATCTTGCTGACCTATTTCACAAGACTGACCTCACTTGAGTTGTTGAGTAAATAAAAATTTGCCCCAATTAGGGTTATCTTTGATGCTAGTGTATGACACACTCTAACCCATATCACATTTATCCTAAACCATTCTAATTCAATATCATCCTTGATCCAAGCCATCTTTCTAAATACCCTTCATACTTGTTTAACCACAAGCCTATGTGTAACATATACTAATTTGAGTAAGTGTTACCACACTTTATTCATTAGTGTTCTGTTGCACTATTCTATACTCAGGTGAATCTATCCACATGAGTCATCTCTAAACTCTATCTTTGTTTATGCCAATCACAAGATCTTTATCACTACAATGTATCTTGGAGGATCATTCTTTCCAATCATTGAACTTGCCATCCAAACTCCCAATCCATATCTTGTAAGCCAAGCTTCAAGCCATATCTCTCTCATCAAAGAAATCATAAGAAATTAAAAAATGTTAAACCAATCCTTTTCATTTACTTGTCTTGCTTGATTTGTTGCTTTTGGTGTGGTGTGTTTACTCAGTGTATCTCTATATTATAGATTGGTTTGAAGAGCCATACGTTTTGTTGAGAGAAAAGAAAGGGTTTAAGCTTCAAAAGGCAAGTGACACACATGCTTCTACCCACTTTAACTACTGCATTAGTGATTTTTAGTAGTATGCATGATAGGTGGAATGTTCAACCATTTTATAAAATGCTTAGATCCTAGTAGTGTGTAGCTATCCTTTAAACCCCACCTGTTAGGATGCTAAATACTTTGAAAATTATTGATGCCATGCTATGATCACTTGTTAAAAGTGTTTTGTGAACAAATTAAGAACTTCAACTAAAATGAAACACCTGGGTGGATTGGTTTGTTGATGGAGGCGAAGTTGAGTGTCTTCTTGGGCCTCATGCCTCCTAGAGGATGGGGTGAACTCCAGGAGTACACTTGTGGAATGCCACTCAGTAATAAAGAGGTTACCATGTCTTCCATGCTTTAGAGTACTTCCAGTGCAGCCTTATGATAATATGGGCTTTGTCTTGACTGATTAAGATGTGAGGGTTCAACTTGTGTGCAAGATATGGGCTGGTAGCAGAATTATAGGTTGGGAACGGATCTTGCCAGTATGGTTGCTCTCTTCCTTCTGAAAGGTCTTATCTCATTCTTCTCTCTACGTAGAATGGGTCTTAAGGTGAAAGTGCACAACCCCTGCAGGATGTCAAACTAACGATTAGCCGTTTCCCCGGTTATGGACAATTTGAGTCTCTAGACATTGAATGTACGGAAGAATCTCATCACCGTTTCTGAATGCTTTTAAAACTTGACTAGAAACTCTTAGACAGGAGCTCAGGTCCATACACTCCAAGGGGTGGTGGTTTCTGATGTTCCAACTTTGTTGAGATTCGCCCAGATACCGACCAGTATGTAGTGTATGGGGGTTGTCTTGACCCTTATAAACTAAAATTTTGAAAGAAAGTTTTGAAAAGGATTTTTGGATAAAATTGGCTTTATGCAAAGCAGCTTATGAGATCCACCAGCCAAATATCATGTAGCTAGTTCTTCCACAACAGCCACCAAATATGTGTCATTTGCCTGTACATCATTGTACTGACCCCCATTTGTGGGGCTGCATATTCAAATGTGTAGGTTTTTAGAAAAGGAGCGTTAGTAGGATCTCGAGACTACATTCCAACATGTCTGCCTGTGGCACGTGATGAAGATGGAGGCTCATTGCCACTTTGTTTTCCGCTGTGTTTCTATAAGTTTTGAGACTTATGTAACTGGATCAGTGATGTAATATTTGACACTATTGCAATGATCACTATATTTTGTACTGTGGTGCTATCAGAGATCCAGGGAATAGCACTTAACACAGGTGTGCCACCTTAAATCAAAGGTGGGGCATTACAGTCGAGTAGCATGAGGTTTGGGTATTCGTACTTCACGGGACACAAGGTTTTCAAATTATGATTTGTCAAGCATATGCATCATAAGTGTATTCGCATTAACTTTAACCATTCAAGATGCCTATGATGGGGGCAATGAGAGCTCAAAGCTAGTAAGTACCATAATTTTTGAAGGTTTATAAAACTTGCAATCACTGCTTCCCTCCGCGAAGGGCCTTTCTTTTACTTTTATGTTGAGTCACCACCTTCTACCTTTATGCACCGTCTAAGAGAGCATAGTTGTCATTCTGAGTATAATGTGCATTGTCCCAAAGTTTTCATTGATTGATTCATGATGTTGGTTTCACTTGTTCTTAAATTACTTGTATCTAGTCGCCCTCTTAAACTTGAAGGTGTCCTATGCATTTATGTTTTGCTCTCTCATGAAGGACAAGCTGAAAACCATTTGTATGTTTTTCCATATGATTTGAACACACGTTTGACTTTCATTGTTTCATTTTCATGATCTTTCATTTGTGTTCTTTTTCATGTTATAACATGGTTGCTAAGTTGCTTCTATCAAGATTATATCTTTCATGCCCATGTTTTAAGTTCTTTTGATCCCAGCGCACAACGCTTACATATATGGTCAAGATTGTGTAGGTGCATGTCACCTCAAAAATTATTTCTTTTGTTATCACTTACCTACTCAAGGACGAGCAGGAGTTAAGCTTGGGGATGCTGATACGTCTCAAACGTATCTATAATTTTTGATGCTCCATGCTTGTTTTTACACCATTTGCTTAGTGTTTCGTTACACTTCGTGGCGTTTTTATGCATTTTCTAGAACTAACCTATTAACAAGATGCCACAGTGCCAGTTCCCTGTTTTCTGCTATTTTTGTGTTTCAGAAAAGTTACACATGAAATATTCTAGGAATTGGGCGAAACAAAAGCCAGACATCCAGAAATTTACCGAAGCTTCCAGAGAACCGAAGAGGAGACGGAGAGGGGCCACAGGCCGGCCACACAATAGGGCGGCGCGGCCCAGGCCCTGGCCGTGCCCCCTATGTGTGAGGCCGCCTCGGTCCACTTCTAATGCCGCCCCTTCGCCTATAAAGGCCCCCCGACGGGAAAAACCTAAAGACCCGATCACTTTTCCTGAAACACATCGCGATTCGCCGTCGTTATCGACCCGAGATCGGGAGGGTCCAGAAGCTCTTCCCGGCACCCTGCCGGAGAGGGGAATCGCCACCGGAGGTCTTCTTCATCGCCATGCTTGCCTCTGGCGCGATGAGTGAGTAGTCTACCTTGGACTATGGGTGATGAAGACTGTTTGCCCGATCTTTCACGATGCACCTCCTGATCCAATGGATCTGATAAGATCTTCCAATCACGTGAGCAATACACGTAACCTGAAGATGGGGAACGTCAATCCTGCGAGCAACTCATCGATGTAGACGAACCTCACGCCGAACAGATGAATCCAATGAGCAACTCGGTGATGAACAACGAGCCTCATGCAGCAGCACGACAATACTTGAATAACAAGCACCTTCACGCATAACACAATATAGTGGATAACTAGACGAACGTCGGAGACGCCGTCTCAATACGCCAACCCCGGAGGGATGGAACACACACGTGGGAACTAAAAGTTCTACATAATTTTCAACCCCCCTAAACCCTAGCCGTCCAGCCTCCTTATATAGACGGCCAGAAAACTATTGGGCTTGGATAGGCCCAAACCCAAAACATAAAATAAAACCCTAATTGGCCCACAATGTGAGCAGCCTAAGAAATAACATGAACAGATACAAATTAATGACACAGCCTTAGACTTAATTATCACATATCGTAGGTCATCCTGGAGTGCCAATCCTCATCATCCTCCCCTTCTTGGAAAGGCGTTGTCCTCAACGCCAGGGGGTCTTCTCGTAAAACGTGGTGTCAAATCTGCAATATCGCCACTGTCCATTTTCAAGCCTTGCCAGCCTGCCACACCACATCCTTCCTCTCGGCTAGCTTGACTTGCTCTTGGCACCTTTTAGTCTTCGGTGCCACCCACCAACAAACCGGATTGAGACACAAACGATCACCAGAAAACAGTCTCAAAGCATATGAGCAGATCACCCAAAACGGACAGGACATACTCCTGCACACTGAGGGTCCAAATGAGCTGAATATACCCGCAGACGCAAACTGAATTTTGGTAGCAAACCAAGCACATCACCCAAAACAAACAGAACAATTTCTGCACACTAAAGGTCCAAATAAGCTGAGCCTGCAACCACGACTTGAAAATCAAAACTAGTGTCTCTTTATTTAATCCACACATCAAGGCTGCCCAAAACTGAACTAAATTGTCACGCTGGAAACAGCACCTGTCCGATGCCAATAATACGTGATTGCCAAACGTTTTTTTAGAAAGCTGACTAGTACTAGCACGTGTATAACCAAAGCAATCCAATTCCATGTAATCTTTTTTTTCTTGCTGTTTGCTTTCCCTTAGTGTCCATAGTCCAGATACGGAGGAAACAAATCAAACGATCCAATTTCCCTTTGCTGGCCCGCAACAGATATCACGTACCAACCCAAACTAGAATAGTCGTGTATCAAACCAAAACAAATCCACTTGCTTCTTTTTGCTTTTACTTTCTTTCGTAGCGCAGATCTGCCAAACCAAGATACCGACCTAGTCCTTTCTATGTCCTTCTGTTTCTTTCCTTTCTTAGTCGACATCGCCAAGGATCCAAGGCACGGTCAAGCCGTCGAGGATAGATAATGGGCCGGCCCACGCTGGGGACATAGCCAGTTTCTGGCCTGGCGCTCTGACCAGATCGATCTGGCGAGCTGCGCGACCACGCAGGCATCGATGCGCGCAACACCACAGAGGTTGTCTGCGGTTCGGCGCGGGGAGCCTCGACAACTTTTTCCTTTTCTTTCCTGCAATCGGATCTGGAGTTGTATTGCACCGCCTGGACTCTATCAAAATAGATAGATTCGATCTGGTGGAATCTATCGATAGGACACTATCAACCTGCAAACCAAACCAACCTGCCGCCAGTGAAGCCCAAACCAGATCGTGATCCACAGCTATTCGCCACCAACAATTCAGTAGAAACTCGTCGCCCAACAAATCAATGATTAGCCTGACGACAGAAACTTCAATTGCACCGTGATCAACCTGGCGCTCTGATACCAAGATGATGAAGATTGTTTTGCCCGATCTTTCACGATGCACCTCCTGATCTGATAGATCTCCTAATCACGTGAGCGGAACACGTGACCTGGAGATTGGGGAACGCCAATTCTGCGAGCAACTCGTCGATGTAGACGAACCTCACGCCGAACAGATGAATCCAATGAGCAACTCGGTGATGAACAGCGAGCCTCACGCAGCAGCACGACAATACTTGAATAACAAGCACCTTCACGCATAACACAATATAGTGGATAACTAGACGAACGTCGGAGACGCCGTCTCAATACGCCAACCCCGGAGGGATGGAACACACACGTGGGAACTAAAAGTTCTACATAATTTTCAGCCTCCCTAAACCCTAGCCGTCCAGCCTCCTTATATAGACGGCCAGAAAACTATTGGGCTTGGACAGGCCTAAACCCAAAACATAAAATAAAACCCTAATTGGCCCACAACATGACCAGCCTAAGAAATAACATGAACAGATACAAATTAATGACACAGCCTTAGACTTAATTATCACATATCGTAGGTCATCCTGGCGTGCCAATCCTCATCATCCTCCCCTTCTTGGAAAGGCGTTGTCCTCAACTCTAGAGGGTCTTCTCGTAAAACGTGGCGTCAAATCTGCATGTGCTACTTATCTTATGGAGAGACACCACTAGTGAACTGTGGACCCTGATCCTATTTCCTTTATATTGCTATCACCTGTTTACTTTACTCGCACTGTTTACTTTCTCGCATACTACTATTGCTTTCCACTTGATACGCTCATTCCTTTGTTTACAGCAAACCGGTGAGATTGACAACCTCATCGTAAGTTGGGAGCAAAGTACTTGGTTGTGTTGTGTGCAGGTTCCGCGTTGCAGCTGGCAAAGCAAAGCACTGGACGAGGCGCCTTATAAATTGTCCGGAGCTGTCGCGAAGCTAGCAAGCATCACCTTCTTGAGTTTGGCTTTTTCCTGGATACAATTAAACCTTGGTTTCTTACTGAGGGAAAACTCGCTGCTGTACTCATCAAACCTTCCTCTTGGGGTTCCCAACTGGACGGTGATTTACACTATCACACACCGCCACAGCAGACTCCAACGAGTCAAGAATCCAAATATACAATACAAAGGTCCAAATCATACATAAAGCAAAATAGTATCCGAGTACGGACAAGAATACAAATGGGCCTAAGAGGCCTAAAGATAACGATGGCATCCATAACCCTGCCCAGGCCAAGTCGGAAGGGTAACCTTGCTAACGTCGTCGCTCCCATACCTGTGAATAAGAATCGGGCCAAAGGTTGCCGAACAAGGAGGGAGAAAGAGAAAGGAAAAAAAGAAAAATGAGGGTGAGTTCCGAGGCATGTACTCGCGAGGCTGGAATTCAGCTGTGCTCACCTACGGGCTATATGGTGGACTAGCGGCAACAAAAAAACTAAACTACAGAGACACTATAACTTTCGTCTAAATAGAATAAGATAAGATAGCGCATAAAAGAACCAGCTAGATTCTACAACAAGCATAACCCAGTGATACGTCTCAAACGTATCTATAATTTTTGATGCTCCATGCTTGTTTTTACACCATTTGCCTTGTGTTTCGTTACACTTCGTGGCGTTTTTATGCGATTTCCGGAACTAACCTACTAACAAGATGCCACAGTGCCAGTTCCCTGTTTTCAGCTGTTTTTGTGTTTCAGAAATGCTACACAGGAAATATTCTCGGAATTGGACGAAACAAGTTCCATAACCCCTATTTTTCCCGGAAGTGGACCGAAGACCGAACGAGAATCGGAGGGGGGCCAGAGGGAAGGCACACCATGAGGGGGCGCGCCCCCCTCCTGGCCGCACCCAGGGGTGGTGAGGCCCCCCTGGTGGCCCTCTGACGCCGCCTCTCCGCCTATTTAAAGCCTTCCGAAGACCAAACCCTAAATCAATCGGCGTTTTTCCCAGAATAGTTCCGCAGCGCCGCCGCCATCAAAGACAAATTTCGGGGGACAGAAGTCTCTGTTCTGGCACCCTGTCGGGATGGGGAAGTGCCCCCGGAGCCATCTCCATCGGTCTCCATCGCCGTCTCCGCCATCTCCATCGACCTCACCGCCATCACCATCAACCTTGCTGTCTCCTATGATGAGGAGGGAGTAGTTCTCCCCCGGGGCTGAGGGCTCTACCGGTAGCTATGTGGTTCACCTCTCTCTCCCATGATGTGATCTTTATGTGATCGTGAGCTTTGTATCTAGTTGAATTGGTAGATGTTATTATTCAGATATTATGCTACTCCCGTGCTTATTATTTGTAATCTCCGGAGATACCTTGTATCATGGTGTGAAGGTGACTAGTGTGCGCATCATGTGTATCTTTTGGGTTAATGTCTCTATGAATAGTTGGTGTTTGTTGGAACCATCTAGTGCGTTCATGGTGATAGTGTGGGACAATCTAGTTTGGGTAGATATGGACTTTGAGGAGTGCTTCGTAGCCCTACGCATGATTAGTGTTCGTTTTCCATTGGAGAATTGTTTTGAGTTGCATATTGATGATAGTATCTATTGGTTCAATTATGTTATATTTGTTGGGAGTGTGTCCACTAGTGAAAGTATGATCCCTAGGCCTTGTTTCCAAGCATTGCACACTGTTTCCTTTCAGTTTTGTTATATGTTTGCTTGCAGCGATATTTATTTCAGATTACAGTTACTACTCATAATCATCTCTACTATTTGTATTTCACTATCTCTTCGCCGAACTAGTGCACCTATACATCTGACAAGTGTATTGGGTGTGTTGGGGACACAAGAGACTTTTTGTATTGTAATTGCAGGGTTGTTTGAGAGGGATAGCTTTGACCTCTTCCTCCCTGAGTTCGATAAACCTTGGGTGATCCACTTAAGGAAAACTTGCTGATGTTGTACAAACCTCTGCACTTGGAGGCCCAACACTGTCTACAAGAACAGACGCGTGCGTAGACATCAAGCTCTTTTCTGGCGCCATTGCCGAGGAGGTAAGGTAAAAGGTACTCGCATCTTCCTATGTGAGTGCTCAGAGTTATTTCCTTTAGATTCTGCAATTATATCTTTTTGTTTCTTGTTTTTATTTTCACTAGTTAGGCTTATTGGAAAGTAAAGAGTTCTTTAGTCTTTTTTTCTGAGTTTAGATTTGAAGAGAAAATTGAAAAACCTTTGGAGCTTATTTCGCATAGCAATGTTATTAGTACGAATGCTTTGAACACCGTTGTTGCTAATGCTATAGAAAAGTCTAGGCTTGGGGTAGCTGGTTTTGTTAAGCATGATATTTTTAGTTCCCCAGCTTGAGTGGAGAAAGTTTGCTCTGATGATATTTTATCTCCCATATGTGATAATTTTTATGATGCTTTTGCTCCTCATCCTTTTAAAATACCTATGAAAATTGTTGATCGTGCCATGAATAACTGCTATTTCGGAGATGGAACTGTCCATCCCGGTGATCATTTGCTCTTTATACATGAATTATGCGAGTTGTTCCAGTGTGCAGGTATTTCAATGAACCAAGTTAAGAAGAAGCTGTTCTCTTTATCACTGAAAGGCAGAGCTGCGGAATGGTATAAAACACTAAAGGATGGCTGACCTATTGATTGGGAGGAAATTGTACCTCTCTTTTATTCTAAATTCTATCCTTCTAGTCAGGTTTATAAAGATAGGAATTACATTTATAATTTTCATCCGCATGAGGGAGAAAGCATTGCCCAAGCATGGGGAAGATTGAAGTTACTAATGCACAAATGTCCTATTCATGATCTTCCTCGTAATATTGTTATTAATATTTTTTTATGCAAGGCTTTCAGGATATTACAAGGACTATCTAGATGCATGCTTTGATGGGTCTTTCACAAGCAAGGATGTTGACACCAAGTGGGATCTGCTTGAAACAATTCAAAACAATATTGAAGGTTGGGATAACGACAAAGGTAAAGGATCAGGTATGAATTACGAGTTTGATTGCATTAAGTCTTTCGCTGAAACTGCTAATTTTTAAGAGCTTAGTGCTAAATATGGTCTTGATCCTCAAATTATGGTTGATTGCTTTAAAGCCTTTGCTTCCCATATGAATGTTCCTAAAGGAAATGGGGATGTGTATCATGAACCTTTTAAGGACACTTGCATAGAAAATGATATTGTTGTTGATGATTGCAATAAACATGCTCGAACCTCTGAAAGTCCTATTTCCTATAAGCATGTTAATTTTTGTGGAGTACATAGACCTTGTGAACAGAGTCACAACAAGGAAGATTATTGCATCACCCACGGGAATGAAGAAACCAATATGTGGCTCAGGGATCTAGACGAGCTTGGTGAAAGGGTTTGTGAGTTTTATCATTTTCTTTGTAAACTTTGCGATAAAACGGGTCACTTTAATTTTCAATGCCCAATTAATCGAATGAGTACCGCAAATTTGTATTGTGATGATAAGATTACTCTCAATTAGCATGATGAGCTTACTTTGTTTTTGGAGTGTGAAGAGATGTCTAGAAAGATTTCTTTGGTTGATATGAGAGATGTTGATATTAATAGCATCCTTCGTGGTTGTCGTCTCTATTGTGCTAAAGATTGCCTCTCAAATACTTACATACAAAATCTTATAAAACATGATGTTTTGCCAAGCTATGACAGGACTAATAGATGTTTTGATCTTATTAATAGAGAGGAGGAATCCTCCAAAGTTTCTTCTGTTGTTTCTATCAGCAAACCAGATTATGTGGAGAAGATGCCTTTCCCTCCTAAAGGATATGTGGAGAAGATGCCCTTCAAGTCTCTCCCTCCTAAAGGAGAGAGTAAGAATAGTATGAAGAAGAAGAAGAGGAGTAAAAGGCGAGAGGACATGGTATTTTCCCCTAAGCATTATGATCCCGCTATAGATTATGATAATTCTGATTGGGATGATGTTCCCATGCCTGTTACCTATGTTAGTGATCATGATTGGGAAAATCACTCTACTTTTGATATTGAAAATCTTTTTGATACCAATTCTAAGGTTAATAATTGTTGTACCATTAGTACTATCCATGTTCCTTCTTATGATGATATGTTTGATGAATATGCTTTGCGAAATAGTTGTTCTCTAGCTTGTGATGATACTGAACCTCTAGTCTATGATGGTTACAATGATGAGTATAATGTTTTCAGTTCACCTACTTTTGAGGAGAAAATTAGTTATGATTACAATATGCCTCCTGTTTTTGATGATTATGGTGATGAGAATAATTATGCTATTGAATCTGCTCCTACTAAGATGGTTCACGTAGGGAGTATTAATTCTTTTATGCATGTGGCTCATGATAGGGATGCTTTATGTGATAGTTATGTTAGTTCTATTCATGATGCTACTGAAAGTTATTATGAGTGACGAGGGGTTAACTCGACAAATGTCCTAGATGAAGGACTTAGGATCGGAGAGATAGGGCGCTGGATGAACTCGAAGGTAAAGTTAGTCGAAATAGGTGTGTGTCGAAAGTAAACTTGGGTGTTCAACCTGGCTTGCTTTCAATCTGGCCTACACCGTCCCCTCCTGGCCCCTATATATAGGTGGCCAGGTCTCGAGGATCGGGTAGGGTCCGATACAGATTACAATATCGACATACGGTAAAGACTCGTATTCGACTATCATTACAATTGGGCCTAGCTTAACGGGCCTCAGGGGTACTCAACATATGGGTTCTATTAACTATACCCTTGTCAGTAGCCCCTGAGATTCTACCAGAATTGCAGATTCGGGTTGAATCTCTAATCTTTATATCTTCGACTTGATCAGTTCTTCGACTTCTTTTTATCTTCAAATCTTTGATTTGGTCTTTCGACTTATGTTCATGATAATTTGCTCGCAAGGGGTCTTGATGAACAAGCCTGACAACTCTGACGGATCAAGAGGTCAGTTAACTGCCGGAACAGATACTTGTCACCTACTCCAAATTCAATCCCCTTGGACTTGAATTCGGGATACCGGTCAAACCCACTCTTTTGCCGCATTTAGGACTTACAAAGAATGAATCCCAGTGATTCTCAGGGTACCCAGTGCGTCCACCAGGATTTTCTTCGCGTCGTAGACACGGATACATACCAGCAGAGCGCATCCATGTGCGTGTACCAGGCCACACAGGACGGATCCCGGGGTCTTACCTTCGTGATAAATCACGGCATTCGAGTTTCGTTGCGATAACGCAACTCGAGAATCTTATGTCGCAGCCAAGTTTTTGACTCATAAAATCAAAGAATTTCGAGTTGTAACTTAACTTGTTCGCTCCCGATGGGAGTAATCTCGTTGTATTTCGTCGACTATGTAGTCGAAGTTTGTATGCTAATCCTTCTTAATCTCCATTGTTGATTATCCCATCCTCTATCGGGTGCGCGCTCAGCGCTCCCGATGGGAGTAGCCCCCGAGGCTATGTTTGGGTACTTGTAGTCAAGCATAGGCTCCAAGTTCAGTTCTTCTTCCTCCTGTTAACGTCTACTATTTGCAAGCGCCCGAGTCCAAGTCGAGTTTTTCATACCGTGCGACCACAGTCTTCTCTTCTTATTTTTTATCTTTGGTATTATCGCCTGCTCCATGCAGAATTTAACTCCTGTTGTAAAATATGTTTACGGGCCTTGCCTTAACACGGGGTCCCGATAATACGTGCTTATAAATAAAGCACCTTCTGGCAAGGGTAAAAACCCTAATCAGATTCTTCCTCCGCCGCATCATCTTCTCTTTCTCATCTAGGGTTTGCTAGCCTTTTCCCTTGTCCACATGGCGGACGCAGATGGTTCTCGTCTGAACCTTGGTTCTCCGGTGGCGCCGCGAGGTCGCCCTCGTGGAAGCAAGAACAAAAGCAACACAACTCCGACCGCCGCGGGAGCGTCATCAGCTGCTCCGGTGAAGCGTCATCCCGGCCGCCCTCCTAGTAGCAAAAACAAGCCCAAGGTAACTGGCGCTGCTCCAGGTCCAAGCGCTCCTCCTCCTGCTGCTCCTGCTGTTCTTCCCAGGATCTTCTCCTTCTTCTGCATTGCCATGGCGCAGTGCCGCGAGATTCAGCGTCTGCCACTGAATTTCACAAAGTTCATGGATGGGCGTGAACTGCGAGAAGCGGTTCTTCGCGAACAATCTGGCAGCAGGACTCCATATGAAGTGGAGGTTTGGTATGATGGCAACGGCGAACAGTACTTGAAGGGTGGCTGGTCGCAGTTTGCAAAAGACCACGACATCCACCAAGATTTCTTCATGGCCTTCGACTTCCACATCGGCACGTCGAAATTCGACGCGAAGATCTATGACGGCACCCAGTGCCAGAAGAAATATGAAGCTGAAGTCCACTTCCACTAGGATCTATTTTTTATGTAATTTCGTACGATAATGTCCTTGCTACCATGTTATCTGTAATGAATGCTCGTACTCTGTTTTGATGTTATTACTAGTACCATGAAAACAAGTCACTTGTTCTGAGGTATGCTTGAGATATATCGGGTTCTTTGCGAACCAATTAGTATGAAGAATATCGGGTTCTTTTGTGAACCAAATTGTTTGAGTATTTATCGGGTTGTCTGTACAACCTTATAGTGAAAAAGATCTCCAAGTCTCGATAAAAATTCCTTTCGTACGACCCGAGGGTTGAAGCCCCCGAGCGGAGAAGTAGTAATACTTGTACAACTTTGTCGAGTTCAACCCAAAGAACCCGACCTATGGCCTCATGTTCTGGGTTCAGAAAGTGAACTCGAGTTTAATTATACTACTAGATGTAGTCTACGCGTAAAAACATCGTAGCTGCTTTGCGTTCCATGGATTGCTCTCGTCTTTTCCCGTCTTCTTGCCTTGTAGTCGATATGCTCCTCCTGGTATTACTTCTGTGACGATGTAGGGTCCTACCCAAGGGGACTCCAATTTGCCATGGCTGTCTTGCCTGAGTCGCAAAACTAGGTCTCCCACCACGAAGGATCGTGGACGAACTCAACTACTGTGGTAGTTTCGTAGGCTCTGTTGATACTGTGTGGCTCTTTCTAATGCCTTATCCCTTGCTTCATCTAGTGCATCGACATCGTTTTGCAGTGCTTCTGTTGATGTTGTCTCGTCGTATGCCGTCACTCTTGGGGCCTCATGTGTAACTTTGACTGGAAGTACGGCTTCTGCGCCATGGACCAGGAAGAAAGGAGTTTCTTGAGTTGCTGCGTTAGGCGTAGTTCTTAGATTCCAAAGAATGGAGGGCAATTCTTCTACCCAAGCACTCTTGGCTTTCTCGAGAGGTGCTAAGAGCCTCTTTTTTATCCCACTACATATCAGGCCGTTGGCTTTTTCGACTTGCCCATTTGTCTTCGGGTGCGCCACAGATGCGAATTTGAGCTTGATCCCTAGTCCCTCGCAATAACTCTTGAATTCCTTTGAAGTGAAATTTGTCCCGTTGTCTGTGATGATGCTATATGGTAAACCAAAACGGAATACTATCGACTTGATGAAGCTGATTGCTGCTGTCGAATCCTGAGTTGTTACCGGGGCCGCTTCCACCCACTTGGTAAATTTATCGACTGCCACTACATGTAAACATGCCCTCCTGGCCAAGATTTGTGCAACTTTCCCACCTTATCGAGGCCCCATTGCGCAAAGGGCCAAGACAATGGTATTGTTTGTAGCTCTGCTGCTGGTGCAAGCGGTCTAGATGCAAATCTTTGACATGCTTCACACTTTCGAACTATATCTTTTGCGTCTTCGATGGCTGTTAGCCAATAAAATCCTGCTCGGAAAGCCTTTGCTGCTATTGCTCTGCTGCTAGCATGATGGCCGCACACTCCACCGTGTATGTCTTGTAGTATTGTTTGTCCTTCCTGGGGTGTTACACAACGCTGCAAAACACCAGTAATACTCTTCTTGTATAATTTCCCCTGCAACACGACAAACGCCTTCGATCTTCGAGTTATCCTCTTGGCCTCCACCGCATCTTCTGGTAATTGTTTATTTAGTATGTATGCAACGTATGGCTGCATCCATGTTTCTTCTATCATCATGACCTCCTCTGGCTCCGACGGAGCCCCCGAGTCTGCTGCAGTAGTCGAGCTTTTCCCGCTTTTTATTGATCTTTCTACTATTTCTTCCCAAAATACTCCGGACGGCACGGGTAAACACTGTGACCCGATATTTGCTAAATTGTCAGCTTCTTCATTACTATTTCTGCTTATGTGTGAGACTTCGCATCCGTCGAATGTTCCTTCGAGATAATGATATAAGTTCTTGTAGGCCATCATGTTGTCATTGATTGTATCACATCTGTTCATAACTTGCTGTACCACAAGGTTGGAATCTCCAAATATTTTTAGGCGAGTTGCTCCACATGCTTTGGCCATCTTCATTCCGTGCAACAAAGCCTCATATTCTGCTTCATTATTAGAAGCCTGTGGAAAGCTCATCCTTAAGACATACTTCAATTTGTCGCCGTGAGGCGATATCAAGACCACTCCTGCGCCTGCACCTTGAACTCTCTGGATAAGTCTGGTGGTCCCGTGCTTTGGAGCTCCAGCCACTCTGCCGTAAAATCTGGCAAGACTTGCGACTTGATCGCCTTCCTTTTCTCGTATGTGATGCCCATGGGAGATAACTCGATACCCCACAAAGAGACACGTCCTATTGCTGAAGGGTTGTTCAATATGTTTGATAGTAGTGCTTCATTGACCACTATAATTGGATGCACCGCAAAGTACTGTCGCAGTTTTCATGCAGTTATGAAAACACTATATGCAAGTTTTTGATAATGCGGGTACCTCTGTTTCGTCGGAGACAACACTTCACTGATGAAATACACCGGCCTCTGGACGCCGTGGGCTTTTCCTTCTTCGCTTCTTTCGACTACTAATACTGTTCTCACCACCTGATGGGTTGCGGCGATGTAGAGTAGCAGTGGTTCTTTTTCTTTTGGTGCGACCAGCACTGGCGGCGTGGAAAGCACTTTTTTTAGCTGTGCAAAAGCTGTGTCTGCTTCTTCCGTCCATTCAAATTTATCATCTGACTTCTTCATAAGTGCATAGAAAGGAAGCGCCTTTTCTCCCAGTCGAGCAACGAAACGACTTAAAGCCGCGACGCGCCCTGCAAGTTTCTGTACGTCGTGTAGTTTCGTGGGTTTCCCCATTGTCAAAATCGCTTGAATCTTCTCTGGGTTCGCCTCTATTCCTCGTGCTGATTCCAGGAACCCTAAAAGTTGTCCTGCTGATACGCCGAAGGAACACTTTGTCGGGTTAAGCTTGAGCTTGTACCTGCTCAGATTGTCGAAGGTTTCTGCCAAGTCGCTGATTAGAGATTTCTCCTCTTTTGTGGTGATGACTACATCATCAATGTAGACTTGGATGTTGCGCCCTATTTGGCTTCCGAGGCAATTTTGCATCATCCGTTGATAAGTTGCTCCTGCATTTTTTAGACCGAACGGCATCACTTGGTAGCAAAACACTCCATATGGTGTGATGAAGGCCGTTTTTTCTTCGTCTTCTTTCTTCAATTTAATCTGATTGTAACCAGAATATGCGTCCAGAAATGAAAGCCTTGCGCATCCCGCTGTTGAATCGATTATCTGATCGATGCGGGGTAGAGGGAAGGGATCCTTTGGACAATGCTTATTGAGAGATGTGTAGTCGACACATACTCTTTGTACGTCTGTGTTCTTCTTGGGTACTATGACTGGGTTCGACACCCAACTCGAAGTTTTGATTTCTCTGATAAATCCGGCATTTTCTAGCCTGTGCAACTCTGATGCTATCGCCTTCCTCTTAGGTTCATCAAATCGTCGTAATGGCTGCTTAACTGGCTTTGCCTTGGGATCTACATTAAATGCGTGCTCGACGAGTTCCCTGGGAACCCCTGGCATGTCTGATGGACACCAGGCGAAGATTTCCCAGCGCTCACGGAGGAACTCGACGAGCGCGCTTTCCTATGCGGGATCCAAGTTCACCGCAATTGATGTTGTCTTGTTTGCATTTGTAGGGTGGACCTGGATTTTCTTCGAGTCCTGAGACGTGTCGAAAGCCTGATCTGGCAGGGATCGTCCAACGTCGGGTAGTACATTATGATCCGTTTCTCCTTTTAACCTCTCGTATTCCGCTGTCATGCCGAAGGTTTGCGCCATCCTGTTGAATTCTCTGTCGCATGTGTTGGCTACTTCAAAGCTCCCTTGTACTGTGATTATTCCTTTGGGTCCTGGAATTTTTAACATAAGATACGCGTAGTGTGGTACTGCCATGAATTTTGCAAATGCTGGGCGCCCCAGGATTGCATGATATTGTGACGGCCAGTCCATAACTTCGAATTCCAGCTTCTCTCTTCGGTAGTTGCCGCTGCTGCCAAAGCAGACATCGAGTTCTATTCTTCCCAAAGGGTGGTTTGCGGCTCCTGGTACTATTCCGTGGAAGGAGCAATCTGTTGGCTTCAGACTCGGCAGCGAGATGCACATTGCCTTTAGGGTTCTAGCATATATTAAGTTTATGCCACTCCCTGCATCCATGAACACTCTTCCGATGTCGTACCCTCCTAGCTGCGCCTTTAGAACTATAGGCGAGTGGCCTGGCCTAGGAACTTTCTTCGGGTGGTCTGCTCTACTGAACTTGACTGATTGGTCTGACCACCGTAGGTACTCTATGGTAGCTGGTGGTGATGATATTGCTAGGTTTACTTGCCTGGATATGCTTTTTCGCTCCTTCTTTGACCTGGGCACCGGTTGAATCATGGCAGATATGTAAACTTTTGACTCTAGGTGCCTTGCTAGCCTTTGCATTTGATATCCTTGACTTCTGTGTTGTTCTTCTTGCCTTCCTCCTTGGCTTGAGCCCATGGCGCTTTGCAGCCTTAGGAATGTTCTACAATCCTTCATCTGATGATTTGAGACTCTTTTCCCGTCGAGATATGCATAGTGGATTCGACAAGGTCCGTATAGCATGTCCTCGGCCGAAGGGCCGGAGTATCTCGACTTTTCTACTCTTTTTGCTTGAAACCTCCCACTGTCATATCCTTCCTCTTCCTCTATTACGTAGCCCGTGGCTACCTGACTTCGCCTTGCTTGGTTACCTCTCCTACGGTATCGTCTCCTCTGTCTGCTTATTCTGTCGACTTCTGGTGAACGTCCTCTTTTGTTATTGTATGCGTCTTCTCCATCAGCGAATTTGTTGACTTGTTCCATTAATTCGGCTACCGTCGTAGGTCTTGTTCTTCCTATTTCTTCCACGAGAACTGAGCGACGAAGTCCGGCCGTAAAGGCGTCTATTGCCCGTTTGTCGGAGACGTCCTCTGCTGAATTTTTGGTTATGCTCCAGCGTTGTATATAAGAACGTAGAGTTTCGCCTTTCCTCTGTACACACGCCTTAACTTCCTCCAGTGATGCCGGGCGTTTGTAAGTTGAACGAAAATTTCTTCCGAATTCACTTTCGAGTTCCCCCCAACTTCCGATGGATTCGTTGGGTAGGGTATTCAACCAGGACCGTGCTGCGCCGGTGAGGTGTAGCTGTAAACTTTGCATTGCAGTCGCCTTTGTTCCCCCTAATATCTGTACTGCCTGCAGATAGTCCGATAACCATAGGGTAGGTTCTTGCGACCCGTCATACTTATGCTGGTCGTGTGGCAGTTTGAATCCTTTGGGTACCCGCGTTTTGCGAACCCTGCGGGTAAAGCATAACGCACCCATCTCTTTATCGTCGTCTTCATAATTCTCTTCCCTCCAAGCATGACGCGACTTGTTTACTCGAGCTTGCGCTATTATATTTCTTGCGTCCTCTTTCCTCTTCTGCCGCCTTTCCTCTTCTGATGACTCACTGTACTCGTTATCTACGAAGTTGTATCTGAACTTCTCCTTTTGATTTTCCTTGCAGCTTGTCGGCTTTGTCTTTGGGCCTTTTTCCCTGATCTTGCTTTCCACTATTCCAAGGCTTCGTATCGCGGCTCGGTGCATATCTTCTCGCGGGTCCCCAGGTTCTGGCCTTGTAGTTAGTAAATATGCTTGTGCTGCTACCAATGCTGCTTCTGGTGTTTCTTGTATGAAGTCGTCTTCCTCCTCTTCTAGCTGTGGGGTAGCGCTCCTTGAGTACCTTTCTTCTCTGCTACGCACCGTCACCCCTCTATTGTGCTTTGGGTCTCCGTGCCTTTCTCTGCTGTACTCTGATTCTTCACTGTAGTCTTCCCAGTACTCCTCCCTTGATCTACTGTTATTGTCTTGAAAAACCATGTCTCTTTCCTCCCTTAGTTTCTTCCTGTGTTGGTATAATGCATACTGATAGCCCATTAGAACTTCTCTTCTCGATCCTTCGGGTACTTCTGTACCATGATTGATAGTTGATTTGATCATTCTCCATTCGCCAGCCGAAACATGGACTTTCTCTTTTTCCTTTTTGTTGTGTTCTTTCATTTTGTCGACTTGCCTGTCGACCTTTTTACTTCCTTCGCTGTTGTTTTCTTCTTCTGCTTCGGTGATAATAACGCATAACTGATGTACTTTGGAGACGCCGCTGCTTCCCACGGCGAAGTCCTTTGCGTTGTTGTGCGTCTGGCACGCTCTTTCTTCTGAGTCGAAATTTTCCCGAATTTTGTCGCTTTCTGCGATTGGTGCTTTGTCGAAGCTGACCAGCGAGTTTACCTCGCTGGAAGAGTCTTCTGATGATTCCCACGTTTCCTCTGTTTCGGGCTTGTTTACCGACGGATCTGATTTCGTCGAATCCGAGAGGCGGGATGAACCCGACGGTCCGATGAGGATGTTTAAACTTCTGATTGTCAACTCCATCTCTTGATTTTCGTCGACTTCTGTACTGCTGTTGGCTAAAAGCGAAAAAGCCGTCGAATTCATGATTCCAACGCCCAAGGTCCCCACATTCGGCACCAATTGACGAGGGGTTAACTCGACAAATGTCCTAGATGAAGGACTTAGGATCGGAGAGATAGGGCGCTGGATGAACTCGAAGGTAAAGTTAGTCGAAATAGGTGTGTGTCGAAAGTAAACTTGGGTGTTCAACCTGGCTTGCTTTCAATCTGGCCTACACCGTCCCCTCCTGGCCCCTATATATAGGTGGCCAGGTCTCGAGGATCGGGTAGGGTCCGATACAGATTACAATATCGACATACGGTAAAGACTCGTATTCGACTATCATTACAATTGGGCCTAGCTTAACGGGCCTCAGGGGTACTCAACATATGGGTTCTATTAACTATACCCTTGTCAATGAGAAAGGGAAACATGGTTTGATGGATCTCAACAATATTGAGTTTCCCCTCTTTATGTTGCAATTCTTGAAGTTGTACCTGTTTTGCCTTCCTATGCTTTTTGCTTTGCGCTTTCATGACTTGTCTCTCTACAAGACTATTTTTCATAGGAAGTGGTTTAGATTTAAATGTGCTTCATATATGCTTTTTGATGCGATCTCTTGCTTCAAGTTCTTATATAGCGCCTTTGCCTTAAGCTCTTTTATGGAGCCTACATGAGCATCTTTGCAAATTACTGCGCCTAGCTCAAAGGCGTTAAAGAAAAGCACTCTTGGGAGATAACCCAATGTTTTACTTTTAGTACCTTTTCTTTTATTTGAGTCTTGGAAGTTATTACTACTGTAATAACTGCTCCTTATCCTTTTTATTTTGTTGTTGCGCCAAGGAGAACCTCTAATTTGAGTGAGGTAAGATTTGGGGATGTTGCTGTCCTGAAACAGATTTCGGTGCTGCACCGTAAAAATTCGTGAAAATTCTCAGAATATCTTTTTGACCTGAGATTTCTTTTGCATATGCCCCAGGTTATATCCAAACTTTCATTAGTTGAACACTTTTTGATTGAGCAACAGAAAACCCTCTAAAAATTCGACCTTTGTCAGCTGTTCTGTTTTGACAGATTTCTGCCAATATTTGTGTTTGCCGCTTTATCACTTTCTTTTTGAGTTCTTTTGATCACAAAACTTTTGGGGAAGTTGCTACAGTAGTATATGCTTTATATATGGTGGTTTTGAGTTGAAACCTGAAGCAAAAAGGGTTGATTCAATGTTATGCTTACACTAATGTTGCTAATAGATTTGTGTTTAGTTTTGTATGAAGGAAGTTTTCAAGTGTAGGGATTGGAGAATGATGAGATGAGTTGAAGAATGGACAAAAGGTCAAGCTTGGGGATGCCCAGCACCGCAAGACATATCCAAGAAGTACAAGCATCAAAGCTTGGGGATGCCCCGAGGCACCCCTTCTTCATCGGCAAAAATCAGGTCACCTTTCAATACACTATATTTTTATTGCTTCATGCATTATGCGTATTTCTTGGAGCGTCTTTACTTTTGCTTTCAGTTTTCTTTTGTTTTGTTTGCTGCAATAAATGGTTGGATCACATCATGTTCTTTTTGGAGGAGATGAACTTTGTTTTTCATTGCCAAAAACACTCTAGTTTTCACTCTTATCGTTCAACGAGTGTTCTCTTTTTCTGCTACTGCGTTTAGCCTTTGTTTTTCGCCTTGATTTTTGTTCAGATCTTATTTTATCTTTGCATCAAGGTGTATTTGGACCTCTGGTCCATATTGGTTTTCATCAAAAGAGTTGGTTATAAAAAGTTTGAATGGTGTTGGAAAAGAGAAAAAGCTTTATGCAAAATAGTGGTACAAGAAGGAGCTTGTGTAGACTGCGGCCTAGGCTTTTGCATGTCGTGCTTGATGTCTTTTTGATAGTATACTTAGTGGTTTTGCTGTAGCATGACTTGTCTCAAATGACCGAGATTGCTTAATGAGCCTTTGAAAAAATCATGCGTTGTTTTAATTATTTGGAAGCATTATTTCGGTTTTCTCCTTTGATGCTTTATTTGGGTTGACTTGGCGCATGCTCACACATGTTGGACTCATACAAAGTCACCATTGCCTCTATGATCATTTAGTTTTTGACTTTTGATGCCATCTTATGCTTCTTTTAATGTTGCTTTGTCGCTCTGCATGATTATGGCCGTTATTGCTCTCTTAGTTGGTCGCTCCCAGTCTTTTGCTAGCCCTCATTTTGTACTGAGTATGAGCTCTACTCGTGCATCCAACTCCTAAAAACCAAGTTTGCCATTGTGTCCACCATACATACCTATTAGCAATTTGCTATTCCAAAGTACATTTGACTTGCTTTTATTTATCCTTCAAATTAAACTCTTTTTGGTGTTATGCGAAAATTGGTTAGTAAAGCTCTCACGAACCGGATGGCACACTTTACTTTTCTTGCTTTAAAATTTTGACATTGTGGTCTCTTATGTTGAGTTGTTATGCTTGCAAGTTGTAAGTTGGGAATTAGCCCAGCCATGCCGTCATGGGGCAAGCTTTCAACATTGCACTATCTTTCATTTGAGTTGATATCGTGATCTTTTGTTTATGCATACTCGCGGTGTGAAATGAATTGGGAATCTTGCGGGATCATGGAGTTTGTATACGTGTTAGAGAAACGCCTGGGCCGCTAATCTAAGCCATGCATAATTCATGGTGGAAATTTACAACATGCCCATAGTGAACATTTGACGACGCATCTCACAATAAAAAGCTATACCAATGGTAAATAAAAGAGATGCCGAGGTGTTCATTGTCTGTTTGTCCTGTCATTTTGATGTGGGCTTGTTCCATGTCATCGGGCATGGAGGTACTCCGTTGGCGGTTCTCAATGATACGTGTATACTTACAATGATAAGAGCTTGCTTGGGAGTCTAAGTAAAGTAGCATGAGGTTTGGGTATTCGTATTTCACGGGACATGAGGTTTTCAACTTATGATTTGTCAAGCATATGCAGCATAAGTGTTCTCGCATTAACTTTAACCATTCAAGATGCTTATGATGGGGGCAATGAGAGCTCAAAGCCGGTAAGTACCATAATTTTTGAAGGTTTATAAAACTTGCAATCACTGCTTTCCTCCGCGAAGGGCCTTTCTTTTACTTTTATGTTGAGTCACCACCTTCTATCTTTATGCACCATTAAGAGAGCATAGTTGTCATTCTGAGTATAATGGGCATTGTCCCAAATTTTTCATTGATTGATTCATGATGTTGGTTTCACTTGTTCTTAAATTATTTGTATCTAGTCGCCCTCTTAAACTTGAAGGTGTCCTATGCATTTATGGTTTCCTCTCTCATGAAGGACAAGCTGAAAACCATTTGTATGTTTTTCCATATGATTTGAACACACGTTTGACTTTCATTGTTTCATTTTCATGATCTGTCGTTTGTGTTCTTTTTCATGTTATAACATGGTTGCTAAGTTTCTTCTATCAAGATTATGTCTTTCATGCCCATGTTTTAAGTTCTTTTGTTATCCCAACACTCAATGCTTTACATAGATGATCAAGATTGTGTTGGTGCATGCCACCTCAAAATTATTTCTTTTGTTATCACTTACCTACTCGAGGACGAGAAGGAGTTAAGCTTGGGGATGCTGATACGTCTCAAACGTATCTATAATTTTTGATGCTCCATGCTTGTTTTTACACCATTTGCCTTGTGTTTCGTTACACTTCGTGGCGTTTTTATGCGATTTCTGGAACTAACCTACTAACAAGATGCCACAGTGTCAGTTCCCTGTTTTCTGCTGTTTTTGTGTTTCAGAAAAGCTACACGGGAAATATTCTCAGAATTGGACGAAACAAGTTCCAGAACCCCTATTTTTCCTGGAAGTGGACCGAAGACCGAACGAGAGTCGGAGGGGGGCCAGAGGGAAGGCACACCATCAGGGGGCGCGCCCCCCTCCTGGCCGCGCCCAGGGGTGGTGATGCCCCCCTGGTGGCCCTCTGATGCCGCCTCTCCGCCTATTTAAAGCCTTCCGAAGACCAAACCCTAAATCAATCGGCGTTTTTCCCAGAATAGTTCTGCAGCGCCGCCGCCATCAAAGACAAATTTTGGGGGACAGAAGTCTCTGTTCCGGCACCCTGTCGGGATGGGGAAGTGCCCCCGGAGCCATCTCCATCGGTCTCCATCGCCGTCTCTGCCATCTCCATCGACCTCACCGCCATCTCCATCAACCTTGCTGTCTCCTATGATGAGGAGGGAGTAGTTCTCCCCCGGGGCTGAGGGCTCTACCGGTAGCTATGTGGTTCACCTCTCTCTCCCATGATGTGATCTTTATGTGATCGTGAGCTTTGTATCTAGTTGAATTGGTAGATGTTATTATTCAGATATTATGCTACTCCCGTGCTTATTATTTGTAATCTCCGGAGATACCTTGTATCATGGTGTGAAGGTGACTAGTGTGCGCATCATGTGTATCTTTTGGGTTAATGTCTCTATGAATTGTTGGTGTTTGTTGGAACCATCTAGTGCGTTCATGATGATAGTGTGGGACAATCTAGTTTGGGTACATACGGACTTTGAGGAGTGCTTCGTAGCGCTACGCATGATTAGTGTTCATTTTCCATTGGAGAATTGTTTTGAGTTGCATATTGATGATAGTATCTATTGGTTCAATTATGTTATATTTGTTGGGAGTGTGTCCACTAGTGAAAGTATGATCCCTAGGCCTTGTTTCCAAGCATTGCACACTGTTTCCTTTCAGTTTTGTTACATGTTTGCTTGCAGCGATATTTATTTCAGATTACAGTTACTACTCATAATCATCTCTACTACTTGTATTTCACTATCTCTTCGCCGAACTAGTGCACCTATACATCTGACAAGTGTATTGGGTGTGTTGGGGACACAAGAGACTTTCTGTATCGTAATTGCAGGGTTGTTTGAGAGGGATAGCTTTGACCTCTTCCTCCCCGAGTTCGATAAACCTTGGGTGATCCACTTAAGGGAAACTTGCTGCTGTTCTACAAACCTCTGCACTTGGAGGCCCAACACTGTCTACAAGAATAGACGCGTGCATAGACATCACCCAGCCGATGTATCGCCCCTTCGCACCCAACGAGGAAGCAATTGCAAAGGCACTCACACAGTTATCAAGTTTTAATTGCAGGATTGTTGTTTTAGTTTGGCTAACTTACTACACAAGTTTATTAGTAAGGAGAAATAGCAGGTGCAAGTTGTTCTATGATCGAGTAGTGGAGCTCCAAGTCGTCTGATGGCTGGCATGTAGTTGATGATGATAATGATAATAACCAGTCAGTTGGGGAACCCCAAGCGGAAGGTATGATGAGCACAGCAGCAAGGTTTTTCCCTCAGTTAGAAACCAAGGTTGATCGATCAGGAGAGGAGCAAACAAACGACTGAAGGTGATGCTTGCTAGTTTGCGACAGCTTCGGACAATTTATAGGGCGCCTCGTCCAAGCTTTGCTTTGCTAGCTGCAATGCGGAACCTGCACACAACACAACCAAATACTTTGTTCCCAACTTACGATGAGGTTGTCAATCTCACCGGTTTGCTTGAAACAAAGGGTATGAGCGTATTGAGTGGAAAGCAATAGAAGTATGCGAGTAAAGTAAACAGTGCGAGTAAAGTAAACAGGTGATAGCAATATGATGGAAATAGGACCGGGGTCAACAGTTCACTAGTGGTGTCTCTCCATAAGATAAATAACACATGCCGGGTAAACAAATTACAGTTGGGCAATTGATAGAATAAAGATAACGTGATATGTCAAGAAGATCACTATGCGATTTACTCTGGGCATTACAACAAAATACATAGACCGCCATCCAACTGCATCTATGACTAATAATCCACTCACGGGGATATCATCCGAACACCCCATGAGTATTAAGTTGCGAACAATAGATAATTGCATTAAGCAAAGTGTGTAATGTAAACAAAGCATATGCCCTCGAGCATATGAATGTTGTTTTCTCCCTAGTAGCAACAGCACATCTATAATCTTAGAGGTTTCTGTCACTCCCCCAGATTAAATAGAGGCATGAACCCACTATCGAGCATAAATACCCCCTCTTGGAGTTACTAGCAACTACTCGGCCAAGATAGCTACTAACAACGGAGAGCATGCAAGATCATAAACAACATAGAGATAACATAAGATATATTTCAGTATAGCAACTCAATCATAACACCAATATTCATCGGATCCCAACAAACCAAACATGTAGAATTACATAACGGTGATCTCAATCATGTAGGGCAGCTCATGAGATCTAAACATGAAGCATATGGTGGAGAGGACAACCATCTAGCTACTGCTATGGACCCATAGTCCAAGGTAGACTACTCACTCATCGCTCCAGAGGCAAGCATGGCGATGAAGAAGACCTCCGGTGGCGATTCCCCTCTCTGGCAGGGTGCCGGGAAGAGCTTCTGGACCCTCCCGATCTTCGGGTCGACGGCGGCGGCGGATCGCGATGTGTTCTGGAAAATTGATCGGGTACTTAGGTTTTTCTCGTCGGGGGGTCTTTATAGGCGAAGGGGCATCGTCAGAAGTGGACCGAGGCGCCCTCACACATAGGGGGCGTGGCCAGGGGCTGGGCCGCGCTGCCCTGGTGTGTGGGGCCCTCGTGGCCCCACTCCGTCTCCTCTTCGGTTCCTTGGAAGCTTCGGTGGATTTCTGGATGACTGGCTTTTGCTTCGTCCAATTCCGAGAATATTTCCCGTGTAGCTTTTCTGAAACACAAAAACAGCAGAAAACAGGGAACTGGCACTGTGGCGACTTGTTAGTAGGTTAGTTCCGGAAAATGCATAAAAGTGCCACGAAGTGTAACGAAACATTAGGCAAATGGTGTAAAAACAAGCATGGAGCATCAAAAATTATAGATACGTTGGAGACATATCAAGCATCCCCAAGCTTAACTCCTACTCGTCCTCGAGTAGGTAAGTGATAACAAAAGAAATAATTTTTGAGGTGACATGCACCTACACAATCTTGATCATATATGCAAGCATTTGTGAGCTGGGATCAAAAGAACTTAAAACATGGGCATGAAAGATATAATCTTGACAATAGAAACTTAGCAACCATGTTATAACATGAAAATGAACACAAACAAAAGATCATGAAAATGAAACAATGAAAGTCAAACGTGTGTTCAAATCATAAGGAAAAACATACAAATGGTTTTCAGCTTGTCCTTCATGGAGAGCAAGACATAAATGCATAGGACACCTTCAAGTTTAAGAGGGTGACTAGATACAAATAATTTAAGAACAAGTGAAACCAACAATATGAATCAATCACTGGAAACTTTGGGACAATGCACATTATACTAAGAATGACAACTATGCTCTCTTAATGGTGCATAAAGATAGAAGGTGGTGACTCAACATAAAAGTAAAAGAAAGGCCCTTCGCGGAGGGAAGCAATCATTGCAAGTTTTATAGACCTTCAAAAATTATGGTACTTACCAGCTTTGAGCTCTCATTGCCCCCATCATAAGCATCTTGAATGGTTAAAGTTAATGCGAGAACAATTATGATGCATATGCTTGACAAATCATAAGTCGAAAACCTCGTGTCCCGTGAATACGAGTACCCAAACCTCATGCTACTTTACTTAGAGTCCCAAGCAAGGCTCTTGTCATTGTAAGTATATATGTATCATCGAGAACCGCCAACGGGGTACCTCCATGCCCGATGACATGGAACAAGCCCACATCAAAATGACAGGACAAGCCGACAATGAACACCTCGACATCTCTTTTATTTGCCATTTGTTTAGCTTTTTATTTTGAGATGCGTCGTCGAATGTCCACTATGGGTATGCTACAAATTTCCACCATGAATTATGCATGGCTTAGATTGGCGGCCCAGGCGTTTCCCTAACACATATACAAACTCCATGATCCCCGCAAGATTCCCAATTCATTTCACACCGCGGGCATCCATAAACAAAAGATCACGATATCAACTCAAATAAGAAGTGCAATGTTGAAAGCTTGCCCCATGACGGCATGGTTGGGCTAGTATCCAACTTACAACTTGCAAGCATAACAACTCAACATAAGAGACCACAATGTCAAATTTTTAAGAACAAGAAAAATAAAGTGTGCCATCCGGTTCGTGAGAGCTTTACTGACCAATTTTCGCATAACACTGGTAAGAGTTTAATTTGAAGAGTAGATAAAAGCAAGTCAAATTTACTTGGAATAGCAAATTGCTAATAGGTATGTATGGTGGACACTTTGGAAAACTTGGTTTTTAGGAGTTGGATGCACGAGTAGAGCTCATACTCAGTACAAGGCGAGGGCTAGCAAAAGACTGGGAGCGACCAACTAAGAGAGCAATAATGGCCATAATCATGCAAAGCGACAAAGCGACATTAAAAGAAGCATAAGATGGCATCAAAAGTCAAAAACTAAATGATCATAGAGGCTATTGGTGACTTTGTATGAGTCTAACATGTGTGAGCATGCGCCAAGTCAACCTAAATAGAGCATCAAGGAGAAAACCAAAATAATGCTTCCACATAATTAAAACAACGCATGATTTTTTCAAAGGCTCATTAAGCAATCTCAGTTATTTGAGACAAGTCATGCTACAGCAAAACCACTAAACATACTATCAAAAAGACATCAAGCATGACATGAAAAAGCCTAAGCTGCAGTCCACACAAGCTCCTTCCTGCACCACTTTTTTGCATAAAGCTTTTTCTCTTTTCCAACATCATTGAATTTTTTTTAATCCAACTCTTTTGAGGAAAACCAACATGGTCCAGAGGCAAAAATACACCTTGATAAATAAATATAAGAAGATCTGAACGCAAATCAAGGCGAAAACAAAAACCAAAAGCAGTAGCAGAAAAAGAAGAACACTCGGTTTTTGATAAGAGTGAAAACTAGAGCGTTCTTGGCAAATGAAAAGCAAGGCAACTTCTCCAAAAGAAATTTGTTGGGGTCCAACCATTTATTGCAGCAAACAAAACTAAACTAATAATGAAAACTAAAACAACTGACGCTCCAAGAAAAACACATAGTGCATGAAGCAATAAAAATATAGTGTTTTGAAAGGTGACCTGATTTTTGCCGATGAAGAAGGGGTGCCTCGGGGGCATCCCCAAGCTTTGACGCTTGTACTTCTTGGATATTTCTTGGGGTGATGCATGGGCATCCCCAAGCTTGAGCTTTTGTCCATTCTTCAACTCATCTCATCATTCTCCAATCCCTACACTTGAAAACTTCCTTCATACAAAACTAAACACAAATCTATTAGCAACATTAGTGTAAGCATAACATATAATCAACCTCTTTTGCTTCAGGTTTCAACCTAAAATCACCACATATAAAGTATATACTACTGTAGCAACTTCCCCAAAAGTTCCATGATCAAAAGAACTCGAAAAGAAAGCGATAAAGCGGCAAAAATGAATAGTGGCAGAAATATGTCAAAACAGAACAGCTGATAAAGGCCGATTTTTTAAGGGGTTTTCTGTTGCTCAAATCAAAAAGTGTTCAACTAATGAAAGTTTGGATATAACCTGGGGCATATGCACAAGAAATCGCAGGTCCAAAAGATATACAGAGAATGTTCACGAATTTTTACGGTGCAGCACCAAAAACAGTTTCAGGACAGCAACATCCCCAAATTCTACCTCACTCAAATTAGAGGCTTCTCTTGGCACAACAATAAAATAAAAATGATAAGGAGAGGTCATTATAGTAGTAATGACTTCCAAGACTCAAATAAAAGAAAAAGTACTGAAAAGAAAACATTGGGTTATCCCCCAAGAGTGCTTTTCTTTAACGCCTTTGAGCTAGGCGCAGAAAATTGCGAATCAAGTAACATCAAGAGATGAAGCATCAAGCTCATAATTTGCTCTAAGAATAGAGTCAAAAAGTAATTTATTTCTTTTCCTAGGGAATTGTTCCATACCTTTCTTGTGTGGGAATTGATATTTGATGGTGTCTTCTCTCATATCAATGATGGCACCTACAGTTCGAAGAAAGGGTCTTCCCAAAATAATAGGACATGAAGCATGGCATTCAACATCCATAACGAGAAAATCAACGGGAACAAGGTTATTGTTAACCATAATAAGAACATCATTAATCCTTCCCAAAGGTTTCTTCTTAGCAACATCAGCAATAGGAACATCAAAATAACACTTTTCAAGCGGTGGTAAGCCAAGCATGTCATAAATTTTTCTAGGCATGATAGAAATACTAGCACCTAGATCACATAAAGCATGGCAATCAAAACCATTAACATGCATATCAATGATGGGTTCCCAACCATCTTCTAACTTCTTGGGAACAGAAGCTTTTTGTTGCAATTTTTCATCCCTAATTTTCATGAGAGCATTGGTAATATGCTTAGTAAAAGCAATATTTAAAGAACTAGCAGTGGGAGTCAAAGCAAGATTTTGCAAGAACAAAATTACTTCAGATATATTGCAGCCATCAACATCAAAATCATTAAAGGAAATAGAGTTATCATCTCCTACACTCCGAAAAATTTCAGCAATCTTTTGAGAAAAAGTTTTGGCAGTTTTAGGCTTTTTAACACAAGGAGTGGGAGTTTTCTCTACACCAATCAAAGTAAGAGGATTGGTAGCATTAGGAACAACATCATTAGAGGTAGTAATAGTACAAACTTTCATATTCCTAGCAATCTCATCCTCTCTTTCCCATCTAGCATGCAATTCTGCTAACAATCTAACATTTTCATCAATTCCAACTTGAATAGCATTAGCAGTAGCAAAAACATTGTTCTCCTTCACATCATTAGGCAGCACTTTTAATTTCAGAAGTTCAACATCATGAGCAAGGCTATCAACTTTAGAAGCAAGAATATCAATTTTGCCTAACTTTTCCTCAATAGACTTGTTAAAAGCAGATTGTTTTACCATGAAGTCTTTGAGCATGACTTCAAGTTCAGAGGGTGCGGCCCTAGTGTTGTTGGAGGAATTACCATAAGGATTACCATAACCATTACCATTGGTAGAAGGATATGGCCTATAATTGTTACTAGCAAAATTGTTCCTATAAGCATTGTTGTTAAAATTATTGTTTCTAATGAAGTTCACATCAACATGCTCTTCTTGAGCAACCAAAGAGGCTAAAGGAACATTATTAGGATCAACATGAGTTCTATCATTAGCAAGCATAGCCATAATGGTATCAATCTTATCACTCAAGGAAGAGGTTTCCTCAATAGAATTTACCTTCTTACCTTGTGGAGCTCTCTTGGTGTGCCATTCGGAATAATTTACCATCATGTTGTCAAGAAGCTTTGTTGCGGTGCCCAAGGTAAGGGACATAAAAGTGCCTCCAGCAGCTGAATCCAATAGGTTCCTCGAAGAAAAATTCAGTCCTGCATAAAAAGTTTGAACAATCATCCAAGTAGTCAGTCCATGAGTGGGGCAATTATTTATCATAGATTTCATTCTTTCCCAAGCTTGAGCAACATGTTCATTATAAAATTGACTAAACTTCATAATATTGCTACGCAAAGATATAATTTTAGCAGGAGGATAATATCTACCAATGAAAGCATCCTTACACTTAGCCCATGAATCAGTACTATTCTTAGTCAAAGATAGCAACCAATCTTTAGCTTTTCCTCTCAAAGAAAAAGGAAACAACTTGAGCTTAATAATATCACTTTCTACATCCTTATATTTTGCATCTCACATAGCTCAACAAAATTGTTAAGATGAGCTGCAGCATCTTCAGTACTGGCACCAGAAAATTGCTCTTTCATAACAAGATTCAATAAAGCAGGCTTAATCTCATAAAAGTTTGCAGCAGGAGCAGGTGGCGCAATAGGAGTGCAGATAAAATCACTATTGTTCGTGCTAGTAAAGTCACACAACTTGGTGTTTTCAGGATTAGCCATTTCAGCAAAACTAAAAGTAGACAAGTAAAAACAACTATCAAGGATTCTAATTTTTTTGGGTTTTTGATATAAAACAATGCAAGTAAAAATAAAGTAAAGCAAAACTATAAAACAAAGTAAAGGATGTGCATGCAAAAAAAACCCTCGCAGAAGTCTTCTACTTCCTCCCCGGCAACGGCGCCAGAAAAGGGCTTGATGGCTGGCGTATCGTTGATGATGATAATGATAATAACCAGTCAGTTGGGGAACCCCAAGCGGAAGGTATGATGAGCACAGCAGCAAGGCTTTTCCCTCAGTTAGAAACCAAGGTTGATCGATCAGGAGAGGAGCAAACAAACGACTGAAGGTGATGCTTGCTAGCTTGCGATAGCTTCGAACAATTTATAGGGCGCCTCGTCCAAGCTTTGCTTTGCTAGCTGCAACGCGGAACCTGCACACAACACAACCAAATACTTTGTTCCCAACTTACGATGAGGTTGTCAATCTCACCGGTTTGCTTGAAACAATGGGTATGAGAGTATCGAGTGGAAAGCAATAGAAGTATGCGAATAAAGTAAACAGTGCGAGTAAAGTAAACAGGTGATAGCAATATGATGGAAATAGGACCGGGGTCCACAGTTCACTAGTGGTGTCTCTCCATAAGACAAATAACACATGATGGGTAAACAAATTACAGTTGGGCAATTGATAGAATAAAGATAACGTGATATGTCAAGAAGATCACTATGCGATTTACTCTGGGCATTACAACAAAATACATAGACCGCCATCCAACTGCATCTATGACTAATAATCCACTCACGGGGATATCATTCGAACACCCCATGAGTATTAAGTTGCGAACAACAGATAATTGCATTAAGCAAAGTGTGTAATGTAAACAAAGCATATGCCCTCGAGCATATGAATGTTGTTTTCTCCCTAGTAGCAACAGCACATCTACAACCTTAGAGGTTTCTGTCACTCCCCCAGATTAAATAGAGGCATGAACCCACTATCGAGCATAAATACCCCCTCTTGGAGTTACTAGCAACTACTCGGCCAAGATAGCTACTAACAACAGAGAGCATGCAAGATCATAAACAACATAGAGATAACATAAGATATATTTCAGTATAGCAACTCAATCATAACACCAATATTCATCGAATCCCAACAAACCAAACATGTAGAATTACATAACGGTGATCTCAATCATGTAGGGCAGCTCATGAGATCTAAACATGAAGCACATGGTGGAGAGGACAACCATCTAGCTACTGCTATGAACCCATAGTCCAAGGTAGACTACTCACTCATCGCTCCGGAGGCAAGCATGGCGATGAAGAAGACCTCCGGTGGCGATTCCCCTCTCCGGCAGGGTGCCAGGAAGAGCTTCTGGACCCTCCCGATCTTTGGGTCAACGGCGGCGGCGGATCGCGATGTGTTCTGGAAAATTGATCGGGTACTTAGGTTTTTCCCATCGGGGGGTCTTTATAGGCGAAGGGGCATTGTCAGAAGTGGACCGAGGTGCCCTCACACATAGGGGGCGCGGCCAGGGGCTGGGCCATGCCGCCCTGGTGAGTGGGGCCCTCCGTCTCCTCTTCGGTTCCCTGGAAGCTTCGGTGGATTTCTGGACGACTGGCTTTTGTTTCGTCCAATTCCGAGAATATTTCATGTGTAGCTTTTCTGAAACACAAAAACAGCAGAAAACAGGGAACTGGCACTGTGGCGACTTGTTAGTAGGTTAGTTCCGGAAAATGCATAAAAGTGCCACGAAGTGTAACAAAACATTAGGCAAATGGTGTATAAACAAGCATGGAGCATCAAAAATTATAGATACGTTGGAGACGTATCATCGTCCATAACCGCGGACACGGCTTTTCGAAAAGATTTAACCCTGCAGGGGTGCCCAAATGTACCCGAATGCACGATCACCCCTTGATGCCTATGATTAGCACACTTCCGATGGTGTGCCGGCAGGAGGTCACGACTCGCACTCTCCTTCACTACAAACAAGTCCAGGAAGCCACCTAACTAAATTTAAACCGTATCGAGAGTCCGACCGAATCTCCGAACGGACTTAGCTATTTGCACCGGCGCTGCATAATGGGCTGGAACCTCTCTCTGGGGAGGGTGCCCACCTGCAGTCGTCCTGCACCTACACGAGCGTGCAGAAACAAGGGGTTACAAGGCTCACTGGGCTTCCCCCAAAGTAAATCGGACCATAAGAAACAAGAGCTGTACGCCCGACAAAAACCAAATGGAAACACCGCGAACTAGTTCTGGCCACTGGACAAGTATGTAGATTCTGGCAGTGATCGAGGGGAGGCCCGTAAACATACCCACGTTTGGTTAGAGCACTCAGTCTCAGAACAGTTCATGCGATCTCGGGGTCCTAGGGGACACAAGTGAGCCGTCGTAAAACCATCAAAATGACTCACCGATGCCTCTGCTTAATTCAATTTTAAGTATTAACAATAAAGTAAGCCATGATTATTTGCAACAACATATATCCAAAAAGTAGAGCATGTGATAACTTCCCAACCCAATAAGATAAAACAACTCCAACAACCTAAAGATGCCTATGACTCGCAAGGCCAACTCGAACAACAAGCACACGGGTAATAGGATGTATGGAAGGTTCTATGGCTTTGCTTTGGATAAATAGGTGGATAGGACATGGGACTCGAACAAAGCATCACGACACAAGGCTAGAATATAGATCTAGCAAGAGCAAAAGTATTAAATGGGTAGAGAGAAAAGGGCTCGGCTGAAAAGATGGTCGAAGAACACCTTGAGAACTTGTCGTTGCTCATACCACCACAAAACGCCCTATCCGTGAAGAAGAAAATCGCTACAACAAACAACAGATGCACAACTTACTACTACGGTGAAAGAATCAACATGATCATGTGAAGCATGTATGCATAACATGACAATTATAATGCAATGCAACTTATCCAAATTAAGCGGAATCGAATTCCGACACACACATATATGGTTCAAGTTGTTTTACTACACAACAATTTAAATGTTGATTAGCATGGCAAAGACAAGGCATGTGTGAGCTACACAAAGTTAAATGAAGTGGGGAAAACATTATGAGCACTTCTATAACATCCCAGCACGTAGGACAACTCCGGGGTAGTTTAGAAGGGCTTTTGTGCATAGCATCTGAAATTACAGGATTTTTTCGTGCTTTTATCACTAAAACCTAAGGGGGATCGATTCTCTCTTTGAGGGGGAATGGTATACTCTCGGAGTGCAAAAAAATTGGACATGAACTCTTTTGATCTATTGCTTTTTGGGAATTGATGAAATGAAACAACTAAAACCCTAGTTATAAGCTTTGGAACTTAAACTGGAATTTGAATCAGGTTTGAATTTGAATCTTGATTGACTGAATTAAAATTGAAAGACACATTTAGAAAGGATAACTATTAATAGAGAAAGAATATTTAGAAGTATAAACATCAATAAAGAGAGAGAAAACTTGAAATTTATTGATCATCAACACACATTACATTGTCTTTACATAATTCAAGAATAAAAGAATAATTACAAATTGGAATGAATAAAAGAATATTACAACATGAGAATAGAAAGATTGCAAGTTTACAAATCCTAAGAAAAGGAAACTACATGTCTTTTTTTCTTCTTCTTCTTGGCACCTGCAACCAAAATATAAACAGCAAAATCGCCAGAATGGTAATTACCAAGTGGCAGGCAAGAAAAACTATGCCACTTTAGATAATCATCAAGCTGTTTGAGCTTATCACCAAACTCCCGAGGGGAAATATCTCAAGACAGTCGAGCAGGGCAAGCCAGCCCACAGCAGCTCACTCACCAAGTGCATGAACCAAGGTGTCAAGCCCCCAGGTAACAAAGGCTAGTATAAAAGCATCACAGAGGGTGAAATTGCTCGGCCAAGAACACAGCCGACCAAGAACAACACCACCACACGACCAACAGCAACACACCAAGAACATCACCACAGTTGAGATCACATCATCATCACAGAATCACCACCACACAATGAACCCTGCTCATGAGTTGAGCAACAGGGAAGATTTACACCACCAGCACACATCAAATCAACCAAACCATCAAAGCCAAAGACCAACATGGTCACATAGTTCAACTAGGAACTAGGTCAAGCAGCTAGGAGGAGCAGGCTTGCCACAAGAAGCAGGAAATCAGAAATATCCAGAAGAACAAGCTACTCTTCAACAGCAGGTTATTATTAAACCACAACACACATAATTGCTGGGAGAAAACTCACAAGTTTATCTCCCAGGCAGACTGCACAGAGCACAGCCACACATAAATCAAGCAAAGCTTGATGATAAAAGAGCTTTGGTCATCACTTGGATGTCCAGGAGGCCATGACCTTGAAGACAAGGCCATCCACAGCACCTACTCCCTAACACATAATCTTACCTGTGAATTTCTCAAAGGAAATACTCACAGAAATAAGAGCAAGGCCAGGAGTGGCACATGGGTTGCCTAGCTAACATGACTCAGGCCTAAACCTAGAAATCCATCATCTTTGTAAATGAAATTGCTCAAATTTGAATAAGCATCTGGGGAAAAGTGGACAGGGACACTTTTAATCAATTAAGCCACCAGCAGACCACCACAGAGGGTGATCCACTCTCAAGAGCACACAATTAAGCAGCCAACACCCATAGTAATTGTGCACACCTCAAGGAGGTACCACAGTGAAGCTGTTAGCCAGAAGTTACTGCAAGAGCCACAACAGCAGTCATGGAATATAGCATCACTGCTAGGAATAACCAAGCTCAACAGAACTAGTTTGCATCACTAGATCAGCACAACAGAAGCACTGCAAGAAAGTGCAGTGAGGCTATTAACAACACAGCTCAATTAACAGCAATATTCAGTGATAACTAACACATAGTTATCCATGCACTTGATAAAATTGATCAAGACCAGCCACTAGCAAGCTCTTAGCTAATCAAGCAACAGCAATAACTGAATAATTAAACAGTAAAAGATCACCATAGCATTCAGTTAACTGAAGCCAGCAAGCTTCAGTTAACAGTGTTAACTGAACCTATGTCTGAAACTGACAGTAGCAGCAAGCATACACATGATCAAGCTCGAGCTACAAGAGTACTGAACCAAGAGTGATCACAGAGCATGAATCTCACACATCACCACAAACCCTAGTTCATCAGCACGAGAGCAAGCTTAGGGTAGAAACCGTAATTCCTCTAGAGGTTGAACCATGACCAGATCAAGCTCCAGGGAAGCACAGAGAAGAACAGAGGGGAGTAGTGGAGGAGAAGGACTTACTCGACGCCCAGGAGATACCACTGTGGCATGGAGAGGCAGTGCCCGCGCGGCCCCGACGGCACCAAGCCAGGGAAGGTGCTGACGACACGTCGGCGAATCACCTAACTCGCCAAGCACCAGATCTCACCGAGGAGAAGGCCAAGCAACTCGAGATCAAGCTCGAGGTCGCCATGGCTGAGGTCCAGAGCATCAGAGGTGAAGGAGACAAGAGCACCAGGGGGTAATCGATTAGATCTCACGGACAGGCAGGAGCACCGTCGCGGGATCTATCGATTGCGACCCATCTCACTAGCGGACTCCGGCGGAGCTCGTTGGAATCGAGCGCGGTGGCGGCGAGGCGACGCAGTCGCCAGGGCTCGGGCGAGAGAGGAGGAAGCAGCGAGGGGGTGCAGCCGGTCGGTTTGACCGAAGCCACCTGGTCGGGTTCGACTAGGTAGGCCGGCACCGACAGGTGGGCCAGGCCCGACAGGTGGGCCAGGCCTGGCAGGAGAGATTGAGAGGGTTTTTAACCAAATTTAAAAAAATAGAAAATTGAATAGGAAATAAAGGTTTTTTGGAAAAACCTTTTAACACTTAATAAAAAGCAGAAAACAAATTGGACTTTGCAAAAATAACCCTAACTGATTTTTGAGCTTTTTATCACATAATTAATGACTTGGTAAATATGAAGAAATTGTTCATAATTAAGTTATGGGGTTTTCTTTTAAAGGAAAAACCTCTGGAAATGATTTAAATGAGAAAGAAAAAGGACAATAACATTCTTGAAATAAAATAAAGTAAATCCATTCAAGAATTTATCCTTAGCATTCTTGAATGAATTTCACATAATATATACTCTGGTAAATTCATAACTAGGGTATATACACTTTTAATAAATCACCCTATAAAGATAAATAGGAAAGGGAACTTTAAAAGACTTTTTCTATAGTTGTGAGATATCTAAGAAAAATCTAATTAGAATAGAACTCATTATCAAAATTGAACTCCATTCCAGAATATTGAAGAATATTCTTGAATGAAGTAATTGATAACATATACTCTTTAAAATCATAAAAGGAGTATATAAATTCTAGGATGAAAATAAAACACTTCTAGGGAGGGGGGGGTTTAAAGGGAACACACACACCTTAAAGGCATGCATTATTTGAATCTTTAACCATTGCCCTTATCGGACAATGATGCTGTTTTCCAGAACCCGAGGTCCCGGGTCACTTCAACAAATCCAACTGCACTACCTTGCAGTTTGCAGGCAAGTTCACTCTTGCTCATATCTCTTGTTTATCTTTAACAAAGTACTTGCAAATATACCGGTGGTATTATTATTATGATTTCATTTAAAAGCAAAGGTTCTGCTTTTCTTGAATGAATATGACTAGTGGTTAGCAACCACGGTGGTTGTCGACCTAGGAAGGTGGGCAGTGGGACCATGGTAAGAGTATGGTGGAGGCCCACTGTAACTGGAATGTTCACCTAGGATTAATAACCAATGTCGCCAGTGATTCTTGTGCCGTAAAATACGGTCAACCATAGGGTCTGGAATGGGACGGAAGAGTCAGCTGTATCTTTTCCCTCTTGCATATCACCGGACACACCGTTCCGGAGCAGTTGTCTCCCTGCGAGGAGCTTCGGGATGGGTGGAATCCCCCTAATGATTCCCTGGTCCTGGCGGTCTATGATGGATTGCAGCAACGACGGGGGTAGAGTGCCGAGGCTGGTGTTACCACAGGGCGTAACCAAACCGGTGGGGGTAACTCATTGTCAGGAAGGACAAGTATGCCGAGGTCGGCAACTACCAAAGTGTAGACCAGCGAGGGTAGCGAACCGAAGTTGGAGCCGCAAAAGGGTGGGTATGCAAGGTCACGAGAAGGAACAGTGATTGGCTCGGATCAACGGCTGGGCCACATACCAAGGAAGTATGGACAGGAAAGTACGCCCGGTCGTGCAGCAAAGCATTGATCTCTTATGGGTAAAAGTGACCACCTCTGCAGAGTGTACAAAAAGTATCAAGATACTCCCTGTTCCGAGAAGGAGCTACGAACACGGCAGGAAAGGAGCCCATCGAAGCTCTAATCAACCTGTGAAGACTGACGGACATAGTTCTTTTGAATAAAACTAATCTTTGAATAAATGATTATAAAAACTACATTTGACCTAAGGCTTTCTAGTCTATGGTCATCGCTATTGCATCAAACACCTCTATTCTATTAAATGAACTTGCTGGGTAACGCTTGTTACTCACCCCACTCCCTTTTAACCCTTGCTTAGACTCAGAGGGCCAGTTTGAGGAGACTGAAGGAAGCCCAGAGGACTACGATGAAGTCTACTATGAAGAGCCGGATTTAATGGAAGGAGTCGAAGGCATTGACTACACCATCTCCTATGGTCCCGACGAAGGACTCGAGGAGGAGGCCGACAACTAGAGTTGTAGGATAGAAGCTTTGGTCGCATCGAACACCTAGAATAAAGCGACTAGAGTTGAGCATCATGTTTAGTTTACCACTTTCATTTGCAGCTAAGGTTTGTAGTATCAAATTAGAACCATCTAGTGTTCCTCTTTGGACCTAGGAGGAACTGGAGTCCTTTGTAACTTTATGACTTGTAATATTTAGTGCTTGAATAAAGACCGCTATGTTTCTGTTGTACCACTCTGAGGGATGTAATATTTGTGAATTGGTACATCACGAGTGTTATGTCAACGACTTGTATACTACAACATGCAGTGGTATGCTGGGTCACCACAGTTGGTATCAGAGCAAAAGATTTGACCTTAGGTTGGACGCCTAGTTAATGGGAACGACCTGTAGGAGTCAAATAGGAATAGTAAAGAGTTCTCTAAAATTGTCATGACGTTATTCACTTGAGAATAACAAGGTCATACTTTTTAGTGTTACAATTCTTTATTGTTACTATTATGATGCATCATGTACTAATTTTTATCTTTTATACTGCTAGGATGGCACACACAAATCCATCAAGGACCGTGCAAGTTCGAGACGTGACTCTGGACGACTATGACGGGAACCTATCCGATATTTTACGAGTTATCTTGTAGGAGTGCGGGTGTGAAACCCGTATTCCAGTCAAGAAGTATGCTTATTATGAGGGTAGAGTCTTTCAGAAGTATAAGGTAGGGATCATGCTTCCTGCCAAATTGGCATGAGCATGATCATGCCAGCCGGAGAGGCATGCACGGTTAGTGTAGCTTACAAGCTAGCAGTGATGAAGGCCATAACTGATATTCGTGAGCAAAAAATGGAGAAGTTATTAGGTACTAAGTTCACGCACATCCCACATGACGAGGAAGGAAAAGATCCTTGTCGGGATAGTTACAAGTTTGCGAAGAGACGCCCACATGCCGCAGCAGAGCACATGGACAGGTGTAAGCATCTGCTCAGCGTGTTCTACCACGTTCACGGAATACTAGTGGGAGAGATACAGAGTCTAGTGGACGAGATCACCGAGTCGACACCTACTCCGTGGTATACGGGGGAGACTTCTGGACCACTGAGGGCACCTACTCCAGCCTTTTTGACTGGAGATTTTATCAACTTAGATGAGGAGGTAGATCCCGAGGAGCGGGAGTTCGAGCCCGAGGCCGAACCGGAGATGCCACCAGCACACTTTGCACACGGCTCGACTGGAGCCGGATACGAGGCATGCTTGGAGTCATGGGGAATGCCTCATAACGATAGTTTTGGGGGAAACTCCATGGGTTGGCGTTTCGGTGAGTACATGGGGATGGCCGGAGATCCGATTCCATGTGATTCGGAGTAGGAGGTTATTAGTCAGTTTAGGGTTGTTCGCCGCACTGGAGACGTGGCGGGAAAGCCTATAGAGATAGAGTCGGATGAAGAGGGAGAGTTACCGAGCTATATGGAGCGTGTAGAATGCTCGAGGCCTAAGATGGAGAGGGATGCCACAGATAGGGCATACCCCTCGTTGAGCAGTTATCTGGGGATGACTGACTTCAACTTAGGTACTACACCCGATTATGACTTTTTCCCGGCAAAGACATCTTATGCCCCTGCTTCACTCAGGAGGACATCATGAGCTACCGGTTGGACACCGGGGATGTATCGGGATTGCGACTACCCGTAGAGGACCACCATAGTTATGGAGGCGACATGTTTTGTGACATATGTACCATATGTGTAATATGTAGTATTTGCTTTCACAGTTTGAATAAGTGAGTGTAGTTACTCATAGGATGATAAGCTATGTAACAATATGTTCTTTTACCCATGTATATACATGGTATATGTTTGGTGTGATTTGGCTATGTTTTATTTGGATTTTTATTGTGTGACTAACATTGTGCATAAAGTTGAGCTCAGAAAGCATGAGCATGGTGTAACTATGAGTTTCGCTTAATGTAACAGGGTTAGGGGGATAGAATGGCGACGGTAGTTGGTGAAGAATCTGAACAACAGAGGATGGAGACTGAAGCCAAGGCTAAGGAGTCAGCCGATGCAGCAGCAAGGGAACCATTACCACCACCACCACCATTCCTTACGCAGCAGGATTTTGCTCAATAGATGAGGATAGCGGATGAAAGGCAGCGTATGCTCATTGAATGTCAAATAAAGATGGTGCAGGATGTGATGGACCGTAATCGTGAAGTCTGGAATGATGGAGTACATGGAGTCTCATTGGTAGATTTTCTAAATACAAGACCACTTCCTTTTGCATCAGCACCGGAGCCAATGGACGCGGAAGACTGGTTATTGGACACCGAGAGGAAGCTCAACACAGTAAGTTGCAATGATAGTGAGAAGCTTAGGTATGCCACACATCTGTTATGTGGACCCGCAGCAGCATGGTGGGACAATATTGTGGCTATACATCCTCCTGGAAGGGTATTCACCTGGGAGGAATTCAAGAAGAAGTTCAGGGAATCCAATGTACCGGAGAGTATCATGGAATTGAAGAGAAGAGAGTTTGAGAATCTTGTGCAGAATGACAAGCCTATTATGAAGTATGTCAGGGAATTTTCTCTTCTATCTCGTTATGCGTCTAAGGACGTGAGTACTGATGACAAGCGGAAGAAACGATTTATGAGAGGACTGCACCCAGGTGCAAGGATACAATTGAGGATGTTAAAGGCAGCAGATTTTCAAGAGCTTGTCGATGCAGCCATCACTATGGAAGATGATTTCAAACAAGTCCTAGAAGATAGGAGGAAAAAGGCCAGGATTGAACCCAAGAGGTATTCGGATACCAAGCCAACTCCTAATATCAAGTTCAGACCCAAATACAGGTCCAGAGGGAATGTTACACCTCGTTGCACTTCAAGCGGGAACAATGATATCATTTGCCATGGTTGCGGTGTGCGAGGGCACATAGAGAAAGATTGCCGACAACCCAGAATCATCTGTTTTGGGTGCAAGAAGGGGGGACATATGATAAAGGACTTTCCTGAAAGGGGCTGGACTGGAGGCCGAGGTACAGGAGGAGGATCACACCGGGGTGGAGGTTTTGGAGGCGGTAAAAGTAAAAGGCCAACTTATGGGAAGTTGAATTGCACCAACCTCAAGGAGGTGAATCAGTCCGACAAAACCGTGATAGGTACGCTTCAGATCCTATCTCATCCCGGCAAAGTACTTTTTGATACTGGTGCAACTACCTCATTCATTTCGCAAGAGTTTGTTGATCTTTATGGAATTCCTCGCAGTAAGCTAGAGTACCCCATTACTGTTTTATCTGCGGGGGGAACGATCTTAGTCACTGACCTCAGGCAAGAGCAGGTCATTATTATCCGCGATTGCTTTTATCTAGCCAATCTTTTTCTCATCCCTATGAAGGATATGGCTGTAATCCTTGGAATGGATTGGTTAGAGGAGAATGGACCTCAGATTGATTGCAGAGAGAAAACTGTGTCACTTAAAAGCCCAGGAGGAGGAAGGATAGTGTATCAAGGTGACCGACATGCACATATTGAAGTTCAACTACAACTCAACGCTCTAAAGGAATCAAGACTTGAAGATATTCTAGTGGTTAATGAATTCCAAGACGTGTTTCCACAGGAACTACTAGGAATGCCACCAGATAGGGAAATTGAGTTCACCATTGACTTAATTCTAGGCACAACACCAATACTTAGGCACCATATAAGATGGGACACAAGGAGTTAGTGGAGTTGAAGGAACAACTGGATGAGCTAGAGCAGAAAGGCTTCATTCAAGAAAGTATTTCGCCTTGGGGAACACCAGTGATCTTTGTAGATAAACGGGATGGAGGACGTAGAATGTGCGGAGACTACAGGAACCTCAATAATGTCACAATCAAGAACAAATATCCTTTGCCAAGAATCCAAGACTTATTTGATCAAGTTAGAGGAGCCGGAGTATTCTCAAAGATAGATCTTTGATCAGGTTATCACCAGATTAAGATCAAGAAGGAGCATGTTCCAAAAACAGATTTTGTGTCTAGGTATGGACATCATGAGTATTTAGTTGTACCTTTTGGATTGACAAATGCACCAGCGATCTTCATGAACCTCATGAACAAGATCTTTATGCCCTACTTGGACAAATTTGTGATCGTATTCATAGATGATATTTTGATTTACTCCAAGGACAAGGAAGAACATGCCAAGCACTTGAGGATTGCTTTGCATATTCTACGAGAACATCAGTTGTATGCCAAGTTCAGTAAGTGTGAATTCCGGCTAGACCAAGTAGAGTTCCTTGGACACGTGATCAGTAAAGAAGGTATAGCAGTAAATCCAAGCAAGGTAGCATCTGTTTTGGAATGGGAGTCACCGAAGAATGTCAAACAGATTAGAGGATTTTTGGGAATGGCAGGATACTACCGAAGGTTTATAGAAGGGTTCTCTAAGATTGCAGGACCAATGACCAAGTTACTCCGGAAGAATACACCGTTTGTTTGGTCAGATGAATGTGAGGCAAGTTTTCAAACGCTCAAGGAGAAGCTAACCACAGCACCTATGTTAGCCGTACCAGAAACTGGCAAGGACTATACCGTATATTGTGATGCATCCAAGAACGGACTTGGGTGTGTTTTGATGCAAGATAGAAAGGTGATAGCATATGGGTCGAGACAATTACGACCGCATGAAGTTAATTATCCAACACATGATCTTGAGCTAGCAGCCGTAGTGTTTGCACTAAAGGATGGAGGCATTTTCTTTATGGAGCCAAGTGTGAACTTTATACGGATCACAAAAGTCTCAAATATTTCTTCACTCAGAAAGAATTGAATATGAGGCAACAAAGATGGTTAGAATTGATCAAGGATTATGATTTGACCATTAACTATACACCGGGGAAGGCCAATGTGGTAGCTGACGCCTTAAGCAGAAAGAGCACAGACACTCAACCGATGAACCGAGAACTTCCCAAGGAATTACTTATGGATTTGGAAAGATTAGAGATTCAATGTCTTGAAGTGAAATCTTTGGGTAGTTTGTCTACCATGAAGGTGATGGAAGAACGACATAGTGATCTCAAGTACACGATAATTCGAAGGCAAGATGAAGATGCATTTATTGGCGAAGAAATCCGCAGGATTGAGGAAGGTAGACCATCAGAGTTCCGCTTAGGTGATTTCAATTCACTTTGGTTTCATGACCGAATATGTGTGCCGGACATACCGGAAATCAAGGAATTGATACTCAAGGAGGCACACGAAACACCATATTCAATACATCCGGGGAGCACCAAGATGTACATGGATCTTAAGGAACTATTCTGGTGGAATAATATGAAGCGAGAGATAGCTAAGTTCGTATCCGAATGTCATACCTGTCAGAGAGTGAAGGCAGAACATCAGAGTCCTGCTGGACTTATGCAACCTTTGAGTATTCCCGAGTGGAAGTGGGAAGAGATTGGAATGGACTTTATCATGGGATTACCACTAACACCAAAGAAGAAAGACATGATCTGGGTAATAGTTGACCGACTGACTAAAAGTGCACATTTCTTAGCTTACAATCAGAAAGATTCTGGAGAGAAGTTAATAAATCTGTATGTTCAAGAGATAGTAAGCAAGCATGGAGTACCCAAGAAAATAGTATCGGATCGAGGATCCGTATTCACTTCAGCCTTTTGGACACAACTACATGAAGCTTTAGGATCCAAACTGGTATTTAGTACTGCCCCATCCACAGACGGGAGGCCAAACTGAAAGGACCAATCAAATTTTGGAGGATATGCTCCAAGCATGTGCTTTAGACTTTGGAGGATCATGGGAAGAACACTTACCGCTGGCAGAGTTCTCTTATAACAATAGCTACCAAAGCAGTATCCAAATGGCACCATTTGAAGCACTCTACGGAAGGAAGTGCCGATCACCTATTTGCTGGTATGAACCAGGAGCCAGTAAGGAGTTTCATCCAGACTACGTCAAGGAGAAACAACATGTGATTGATATTATTCGAGATCGAATAAAGATTACTCAAAGTCGACCGAAAAGCTATGCAGATTCCAAGAGAAGGATATGGGAACCGCAAGTTGGGGACATGGTTTATCTAAGGGTTAGCCCCATGAAGGGGGTACATCATTTTGCAGTCAAGGGAAAACTAAGCCCAAGATACACTGGACCGTTCAAGTTTTCGAGACAGAGTCGAGGAGTAGCCTTTAAACTAGAATTGCCAAAGGAACTATCTAAAGTCCATAATGTGTTTCATGCTTCTCAACTTCGCAAGTGTATGAAGACACCGGAAGAAACTATATCCTACAATGAGATTGAATTGCAAGCTAACTTGACTTATGTTGAAGAACCATCGAAGATTCCGACAGAGAATTGGAAACAACTCCGTAATGGAGCCATCAAGTATTGCAAAGTACAATGGAAACATCGCCCGGAAAGAGAAGCTACATGGGAAAAGGAAGAGGATCTAAGGACAGCCTATCCAGATTTCTTCAGGTACATCTTACCCCAAACTTCGGGACGAAGTTTTTATTAAAGGGGGAAGTCTGTAACATCCCAGCACGTAGGACAACTCCGAGGTAGTTTAGAAGGGCTTTTGTGCATAGCATCTGAAATTACGGGATTTTTTCGCGCTTTTATCACTAAAACCTAAGGGGGATCGATTCTCTCTTCGAGGGGGTATGGTATACTCTCGGAGTGCAAAAGAATTGGACATGAACTCTTTTGATCTATTCCTTGTTGGGAATTGATGAAATGAAACAACTAAAACCCTAGTTATAAGCTTTGGAACTTAAACTATAATTTGAATCAGGTTTGAATTTGAATCTTGATTGATTGAATTAAAATTGAAAGACACATTTCAAAAGGATAAATATTAATAGAGAAGGAATATTTAGAAGTATAAACATCAATAAAGAGAGAGAAAACTTGAACTTTATTGATCATCAACACACATTACATTGTCTTTACATAATTCAAGAATAAAAGAATAATTACAAATTGGAATGAATAAAAGAATATTACAACAGGAGAATAGAAAGATTGCAAGTTTACAAATCCTAAGAAAAGAAAACTACATGTCTTCTTTCTTTTCTTCTTTTCTTCTTCTTGGCACCTGCAACCAAAATATAAACAGCAAAATCGCCAGAATGGTAATTACCAAGTGGCAGGCAAGAAAAACTATGCCACTATAGATAATCATCAAGCTGTTTGAGCTTATCACCAAGCTCCCGAGGGGAAATATCTCAAGACAGTCGAGCAGGGCAAGCCAGCCCATAGCAGCTCACTCACCAAGTGAATGAACCAAGGTGTCAAGCCCCTAGGTAACAAAGGCTAGTATAAAAGCATCACAGAGGGTGAAATTGCTCGGCCAAGAACACAGTCGACCAAGAACAACACCACCACACCACCAACAGCAACACTGCAAGAACATCACCACAGTTGAGATCACATCATCATCACATAATCACCACCACACAATCAACCCTGCTCATGAGTTGAGCAACAGGGAAGATTTACACCACCAGCACACATCAAATCAACCAAACCATCAAAGCCAAAGACCAACATGGTCACATAGTTCAACTAGGAACTAGGTCAAGTAGCTAGGAGGTGCAGGCTTGCCACAAGAAGCAGGAAATCAGAAATATCTAGAAGAACAAGCTACTCTTCAGCAGCAGGTTATTATTAAAACACAGCACACATAAGTGCTGGGAGAGAACTCACAAGTTTATCTCCCAGGCAGACTGCACAGAGCACATCCACACATAAATCAAGCAAAGCTTGATGATAAAAGAGCTTTGGTCATCACTTGGATGTCCAGGAGGCCATGACCTTGAAGACAAGGCCATCCACAACACCTACTCCCTAACACATAATCTTACCTAGGAATTTCTCAAAGGAAATACTCATTGAAGTAAGAGCAAGGCCAGGAGTGGCACATGGGTTGCCTAGCTAACAAGACTCAGGCCTAAACCTAGAAATCCATCAGCTTTGTAAATGAAATTGCTCAAATTTGAATAAGCATCCGGGGAAAAGTGGACAGGGACACTTTTAATCAATTAAGCCACCAGCAGACCACCACAGAGGGTGATCCACTCTCAAGAGCACTCAATTAAGCAGCCAACACCAACATTAACTGTGCACACCTCAAGGAGGTATCACAGTGAAGCAGTTAGCCAGAAGCTACTGCAAGAGCCACAACAGCAGCCATGGAGTATTGCTAGGAATAACCAAGCTCAACAGAACTAGTTTGCATCACTAGATCAGCACAACAGAAGCACTGCAAGAAAGTGCAGTGAGGCTGTTAACAGCACAGCTCAATTAACAGCAATATTCAGTGATAACTAACACATAGTTATCCATGCACTTGATAAAATTGATCAAGACCAGCCACTAGCAAGCTCTTAGCTAATCAAGCAATAGCAGTAACTGAATAATTAAACAGTAAAAGATCACCATAGCATTCAGTTAACTGAAGCCAGCAAGCTTCAGTTAACAGTGTTAACTGAAGCTATGTCTGAAACTGATAGTAGTAGCAAGCATACAAATGATCAAGCTCGAGCTACAAGAGTACTGAACCAAGAGTGATCACAGAGCATGAATCTCACACATCACCACAAACCCTAGTTCATCAGCACGAGAGCAAGCTTAGGGTAGAAACCTAATTCCTCTAGAGGTTGAACCATGACCAGATCAAGCTCCAGGGAAGCACAGAGAATAGCAGAGGGGAGTAGTGGAGGAGAAGGACTTACTCGATGCCTAGGCGATACCACCGTGGCATGGCGAGGCAGTGCCCGCGCGGCCACGATGGCACCAAGCCAGGGGAAGGCGCCGACGACACGTCGGTGAATCACCTAACTCGCCAAGTACCAGATCTCGCCGAGGAGAAGGCCAAGCAACTCAAGATCAAGCTCGAGGTCGCCATGGCTGAGGTCCAGAGCATCGGAGGTGAAGGGGACAAGAGCACCAGGGGGTAATCGATTAGATCTCACGGATAGGCAGGAGCACCGTCGCGGGATCTATCGATTGCGACCCATCGCAGCGGCGAACTCTGGCGGAGCTCGTCAGAATCGAGCGCGGCGGCGGCAAGGTGACGCAGTCGCCAGGCTCGGGCGAGAGAGGAGCAAGAAGCGAGTGAGGGGGTGCGGCCGGTCAGTTTGACCGAAGCCACCTGGTCGGGTTCAACAAGGTAGGCCGGTGCCGACAGGTGGGCCAGGCCCGACAGGTGGGCCAGGCCCGATAGGTGGGCCAGGCCCGACAGGTGGGCCAGGCCCGACAGGTGGGCCAGCCCTGGCAGGAGAGATTGAGAGGGTTTTTATCCAAATTTAAAAAAAAGAAAATTGAATAGGAAATAAAGGATTTTTGGAAAAACCTTTTAACACTTAATAAAAAGCAGAAAACAAATTGGACTTTACAAAAATAACCCTAACTGATTTGTGAGCTTTTTATCACATAATTAATGACTTGGTAAATATGAAGAAATTGTTCATAATTAAATTATGAGGTTTTCTTTTAAAGGAAAAACCTCTAGAAATAATTTAAATGAGAAAGAAAAAGGACAATAACATTCTTGAAATAAAATAAAGTAAATCCATTCAAGAATTTACCCTTAGCATTCTTGAATGAATTTCACATAATATATACTCTGGTAAATTCATAACTAGGGTATATACACTTTTAATAAATCACCCTATAAAGATAAATAGGAAAGGGAACTTTAAAAGACTTTTTCTATAGTTGTGAGATATCTAAGAAAAATCTAATTAGAATAGAACTCATTATCAAAATTGAACTCCATTCCAGAATATTGAAGAATATTCTTGAATGAAGTAATTGATAACATATACTCTTTAAAATCATAAAAGGAGTACATAAATTATAGGATGAAAATAAACACTTCTGGGCGGGGGGGGGGGGGTTTAAAGGGAACACACACACCTTAAAGGCATGCATTATTTGAATCTTTAACCATTGCCCTTATCGGACAATGATGCTGTTTTCCAGAACCCGAGGTCCCGGGTCACTTCAAAAAATCCAACTGCACTACCTTGCAGTTTGCAGGCAAGTTCACTCTTGCTCATATCTCTTGTTTATCTTTAACAAAGTACTTGCAAATATACCGGTAGTATTATTATTATGATTGCATTTAAAAGCAAAGGTTCTGCTTTTCTTGAATGAATATGACTAGTGGTTAGCAACCACGATGGTTGTCGACCTAGGAAGGTGGGCAGTGGGACCATGGTAAGAGTATGGTGGAGGTCCCACTGTAACTGGAATGTTCACCTAGGATTAATAACCAATGTCGCCAGTGATTCTTGTGCCATAAAATACGGTCAACCATAGGGTCTGGAATGGGACGGAAGAGTCAGCTATATCTGTTCCCTCTTGCATATCAACGGATGAGCCGTTCCGGAGCAGTTGTCTCCCTGCGAGGAGCTTCGGGATGGGTGGAATCCCCCTAATGATTCCCCGATCCTGGCGGTCTATGATGGATTCTGGCAACGACAGGGGTAGAGTGCCGAGGCTGGTGTTACCACAGGGCGTAACCAAACCGGTGGGGTAACTCATTGTCAGGAAGGACAAGTATGCCGAGGTCGGCAACTACCAAAGTGTAGACCAGCCAGGGTGGTGAACCGAAGTTGGAGCCGCAAAAGGGTGGGTATGCAAGGTCGCGGGAAGGAACAGTGATTGGCTCGGATCAACGGCTGGGCCACATACCAAGGAAGTATGGGCGGGAAAGTACGCCCAGTCATGCAGCAAAGCATTGATCTCCTATGGGTACAAGTGACCACCTCTGCAGAGTGTACAAAAAGTATCAAGATACTCCCTGTTCTGGGCAGGAGCTATGAACACGGCAGGAAAGGAGCGCATCGAAGCTCTAATCAACCTGTGAAGACTGACGGACATAGTTCTTTTGAATAAAACCAATCTTTGAAGAAATGATTATAAAAACTGCATTTGACCTAAGGCTTTCTACTCTATGGTCGTAGCTAGTGCATCAAACACCTCTATTCTATTAAATGAACTTGCTGGGTAACGCTCGTTACTCACCCACTCCCTTTTAACCCTTGCTTAGACTCGGAGGGCCAGTTTGAGGAGACTGAAGGAAGCTCGGAGGACTACGAGGAAGTCTACTACGAAGAGCCAGATTTAACGGGAGGAGTCGAAGGCATTGACTACACCATCTCCTATGGTCCCGACAAAGGACTCAAGGAGGAGGCCGACAACTAGAGTCGTAGGATAGAAGCTTTGGTCGCATCGAACACCTAGAATAAAGCGACTAGAGTTGAGCATCATGTTTAGTACTTTCATTTGTAGCTAAGGTTTGTAGTATGAAATTAGAACCATCTACTGTTCCTCTTTGGACCGAGGAGGAACTGGAGTCCTTTGTAACTTTATGGCTTGTAATATTCAGTGCTTGAATAAGGACCGCTATGTTTCTGTTGTACCACTCTAAGGGATGTAATAGTTGTGAATTGGTACTTCACGAGTGTTATGTCAACCACTACAAGAAATGTGTTGACCAGTGACCATCTCATAGTGACCATCTCATAGTGACCACAGAAAAATTGGTCATACATTTATGACCAACTCGTATCAAATGGTCATAAGCCGTTTCGTAGATTTTAAGGTCTTAATCCTTATGACCAATTTAGTCCAAAAGGTCATAATGCTCAAACACGAAATGGTCATAACCTATATAATCAAATTTAGCACATTACTTTTAATTGTTTTTTCTACCGCTTACGACCAATTAAATGGTCATGCCACTATAACTAGTGTGACTAGGTGTCCACCTCAGCAATCCTGCATACGTGTCTGCATCTAGGTGTCACCAATGATTACGTGTCAACGTCTAGGTGTCATCATATCAATGCTTTGATAGGTATGACCCATTGATAGGAGAATATAAACCATTGACTTATCGACTAATATGATATGTGGGTCCAATTGTTTTGGTCCAATTGTCAAATTGAATTTTGGTAGGTCCTTCACAAAAACATCGATTTGTGGCACTCAAAAAAAATGAAAAATGACTTTTTTTGTGCAAAGAAAATGAAAAGTTCCTTCAGCAACATTGTTTGTCATTCTGAGTCAAACACTTCTACACAATATAGGATCATTTGAACGAACTATGTCATGATCGTGGCCATAACATTGGTAGCTTGGCTTGAAAGCTAAGAATCTTCATACATGATAGCTCTGTTTTGGAAACAATTTTTCTAAATAATAATAATATTCCAAGTTTGTTATTTTTCCTTGCAATTAGGTCACATAATATGATGCATTGTGAAAGTTTTCGATTTTTTTGATTTTTTTAAATTTCTTATGTCGATTTTAAAAGGCGGTCAAAATAGCGGGCGCGACCGTTCATAGATTGGGGTGGAATCTTCTGAAACCTTTTGTAGATCTATGATGAATTAGCAACTTTTGCACCTAAAAATAATTTTTTCAAAAAATCATGAGCAAACTATGAAACACTTATAGTTCAAATTAGGCCCGATTCTAGCTGAATCGGTAGAGAGTTATCGAAAAAATAAAAAATACCTACAAATAGGTTATTGCTCAACCAAGTGCTGAATTGTAAACCCTAAGTGATCTACTATTTTTGGAGATTCTTTTGGTCCAATTGTCAAATTGAATTTTGGTAGCTCCTTCACAAAAATATTGATTTATGGCACTCAAAAAATAAAAAACGGCTTTTTTCGTGCAAAGATAGTGAAAACTTCCTCCATCAATATTGTTTATCGTTCCAAATCTAATAGTTAGGCGCAAATATCAGATTTGAATAAACTATGCCATAATTTTTATAAAGTGGTTGTAGATCATTTGAAAAATCTTGAAAGTGCCTCCCATGGATCTGCCTACCATCTCTCCAGCCAATAAAATGGCCGGAACACGCGTCCCACGGATCAATCTACCATAGAAAATCTGACCGTGAACCACATACATCCGACGCCCCGTATTACTCAACGAAAACACAAAACCCAAACCCTAGATCTTTCCTACCTACTCCCCTTAGCTGCCTCCACCTCTCGAGCAAACCCAAACCCTAGATCGCCTGCTCTGCCGCCTCCGTCTACGTCCCCTCTTTCTCCCCTTCGCCTCTCGAGCAAAACCTAGATCGCCAGCACCGCCGCCTCCCTAGGACGCGTACAAGGCGCCGATGAGGTCTGCTTATGTTGTCGTAAGAGGAAGCAGACGATCGCCCACGCGTTCAGGACGGAGTGCAGGCGCTGCCATTCTCCATCCACTCCCTCACCTCACCTCACCAAAATCCATTTCGAAATTCCCAAATCCAACTCCAACTCCGGTCGCCGCTGCGCAGATCAAGCGAGCTCGGCCCGCCGCCTCTAATCCGCCACCGAGCCACGCGCGGATTGGCTCGCCCCTTGCCTCACCTCGGCCCTGCCGGATTCGGCCGGCGGGGAGCCTCGGCCCGGTCCGTGCCGCTCCAGCGGCGGCAAACCCATCCCCGCTCCACGGTGAGTCCGATTCCGTTGCTCCCTAGTCCATGCTGCTCGAATTCAGGATGTCCCGAGGGCTTCTCTGACCGTAGGTGCTGATTGGGGCTAGGGTTTTGTGAGGTCAGTAGCAGATGGGGGTGGAGGACTACCATGTGGTCGAGCTCGTCGGGGAGGGGTCCTTCGGGAAGGTCTACAAGGAGAGGCGCAAGTACACCAGACAGGTCCTCGAACCTAATCCCTACTCCTCTCTACTGGTTTCCGGTGGTACCTTGGAACGAGCGATCGATTTTGCGAGAGTGTTCTTCTCCATGTAAAGTTGTTAATCCGTTCTCCTGTCTGATTTTGGTTCAGACGGTTGCCATGAAGTTTATTCTTAAGCATGGGAAGAGCGATAAGGACATCCACAACCTAAGGCAGGAGATCGAGGTAACTGCTGCTTTAATCGTCTCTATTTCAGTCAGTGGGAGAGTCATGAGATGTGTCATGTATGGAACAAGCGGTAGACATATAGCCAGAAATTTACAACAGTTCCCAGCTAGTTTTATTTGTTATCTCACTATGTTGTTCTTATCTCAGTTTACCATCTGAATGGTTGTGAATATGCTAGTTTGCCATACCATCTTAGCTGTTTTGCATGATAGTTATGACTTATGAGTGCCAATATTTCTCACTACTGATATGATCCCAATTGATCTTACTATGACTTTGAGTTGTGGTATACCATGAGTTAGTTTTTTTCCAATGGCTTAACATCACAGTGGTATAATATTTTTCATATTTCTGTAATACCTCAGGTACAATTGGTCATGTGGCACATGGAAAGTCTGCACTTGTGAACGCTATGTCTGGCGTTCAGGTACCATTCGTATGTTACATTGTCCCATATTGCTTGTGAGTTTCCCATATTGCTCAATCCTGATTTAGAATTTTGTTTACCTGGGAATTCATTTGGTCGATATTTCCGTGAATGAAAAATATGTGCTGCTAGTTGTAAAGGCACTACTGTACTATTGTACATTATTCAATGTGCCTGGTTCTTGGTAGTAAGAATGATTTTGTCAGCTTCTGCTATCAAAGATATAGCTCTCTGTATATATGTTAAAATGTTGTCTGCTAGATACTTTGTGCCTGTTATATTTGTGTGACAGCAACCTGTTATGGTTCAGTGAAAGAAAATACATGGTTGTTCAGTGTAGGTTAAACATCAGTACATCATGATTTCATGATGTTATAGTTCTCTTATTTTATTTGAATATATATAGTTGCTGTCATGTATACATCCACACATGCTGTCATTTATAGTATCTCGTTTTTTCAATTGAAGAAATTTATTGCTTCCAATCTTTGTTTCCATGAGTTCTATTAGCTAATAAAACTATTTAACTTTTCAGCTAATAAAAATATTTAGCTTTTCCTCTTAACTAGTATTTTGGTGCTCACCTATTCTTATTTATCTTGCAGACTGCTTGCAAGAAGGTTGGGATACTTCAATTGGATAGAAGTATAGCACTGCTACAGTTGTTGTTGGTTTGGTGCCTTATTGTAGCGCTAGTTATATTGTGATAATATGGTTATTTGGGTCATCAATGTAATCTTATTGTTGTTTCTCTGCTCTGACTGGAATATTGTATTAAAGGATTTTTCTATTTGAAATATATCGCATATTTCTTGTGCGGTTTTTCTAATTTATTTGATTCTTGATGTAAAGCTGTTAAAAAATAAAATCTGACAAGTGGGACCAATTGGGCAGAGGAATCTGATGAGTGGGACCTACCTGACTAGTAGGACGAAAATAAAATGAAAATAAATGGATTGAAGAATCTGACTTGTGGGACCAATATAAAGCAAAAAGAAATGGACTTTAAAGGTTTTGGCCCAGAAAATAAAAAGGCTATGGCCCAAAAAATTAAAGACCCAAAGTTTATGATTGGCCCATTTAGATTACTCCCTCCGACCCATAATATTCTTCGCTAATACGGATGTATCTAGACATATTTTAGTGCTAGATACATCCATATTAGCGAAGAGTAATATGGGTCGGAGGGAGTACAAGAATTAATTAGAAAATAAAAAATAAATGAGCTAACTATTGGACTCGGCCCATGTAGAGCATTAGACTGGACTGGGCTTAATTCCTGCCACATAGGATTAGCCATGTAGGATCCGACGTGGCCTAGCTAAATTGCCAGTGACCAATTTTTTGGTTATAATGCTTATGACCATCTATTGTGGTCATAATCGCTTATGACCAATCAAAAAAATTGGTCATTGTAGGCCGTCAGTGACGCTCAACTGCTGACCAAGTGTTTTTGGTCACAAGAGGGTCACAAGTTGAACAACAATGACCATCTAGTGACCAAAGTGAAGGGTCACTAGTCAGCATATTTCTTGTAGTGAACGACTTGTATACTACAACATGCAGTGGTATGCTGGGTCACCACAACTTCCCATATACTCCATATGTTACTTATTAGGTGAGATGCAAAACTACCACGTCACTATATGCTGCGAGATGCAAACAAGCATATGGATATCATATTCACATTCTATGCAATTTTCTGAAAAAGTTTCATATAAAATACTTTCTATTCCGAGTTACGGATTAGAAGATATGAATTTTGCAAGATTTGCAAATTTACAGGAACTAAAAAAAACAGAAATAGCTGGGCTGGGCCGGATCTAAGCACCGAACTGCTACCTGCTGCACTGGGTGGAGAGGAAAAGCTGGCAAGACCTGGGCTGAGGCCCATCTGTGCGCCGGATCTGAACAAAAAAGGTGTAGAATCAGTCCCAGTTCCCAGGAGATAGAACTCAAGACCTGCAGATCAAAGCAATTGGAACGGACCAGTTGGGTTGCACTCGAGGAATTGTTACAGAGAAGGTCGCGCTTAACTTGACTTCTTTTTTAGGGATTCGGGAGCCATGGTGGCCAGCCGGCGAGCACGGAAGGCAGCAGAGGGCGAACCGGGACGCCGGAGCGGGAGCGGGAGATGCGCGTTGTTGCAGGGAATCAATTCCAAGCGGCACGGGGAGCTGGGAGCCATCAGAGAGGGTCGGCGGCGAGCACCTGCGGGGATGGCAGTGGTCAACGCCGGTAGATCAACTGAGAAGGGAAGGGAGATCATGGAGTGGTTATAGAGGCTACTACGCTCACCAGGAAGACGTACGAGGGGTTGCAGAGGTCGAAGGAGGCCGGACACCGACGGAGACGGGGAAGACGCGCGGGCGGCCAGAGTGGAAGAACACGACCGCATCACCGGTTGCGAGCACCTGGGCACGTTCTTGTCGACAAGGAGGAAGATCATGGACAGGCGGAGCTCCTGGTGCCTTCAGACAGGGTCGGGGAGGCCGAAGACAATGACATGGACGAGAAGAGTGCACGGTGGCGCTAGGGGATTTCCGTCTCTGCTTGGTTTTCGTGGGACGGAATAAAACAAGAGGAAAGGGAGGGGAGCAGAGGACGTTTGTGTGGAGGAGGAGCGCATAGCTGTAGATAAGGGAGAGAGAAAGGGATCACGCGCCTTGCGTGGGCGCCCAGGTGACGACGGCGCCGGGAAGAAAAAGAAGCACGCGTCCTGCGTGCTCTCCTGGGAAAAGACGACAAAGGAACTGGAAGGGGTTGACTGGGCTTCGGGGAGAAAAGAGCCAAAACTAGGCTTCGGGTACAAAGGTGGCCCTTTCAATTTGAGAGATTTTGAATTTGCAAGGAACGAATTAGATAGGGAAAGATAGCAAGAAAGATTAGATGGGGTTTAGAGCAGATTTGTAAACAGGTTTCAAACAACATTTGAAAACTAGATTTTGTCGCAAAACAATTGTTAAACTTTTGCCAATATTTTTTGTTTGGCTAGTATGTAATGATCCAAATAAGAAAAGGAGAGGATGGGTCATTATAAAACCATACGAGCAAAAATTAGAAGTAGTTTTGTACCAAATAATTTTAGATTTTTACAATATATGCAAGGTGAGGTATGCCTGATGATGCATGATGCCACAGTGACGCGAAAAACAAAATAACAAGCAATTCTAATATTTGGTATTTTTCCGGGTCGTTACAATCGACACCACTAACAAGGGATCTCGCCCCGAGATCCACGATAAGGCAGGGGGAGGAGTTGGGTAAACTATCAGATCTTCGCGCTTCATGTAGAACTCCGTGACACCACTAACAAGCGGTTTCTTCTCGACACCACCAACAAAGGATGCTTGCTCACGTTGATGACGAAGAAATTTGAAGAACAGACCTATTAGGATACAGGCAAGAGATCGTCCACCATGTAGGAAACTAAAACTCGAAGAAGTAGACAAGAGAGAGAATCAAAACTTGCCAAGGTAAGAGGAGAAAGCATAGAAGGTAAGGAGAAAAATACAGAGCTACTCAGATCTATCCAACTCATTTTTAGCAAAATAGTTTTGACACTAGACACAACAACAACGTCCGTTGGCAAGGTTATCCTACAGGCGGACTGGACCCGTGGGTATCGACAAAACCTGGGCTCTGATACCACTTGTGACGCCCCAAAATCGGCACCTTGCAGATTATAGCGCTTTCGCCACAATCTACACGATGTCGCTTTGGAAACGCACCACCAAGCGCCTCGTGCACGTTGCAGCGTGCACGTGATGCGGGTGGAATCGAGTAGCAACAGTTACACAAGTACACGATGGAACCCACAAAAGAATATATAGTATAACCACGAAGACTCCAACGAGTCAAGAATCCAAATATACAATACAAAGGTCCAAATCATACATAAAACAAAATAGTATCCGAGTACGGACAAGAATACAAATGGGCCTAAGAGGCGTGAAGATAACGATGGCGTCCATAACCCTGCCCAGGCCAAGCCGGAAGGGTAACCTTGCTAACATCGTCGCTCCCATACCTGTGAATAAGAATCGGGCCAAAGGTTACCGAACAAGGTGGAAGAATGAGAAAGGAAAAAAAAGAAAAACAAGGGTGAGTACCGAGGCACGTACTCGCGAGGCTGGAATTCAGCTGTGCTCGCCTACGGGCTATATGGTGGACTTAGCGGCAACAAAAAAACTAAACTACAGAGACACTATAACTTTCGTCTAAATAGAATAAGATAAGATAGCGCATAAAAGAACCAGCTAGATTCTACAACAAGCATAACCCAGCCGATGTATCGCCCCTTTGCACCCAACGAGAAAGCAATTGCAAAGGCACTTACACAGTTATCAAGTTTTAATTGCAGGATTGTTGTTTTAGTTTGGCTAACTTACTACACAAGTTTATTAATAAGGAGAAATAGCAGGTGCAAGTTGTTCTATGATCGAGTAGTGCAGCTCCAAGTCGTCCATAACCGCGGACATGGTTTTTCGAAAAGATTTAACCCTGCAGGGGTGCCCAAATGTACCCAAACGCACGATCACCCCTTGATGCCTACGATTAACACACTTCCGATGGTGTGCCGGCAGGAGGTCACGACTCGCACTCTCCTTCACTACAGACAAGTCCAGGAAGCCACCTAACTAAGTTTAAACCGTATCGAGAGTCCGGCCGAATCTCCGAACGGACTTTGCTGTTTGCACCGGCGCTGCATAATGGGCTGGAACCTCTCTCTGGGGAGGGTGCCCACCTGCAGTCGTCCCGGACCTACATGAGCATGCAGAAACAAGGGGTTACAAGGCTCACTGGGCTTCCCCCAAAGTAAATCAGACCATAAGAAATAAGAGCTGCACGCCCGACAAAAACCAAATGGAAATACCACGAACTAGTTGTGGCCACTGGACAAGTATGTAGATTCTAGCAGTGATCGAGGGGAGGCCCTTAAACGTACCCACGTTTGGTTAGAGCGCTCAGTCTCAGAACAGTTCATGCGATCTCGGTGTCCTAGGGGATACAAGTGAGCCATCGTAAAACCGGCAAAAAGACTCACCGATGCCTCTGCTTAATTCAATTTTAAGTATTAACAATAAAGTAAGCCATGATTATTTGCAACAACATATATCCAAAAAGTAGAGCATGTGATAACTTCCCAACCCAATAAGGTAAAACAACTCCAACAACCTGAAGATGCCTACGACTCGCAAGGCCAACTCGAACAACAAGCACACGGGTAATAGAATGTATGGAAGGTTCTATGTCTTTGCTTTGGATAAACAGGTGGATAGGACACGGGACTTGAACAAAGCATCGCGACACAAGGCTAGAATATAGATCTAGCGAGAGCAAAAGTATTAAATGGGTAGAGAGAAAAGGGCTCGCCTGAAAAGATGGTCGAAGAACACCTTGAGAACTTGTCGTTGCTCATACCACCACAAAACGCCCTATCCGCGAAGAAGAAAATCGCTACAACAAACAACGGATGCACAACTTACGACTACGGTGAAAGAATCAGCATGATCATGTGAAGCATGTATGCATGACATGACAATTATAATGCAATGCAACTTATCCAAATTAAGCGGAATTGAATTCCGACACACACATATATTGTTCAAGTTGTTTTACTACACGACAATTTAAATGTTGATTAGCATGGCAAAGACAAGGCATGGATGAGCTACACAAAGTTAAATGAAATGGGGAAAACATTATGAGCACTTCCCATATACTCCATATCTTTACTATTGGTTTTGAGTTGGCGGTGAAACCACCAACTCGACATACAACATGTGACTTCCGATTTTACCCCGACAACAATTAGAAGGCAAACAACTAATTACCCTTGTCTGCCACCGATAAGTGAAAAAATCGCTTCAGGAAAAAAAGGAAACCACGACCCCAACCTCCTCCGAGTCCCATCGAACCCTAACATAGGGTGCTGCCACCGCCGCCGCCCCGCGTTTCGCCCTCGCGCCAACCGCACCTCCAAGTCGAACGCCCTCCTTACGGAGAGCCTCTCGCAGCGGCAGCCAGTACGGTCATCGTGTCGGGCCAGAGCGCCGGCTGCCGGCTGTAGGGATGCAGGTGAGGGACGATGGTGGTCTCGGTGCCGGATGTGGAGGAGAAACAAGATTGGCATTTGGCCAGCGTTGGGCCTGAAGGAAATATGCCCTAGAGGCAATAATAAAGATGTTATTATCATATTTCTTGTTCATGATAATGTTTATACTCCATGCTATAATTGTATTAAGCGGAAACATTAATACTTGTGTGGTTTATGAACAACACCGTGTCCCTAGTACGCCTCTATGGACTAGCTCATTGATTAATGATGGTTAAGGTTTCCTAACCATAGACATGAGTTGTCAATTAATAATGAGATCATATCATTAAGAGAATGATATGATGGACAGACCCAAATAAAGCAGAGCAATTAGATCGTGTCATCGTGTTCATCTTTGCGAAGCTTTTCCTATGTCATGTATTGTATTCCTTAGACCATGAGATAATACAACTCCCTAGTATCGGAAGAAAGCTTTGAAGTCATCAAACGTCATCCTATGTGAGGGTGATAATAAAGGTGTCTCTCAGGTGATCGGAAAGTACTTGTTGGGTTGTATGTATCGAGATGGAATTTGTCCCTCCCAAGTCGGAGAGATATACTTCGGGCCCACTCGGTAATCGATATCAACACCGCTTGCAAGCATGTGGTTAATGAGTTAATCACAAAGTGATATCGGATTACGGAATGAGTAAAGTACTTGCTGTGAACGAGATTGAACTAGGTATGGCGATACCGACGATCAAATCTCGGGCGAGTAAAATATCGTGTGACGAAGGGAATACATATACGGGATTAATTGAATCCTGACATCGTGGTTCATTCGATATGATCATCGATGAATATGTGGGAGTCAATATGGGTTTCCAGATCCCGCTGTTGATTATTGATAGAAGATCATGTCTACATATTCTCGAACCCGTAGGGTCACACACTTAACGTGTATCGATGCTAGGATAGAATGGATAATTGGTTTATGAGTTTTAGTTCGGAGTCTCGGATGAGATCCAGGACGTCATGAGAGGTTCCGGAATGGTCCGGAGAATAAGATTCATATAAAGGAAAGCAGTTTTTGGATTCCGGAAAGGTTTCGGAGTTTATCGGTATTGTACCAGAAGGTTCTAGAAGGTTCCGGAGTGGGACCAACGTGGGCCCACTTGACGGAGGCCTGCGTGGGCCTAAGGGGAAGTGCCCTGGCCGCCCTGGGCCAGGCGCACAAGGCCCCTAAGGCCCAGCCGGCCAGCCCAAGGGGAAACCCTAAGGGAGTCTTCAAAGAAGGAAGGGGGGAAACTTGCCCCCCACTCTTCCTACTCCAAGTCGGCGCCCTAGGATTTGGGGAGAGGCCAAGCTGGCCGGCCACCCCTCTATATATAGGGGGCAAGGGCGCAGCCCTCTCTACCCCTTAACCCAAACCCTAGCCGCCAACTGCTGCCCTCCCTCTCTCTCTCTCGCGACTGCGCGTAGGCGAAGCCCTGCTGCAGAAACTCTCCACCATAAGCACCACGCCGTCGTGCTGCTGATCCAATCTATCTCTCCACCATACTTGCTGGACCAAGGAAGGAGGAGACGTCGCTGCACCGCACGTGTGCAACTCTCGGAGGCGCCGCCACTTGCGGCGTAGGATCGGATCGGATCGCGAGGAGGAGACGGCAAGTACGACTACGTCAACCACGTTCTATTGAACGTTTCCGCTGTGCGAATCTTCAAGGGTATGAAGATCTCATCTACCTCTCTCGTTGATTACATCTCATAGATTAGATCTTGGCTTTCTTGTTCGCATCCGTAGGATTTTTTTGATTTACTATGCTGCGAAACCCTTCAGTGGTATCAGAGCTAGATCTATGCGTAGATGTGTTTCACGAGTAGAACGCAACATGCTTGTTGCGGGCGTTGATGTTTTCTGTTGCAAACCTCTTGTTGTGTATTTCTTATGGCGCGGTATAGTGAGATCGAAGCGGTCCAGGCCAACTTTACGCGACCGCGTTCGCGAGACCGGCTCCGCACTTGACGTGTGGCTTGTTCCACACATGCGGCTGGTGGATGCCAGTTTCTCTCACTATAGTAGTCATGGGATTTACATCGGATGTTAGCAACCATAATATCACCGTTGTGGCTTTTCGTAGGTAAGAATCGTTCTTAGCTTGCTACTCCCATAAGCCACGTAAAACATGCAACAACAAAGTAGAGGCGTCTAACTTGTTTTTGCAGGGAGTGTTTTGTGATATGGTATGGCCCAAGACATGATGAGTATGAATTGAGTTGTATGCAATGATCATGTTTTGTAATCTTTCACGACTTGCATGTCGATGAGTTCACAACTGGCAGGAGCCATATGGTTGTCTTTATAATTATGTATGACCTGCGTGTCAACTTCTTATACGCCATGTAATAGCTTTACTTTATCGCTAAGTAGTTAGCAATAGTTGTAGTTGCTATTCGTGGTGGAGGCAATCATGGTGGAGTGATGGAGATCATGCCGGTGCGCACAAGATGGAGATCATGGCGCGGAGATTGGCTATACCATGTCACATAAAATTATATGCATGTGATGTTTATCCTTTTATGTATCTTATTATGCTTAGATCGCGACGGTAGCATTATAAGATGATTCCTCACTTAAAGATCAAGATAAAATTGTGTTCTCCCCTCGTATGCGCCGTTGCGAAAGTTCGTCGTGTTCAAGCATCTCGTGATGATCGGGTGCTATAAACTCTACGTCCACATACAACGGGTGCAAGCCAGTATTTGCACATGCGGAGATACTTGGGTTTGACTTGACGAGCCTAGCATGTACAGACATGGCCTCGGAACACACGGACCGAAAGGTCAAGCATGAGTCATATGGATGATATGATCAACATGTTGATGTTCACCATTAAAGCTACATCATTCACGTGATGATCGGTCTCGGTGTAGTGAATTTGGATCATGCTTCACTAAACAACTTTGAGGAATGTTGAATTTAGTGGGAGTTCATTAGTAATTTGATTAACTTGAACTAATTATCTTGAACTAAATCTTGTTGTATTTGCATAAGTCGTTGTAGTCTTTGGCACCGTTTCCCACCGACACTTAGCTTAATTGAGTTAAAAGAACTATAGAATTCTGGATAATCACTTTTCGGTCTAGTGCCGTTTAGTTAGAATGTCAAGACTAAAGATTAAGTCCTATTGCAAACTTTAGCAAACCTTGCTTGCTCCATACGATTTAATAAATTGTATTGATCTAAGAGCAACGATTCAAATTTAGTATCTAAAGATCATATGTTTGCCTTCATGATAAATTGATCTTCAAAATTGTTTGAGAATCAAAGTGATCATCGAGCTGAAAGAATTGTTTCAGAAACAAATAAGAAGTGAAAGATATTTGATATCTAAGACTTTGATTGTTTGCAAAATGATGAAGTATAATTTAGTAAAAGAACATATGCTCATATTGTATGACTATATGCGAAGATTGAAGATGCTAGGCGTCCTGATCACCCAAAAGTTTGGGAACTAATATTATACTTGCATTCATCCTTATAAGCTATAGTAGTTTCATCATGAAAGTTGTCATGATAAGATGAATGAAAAGGTACCGGCTAAATTTTTTTGCCATATCAAAAGAATACTAAAGAATGGAATCGGGAAGAATACCAATCATATGATGATGGCGATCCACTTCAAAGTGCAAAATCCAAGGCTATTAGTATTTGACTAACATCCTTTGGACTATGTGTCAAATGATTGATGCCACTATTGATGTCGATAGATTCTTCTAAAAGGAGAGGAAATGCTAAATAGGATCTGCAAAATTATTTGGTAGAAAAAGGAAAAGACTGGAATTGTCCAGCTCAGGTATATAAATGATATACATGTTATAGATGTATTCTTTGCTAGTACATAATGTAATTCTTGGGTATTGGATACTAGATTGTTGGTATGAAATGTCATACAAAGCAACAATACAAGAACTACGATGGCCTAAGTAACTAGCAAAAGAATGTGGTAACAATGCGCATCGAGAAACAAATAAATGTGTTATTGTGTTTTCCCGTCGGCATAAAACCTAGCCTTCTAGATTTGTTAAGAACTTAATAATTGCTATTTTGTTCTGGTATTATGAGAGCAATGGTTGTTCAAATATTACCGTCTTCCATAGTCGATGGATAGATTATTATAAATCTTGTTGGTGAAATAGACATTTATAACACTGATGCTAAAGGTCGCAAGACAAAACAAATTTCACTTATATGACACCACCGTTTAAGTCATATTGGAAACAAAACATGAAAGAAATTCTATATTGATAGATTTCGAGTCATTTGATTTTGAATTGATTGACGCTTGTGAGATTTTTCCTAAAGATGATTAAACTCTGTTTATGGGCCATGGACAGAACAAGCGACTAACTAAACGGAGATCATACATGTTGATGTATGTAGTCCATAGTGTGAAGTCGATCATGGTGTATTTTCTATTTCATCAATGACTCGAATAGATGTATGGTATATCTGCTTGATGAGATAGAAGTATGAAATAATTGAAATTGTTCAATTTATGAAGTGGAAATTATTGTAACAAGAAAATTTAAGTTTTTATGATTGGATCATAAAGAAGAATATTTGAGTTATAAGTTTAGCAAGCATCTAAGAGTTAGAGGAATTGTTCCACAAACTTGCATCATGATAAACACCATAAGAGTATGGAGTTTTCGATGGATGTAATCAAACCTTGTTTGACATGGTTAGATCAATGATGAAATAAAACTACCAATATAATTTGTGGATTATGCTTTAGAGACTACCGCTTTTCACTGAATAGAGCACCTTCATAATCCGCTGAAATGACACCATACAAGTTATAGTTGTCTTTTCTTGAATTTTGGTATGCAAGGCATATGTGTAAAATGTTTACAACCAAAATCGGATTAGTAAGTCTTTGTAGGTTATCCCAAAGAATGTCGATGGGTATTCCTTCTATTATGAACCCAAACACATAGTGATTGTCACTAAAAGAAGTGAATTTCTTATGAAGGAGTTTTTTGCGAAAGGTTTAAGTGGGAGGAAGATAGAACTTGATGAGGTTATTGAATCTGAGCAAGATGATCAGAGTAGCGCAGCACCAGAATATGTTCTGGAAGCGGCAACTGCATTCATAGCTCACACGTCTACAATATGTTGTAGTCACGGCATCGAAGTTCCTATCTAACCAAGTTGGTCGTAATCAAATAGCAAGATTTGAGGACGAGATATTATTAGATAATAGTAACCAACAATATACAAAGAAGCGGTGATGGGCCCTGACTTCGTCATATGAATTATTCTAGCAACAATTACATATAGAGATATGTTAGTTGAATAAACGAAACAACGTTCCTCTACCGGAATGCACACCAAGGACGTGTAACTGACACGACCCAATGGGTTTTGTTGATTCAAAGGTTGCTAGATATGTATGCAAACTTCTATGGTAGAAGAAAGCATAGCGAAGTTGGAATCTTCAATGATGAAAATGTTAAAGTGTTAATTTCATCAAGATATTTGAAGATGCTTGTATTACAAGAAAGTAAGTGGGAGCGCTCAGACATATTTCTAATACTTTATGTGGATGACATATCGTTTATTGGAAATAATGTGTTTTTCTTGATATTGTTAAGTTTTCATTAAAATTAGTTTTTGATGAAAGACTTAGGTAAAACCAGAATATTAAGCATCAATGTCTATGCAGATAGATTGAGGCACTAATATAGTTTTACCAGAGTACATAGATGAAATATTGAATTTGTTCAATATGGAAACAATAAGAACGGTTCTTGTTGCATGGAAGAGGTTGGAGCAAGAATCAATTGTTTTGACACTTGATGAGTGAAACCACAAGAATGATTTTATCAATCTTGTATACCATGATATGTAGATCCAGATGTGTCCAATGCTCTAAAGGTTATAGCATTCATATGATGATTGTTGGACAATAGTAAAGATATTCTTATGCACTTTCGAAGAAGTAAGAATATATTCTGTATGGGTTCATTGTAATGAGTTACATTGGCTTTGTCACACATACAAGTAAAATTTTATCCCAATTTTAAGCTATTTGTTTTGAGTTAGAAGGTGGCATAATAAGATGGAAGAAAGTTCCATGATGACTTGGATGAGTTCCAATGTTAATATTGTGGCGGACACTGCAACGAGGGCTAAGTATATAATTGCTTTAGAAGCGGCATAAAAGATGCGAAGTAGATAGTGATAATCCAACTTATTTGTGGCACTGTCGTCTAGGTCATATTGGCATAAAATGCATAAAGAAACTCCATTCTGATGGACTTTTGGAGTCTCTTGATTTTGAATCATTTGACAAGTGCAAGCCATGCCTCATGGGCAAGATGATAAAAAAAAAACCCGTTCTCCGGAATAATGGAGCGAGCAACGGACTTATTGGAAATCATACATGCCGATGTGTGCGGACCAATAAGTATTTTGACGCACGGTGGATATCGCTATTTTTAAAAGTGTGCTAGTACTATGTAGTTCTATTGTATGACAATAGTGACAACATAGTCTCGGCCAAGAAACAAAGGTCTCACCAGAAGACCAAGTTTATACGATGCTATCTCATACAAGATGAGTAATGCGTGCTGACGCAAAAGAATATGCAAATACAAACGGATCTGAAAGTGTCAGACCCGTAGATAAGGTTTACCACGTGCAACGCGTATGAAGAACACCGGATTGCCATAGGTGTTAAAGGCGCAAGTATGACTAGATTATTGACTCTAGTGCAAGTGGGAGACTGAAGGAAATATGCCCTAGAGGCAATAATAAAGATGTTATTATCATATTTCTTGTTCATGATAATGTTTATACTCCATGCTATAATTGTATTAAGCGGAAACATTAATACTTGTGTGGTTTATGAACAACACCGTGTCCCTAGTACGCCTCTATGGACTAGCTCATTGATTAATGATGGTTAAGGTTTCCTAACCATAGACATGAGTTGTCAATTAATAATGAGATCATATCATTAAGAGAATGATATGATGGACAGACCCAAATAAAGCAGAGCAATTAGATCGTGTCATCGTGTTCATCTTTGCGAAGCTTTTCCTATGTCATGTATTGTATTCCTTAGACCATGAGATAATACAACTCCCTAGTATCGGAAGAAAGCTTTGAAGTCATCAAACGTCATCCTATGTGAGGGTGATAATAAAGGTGTCTCTCAGGTGATCGGAAAGTACTTGTTGGGTTGTATGTATCGAGATGGAATTTGTCCCTCCCAAGTCGGAGAGATATACTTCGGGCCCACTCGGTAATCGATATCAACACCGCTTGCAAGCATGTGGTTAATGAGTTAATCACAAAGTGATATCGGATTACGGAACGAGTAAAGTACTTGCTGTGAACGAGATTGAACTAGGTATGGCTATACCGACGATCAAATCTCGGGCGAGTAAAATATCGTGTGACGAAGGGAATACATATACGGGATTAATTGAATCCTGACATCGTGGTTCATTCGATATGATCATCGATGAATATGTGGGAGTCAATATGGGTTTCCAGATCCCGCTGTTGATTATTGATAGAAGATCATGTCTACATATTCTCGAACCCGTAGGGTCACACACTTAACGTGTATCGATGCTAGGATAGAATGGATAATTGGTTTATGAGTTTTAGTTCGGAGTCTCGGATGAGATCCAGGACGTCACGAGAGGTTCCGGAATGGTCCGGAGAATAAGATTCATATAAAGGAAAGCAGTTTTTGGATTCCGGAAAGGTTTCGGAGTTTATCGGTATTGTACCAGAAGGTTCTAGAAGGTTCCGGAGTGGGACCAACGTGGGCCCACTTGACGGAGGCCTGCGTGGGCCTAAGGGGAAGTGCCCTGGCCGCCCTGGGCCAGGCGCACAAGGCCCCTAAGGCCCAGCCGGCCAGCCCAAGGGGAAACCCTAAGGGAGTCTTCAAAGAAGGAAGGGGGGAAACTTGCCCCCCACTCTTCCTACTCCAAGTCGGCGCCCTAGGATTTGGGGAGAGGCCAAGCTGGCCGGCCACCCCTCTATATATAGGGGGCAAGGGCGCAGCCCTCTCTACCCCTTAACCCAAACCCTAGCCGCCAACTGCTGCCCTCCCTCTCTCTCTCTCGCGACTGCGCGTAGGCGAAGCCCTGCTGCAGAAACTCTCCACCATAAGCACCACGCCATCGTGCTGCTGATCCAATCTATCTCTCCACCATACTTGCTGGACCAAGGAAGGAGGAGACGTCGCTGCACCGCACGTGTGCAACTCTCGGAGGCGCCGCCACTTGTGGCGTAGGATCGGATCGGATCGCGAGGAGGAGACGGCAAGTACGACTACGTCAACCACGTTCTATTGAACGTTTCCGCTGTGCGAATCTTCAAGGGTATGAAGATCTCATCTACCTCTCTCGTTGATTACATCTCATAGATTAGATCTTGGCTTTCTTGTTCGCATCCGTAGGATTTTTTTGATTTACTATGCTGCGAAACCCTTCAGGGCCAGCGTCGGACGCCGAGGAAATAGCCTTGGACAACGATCCGTAGATACTCCGGCTCGTTCGATCTCATCTGCCGCCAGTACGTCTCTAGCAAACCGCATCTTCCTCGATCTTCTTCTGCCTCGACCACTAGGTTAATCTGCTAATCTTTACTATTGGTTTTGAGTTGGCGGTGAAACCACCAACTCGACATACAACATGTGACTTCCGATTTTACCCCGACAACAATTAGAAGGCAAACAACTAATTACCCTTGTCTGCCACCGATAAGTGAAAAAATCGCTTCAGGAAAAAAAGGAAACCACGACCCCAACCTCCTCCGAGTCCCATCGAACCCTAACATAGGGTGCTGCCACCGCCGCCGCCCCGCGTTTCGCCCTCGCGCCAACCGCACCTCCAAGTCGAACGCCCTCCTTACGGAGAGCCTCTCGCAGCGGCAGCCAGTACGGTCATCGTGTCGGGCCAGAGCGCCGGCTGCCGGCTGTAGGGATGCAGGTGAGGGACGATGATGGTCTCGGTGCCGGATGTGGAGGAGAAACAAGATTGGCATTTGGCCAGCGTTGGGCCAGCGTCGGACGCCGAGGAAATAGCCTTGGACAACGATCCGTAGATACTCCGGCTCGTTCGATCTCATCTGCCGCCAGTACGTCTCTAGCAAACCGCATCTTCCTCGATCTTCTTCTGCCTCGACCACTAGGTTAATCTGCTAATTTTTTTGGTTCGTTCTTGATTAGATCCTCTGCTCCTTGAGCTGTCTTGGTCCAGCAGTGTTTGATACGCGTGTGTTGGTGCGTCTGAGAAGATTCTCGACAGAGAAGGATGTGTTATACACTCGCTTACATGGCTGCGAAATTTGGGCTGTCATCTTCCACTCCATGGAGAAGGTGTCAGGTGCTTCGTCAATTCTCATGGACGAGAACAAATTAGAAGATGCACACCACAGGTTCAATCCCCTGTCTAATTCACTTCACCTCATTTAATTTTTCTGCGTTCCTATTTCTCTATTATGTACTACTATATAGTTGGAGGGTTAATTCTGAAAAAATCTTTACTATTGGTTTTGAGTTGGCGGTGAAACCACCAACTCGACATACAACATGTGACTTCCGATTTTACCCCGACAACAATTAGAAGGCAAACAACTAATTACCCTTGTCTGCCACCGATAAGTGAAAAAATCGCTTCAGGAAAAAAAGGAAACCACGACCCCAACCTCCTCCGAGTCCCATCGAACCCTAACATAGGGTGCTGCCACCGCCGCCGCCCCGCGTTTCGCCCTCGCGCCAACCGCACCTCCAAGTCGAACGCCCTCCTTACGGAGAGCCTCTCGCAGCGGCAGCCAGTACGGTCATCGTGTCGGGCCAGAGCGCCGGCTGCCGGCTGTAGGGATGCAGGTGAGGGACGATGGTGGTCTCGGTGCCGGATGTGGAGGAGAAACAAGATTGGCATTTGGCCAGCGTTGGGCCAGCGTCGGACGCCGAGGAAATAGCCTTGGACAACGATCCGTAGATACTCCGGCTCGTTCGATCTCATCTGCCGCCAGTACGTCTCTAGCAAACCGCATCTTCCTCGATCTTCTTCTGCCTCGACCACTAGGTTAATCTGCTAATTTTTTTGGTTCGTTCTTGATTAGATCCTCTGCTCCTTGAGCTGTCTTGGTCCAGCAGTGTTTGATACGCGTGTGTTGGTGCGTCTGAGAAGATTCTCGACAGAGAAGGATGTGTTATACACTCGCTTACATGGCTGCGAAATTTGGGCTGTCATCTTCCACTCCATGGAGAAGGTGTCAGGTGCTTCGTCAATTCTCATGGACGAGAACAAATTAGAAGATGCACACCACAGGTTCAATCCCCTGTCTAATTCACTTCACCTCATTTAATTTTTCTGCGTTCCTATTTCTCTATTATGTACTACTATATAGTTGGAGGGTTAATTCTGAAGAAATGGTAATATTGTTGCATCTCTCTGAATCATGCCTGTATCTGTATTTATCTTTAGAAATTGTAATTATCATGATCTTTTTCGTGCGACTGTATCGTGGGATGAACTGTGTTTAGTCTCCTTTTTTATCCGTGTCGCCTGCAATTTTTCAGTAACGTTTATCTGCTTTTGTGTTTGTTTTAGTTTGTTCCTTGAATGTTCAGAAATTTTGCTACCCTGAAGAATTTATTGTTTTTGTTTACTAGCAAATTCAGTATGTGAATTGCCTTTTGCTCCCTGAATTCAGTGTCCTGCAAACACAGTTGCAGTATGTCCGTTCATGGTTTCCCTAATTTCAGTTCTAGATTTTACTTTTGGTACTAAAATAGTTTCACACACAAAATTTGGACAGATTTTCAGTTTAGACTTTAGAACCAATTCCACGCCAAGTTCGATAATGTTGTGGTGGCGCCACAACAAAGTTCCCTAGGCTCCAATCCATCAATTTAGAGTGTATTATTGTTGTTCCCGTTAGCAAGACACATTCAGTCTAATCCAACAGCTGAATATGTAATCTAGCACCTAAAAACGACTCCTTCAGTCCCTCCACCATGAAGGGACCTCACATAATTTAAGGTGTTAGAACTTGTGTACTACATGCCATCATTTGCAGTGGATGCCTTTTAATTTGACAAGCTCAGTTGGATAAAACTCTTCACGATTTTATCTTTAAATTCAGATGTAGAACATGTTAATGAGGATTGAGAAGCTATTGCATTGATAATCGCAAAAACAATATTATTGTAGGCCACTTATGCTTAAACAGATTCTGAAAAAGTTACCTTACATTTTTTAAGCTAAGCATATTTTTGTTTGTCAACTGGTGTCTGGTGGCTGCATACCCTGTGCAACTTGTTTTAAGAATCGTTGGTTTTCATTGTTGTCTTCTCTGTTCTATGCTGGTACCATCTTGTTGGGAAGGAGGAGAAAGAACTGAAGGTGACCTTGCAATATATCCTTCAGAAAAAACAAAATCATCATGGTTGAAAAGAAGATAAATACTTGATCCCGGAGTTGTATCTATGGCGTGGAAGGTGTAAATTAATATTGAAAACTTACAATTGTGGTTTACCTGCAGATTGACTAGACGATAGTGATTGAATATGCGAAAATGTTGAAGCAAACGTACCCCTCGCAGAATCAGTGGGCAGGTTTTATTGGTTCCTATGACGAAAGAGCTTTGGTGCAGTGATTGGGAAGAAATTAGCGGTGGCTGGTAGTTGCTCCGGATGGTCCAGGTCTGCGGCTTGGTGCGCCATTCTTTTCATGATCTGCCATTCTCTTCGCACATCTCTTCTACATATGGGTCACCACAGGTTTGTCTCCCCTCCTTCTCACATGACTTCCAGATCTCTCGTGATGTGGCTTGTCCTTGTCTAAAGTTTATGCAGTCTTCTTTTCCCCCAAAGATTTTTGTCTTAAGGTGCAGAACTAATCATCTTGATATGGACGTACTATAAATTCAATAACAGAATTTGCATGTCTAGGGCCACGTACAACCACGACCAGTTATGAGGCATCAAGCCCTAGCCACACCGGTAATGCTTCGGCAAGTAAGAACAAAGCCTGTCGGCATCAGGTTTGTCCACTCCATATCATGAGATTGGTTGCATATCTGAAATCTGATTGTCTATAACTCAAAATAAAATGCCCCTACATACTTGACTCAAACATCATCACCTCTTAACTGCTCAAATAGGACAGCGGCACCACCTCCGCCTTGTATTCGCAGTGGCACACCAAGGGCACAACTGACACAACATCCAGCTCATCGATGGCACAATACATGCTTGTCCACTGCCTCCAGGTTTTATCCAATGCCCATGGTAACCGGTCCTTCACAATTTTTCTTGCTCATTCTCTATCCTACGCCAAAATTGATCATTAGTGTTTGCATGATAAAGTGACCCAAAGCAACTTTTCTATGTTCTTTTGTCATTTCATAAATTAGGAGATGCATTGCTTTTACATAAACTTTTACAATTTCTATCTGCAAAGTATTTGATGCTAAGAAGTGAATTATTGTATTTATTCAGTATTTATCATCTGGTTCCTTGCACTATATGGAGCTAATTAATTATTTTTTTATGGCCCGACCTATCATAGGCCACATGGTGTTCTTTAAAGAACTTAGATTAATGCTTGCAGGTTTGCTGGCTGCTTGCTCATCTATGTTTCCCTTTTTATAAGTTGTCTTCATTTGGCATCCTTGCTACAATTTAGTTGGGAAGATTTATTGCACCTACGAGCTTGGTATGCACAGTTTGCATTTTTTTATTCATTGTCCAACTGATTATTTGCTCAACTTAATATCGTCTTAACATTTTTTATTCTTTCTTCATGGCATTAGAGAAGAGATGGTTGGGTTACAAATTCAATGCAGTTAGCAATGATTATGCTTGCACATGAAAGTTAATTCCTATAGAAGAAACAGTGCAAGCCAATGGGAAGAAGACGGAAGAAATGATGAATATTACTCCCTCCATCCCGGTTTATAAGTCTTGCACGTATACCTAGGTCATCATTTTGACCAATATAATCTAAATTTTACGACATAAAATTTATACCATTAGAAAGTACAATGTTTGAACTTTCCAGTGACATATATTTTATAGTATATAACTTGTATTATGTTGATCAAAATGACGACCTAGGAACAAGCGGATGGCCTATAAACCGGGACGGAGGGAGTAGCGATAGTCACTGTTATTTGTGAAACAAATCGGACAACTTTATCAAGGATGGTTACTTCGCAAGTCACCGGAGAGTGAGGAAACACGTGATAATTAGTGATAGTCACTGTTATTGGTGAAACAAATCGGACAACTTTATCAAGGATGGTTACTTTATTTGGTGTACCAACATGCACTTAATAAGAGTTAATTGTTGGGTTATTGGTTTCTATAAGCATGTGATGTTAAATTCTACAATAGCTTTTTCGGTTTACACTTGGTCAATTGGATTGATTTTGGAATATTTTATGTCTATATTTTCTTACATGTGAATTATCATGTTTATTTATTATATATACCGTGTGAAAAAGTTAGGACCGTAGCAACGCATGGGCATTCAACTAGTGTTACTTATTAGGTGAGATGCAAAACTACCACGTCACTATATGCCACGAGATGCGAAAAAGCATATGGATATCATATTCACATTCTATGCAATTTTCTGAACATGTTTCATATAAAATACTTTCTATTCCGAGTTACGGATTAGAAGATGTGAATTTTGCAAGATTTGCAAATTTACAGGAACTTAAAAAAAACAGAAATAGCTGGGCTGGGCCGGATCTGAGCACCGAACTGCTACCTGCTGCGTTGGGTGGAGAGGAAAAGCTGGCAAGACCTGGGCCGAGGCCCATCTGTGCGCCGTATCTGAACAAAAAAGGTGTAGAATTAGTCTCGGTATCCAGGAGATCGAACTCAAGACCTGCAGATCGAAGCAATTGGAACGGACCAGTTGGGTTGCACTCGAGGACTTGTTACAGAGAAGGTCGCGCTTAACTTGACTTCATTTTTCAGGGATCCGGGAGCCATGGTGGCCTGCTGGCGAGCACGGAACGACAACAGAGGGCGAACCGGGATGCCGGGGAGGGAGATGCGCGTTGCTGCAGGGAATCAATTCCAAGCGGCGCGGGGAGCTAGGAACCATTGGAGAGGGTTGGCGGCGAGCACCTGCGGGGGACGGCGGCGATCAACGCTGCTAGATCAACTGAGAAGGGAAGGGAGATCATGGAGTGGTTCTAGAGTCTACTACGCTCACCAGGAAGACATAGGAGGGGTTGCAGAGGTCGAAGGAGGCCGGACAGCGACGGAGACGGGGAAGACGCGCGAGCGGCCAGAGTGGAAGAACACGACCGCGTCACCGGTTGCGAGCACCTGGGCACGTTCTTGTCGACGAGGAGGAAGATCATGGACAGGCGGAGCTCCTGGTGCCTTCAGACAGGGTCGGGGAGGCCGAAGACAATGACATGGACGAGAAGAGCGCACGGCGGCGCTAGGGGATTTCCGTCTCTGCTTGGTTTTCGTGGGACAGAATAAAACAAGAGGAAAGGGAGGGGAGCAGAGGACGTTTGTGTGGAGGAGGAGCGCACCAGCTGTAGATAAGGGAGAGAGAGAGGGATCACACGCCTTGCGTGGGCGCCCAGGTGACGACGGCGTCGGGAAGAAAAACAAGCACGCGTCCTGCGTGCTCTCCTGGGAAAAGACGACAAAGGAACTGGAAGGTGTTGACTAGGCATCGGGGAGAAAAGAGCCAAAACTAGGCTTCGGGTACAAAGGTGGCCCTTTCAATTTGAGAGATTTTGAATTTGCAAGGAACGAATTAGATAGGGAAAGATAGCAAGAAAGATTAGATGGGGTTTAGAGCAGATTTGTAAACAGGTTTCAAACAACATTTGAAAACTAGATTTTGTCACAAAACAATTGTTAAACTTTTGCCAATATTTTTTGTTTGGCTAGTATGTAATAATCCAAATAAGAAAAGGAGAGGATGGGCCATTATAAAACCATATGAGCCAAAATTAGAAGTAGTTTTGTACCAAATAATTTTAGATTTTTACAATATATGCAAGGTGAGGTATGCCTGATGATGCATGATGCCACAGTGACGCGAAAAAGAAAATAACAAGCAATTCTAATATTGGGAATTTTTTTGGGTCGTTACAGTATGCGAGAAAGTAAACAGTGCAAAGAAAAGTAAACATTAATAGCAATGTAAAGGAAATTGGACCAGGGTCCACATTTCACTAGTGGTGTCTCTCCATAAGATAAATAACGACATGCTGGGTAAACAAATTACAGTTGGGCAATTGATAGAATAAAGATAACGTGCATATGTCACGGGGATCACTATGAGATTTACTCTGGGCATTACAACAAAATACATAGACTGCCATCCAACTACATCTATGACTAATAATCCACTCACGGGGAATCATCCGAGGACCCCTTGAGTATTAAGTTGCGAACAACAGATAACTGCATTAAGCAAAGTGTGTAATGTAAACAAAACAAATGTCCTTGGACATAAGATTGTTGTTTTCTCCCTAGTGGCAACAACACATCTACAACCTTAGAGGTTTCTGTCACTCCTCCAGATTAAATAGAGGCATGAACCCAACTATCGAGCATAAATACCCCCTCTTGGAGTCACTAGTATCTACTTGGCCAAGATAGCTACTAACAACGGAGAGCATGTAAGATCATAAACAACATAGAGATAATATAAGATAATATTGAGCACATCAACTTAACATAGCACCAATATTCATCGGATCCTGTCGGTGTTCTGGATACCGGGGTATCCCGGTCCACCTGCTCCTGGGCCACGTCATCGGCCCATCTTCAGAATCAATGACCCAAGCTGCGGAGAAGACCCTCACGAGGAGGCGCCTCGTGAGGAGAACGACGACGGAAACTGCTAAGGACCAGAAGACCTCCTCACGAGCCCCTGCTGGTGAGGAGAGGAAGCACGCCTACGTCAGCTCGGCATGTTTGCGTGCAGAGCAAGAAGATAACGGGCAGAAGACCGCGTACCGCCCATGCTACCCCCGACAGGGAGGAGACCAACTTTCGCTGTGCTTGCCCAAAGCGGCACAGTGGTTGTTGGCCACCCCCCTAAAAATAGCATGGACGGTGCAGGGCGCCAGAGGAAGACGTCAGCTTCCTCCACCCACTCCGGTGGACCAGCGCCACTACCCTACGAAGACTACGTCCACCGAAGAATAGAGTCTATAGCTGGCCTCCCTCCTTGGCCGTGTGTGGCAACCCCTTCCCCAAGAAGATAAGGGGAAGAAGGACCTTGGCGCTATAAAAGGAGGGGGAGGCCACCCCTTAGAGGGGATCGGATCTTCATCTTCTTTAGGCTGCTAGCTGGGAACGCAGGTTCTTCAACCTCTGGCCAGCTAGAGCTTTGTAGCCAAGACCTTGTACTCCTCGCGAGGTGTCGCGTTGCAATACAAGAAGGCAGGAAGTAGGGGTTTTACCTCACCACGAGGGCCCTGAACCTGGGTAAAGCTCGGTGTCTCTCTCTGCAGTGCGTAGTGCGTTCGACGACTCAAGGCTTCCGTCACCGTGCTTCGCTGCGATCCGAGATCTCACACGTTCAGCCCCCTGCATTCGAATCTTTGGGTCCCCGTGTTCTTGCGACACGAAATCCATCGACATTTGGCGCGCCAGGTAGGGGGCTGTGGTGTGTTTTCTCCTAGATCTGCTTCGACATGGCCGACGCCCACGCAAGGCTCGAGCGTCTTCGCCGTCGCAACGCTGCTCGGGGGCAAACCGAGCCCATCTTCCGTCGTCGTGAAGCTTCGGCCGAGGAGGAAGAGAAGGAAGATCTGGAGTCCTCCTACCTCCCGTCCGGGCGTACAGAGCCTTCGCTCTCCTTCACCGCCACCGCCACTTCTCGCGCTCGTTCTGGGAGTCAGCTATCTCCTGCGCAGGCTCTCGCCATGGCGCAGGAGCTGCTGCGCTATCAACCCACCGATGACGGGCGTGAGGGGTGGCGCGCTCGAATCGCCGAGCTCGTCGCCATCGCCAACGAAGACCCGGCCCAGGGAGGAGCCCAGGGCGCGGGAGACCCAGATCCGGCGGCGGGGCGTCGCGCCCCGGGCGCCGGAGATGGGAGGGCCAACAAGGCCAAGAAGGTGGTTTCCCGCGCCGCATCTTCGCCGCGCGGGGAGCCCAGCTGCCAAATCGTCCAACGCGCTCCGGAAGACGCACGCGTCTCCCTCGAGCGCCGCCGCGAAAATCATGATCGCGCCATCGACGACATCGGCGAAGCTGGCAAGAACGTCAGGACCCCCGGCGACCCGATCTACAACCCCGGGTGTCTCGCTCTCACTCGCCAGCAACGCTACGTCGTCTGGCCTGACAAGTTCAAGCCGGACATCGGCGCGCGTTACGACGGGACCACCAACCCCGTCGAATTCCTCCAGCTCTACGTCGTCGCCGTCCAGGCTGCGCGTGGGGATCAGCGTGCCATGGCAAATTGGTTCCCCATGGCCCTCAAAGACGCTCCGCGAACTTGGCTCATGAATCTTCCTCACGAATCCGTGACTTCATGGAAGGATTTATGCCGCCAGTTCGTGGCCAACTTCATGCCCACGTACGAGCGCCCCGCTACCAAGAACGATCTTAAGGCGGTGCGTCAGTACAAGGGCGAGACGCTTCGTCAGTACATCCAGCGCTTCAGCCAGATGAGGAACAAGATCCCCAGGATCTCCAACGAGGAGGTCATCTCCGCGTTCTCCACGGGCGTCTCCGACATCAAGATGAGGGAGAAGCTGTCCGTGAATGATGAGTTGACTTCCGTCGTCAGGCTCTTCGAGATCGCCGACCGCTGCGCCAAGGCCGAGGAAGGGAGGCTATTTGTGCATAACCTGCCGGAGGCGCCTCCCCCAAAGCCAAAGTCCAAGGACCCCAAGCGAAAGGAGGCTGCTGTCCTCGCGGCGGAGCCAGATCATAAGCAACGCCGCGGGGACCGCTCCGAGCGCGACAAGGGACGACGTCGCCGCTACTGCGTTCTCCACAAGAAGGACACCCACAACACCGACGATTGTTGGTTTGTCCGGAAGTTTCATGAAGAAAATGGCGTCTCCAAGCGCCGCGGGGGTGGCCACAGCTACGGCAAGAGTGGATCCCGGGGCGATCGCCGCGACGACGACTGCGAGGAAGGTCGCCGCCGCGAGGGTCTGTCTCGAGCCGATCCCGAGCCGCTGCCGCTGCCCCCACCAGCAAACGATCGTCGGGAGGAGAACCAGGGGGGCTATCAAGAGCCGCGAGACTTCACCGCTTGCCTCCTGGGTGGAGCTCAGGCTCCTTTGTCTAACCGACACTTCAAGCAGCTGTCGTGAGAGATCGCGGCGGCACAGCCCAACGTCGGCAGCCGCCTAATGAAGTGGTCAACGTGCAAGATCGGCTTCGACGAGGAGGAGCATCCGGCTTCCACCAGGGGCGTGGGCACAATTCCTCTCTTGTGCACGCCAACCATCAACAACGTCGCCGTCAATCGCACTCTCATCGACGGAGGGGCGGGCCTCAACATCATCTCGGTCGAGATCTTCGAAAAGATGCAGGTGCCGTACCACCGGCTCATGCCAACTCGGCCATTCTTTGGGGTAACCGAAGGTTCTACAACGCCAATTGGGCAGGTAAGCCTGCCCGTCACCTTCGGTACCCGGGACAACTACAGGACGGAAAGCCTCGACTTCGATGTCGCCTACATCGCCCTGCCGTACAATGCCATCCTCGGCTACCCAGCCCTGGCAAGGTTTATGGCAGCGACGCACCACGGCTTCAACGTTCTCAAGATCCCGGGCGCTAACGGCACGATCACCGTGCGCTGCAACGAGAAGGATGCTCTCTGTCGTGGTTTCGTCAACAGATCTGCCATAGGGGTAGGTGTATGGCGGTTTGTGGAAGGGGGTGAACACGGAGGAGCGATCCAGGACGGTGATAGCACGAGTTTACCCAGCTTCAGATCCCGCAACGGTGGCGAGACCCTACGTGCTGCTATAATTCACTATAAGGCAACAAGTGCTCGGTTACAATGATGAGGTTGGCTATTTCGCTATGCGATTGGCCGTAAGGTTGGTCTCTAGCTTCTGCCTCAAGGGCTGCTCCACGCCGGGCTTATAAAGGCGCCTGGCGTGGGCTACACGTTGGTACCGGAGCGGATACAACTTGGAATCCTAGACTAAGTCCTGCGCGTACGCTACAAGGTCACCCGCCATGGGCCGTCATCCGGATCTGCCATAAGCTCGCCGCTAGTAGCCCGCCATGGGCCTGTCTCCGGATCCGCCATAAGCGCCTGCGTCCAGTACCGCCGTGCCATCTTCAGCAACTGGGCCGCCCGGTATGGCGAATCCGCCATACCACGCCTGATGGGCCACCCTGGCTTGCTGATTTAGGACTACGTCGCTGGTATACCTATTTGGTATATCCCCAACAGTAGCCCCCAGGGAACTTCAAGATCACCATCTGCATCCGCCATGCTTGTCCTTGATAAGTCATTTCCGCCATAGCTCTTCTTCACTGGGATGGCGGTTATCTTGAGGTTCCTTTTTCCATCTATCAATCCGCCGTAAATAACGGATCAAGCGACGTAGTTATCTTAGCGAGATTTTCGGGATCCAGTGGATCATACCGTTGAAATCCGCCGTAAATTTCGGCATACAGTTCCTTCTAGGGCAAGATTTACCAAGTTACTTTCTTACCCTCGGACACGTGTCGCCAGATTAGGGTTTCTGCGATCGGGATGAGCGGTGGTGATGGCGGGCACAAATCTCGAGGCCCGGGGTCTATATATATACCCCGGCCTCTCACCCCCGGCCGGTCACCCCTTCATTCTCCCCGTCGCACTCTCTCTCCTTAGCGCCGCCATGAGAGCCTCGCTATCTCCGGCGAGCCACCGCAGAAAACCTCGCCGCCGGCAACATTTTCCGCCACAAGCTGGCATCATCTTCCTCATCCTCGCTCGAAGTTTTAGAAGTCATTACCGCCACGCCTCTGGCCGCCATGGAGCCCGAATCTCCTCGCCAAACTTCAAAGTCTGAAGCTGCTGAGGGCTCTGTGCGATCCTCTGACACAGAGTCCGCCATGCCCGAAACCTCAGGAGGGGATTGGGACCCCTGCAGTCTGAGCGAGGAAGTTCTATCTTCCTTGGAACGGGAAGGCCGCATAGCTGCTAAGGAAACCTCCAGATGGCGGGTTGTGCCTGGTGAAGCGGCGCCGATTCCTTCAGATGAAGAGGTCGTTATGCTGAAATCCCACATTGACCGTGGCCTCAGCCTTCCGCCATCCTACTTCCTGAGGGAAGTTCTCCGTCACTACAGGTTACAGCTGCACCACATTGCTCCGAATAGCTTCACTGCATTAGCAGGTTTTGTTGCGCTATGCGAGGGGTATCTAGGCATCAGCCCGCGCGGAGACTTATTCCGCTTATATTTCAATATCCGCCATAACCGGGACGCGAACGGGAATCCTCGCAATTGCGGGTCAATCTCCTTCGTTCCTCGGCACGGGAAATCCTACCCCTACATTGTCCCTCACAACTCTGCTAAGGGATGGCGGGGTTCCTTCTTCTATCAGGCTAACCAGGCCCCTCCTGAAAGGAAGTTCGGCCTGCGGTCTTTTACTGATGGCCCCGCCGAGGAGCAGGATAGCTGGGGTGTCATGGATGACTTCACAATGGATGATGAATGCCAATTATGCTCACGGCGGATTTCGAAACTTGTCTTCTCTGGACTGACAGGTGCTGACACCATTTACTGCTGGATCTCACGGCGGATTCAGCCTCTTCAATATCGCCCAAGCCTGATGTGCGAGTATAGCGGAATAGACGATCCTCAGCGCTATTCCAAGGAGGAACTGTCCGCTGAAGAGATCGAGCTTCGGATCCGCAACATCATTAAGGTGGGGCGAGATGAGCCTCTGAAGCTGAAAATCCCTATGTATGAGAATGGCAGTTGTCCAAAGGTAAGTGCTTCTCCTCATTCCGCCATAACAGCTAATTTTCCTTGAGTAACTTCACATTTCTTCGCAGCTCTCTTCCCTGCAACCTTCTGAACTGAGCGGTCTCGTCCGCTATCCTCGGACGAAGGATCTTACTGACGATGAGGACGAGACATCCTCGTCTCCCAAGAGACAGAAGGTGGCGGAAGAAGAAGTAGTGGCGGATGAACCTGTAGTGGCGGTTCCTCGTGGCGTTCGCGGTGCTGGTGGGCGCATTCGTGGAATGGGCAAGAGAGTCATCTCTCGCCATTCATCCCCTGCCCTTCGCGGCCATCTGGACACCGTGCCAGAACATTTCGCCACTATAAATCTACCAGAGTGGAAGTTAGTATACTCATAACTCGCCTTCATACCATGCATAACTTTTTCTAATCTGTCTCTTTTGCACTCAGAAGAATAAAGGTTTCTGGCCCGAAACCTTCGCTAGCCAAGCCCTCTCCCGCTGCCATTCCACCTACACCAGATGCTCCTGCTCGCCCAACTGGGCCTTCCACCTCTTCTCAGCATACCAGCAAGGTGGCGGATGCTCCAGGAAAAAGTGCTGGACCATCAGATCGCCCCGCTCAAGGTGCCAAGAAAGTGAGTTTTAGTGGAAAAGCAATCCAGACGGATACAGGAGCTGGGGAGGCTTCAAAGTGGAAGAAGAAAGCAGGGGCTCTTTTCCATCTTGACAATATGCAAGAGGAGGCCAGTAACCATGTGTCATCTGCAATGGCGGCATTCGTTCAGAGAACCAGTATTGTTAAGGAGGTATGTACTCCCAGTAGCCCCCGAGCGCCATGGCGGATTGGCAAATTTTAATCCGCTATGGGGCTCTAAGGTTGACTTCTGTAAGTTTTTGAATAACTTAGCCCTCGAGCGCTGGTAGTTCACACAGTGCTCTATAGAAAACTTTAAATTTTCATACTGAGTAGCCCCCAAGCGTTATGGCGGATAATCATCCGGCATAAAGCTCTTAGAAGACAAAAAATCAGCATAAGTAGCCCCCGAGAATCATGGCGGATAATCCTTCATCATGATGCTCTAAGAGTGACTAAAAAAGAATCAGTGAGTAGCCCCCGAGCGTTATGGCGGATTCACATCCGGCATAAAGCTCTAAGATTGACTAACACTTCAAATTTTCTAGAATTACAAGAAGGTGGTGGAGGACCTGGTCCAGGTCGTCAGCTCGCAGGAGAAGGAGCTGGCGGAAAAAGGCGCTCTTGTGGCGGATTTGCGGCAACAGCTTGAGAATAGCGGTATTTAACCTTAAGGTTCCTTTCCTTTACGCTTATTCAATCAAACGCTGAACTGACAGAATTCTGCCATGCAGACGCTGCCAAGCTCAAGTCCACACTTGAGGGGATGAAGAAAGGCCATGCCATTGCGATGGATGGGCTGAATGAACAGCTCCGGAAATCGCTGGCTGAAAACGCCACCCTCGAGAGGCAGCTGAAGGACCAGGAGAACCAGGGCAAGAAGAAGGACAAGGAGATAGCGGATCTCCGCAAAGCCGCCGCTGACTTTGAGAAGCGGCGTGAAGGCTTTAACGAGCTCCTCCATCACTTCCAAGACAACTTGCTAGGTACCGTTTCTTCTTATAGCGTAAAATTTTCAATTACTGCTATGCAGTCCGTGACGCATCTTCTTTTTTCCGCCATGCAGCTTCCTTGGGGCAAAGCGAGGTGGACACCGCCGAGGGCTTGCGCATGGCCACCGACGCAGCGAGGAAGGAGCTTGATGGCCTTCTCAGCGCTGGTCGCCAAGCGTGCGGGAGCCTGCAGATAGCGGGTTCTTCCAACCTTTCCGCCATCGCGCTCACGCAGAAGCTGCTGCTGGTGCCAGGGCTAGTGGCGGATTGGAAGCTGTCCTCTACTCGGGGTGGTGCCAGAACAGCGCTGACATTGGCGAAGGCCCACTACCCCGACATGGACCTGGACCAGCTCACCTCCGGCATCCCTGAGAGCGGCGAGGATGGCGCGCCGGTGGACGAGGCCGCCATCCGGCAGAACGTGCTTGGATACGATCAACTGTGTGCCCTTGGCACTCAGTTGAACGTATACTATGAAGCATACGAGCTGCCAGGGTCGCCAAGCCAAGCTTCGGCATCCGCCTCCGCGGCAACTGCAGGTGGTGATGGCGGGGATGAAGTGTCCTCCAAAATTCCGCCATCCTCTTGAGATGTGCCCTGCAATATGGCAGGAAAAAATACTTTGCATTAATTCGGCCCCTGAGTGGGTCTGTAATTTAAACTTAAACTGCGTGTGATGCTTGTGCACTGTGACTGATATGCTTGTGGCGGATCAGTGAAATGCTATTAAACTCTTGCAGTTTGTTTTTTATAAAGTGGTTTTAATTGCGCGAAGAAACTGCCAGGCCTAGTTTTATGCAACTTGCAGTTTTTGCCATGCCCAAAAAACAACACTTAAAATTTTTCACGCATAGGATTATGCGATCCGCCATCCGGCTCTCTGTGCTTGACTTTTCGTGAGATGGCGAAATCTTCGCACGAACAATCCGCTAGGGCGACGATACTTAATAGCAACCGTCCAGAACCCTGAGCAGATGGCGGCTTGGATCGTCAAAAAGTCACTACTCTGGAATCCACACAGAGAACATCGAATGAAGATCAAAACATAAAAAAGCTACGCGGACCGCTTATGGCGGATTTAAAAGAGACGCAAGTGCAGAGCACAATTGCGCAAAAGGTTCTATACGATCTAAATGAACAATAAAGGAGGTAAAAGACTCAGAAAAAATCAAGAGTGAACCAAATGCTTTATTTCATTGATCATATAGAGGTGCCCGTTACAAAGCTAAAAATTGCTAAGTGTAGAAAGGACGTAGCTGTGCGATGTTCCATGGACGATCTGTCTCGTCGTAGATATCGTCAGGGTCTCTTCGTTTGCGCTTCTTACTTGGTCGCTTATCTAGCTCGCGAATATCAACGAGGTAGTAGGATCCATTCAGTAGAGCTTTGCTGATGACGAAGGGTCCTTCCCAAGGCGGGGATAGCTTGTGGGACTTCTGCTGTTTGAGGCATAGCACCAGGTCACCTTCCTTAAACGAGCGTTGGCGAACTCGCCTGCTGTGATAGCGGCGGAGATTCTGCTGGTAGATGGCGGATCTCTGGGCTGCGAGGTCGCGCTCTTCTTCTAGCAGGTCCACAGATAGTTGTCTGGACGCTTCTGCATCTTCTTCCTTGTAGGCCTCGACTCTTGGAGAATCATACTGTACATCACTTCGCAAGATTGCCTCTGCTCCGTAGACTAAGAAGAAAGGGGTAAGGCCGGTTGATCTGTTTGGCGTGGTCCGTAGACTCCACAGTACAGATGGCAACTCCTCTGCCCAGGCTCCGGCTGCTCTATGTAGCGGTGCCTCTAGGCGTGGCTTGATCCCTGACATGATTAGTCTGTTGGTCCGCTCAACTTGGCCATTAGACTGTGGATGTGCCACAGATGCTAGGTCAAGGCGGATTCCGTTGTGATGGCAATATTCTTCAACTTCTCCCTGAGACAAGTTTGTGCCATTATCGGTGATGATGCTGTGTGGGATGCCGAATCTGACCACAATGTCCTTGACAAATTTTAGGGCGGTTTTGCCATCAAGTTTTCTGATGGGCTTAGCTTCCACCCACTTCGTGAATTTGTCTACCGCTACCAAAAGGTGCGTAAATCCCGAAGGTGCTGTTTTTAGCGGACCCACCATGTCCAGCCCCCAGACTGCGAAAGGCCAAGTTATAGGGATCGTATGCAGTGCTGTGGCGGGCATATGGGTTTGCTTGGAGTACATCTGGCAACCATGGCAGAGCTCCACAATGCGGTCTGCATCTGCCTTGGCTGTTGGCCAGTAGAACCCATGGCGGAACGCTTTTGCTACTAGGGATCTGGCGGCGGCGTGATGCCCACATTCGCCTTCATGGATCTCTCTTAGTATTTCGATTCCATCCACTTGGTATATGCACTTCATGAAAACTCCCGAGGTGCTTCGTTTGTAGAGTTGGCCATCTATGATGGTGTACGCTTTGACTCTACGCTCGATTTGTCTTTTCTCGACTTCGTCTTCGGGAAGCTTCTTGCTCGTCAGATATTCCAGGAAGGGCTCTGCCCATGGCGGATTGCTAGGCAAAACCGCCATAACAGGGGAGCTCGCTATCTCCGGATTTTCTGGATCCACCATCTTAACCGATGGTACGCGCAGATGCTCGAGGAATACGCCTGGCGGAACTGCCTTACGGCTGGATCCCAGTTTGGACAAGGTATCGGCCGCCATGTTATCTTCTCGCCGTACGTGCTTTATGTCGTAGCTGAGGAAACTTTTAGCCATCTCGTCCACTTCGTCCCTGTATGCCGCCATTACTTCGTTTCGAGCTTTATATGTGCCAGCCACCTGCTGAGCCACAAGGTCAGAGTCTCCACAGCACATGATGTGTTGTACGCCGATCTCCTTTGCGACACGTAGCCCATGTAGTAGCGCTTCATATTCCGCGATGTTGTTGGTGGTGGGGAAGTGAATCTGGAGAACGTAGCTTAGCTCATCTCCCTTAGGAGATTTGAGCGTTACTCCAGCCCCCGAGCCGTGTAGCAACTTTGAGCCATCAAAGTGCATCACCCAATGTTCTGGCTCTGGGACGGGCGTAGTTTCCTGCGCTTCCTTCCAATCCGCCATAAACTCCGCCAAAGCCTGAGACTTGATGGCGGTGCGAGGCTTGTAGTCGATGTCGAAAGAGGCCAATTCAATGCCCCACTTCGCAACTCGTCCTGTTGCGTCGCTGTTGTTGATGATGTCCTTCAGTGGGGCTTTGCTCACCACTGTGATCTTATGGTCATAGAAGTAATGCCTTAACTTACGAGAAGCTAGGAAAACTCCGTATGCCAATTTTTGGTAGTGAGGGTAGCGCTGCTTGGATTCCGTCAGGACCTCGCTGACATAGTAGACTGGTCGCTGTACGCCATACTCCTGCGCTTCTTCCTTACGTTCTACCACCATGACGATGCTGACCACCCTATTGGTTGCCGCCATGTATAGTAACATGGGCTCCTGGTCTTCGGGTGCCACTAGGACTGGTGCAGTGGATAACACTCTCTTCAGATCCTTAAGTGCAGCGTCTGCCTCGTCGGTCTAGACGAATTTGTCTGATTTCTTCATCAGCTTGTAGAGTGGCAAAGCCTTCTCGCCAAGACGACTGATGAATCTGCTCACTGCTGCCACGCAGCCTGTGAGTCTCTGCACGTCTTTTAGGTCGATGGGCCGGGAGATGTCGAGGATTGCCTTGATCTTCTCCGGGTTAACCTCAATTCCGCGGTGGGAGACGATGAATCCTAGGAGTTGTCCAGCTGGGACCCCGAAGACGCACTTTGTTGGGTTAAGCATCATGTTGTACTTCCTGAGATTGTCAAAGGTCTCTTGCAAATCCGCTATAAGGCCATCTTGCTTCTTGGACATGACTGCGATGTCATCCACGTATGCGTGGATATTTCGTCCGATTTGATCCGCCAGGCACTTTTGCATAGTGCGCTGATACGTTGCTCCTGCGTTTTTCAGACCGAATGGCATTGTGACATAGCAATATGTGCCATAAGGTGTTACGAACGACGTAGCGAGCTGATCGGACTTTTTCATCTTGATCTGGTGGTATCCGGAGTAGGCATCTAAGAAACACAGTAGCTCCGATCCCGCCGTCGAGTCAATGACTTGGTCAATGCGAGGCAAGGGAAAAGGGTCTTTTGGACATGCTTTGTTCAGGCCAGTGTAATCTACACACATGCGCAGAACTTTTGTGTTTTTCTTAGGAACTAGCACCGGATTCGCCACCCACTTGGTATGTATCACTTCCTTGATGAAGCCTGCTTTCAACAGCTTGGAAATCTCCTTTGCTATGGCGCGGCGTTTTTCATCTCCGAAGCGTCTCATGGCTTGTCTTACTGGCTTTGAGCCAGGAATTATCTGCAGAGCGTGCTCGGCGAGTTCCCTGGGTACACCCGTCATGTCAGATGGCTGCCATGCGAAGATGTCCCGGTTCTCACGGAGGAACTCGACGAGCGCGTTTTCCTATGCGGGGGACAAATTCGTCCCAATGGCGGTAGTCTTGGCGGCATCGCCAGCGACAAGTTCCACCTGTTTTGTATCGACTGTAGGCTTGAAGGTGGGCGGGGTGGCGGAAACGTCCTGCTTGGATGCCGGCATCTCCGCGGGGTCCGTTGCGGCGTGGATTTCTTTGAACTCCTCACCGAAGAACACTGCTTCCGCGAAGGCGGCTTCTCCTTCCTCGCACTCCTTTGCCTTTCTGAAGCTGCCATAAACGGTGATTATGCCATCCGGTCCTGGCATCTTCAGTTGATTGTAGATGTAGCATGGCCTTGCATGGAAGCTGTGGAAAGCGGGGCGCCCGAAGATCACGTGGTAAGTGCTTTTGAACGGGACTACTTCAAAGGTTATGGGCTCTTCTCTGTAGTTTTCCTCACTACCGAAGGCAACCTTGAGTGTGATGGACCCGAGGGACTTAGCTTGGCGACCAGGAACCACCCCATAAAAGGTGACCGCTCTATGGCGGAGTTGGGTCTTGGTGAGGCCGAGTTGTCAAAGTTTCCACGTACATGATGTTCAGGCTGCTGCCGCCATCCATTAAGCATTTGGAGAACTCATAACCATGGATTACAGGGCATACCACCATGGCGTAATAGCCATCCGGGATATGCTCTGGATGATCTTCGCGGCTCCAGTGCACCGGTACTTCGGACCATCTGACGTACTGGCGGATTTTTGGCACGGTGGCATTAAGTGAGCGCATAGCAGCTCTCTGTGCCTTAGCCGTGGGGGGTCCAAGGAATGTGTGAAAGGCACCTTTTTTGTCCTTGATTGGGTTACCCTTTCCAGCACCACCCTCTGCCTTTTCGGCGGGTTTGGGCGCAGGGTCTTCATCCATATCACTGCCATCCCTAGACTCCTTGTCTTTGTCCGCTTTTCCTTTGCCATGAGGCCGTTGTCGCCGGCTGCGCTTGAAGCCAGCTTCTTGATCCGCCTTGAGGTCGTTGACAAACTTGCAGTTCCGGTTGGTGTGGTTGCACTTCCCTGAGGCGTCGCGGTGGGCAAAACATGGCATATCGCGGTATTCGTCGTAGGACACGGGGGCGGATGGCGCCGAAGCGGGAGTTGTGGAACTCCGCGGCTGGCCACCGCCACCTCCGCGTCCCCTGCCGCGCTGGCTGCTTTGACCCTTGTCGGCGAAGGTTGTGGCGACCATGTCCGGAGCCTGCGGTTCTTCTGGCGGATTCTTTCGCTTGTTACTGCTATTCCGCTTTCCAGTGTTCTGGATGGCGGAAGCCTTCAGAGATTCGCGGGCGTCGTCGTCGGCGGCCGCGTAGTTGCTTGCGATGGTGATCATGGAATTTAGGGTCAATTTCCCTTCGTTCCTTTCCCGCAATAGGTGATGGCGGAGCAGTTGGCCTCTCTCCAAACTGTCAATGAACGCGAGGATGGCGGATTCGTCAGTAACCCCTTCACAGGAGTTCTTCATATCCAGCCATCGCGCGAGGAAAGTTCGGGAGGTCTCGTCGTCGGCTCGTCGGCACCATTGGAGGTCACCAATGTTGTGGGGTCTCTTGTAAGTCCCCTCGAAATTTTCCGTGAACGCAGTTTGCATATCGAACCAGGTTTGGATGGAGTTTTCTGCCAGGTCATTGATCCACTGCCTCGCAGTGCCGGATAGCATCAGGGGCAAATAGCGGATAGCGACATTGGGAGATCCCCCGGCGAATTGTACTGCGTTGAAGTAGTCTTGTAGCCAGGTCAAAGGCCTATCGACTCCATTGTACTGGCGGATATTTTTCTCGATTTTGAACCCATACGGGATTGGTTCGTCACGAATCCGTGGTCCAAAGCACTTAGGGCCGAGGAAGAAGGCCGTTTGAGACTTGGCAATCTCATTTAGATGGGTACGGGCGTCGTAGGGCTTCTGGTCTGGCGGATCTTTGCGGGAGTTGCGCGATCTTGCTGGCCCGCCGCCACCGCCACCGCCGCCATGAGGGCTCCCTGGTGGGGATGGCGAAGGGTCGCGTCTGCACTTACTCTCGCCGTCCTGCGACTGTTCTCTGCAGCTACGACTTCCGTCCGTTCTTCGTGAGGATGGATCATTGTCATGGCGGCGGGAGCCTTGCCCTTTGTCATCGTGGCGGCAAGTGGAGCGATGCTTATCCTTGTCACCGTCACGATGCGCGCCGTCGTCATGGCGAGATCGGTCCCTTCTCTTGGATCCGCCATCCCTGCTGTTTTCCCGTCGTGGCGGATCGTCTCTGCGTCCAGTGTCACGGCTTCGTCCTCGTTTGCCATCATTGTCGATTATGACGATTCCTCCCTTAGGGACTTCGAACGTCTTATGCTTTGGCGGCGGCATGTTGGTCTTATGGCGAGGAGCAGCAGTGGTTTGTTGGTATCCGTAAGCCGGGTAATTCTTGCGGGGTGGCGATGGATTTCTCTGTGGGCCTTTGCCATGTGGTTTGTCGTCATCGGAGGATATTGGGATGGTGTGTCTCCGATTGCGAGCTTCTCTTCTTCGGATCTCCGAGGATCCGGTATGAGACTCGTTGTCAGGACGACCACCATTATTGCCAGCTCCCTGAGCTTTGGAGGCAGTACTAGACCTGCATAGCGCAGGATCAGATTCGAGGCGTCGTGAAGACGTAGCCTTCTCCTGCTGCACTAATGCCTTGGTCATCAGTTTAACTGCCGTCTCTAGGGCTGCTGGGCTTTTATTATGTTCCAATAGCTCCTTTGCAGCCACGATGTTTTCGATGGGCGTAGCCCTAACTTCATCGTGGTTTTTGTCCACGTATGGCGGATTCTTGATGTACATCCTAGCCAGAGTTTCCGCTGTTGGTACGGTGAACTCAAGGTTTCGTACCAGCTGCGGATCGCCTCCCTCGTTGATCTGGTTCTGGACGAGAGTAACATACTTCTCCTCCATGTTCCTTGCGCGCTTCAGCGTGTCCTGAGCTTTAGCAATGTCGTCATCAACCTGCTTGCCCATCTTCTCGACTCGCTTTGCTTCCTTGAGGAGTGCTCGCCTTTTCTTCTCGAGATCGTTCACATCTCTGACATAGTCAGGGGTGATTGGATCTGCTAGAGTTCCATAGATGACCTTGTCCAGCGGGGTCATGAAGTCTTCTTGGTGCTGGTCCTCGGGGATGGCGGGTAGCGGCCTGGGTCCGCCATGAATCTCGGGAAGTTGCTCCGCGGCGGGATCAGCGGCTGGTGGCGGGTTACCCTGCTCATTGCCGGCATCTCCGTCGTGGACTGCCTGAGATGGCGGATCACCGGTTGTCTGCCCAGCATCATCTCCTTTGTTGGTGACAAACACCTGCTTGGCCGCTGCTTGTTGCTCTTCAAGTGCCTGCTGCGCCAATTCCGCCTCGAGTTTCCTCATGGCGGCATCGTAGTGGTCAGAATCATAGCCTTTGCTATCCCAGTCATCCGATTCACCACTTTCGTTAAGTGCCTCTAGGATGGATTCACCTGGGCTATCTTCTCCGTTGGAGGTAGATCCCGAAGTGATACCTGCGAACGCCACAAGGCAGTACCGCGGTGTTTCTAACGCCAGATTGCTCATGGCGGATTCACTGCGGTCTTCCACCACTTCCTCTACCTCTGGGGCGGGCTGGGTGGGATTATTTTTCAGATCCGATCTGGGCATCTTGGAAACTTCCAGATCAGATGAGTCCTCCGTATCCAGCTCGAAAGCGGTCCGTTTGGGGATTTCAGCCATACCAATCCGCCGGAAATTGGTTTCCGTAGCGGGGGTAGGGTTTGTCTCTCCAATGAAGATATGGATATCTCCAATCGGGATGACGGTGAATCGAGCAGGGTCTTCTCTAGCCGGAACCCAGAGGTTATCCGCTGGGACGATGGGGAAGCCGGAATCCTAGAGGACGCGCCCGATGGCGACGGTGTCGCCGATGCCTGCGAAGGTGGATCCCGCCTGGATCCGCGCTCCAGACGCAGCCCGCCCCACGGTGGGCGCCAACTGTCGTGGTTTCGTCAACAGATCTACCATAGGGGTAGGTGTATGGCGGTTTGTGGAAGGGGGTGAACACGGAGGAGCGATCCAGGATGGTGATAGCACGAGTTTACCCAGCTTCAGATCCCGCAACGGTGGCGAGACCCTACGTGCTGCTATAATTCACTATAAGGCAACAAGTGCTCGGTTACAATGATGAGGTTGGCTGTCTCGCTATGCGATTGGCCGTAAGGTTGGTCTCTAGCTTCTGCCTCAAGGGCTGCTCCACGCCGGGCTTATAAAGGCGCCTGGCGTGGGCTACACGTTGGTACCGGAGCGGATACAACTTGGAATCCTAGACTAAGTCCTGCGCGTACGCTACAAGGTCACCCGCCATGGGCCATCATCCGGATCCGCCATAAGCTCGCCGCTAGTAGCCCGCCATGGGCCTGTCTCCGGATCCGCCATAAGCGCCTGCGTCCAGTACCGCCGTGCCATCTTCAGCAACTGGGCCGCCCGGTATGGCGAATCCGCCATACCACCCCTGATGGGCCACCCTGGCTTGCTGATTTAGGACTACGTCGCTGGTATACCTATTTGGTATATCCCCAACACTCTCCGGTCAGTGGAGCACATCTACCGTGAGGCCACCACCATGTTCCCCGCCGACGAAGATCTGCTGGAACACTCCGGCGACCTCGCGAGGAAGAGGCAGCTCGTATCCCAAGAACGGGCTGCAGCGAAGAAGGCCTCTCTCGAGCCCCATCCGCTGGGTTCGACAGGGAAGAAGTTCGCCGCCTCGGCATCGCCTACTCCAAGCGAGGACCTAGTCCATCCAATGCTGGACATGTGCATTGGGGACGCTGCGGTACCCTCAGGAAGGAGGCCCCAGTTCACCCAAGAGCGCTCTGCAACCAAGAAGGTCCCGCTTCAGGCTGGGGGCTACGATAACTTCGTCACCATCGGGGCAGGGCTTTCCCCCAAATAGGAAAGCGCGCTCGTCACCTTCCTGCGGGCAAACTCTGACATGTTCGCTTGGACTCCGTCAGATATGCCCGGCGTTCCCAGGGAGGTGACTGAGCACCACTTAGCCGTGTGCCCTCAGGCACACCCTGTGAAGCAGAAGACTAGGAAGCAAGCGCAAGAGAAGCAGGACTTCATTGTCAAGGAGATAGAGAAGCTGAAGAAGGCCAAGCTGATACGCGAGGTAGCCCACCCCACCTGGATCGTGAATCCGCTGGTCATCCCAAAAGCAAAGGGCAGTGGGCGCCTCTGCGTGGACTTCACAAGTCTCAACAAGGCCTGCCCAAAGGATCCTTATCCGCTCCCAAGGATAGATCAAATCGTCGACTCCACCGCCGGTTGTGACCTCCTTTGCTTCTTGGATGCTTTCTCCGGCTATCATCAGATCAAGATGGCAAAGGAGGACGAGGAGAAGACCACCTTCATCACGCCTTGTGGTGTGTACTGCTACGTCTGCATGCCCTTCGGTCTGAAGAACGCAGGAGCCACCTTCCAAAGGCTCATGCGCAAGGCTTTGGGGGCTCAGATGGGAAGGAACGCGGAGGCCTACGTCGACGACATCGTCGTCAAAACTCGCGAGGGTCACACCTTCATCGAGGATCTGGAGGAAACATTCGTCAACCTGAGAAAGGTAAACATCAAGCTCAACCCCGCCAAGTGTGCCTTCGGCGTACCATCGGGAAAACTGTTGGGATTCCTCGTGTCCCATCGCGGGATAGAGGCGAACCCTGACAAGGTCAAGGCCATCGAAGAAATGCGTCCACCGCGCAGTCTCAAGGAGATGCAACGCCTCGCGGGGTGCATGGCAGCCCTGGGGCGCTTCATCGCGAGGAGTGGGGAGAAAGCCTTGCCCTTCTTCAAGCTCATGAAGCGCGCTGGGAAGTTCGAGTGGACTCCACAAGCCGACAAGGCCTTCGCCGAGTTGAAAAGGACTGCGAGCGCCGTCCTCGTCGCGGAGTGAGACGCCAAGGTGATCGCCAAAGAGGAGGTCAACTCTCCAAGCTCGGGGGCTCCTCGCGAGGAAGAGGCCGCTCCATCTCCCGACCCTCAAGAGGAACCGCCCGCGGCATCTTCGCCGACCGAGCCGCTCTCTCAGAGCAACGCTCAAAAGCCTCCCGAGGAAGAGCCTCCCGAGGGTGTCGTCAAGGTGCAAAAGCCTATGTACTTCGTCAGCACGGTACTGCGCGACGTGCGGGAACGCTACACCATGTAGCAAAAGCTGCTCTACACCCTGCTCATCGCTTCGCGGAAGCTGCGCCACTACTTCTAGGGTCACCCGATCAAGGTGGCAACCGATCGTCCCCTGGAGATCATCCTACGCAATCCCAATGCCACCGGGCGGGTGGCAGAATGGGCCGTGGAGCTTCAACCCTTCGAGATCTCCTTCGAAACTACAAAGGTAATTAAAAGCAAGGCTTTGGCCGAGTTCACTGCGGAGTGGACCAATCCGTTCGCCGACGAGCCTCCAGAGGAGGAGTCAACGCTCCCAGGAGAGGAGGCCCCAGGCCTCTGGGTCATGCACTTCGACGGCGCCTTCAACCTCCCCGGCGCGGGAGCTGGTGCTGTCCTGACCTCTCCCTCTGGAGACAAGCTCTTCTACGCCGTGCAGCTCTGCTTCAAGCCTGAGAGCAAGGTCTCCAACAACATCGCGTAATACGAAGGACTACTCGCCGGCTTAAGGGCGGCAAACGCTTTGGGAATCAAGCGCCTCATCGTCAAGGGAGATTCACAGTTGGTTGTGAATTTCTCGAACAAGAGCTACACTCCAAGGGATGAGCACATGGCGGCCTATCTCGAGGAGCATCGAAAGATGGAAAAACGCTTCCAAGGTTTGGAGCTGAAGCACATCCCGAGAGGAGAAAATGTGGAAGCCGACGAGATCGCCAAACGCGCCTCTCACCGCCTGGCACAACCCGCCGGCGTCTTTGAGGAGCGTCTCTTCAAGCCGTCCGCTTCTCCACCGTCATCTGGATCCGACCCTCCACCTGCCCTGCCGCCACCGCCGGAGGAGGGGACTCCAGACTGCGGGCCTCCTTCGGGTGACCGCATCCTTCTAGCATTGGCACGACAGGAGGGAGTGGATTGGATTCTCGAGCTCAAGGCCTTCCTCACCAGCAGCAGGCTTCCCGAGGATGAAGAGGAGGCCGAAAGGATCGTACGCCAAGCTTCGGGCTACTGCGTCAAGGATGGTGACTTGTACCGGCGTCGCCCAAACGGCGTCGCTCTGAAGTGCATATCTACTCACCAAGTCCAAGAGCTTCTCAGGGACATCCACACCGGCGAGTGTGGCCATCATGCTTCTGCAGCAACTCTAGCCGCGAAGGCATATCGAAGCGGCTTCTACTGGTCCTCAGCGCTTGGTGATGCGGCGGAAATGGTCAAGAGGTGCGAGGCGTGCCAGTTCCATGCCAAGCAGATCCACCAGCCGGCGCAGGAGCTGCAAACCATCCCACTCACTTGGCCCTTTGCAGTTTGGGGGCTGGACATCCTCGGTCCATTCCCCAGAGCGCAAGGGGGCTACCGCTACCTCTACGTTGCCATCGACAAATTCACCACGTGGGTGGAGGTGGAACCGGTGTGCACAATCCCGGCCAGGTCCGCAGCCAAGTTCATCCGTGGGCTAGTCTGTCGCTTTGGTGTGCCTAACCGCATAATCACCGACAACGGCAGCCAGTTCACCAGCGGACTGTTCCGGGAGTACTGTGCATCGGTCGGCATCAAGATCTGCTTCGCCTCCGTCGCCTACCCCCGGAGCAATGGCCAAGCCGAGCGTGCTAACGCCGAGGTCCTCAAGGGACTCAAGACGAAAAGCTTCAACGCCAAGCTCGAAGCCTGCGGCAAAAAATGGTTAGATAACCTCCAATCCATCTTGTGGTCCATCAGGACTACCGCCACCAAACCCACTGGAGAAACTCCCTTCTTCCTGGTCTATGGGGCGGAGGCTGTTCTTCCCACCGACGTCAAGTTCGGATCGCCAAGAGTGCTCGCCTTCGACGAAATTCGCCAAGAGGACCTCATCAAGGATCGTCTCCTCCTGCTCGAAGAAGCTCGGTGCCAAGCCGCGCTCCGCGCCGCGAGGTACCAGCAAGGACTACGCCGTTACCATAGCCGCCATATTCGAGCAAGGACTCTGGAGGTCGGCGACCTGGTGCTGAGGAGAATACTCTCTCGCGAGGGCCTGCACAAGCTATCTCCAATGTGGGAAGGACCCTTCAAGGTGACGCACATCGCCAGGCCAGGCTCGGCGCGGCTGGAAACCGCAGAAGGCGTGCCGGTGGGGAACCCGTGGAACATAGCTCATCTGCGAAAGTTCTACGCTTAGGTTCCTCACGAGGAGAAAAAGACTGTTTTCACGGCACTTGTATCAGCTCAACCTGCTCTCAAGCACTGATATTAAGTTAAAGCGCAATATAGCGCCTCTGCTTCGGCATGACATCAAAATGGCATGAAGTCCATTTATTTTCTGTTGTACTCCACGCGGAAGGGGGCTAGGCACGGTGTCTATGCTGGGGCCTTCGCCCGGAAAACAGCGAGCCTGAAAAACCCGAAGGGAATGAGCTCTGGTCGGGGGCGACGGCCCTGTTATCGATCACCTCTAAATACCCATGGTGCTTAGTTCCTCGCGAAGTACATCGGAAAATAAAAAATCTTCGAGTAAAAGTCCAAGGTGTGCCCCAAGGCACCCGCTAAGGACCTACCCCTCGTGAGCAACCCTCACGAGGAGGCAAGAATGTGTCGATGCGACAAGCATCCGCAGGAAGATTCCCTCTATCGAGGAAGGCCTAACGTGGCTGGATTATTGAAGACCAAGGCCGCTCCAATCATCTTGCGAAGGAGACGCAGATCCGGAGGTCCGCGCCAGGCCCTTCACCTCGTGAGCAACCCTTGCGAGGTGTCGACGGTCTCTGGGCTCTCTTAAGCGTCGACGTTTTCACGTCCGTGAGGGTCCAACTTCCCTCAACGACGAGGAAGGCCCCGTGAATCGCCACGCGCGGCAATTTGCTCTTAGCTGCAGGCACAGATAGTGCCGCGCTCCTCCACGATGGAGAAGGTCCCTGTGCCGGTCACAGGGGCATCTTATTCGCCTTCTTTTTTCGTTTGTTTTATCGACTTGTTTTTCCGTTTTCGGGGATTTGGGGTTTTTTCTTTTCCAACTCTTTCTTCAACTTCTTGTCTCGGGAATCGTCCAGTGTGTCGTCGGCGCCGACCCCATCTCGAGCTCTGAGGCGAAGGGAGGCCTCCCTTCGACGCCAACAGCTCATCAGGGCTCTCGAGCGTGCGAATGACCAGGACTATGAAGAGCGATAAGAAGCGAAATGCAGGACAGCTAAAAAGCGGACTTCATTGATATAATCCCATCACAGGGAGGAGCAAAAGCACGGCGGGGCATACCCCACCGGTGAGGACTACACGACAAAAGAAGGGAGGAGACTAGCTCCCCTCCCCAGAAGACTACCGCGTCAGGGCCTCCTCTTCACTACACCGCGGGCTGGGGGTAGGTGCAGCAGACGCCACTGGCGGTGAAGATCCGCACCGAGGCCTCCAGCGTCCCCAGCTTGAAGCGGAAGACGAGGTGGTCGCCGACGCGGAGGCGATGACCGAGGGCGAAGGCCCTCCAGCGGCCAGAGAGGACGGCGTTGCCGCCCACCCCGAGAAGGATGTCCACAGGCCAGAGGAGATCTGGCCTGCTCTGCTCCCCCAGGGTGATCTCCCTGGCGGCCGCGCCGGGGGCGTAAACCACCCTCCGGACGGCGTCGGGCAGCCGAAGGGAGTTGAAGCCCGGGGCGTCGACGACGACGAGGAGCTCCAAGAAGCGGGACCCCGGGCCGGTGAGGGGTCCCAGCATCGCCGCCGCCAGATGGCGCGGAGTGGCAACCACTCCGTTCGCCGGCGGGGCCGGAGGATCTGCAGCAGGGGGAGGGGGGCCCAGGGTGGCTTCCACCTCCCGGAGGACTCGGTCGATGCTCCCCGAGGCGCGGGGAGCAGGCGCCGCCGCCAGCGGCGACGGCGAGTTCAGAGCGCCTCCGCGCACGGGACCCTGGAGGGTCATGGCGCTGGAGGTCCCCAAGGCGGCGCGGCTCGCCTCGTCCTGCCTCAGCGCGCCGATGCGGAGGGGGCCGCCGGCGCCGGGCGTCCATCGGGCCGGGATCTTCACCTTGATCTCGCTGCCCGGGGGGCATCCGTGGCGCTTTCCCCCGGAGCTTGGACCAGCGGCGGCGACGGAGGTGGAGGGGTCCATGAGCTCAGGGGCATGGAAGCAGAAATGGCACTGGAGGAAGGAGGTGAAGTGCCGGAGGTCTCGAGGAGGATCTATTTAAGGGGGGCGTCCGGCGTCGATGCGTCAAATCCCTACGCAGGAATGGAAGCGTTGGCGTAGCGCTCCGTAGTCAAGCGACGCATCATTATGATGGTTTGACGCCTCGGAGACTGCAGCGTCGCCCGCCGTTTCGTCTCGCCAGCTGCGGCCGCGCCACGCGTCCGCAGCCTCTGCCTCTTCACATGGTCCTCTGACCGCGCGGTTGACGCGTGCCATTGGAGGGCCCAGCAGCTTCGGGGGCCCCCGGCCATTCGCTTCCTCAAGAGGGCGCGTTCGTGGGCCGGGCTCCCGGGGGCTACTATCGGTGTTCTGGATACCGGGGTATCCCGGTCCACCTGCTCCTGGGCCACGTCATCGGCCCATCTTCAGAATCAACGACCCAAGCTGCGGAGAAGACCCTCACGAGGAGGCGCCTCGTGAGGAGAACGACGACGGAAACTGCTAAGGACCAGAAGACTTCCTCACGAGCCCCTGCTGGTGAGGAGAGGAAGCACGCCCATGTCAGCTCGGCACGTTTGGGTGCAGAGCAAGAAGATAACGGGCAGAAGACCGCGTACCGCCCACGCTACCCCCGACAGGGAGGAGACCAACTTTCGCTGTGCCTGCCCAAAGCGGCACAGTGGTTGTTGGCCACCCCCCTAAAAATAGCGTGGACGGTGCAGGGCGCCAGAGGAAGACGTCAGCTTCCTCCACCCACTCCGGTGGATCGGCACCACTACCCTACGAAGACTACGTCCACCGAAGAATAGAGTCTACAGCTGTCCTCCCTCCTTGGCCGTGTGTGGCAACCCCTTCCCCAAGAAGATAAGGGGAAGGAGGACCTTGGCGCTATAAAAGGAGGGGGAGGCCACCCCTTAGAGGGGATCGGATCTTCATCTTCTTTAGGCTGCTAGCTGGGCACGCAGGTTCTTCAACCTCTGGCCAGCTAGAGCTTTGTAGCCAAGACCTTGTACTCCTCGCGAGGTGTCGCGTTGCAATACAAGAAGGCAGGAAGTAGGGGTTTTACCTCACCACGAGGGCCCTGAACCTGGGTAAAGCTCGGTGTCTCTCTCTGCAGTGCGTAGTGCGTTCGACGACTCGAGGCTTCCGTCACCGTGCTTCGCTGTGATCCGAGATCTCACACGTTCAGCCCCCTCTGTTCGAATCTTTGGGTCCGTCGCGTGGTACCCCGTGTTCTCGCGACACGAAATCCATCGACAGATCCCAACAAACACAACATGAAGAATTACATAAAGATGATCTCGATCATGTAAGGCAGCTCACGAGATCTAAACATGAAGCACATGGTGGAGAAGACAACCATCTAGCTATTGCTATGGACCCATAGTCCAAGGTAGACTACTCACTCATTACGCCGGAGGCAAGCATGTCGATGAAGAAGACCTCCGGTGGCGATTCCCCTCTCCGGCAGGGTGCCGGAAGAGCTTCTGGACCCTCCCGATCTTGAATCAAAGGGGCGGCGTCAGGAGTGGACCAGGGCGGCCTCACCCATAGGGGGCGCGGGCCAGGGGCTGGCCGCGCCGCCCTATGGTGTGGCTGGCCCGTGGCCCCCCTCCGTCTCCTCGTCGGTCTTCTGGAAGCTTCGGTAAATATTAGGAGGTTCAGCTTTTGTTTCGTCCAATTCCGAGAATATTTCCTGTTTAACTTTTCTGAAACACAAAAACAGCAGAAAACAGGGACTGACACTATGGCATCTTGTTAATAGGTTAGTTCCGGAAAATGCATAAAAATGCCACGAAGCGTAACAAAACACTAAGCAAATGGTGTAAGAACAAGCATAGAGCATAAAAAATTATAGATACGTCTGACGTATCAAGCATCCCCAAGCTTAACTCCTGCTCGTCCTCGAGTAGGTAAGTGATAACAAAGAAATAATTTTTGAGGTGACATGCACCATCACAATCTTGATCATCTATGTAAGCATTGAGTGCTGGGATCAAAAGAACTTAAAACATGGGCATGAAAGACATAATCTTGATAGAAGAAACTTAGCAACCATGTTATAACATGAAAAAGAACACAAACGAAAGATCATAAAAAATGAAACAATGAAAGTCAAACGTGTGTTCAAATCATATGGAAAAACATAGCAAATGGTTTTCAGCTTGTCCTTCATGGAGTAGCAAAACATAAATGCATAGGACACCTTCAAGTTTAAGAGGACGACTAGATAAAATAATTTAAGAACAAGTGAAACCAAAATAATGAATCAATCAATGATAAACTTTGGGACTATGCACATTAAACTCAGAATGACAACTATGCTCTCTTAGATGGTGCATAAAGGTAGAAGGTGGAGACTCAACATAAAAGTAAAAGAAAGGCCCTTTGCAGAGGGAAGCAGTGATTGCAAGTTTTATAAACCTTCAAAAATTATGGTACTTACTAGCTTTGAGCTCTCATTGCCCCCATCATAGGCATCTTGAATGGTTAAAGTTAATGCGAGTACAATTATGAAGCATATGCTTGACAAATCATAAGTTGAAAACCTCGTGTCCCGTGAAGTACGAATAGCCAAACCTCATGCTACTCGACTTAGAGTCCCAAGCAAGCTCTTGTCATTGTAAGTATATGCGTATCATCGAGAACTGCCAACGGGGTACCTTCGTGCCCGATGACATGGAACAAGCCCACATCAAAATGACAGGACAAACAGACAATGAACACCTCGGCATCTCTTTTATTTACCATTGGTATAGCTTTTTGTTTTGAGATGCGTCATCGAATGTTCACTATGGGCATGCTGTAAATTTCCACCATGAATTATGCATGGCTTAGATTGGCAGCCCAGGCATTTCTCTAATACTTATAAAAACTCCATGATCCCGCAAGATTCCCAACTTGTTTCACATCGCGCGTATCCATAAATAAAAGATCACGATATCAACTCAAATAAGAAGTGCAATGTTGAAAGCTTACCCCATGACGGCATGGTTTGGCTAATTTCCAACTTACAACTTGCAAGCATAACAACTCAACATAAGAGAGCCACAATGTCAAATTTTAAGGACGAGAAAAGTAAAGTGTGCCATCAGGTTCGTGAGAGCTTTACTGACCAATTTTCGCATAACACCAAAAAGAGTTTAATTTGAAGGATAGATAAAAGCAAGTCAAATGTACTTTGGAATAGCAAATTGCTAATAGGTATGTATGGTGGACACAATGGAATAACTTGGTTTTTGGGAGTTGGATGCACGAGTAGAGCTCATACTCAGTACAAAATGAGGGCTAGCAAAAGACTGGGAGCGACCAACTAAGAGAGCAATAACGGCCATAATCATGCATAGCGACAAAACATCATTAAGAGAAGCATAAAATGGCATCAAAAGTCAAAAACTAAATGATCATAAAGGCTTATGGCGACTTTGTATGAGTCAAACATGTTGTAAGCATGCGCCAAGTCAACCCAAATAAAGCATCAAGGAGAAAACCAAATTAATGCTTCCAAATAATAAAAACAACGCATGATTTTTTCAAAGGCTCATTAAGCAATTTCAGTCATTTGAGACAAGTCATGCTACAGCAAAACCACTAAGCATACTATCAAAATGATATCAAGCACGACATGAAAAAGTCTAAGCCACAGTCTAAACAAGCTCCTTTTTGTACCACTTTTTTGCATGAAATTTTTTCTCTTTTCCAACACCATTCGAACCTTTTTGAAACAACTCTTTTGATGAAAACCAACATAGACCAGAGGTCAAAATACACCTTGATGCAAAGATAAAGCAAGATCTGAACAAAAATCAAGGAGAAAAACAAAAGCTAAACGCAGTAGCAGAAAAAGAGAACATTCGTTGAACGATAAGAGTGAAAAACGGAGTGTTCTTCACAAATGAAAAGCGAGTAAATTTCCTCCAAAAGAAATTTGTTGGTGTCCAACCATTTATTGCAGCAAACAAAACAAAACTGAAAACTAAAGACGCTCCAAGAAAAACGCATAGTGCATGAAGCAATAAAAATATAGTGTGTTGAAAGGTGACTTGATTTTTGCCGATGAAGAAGGGGTGCCTCGGGGGCATCCCCAAGCTTTGACGCTTGTACCTCTTGGATATTTCTTGGGGTGCGTGGGCATTTCCAAGCTTGAGCTTTTGTCCATTCTTCAACTCATCTCATCATTCTCCAATCCCTACACTTGAAAGCTTCCTTCATACAAAACTCAACACAATTCTATTAGCAACATTAGTGTAAGCATAATAATGAATCAACCCTTTTTTGGTTCAGATTTCAACTCAAAACCACAACATATAAAGCATATACTACTGTAGAAACTTCCACAAAAGTTCCATGATCAAAAGAACTAAAAAAGAAAGCGATCGAGAGGCAAACACAAATAGTGGCAGAAATCTGTCAAAACAGAACAGCTGACAAAGGTCAATTTTTTCTAGGGTTTTTTGTTGCTCAAATCAAAAAGTGTAAAACTAATGAAAGTTTGGATATAACCTGGGGCATATGCACAAGAAATCGCAGGTCAAAAAGATATTCTGAGAATTTTCACGAATTTCTACGGTGCAGCACCAAAATCTGTTTTAGGACAGCAACATCCCCAAATCTTACCTCACACAAATTAGAGGTTTCTCTTGGCACAAAAACGAAATAAAAAGAATAAGGAGCGGTTATTACAGTAGTAATAACTTCCAAGACTCAAATAAAAGAAAAAGAACTGAAAGTAAAACAATGGGTTCAATCTCCCAAGAGTACTTTTCTTTAACGCCTTTGAGCTAGGCGTAGAAAGGTGCAAATCAAGTAATATCAAGCGATGAAGCATCAAGTTCATAATTTTCTCTAAGAATAGAGTCAAAAAGTAATTTCTTTCTCTTTCTAGGGAAGTTGATATGGGGTGGCCTTTGGACACCTCCGCCTCAAGACCGCCAAGTCCCCCGCAAGGACCCATGACAAGAGCTCGAGCTAAAGCCCTCCATGATAAGGTGAATTTGCTCCTAAACACACTTGATCTAGAGCATACATTGAATGGTTCGCTACCTCATTGAAAACCTTTTGTGCAGTCCGATACGAACCACATGGAACAATGACCAAGGGCGAGGAACACGAAGAGGAAGCCTGGAAATGTCGGAAGAAGAAGACGGAGCAAATGCCAAACCGGCTAAAGCCTGCCTCAGCACCGGCTATAGCCGGCCACCATCTTAAGCCGGCCCCAACACCGGCTATAGCCGGTTTGGCCGAGTCAACGCGTCCTTGGCCCTGAAGCCACCTATGCAATCTCTCCTAATTTACCAATTTGCCCCCAGGTCATCCGTGCCTACTTATATGGCTCTCTTTCCCCACTCTAGACTTAGATAAGAATTAAGATAAGACATGGCTTCATGCCTCTTCCCTTAGGGAAACTTGCTACTAGATCTCACATCTAGAGTAAACCATCATCCCTCTTTGTTTGGGATCTCTTCTAATTGGGGAATTTTACCTTGTAGTGGATCTCTTGCATACTTGTGTGTGTAATTCTATCCATTGGATTGGTCTCTTCCCCAAGTGGAATTCTATCCCTAGCAAATCAATCTCTCACAAGGAATTATACTCTTGGAGTCTCTTCCTTGTGATTCTATTGAGTTGGTGAATCGGGCCAACGAGGACAACCGGTGTGTATCTTGTGTGTGTGTGTGTGTTTGCCTTCGATTTGTTCATCGTGTTCTTCGTGTTCATCCTCGTTCCCCGCCACAAATCTCGTGAATCCGTGAAGATCGGGTCACCTCCATGGGGTCACCCCGTATCATATGGTATCAGTAGCTTTTGGTTGCCACGGATTTACTCTTGTTTGTGATTTCTACCATAAATTTCAAAAATAAAAAAAAAATCCCCAAAATTGCCTCAAATTTTGATCTCTAGATTTGTTGAGTTTTGTGTGGTTTTGATCCAAAGATTTCGTGTCTCAAGTGCTGATCTACCTTCCTTTGCGTTCCCTTAGCCTAATTGTTCCTATTTCTTCCGGATTTGAGGATTTTTGTGCCCAATTTCTGCCACCAAAGACAAACTGCTCGCGAAATTTCCCGATCCGGCTAAAGCCGGTCTGCGTAGCAAATAGCCAGTATGACCAAGTTTCTCGAAAAACACCAAACCGGCTAAAGCCGGTCTACACACCGGCTAAAGCCGGCCTACACACCGGCTAAAGCCGGCCTAGACTGGTACACGCAGAATTTCTTCTTCTTTCCAAGCCTCTTTTCTTTTGGTGACCTTGTCCTTTGAGAGTGGCTTTCCTAGAGTTGCGAAGCATCGTACACTTGACCCCGCATTGTGAGAGTGTACGTGTGTGTCTATACCAAGCTCTTCCAAGTTTTGAAGTGGACCAAGAGCAAGAGAAAAGAAATACTTCCAATCACAACTACATAGAGAAAGAAAGAGAAGAAACAAATAGTGTGTGTGTGTGTGCCATCCATAGTCCACAAATACAAAAGAGTCCACAAGCTTGTAAGCAAAAGAGAGAGTGAGAAGAGAGGCAAGTGTGCGAATCTCGGTGCTTCTCCTTTTTGGAACCAAGCCACGGTCTCTCGAGTGTTAGTGCGATATTGAGCGTAGTCTTCGTTAGGACCATTTTTTTTGTCGTGCTCTTTTTGTCCGTCGCACTAACCCCATCCATCTCCACATGTGTGTTCTTTTTGATCGCCCTTTTGACTTTTGAATTTTTTTGCATCACCTCCACATTTGACAATACACTCTTCATTTGATCTTTTCGTTTGGCATTGACACTTTTCCTTCCCATCCAATAGATAGCCTTTTGCGTGTGATCTAACTTGTGCACAACGGTTGTCCTTGGGTGTTTTCATCAATTCAATAGTTTTTACGGGACGTGTTTCAAGCGTGTTTTCCCCTAACCCACTTACCTTGCAACCAATTTCTCTTCCTTTGTGACCATGCCTAGGCAAGACAAAACTCACGACACCCCAGAGCAAGTTGAGGAGTCTTGGGCCGAGAGACTCGACGACTTCCAAGCTACCAATGACTCAAAGTTTGGTGACATCAATGCCACGCTCCGACGACTTGACGATCGCAGGCTCGCCAACGAGAACCATCTACTCACCACCAATGAGCACCTACAAGCCTCCGACAAGAGGAACACCGCCAACAAGCTCGACATCGACCAACGGTTTGACGACGTCACCAATATGTTAGGCCAACTCCTACAACATCAATGTCACCACTCAAGGTCGCGTTCGTCAAGATCATCGTCTTCCCGCTCCACCCATGTGGATGACCATGCGTGTCCCCAACAACCTCGGCCTCAACCTCACAAGCATGGTGCTCATGGTCCACAACGCCACGACGGCGACCAACAAGGCCATCATGACCATCTTCATCAAGCTACACAACATGATGCACCACGTGTGGTGAATCAAGAGCGTCACCAAGCGGACCACCCACCCCAAGGCCAAGCACAACAAGGAGTCCCACCCATTGTCAATCAAGAGAGGCCCCAAGTGGAACATCCTCCTCAAGGTCATGCTCAACATGGTGCTCCACACATTATCAATCAAGAACGACAACTCCTCCATGTGGACCACCCACACTTCCCCCACGCCAACGGGCACGTCAGCCGTCCTCCACAACAAGATGGGCGACACCATCTCCCACATGACCATGATGGTCCTCGTCCCATTCTCCATGATCAAGATGGACGCCGACACCATGACCACCACCGCCGCCATGAGTTTCAACATCAACATGATCACCACGGGGTGTTAAGTGAAGATAGTGTGCAACCTCGCCGACACCGTCCACACCATGATGAGGAACCGCGAGTCCACCCACACCATCGACACCGTGACCAAGACCTACACACTAATGCAAGGCCTCCGCGTCAACCATTTGATGAGGATGCAAGACCTCCTCCCCACCAACATGATGATGATGCACGACCTCCTCGCCGCCCACATGATGCGGACGACAAGTTTGGCAAACTCAAGTTCACCATACCCCAGTTCACGGGCGACGCCGACGCCGACGCCTACCTCTCATGGGTCATCAAGGTTGACAAGATCTTCCGAATGCACAATTACTCCGAAGAGAAGAAAGTCGCCATGGCTTCCCTTGAGTTTGAAGGCTATGCCAATATTTGGTGGGAGCAAGTGATGTCCGGACATGAAGAAAACCTACGAGAACCAATTGCAACTTGGGAAGAAATGAAGCTTGAAATGCACACCCGCTTCGTACCGGACCATTACACCCATGATCTCTTCAACAAGCTTCAAAAGCTAACACAAGGCACCAAGTCCGTGGAAGAATACTTCAAGGAAATGGAACTGACTATGATGCGCCTCAAGTTGGAGGATAAAGAAGAACAAACAATGGAACGTTTCTTCAATGGTTTGAACTTTCCCATCAAGCACATTGTGGAGTTCCTACCTTACTCTACCTTGTGGGAACTTGTACACAAAGCTACTCGAGCCGAGCGCCAACTCCAAGAAGATGCCAATTATGAGCGCACCAAGGGCTTCTTCGCCTCCCGTAATTCTTCGGCAAGCACACCACCGACACCCAAGACATCATTTGCATCTTCGTCCAAGACCTTCTCCAAAGCACCACAACCAACAACTCCAGCTCACGCACCTACTACAACCACCTCCTCCAAAGCATCATCGACACCACTCAAAGTAACTTGCTTCAAGTGTGGTGTTCAAGGACACAAGTCATTCGAGTGCAAAAACACTAGGGTGATGATCACCAAAGATAATGGCACCATTGACTACTATGATGAAGACGAGTGTGAAGCCTTTGTCCAAGCGGCCGTTGCCATGGAAGCGGATGACATGGGTGATGAAGAGGAACATGTGCTATGCACTCATGACACTAGCCCATCCCTTGTCATCACAAAGGTGTTGACCACTCAATCCCAAGACTTAGAAGACCAAAGATGCAACATCTTCCAAACAAAAGCCGACATTCATGGAAAGTCAATCAAGGTGATCATTGATGGAGGAAGTTGCCATAACCTTGCAAGCACCGAGTTATGTTCCAAGCTCAATCTCCAACTACGCAAGCATGCTCACCAATACCATGTGCAATGGTTAAGCGACAACGGCAATGTCAAGATTGAACATACCGTCTCCGTTACATTCATGATTGGAGCTTATGAAGACACGGTGGAGTGTGATGTTGTTCCCATGACGGTGTGGCACGTGCTCCTTGGCCGCCCTTGGCAATTTGACACGAAGGCTATACACAATGGCTATTCCAATGCTTACACCTTCAAGGAAGACGACAAGACCTTCACGCTTCGTCCAATGACTCCTAGCCAATGCAAAGGCTTTAGCAAGGGTCCAACAAATTTCCATTCCAAGTGAGATGAGCGATGAGCGACCTAGCCACAACAAAGAATGTGAGCGCCACAAGCCATACACGAGCGATAAAATCACCCACGCCTTGATTGCCACCAAAAAGTGAGATGAGGGATTTACACCACAACCCATCCACCTTGCACTTTGTGCTCATTTGCAAGGGCACCATTCTCACTACTAATGATCACTCCACGATTCCTTCTCCTTTGTTGTCTCTTTTGAAGGAATTCCAAGATGTCTTTTCGGACGAGCTTCCACATGGACTACCACCTCTACGCGGCATCGAGTATCAGATTGACCTCATCCCGGGCGCCCCCCTTCCAAACCGCGCCGCGTACCGCACAAATCCGGACGAGACAAAGGAAATCAAACATCAAATTCTTGATCTTCTACAAAAAGGGTATGTTCGTGAAAGCCTATCTCCTTGTGCCGTTCCGGTAATTCTTGTGCCCAAGAGTGATGACACCCCTCGAATGTGTATGGATTGCCGTCCCATCAATGCCACTACCATTCGTTATCGCCATCCTATTCCTCGCTTAGACAACATGCTTGATGAGCTTGCGGGTTCCACTATATTTTCTAGAATTGATCTTCGTAGTGGATACCATCAAATACGCATGGCCATAGGCGATGAATGGAAGACGACATTCAAGACCAAACTTGGTCTCTATGAATGGCTTGTCATGCCTTTTGGATTGTCTAATGCACCATCGACTTTTATGCGTCTTATGAACCACGTTTTGCGATCTTTCATTGGCAAATTTGTTGTGGTTTATTTTGACGACATCCTCATTTATAGCAAGTCATTTTCGAACCATGTTTCCCATGTTGAGCAAGTCTTGCACATTCTTCGCAAAGAAAAGCTTTATGCAAACCTCCCAAAGAGTAACTTTGCTCAAAACAAGTTGGTTTTTCTTGGATTTGTTATCCCTCACAATGGCATTGTAGTAGACACTTCCAAAATTGAGGCCATACGAAATTGGCCAACACCAACAACGGTTGGCCAAGTGAGAAGTTTTCATGGCCTAGCCGGTTTTTACCGTTGTTTTGTTAAAGATTTAAGCACCATTGCTTGCCCTCTAAACGAACTTACAAAGAAAAACGTACCTTTCGTTTGGGGCAAAGCTCAACAACATGCTTTCGATGAACTAAAGAAACGCCTTACGGAGGCACCATTGCTTGTTTTACCCGATTTCCAACAAACCTTTGAAATTGAATGTGATGCTAGTGGAATTGGAATCGGTGGTGTTCTCATGCAAAATGGACGCCCCGTTGCTTATCATAGTGAGAAGTTGGATGGTGCACGCCTCAACTATTTGATCTATGACACAGAACTCTTTGCTCTTGTTCGTGTTTTGGAAGTTTGGCAACATTATCTTTGGCCGAAAGAATTTGTCATCCATTCGGACCACGAATCCTTGAAGTTTTTGAAAAGCCAAGTAAATTTGAACAAACGTCATGCGAAGTGGGTTGAATTCATTGAATCTTTCCCTTATGTCATCAAGTACAAAAAGGGCAAAGAAAACGTGGTTGCGGATGCTCTATCCCACAAAAATAACACGCTTCTCACTCGCATTGACACACATATTTTGGGTTTGGATGAGCTACCGAATTTGTACCCTTCAGATTCTTTCTTTGGAACCATATTTGAACAATGCTCGAACTCCCGGAGGGTCGATGATTTCTATTTGCATAAGGGTTTCCTCTTTAAAGCTAACAAATTATGCGTACCCAAGTCCTCTCTTCGTATGTTGTTATTGCAAGAGGCACATGGTGGAGGACTCATGGGACATTTCGGACACGAGAAGACTTATGCCATGCTTTCCACGCACTACTTTTGGCCAAGGATGTACCGCGACGTCGAGAGGCACGTCCAACGATGCACTACATGCATACAAGCTAAGTCCAAACCTAACTCCTTGGGTTGCTATATGCCTTTACCTATCCCACACGCACCATGGTCGGACATTAGCATGGATTTTGTTTTGGGTTTGCCACGTACACGAAATGGACATGACTCAATTTTTGTGGTCGTTGACCATTTTTCCAAAATGGCACACTTTATTCCATGCCATAAGACCGACGATGCTTCACATATTTCTAATTTGTTTTTCAGGGATATCATTCGACTTCATGGGTTTCCAACAAGCATCGTGTCGGATCGCGACGTCAAGTTCATGAGCTACTTTTGGAAGACCCTAATGGCCAAGCTAGGGATCAAACTCCTCTTTTCTTCATGATCACATCCTCAAATGGACGGACAAACTGAAGTGGTGAATCGGAGTCTTGGAAACCTCCTACACGTGTTGATCAAGAAGAACCCCAAGTCGTGGGAGGAATGCATTCCTCATGCAGAGTTCGCCTACAACCGCGCCAAACATAGCCTCACCAAGCGAAGCCCCTTCGAGATCGTCCATGGGTTCAACCCACCAATGGGACTCGACCTTCTACCACTACCACTTCACGAGCGCGTTAACATGGACATCACCAAGCGCGCCGACGTCATGAAGAACTTGCACGACAACACACGAAAGACAATTGAAGAACATGTCAATCGCCATACCGCCAAGATCAACAAGAACAAGACTCCACACATCTTTGAGGAAGGCGACCTTGTTTGCATTCATTTGAGCAAGGATCGGTTCCCACATGACCGAAATTCCAAACTCAAGCCATGACGTGATGGCCCCTTCAAGGTTATCAAGCGCATCAACGACAATGCATACGTCATCGACATTCCAACCTCCAAGTACCCTATGAGCAACACTTTCAACATCAAGGATCTCTCCTCCTTTCATGGTGAGATGGTCAATGAAGAGTCGAGGTCGACTCTTTCCCAAGGGGGGGAGATGATACGGGGTGGCCTTCGGACACCTTCGCCTCAAGACTGCCAAGTCCCCCGCAAGGACCCATGACAAGAGCTCGAGCTAAAGCCCTCCATGATAAGGTGAATTTGCTTCTAAACACACTTGATCTAGAGCATACATTAAATGGTTCGCTACCTCATTGCAACACCTTTTGTGCAGTCTGATACGAACCACATGGAATAACGACCAAGGGCGAGGAACACGAAGAGGAAGCCTGGAAATGCTGGAAGAAGAAGACGGAGCAAATGCCGAACCGTCTAAAGCCGGCCTCAGCACCGGCTATAGCCGGCCACCAGCTTAAGCCGGCCCCAACATCGGCTATAGCCGGCCACACCGGCTAAAGCCGGACTTAACACCGACTATAGCCGGTCTAGCCGAGTCAACGCGTCCTTGGCCCTGAAGCCACCTATGTATTCTCTCCTAATTTACCAATTTGCCCCAGGTTGTGGCTGCCTACTTATATGGCTCTCTTTCCCCACTCTAGACTTAGATAAGAATTAAGATAAGACATGGCTTTATGCCTCCTCCCTTAGGGAAACTTGCTACTAGATCTCACATCTAGAGTAAACCATCATCCCTCTTTGTTTGGGATCTCTTCTAATTGGGGAATTCTACCTTGTAGTGGATCTCTTGCATACTTGTGTGTGTAATTCTATCCATTGGATTGGTCTCTTCCCCAAGTGGAATTTTATCCCTAGCAAATCAATCTCTCACAAGGAATTCTACTCTTGGAGTCTCTTCCTTGTGATTCTGTTGAGTTGGTGAATCGGGCCAACGAGGACAACCGGTGTGTATCTTGTGTGTGTGTGTTTGCCTTAGATTTGTTCATCGTGTTCTTCGTGTTCATCCTCGTTCCCCGCCACAAATCTCGTTAATCCGTGAAGATCGGGCCACCTCCATGGGGTCACCCCGTATCAGAAGTGTTCCATACCTTTCTTGAGTGGGAATTGATATTTGATGGTGCCTTCCTTCATATCAATGATGGCACCTTCATCTTTTTAGCCATCTCATCTTCTCTTTCCCACCTGGCATGCAATTCTGCTAACATCCTAACATTTTCATCAATTTTAACCTAGATAACATTAGAAGTGGCAAAAGTATTGCTTTCCTTCACCTCATTAGGCAACACTTTTAATTTCAGAAGTTCAACATCAAGAGCAAGGCTATCAACTTTAGAAGCAAGAACATCAATTTTGCCTAACTTTTCCTCAACAGACTAGTTAAAAGTAGTTTGCTTACCGATGAAGTCCTTGAGCATGATTTCAAGCTCAGAGGGCGCAATAGGAGTGCAGATAAAATCACTATTATTAGTGCTAGTAAAATCACACAACTTGGTGTTCTCATGAGTACCCATTCTAGCAAACCTAAAAGCAGACAAGTAAAAATAAGAACTATAAGGAAACTATTTTTTGTGTGTTTTTGATAAAACGATGCAAGCAAAAATAAAGTAAAGCAAAACTAAAACAACATAAAGGATGTGCGTGCGAAACTCCTCTTGCAGAAATCTTCTTTTTCCCCGGCAACGGCGCCAGAAAAAGTTGATTGGTGCGGGCAGATAACCACCTAGTTGGGAACCCCAAGAGGAAGGTATGATGAGCACAGTAGCAAGTTTTCCCTCAGTAAGAAACCGAGGTTTATCGAACCAGTAGGAAAAAGCCAAACTTCAGAAGGTGATGCCTGCTAGCTTCGCAACAGCTCCGGACAATTTATAAGGCGCCACATCCAGGGCTTTGCTTTGCACCAGCATCAACGTGGAACCTGCACACAACACAACCAAGAACTTTGCTCCCAACTTACCATGAGGTTGTCAATCTCTCCGGTTTGCTGTAAACAAAGGATTGAGCGTATCGAGTGGAAAGCAATAGTAGTATGCGAGAAAGTAAACAGTGCGAAGAAAAGTAAACATTAATAGCAATGTAAAGGAAATAGGACCGGGGTCCATAGTTCACTAGTGGTGTCTCTCCATAAGATAAATAACGACATGCTGGGTAAACAAATTACAGTTGGGCAATTGATAGAATAAAGATAACGTGCATATGTCACGAGGATCACTATGAGATTTACTCTGGGCATTACAACAAAATACATAGACCGCCATCCAACTGCATCTATGACTAATAATCCACTCACGGGGAATCATCCGAGGACCCCTTGAGTATTAAGTTGCGAACAATAGATAACTACATTAAGCAGAGTGTGTAATGTAAACAAAACAAATGTCCTTGGACACAAGATTGTTGTTTTCTCCGTAGTGGCAACAACACATCTACAACCTTAGAGGTTTCTGTCACTCCCCCAGATTAAATAGAGGCATGAACCCAACTATCGAGCATAAATACCCCCTCTTGGAGTCACTAGTATCTACTTGGCCAAGATAGCTACTAACAACGGAGAGCATGCAAGATCATAAACAACATTGAGATAACATAAGATAATATTCAGCACATCAACTTAACATAACACCAATATTCATCGGATCCCAACAAACACAACATGTAGAATTATATAAGGATGATATCGATCATGTAAGGCAGCTCACGAGATCTAAACATGAAGCACATGGTGGAGAAGACAACCATCTAGCTACTGTTATGGACCCATAGTCCAAGGTAGACTACTCACTCATCACGCCGGAGGCAAGCATGGCAATGAAGAAGACCTTCGGTGGTGATTCCCCTCTCCTGCTGGGTGCCGGGAAGAGCTTCTGGACCCTCCCGATCTCAGGTCGATGATGGCGGCGGATCGAGATGTGTCTCTGGAAAATTGATCGGGTATTTAGGTTTTTCCCGTCGGGGGGTCTTTATAGGCGAAGGGGCAGCGTCAGGAGTGGACCAGGGCAGCCTCACCCATAGGGTGTGACATCCCAATTTTTGGGTAAAATTTGAAAATATTACACACATAAAATCATGACATCCATTTGCATATGCATCAAACTCATTATTTTATGTGCAATTCATTTGAGCTTTGTTTGCCTTTCTATTTCAAAAGTCTCTCTGAAGTTCACCAAATAGAGGGGAAAGTTTGTTAATTTCAAAAGTGGTTTGAAAATTCAATTTGGAAGTTTTTAGCAAATTAATAAAGAAAACAGAAAAGAAAAAAGGGAAAAAAAATCAGAAAAGGAAAAACGGGCCGGGGGAACCAATCTGGCCCAGCTGCCGAAGCAGCCCACGGCCCACCCGGGCAGGATCCGAAGGGGTACGCCCGCACCTCCTCTGCCTCACTGACAACGCTGGCCCACTCGTCAGCGCCTTCTTCCTCCTCTGGACAGAGTCCGAACCGAGCCCGACACCGCCCCGCCGTTCGATCGTGATTCCCACGCCAACCCTAACCCCTCGACCATGCCAGCACACTCATAAAAGCCCCCTCCCCGTCCGCACTCTCCACCCTAAACCCTAGCCAACCTCTGCCGCCAGGTTGTCGAGAAATCAGACCGCCGCGCCGCCACTGGGGATGAGTTCATCGCCGTATTGCTGTAAGCCTCGGCTTCCCCTTGATCAATGGTCTGTGCCTCCTCTTTCCCCTTGCTCGCGCACATCTCCCTGACATGGTTTCGCCCTCCCCTTTTCTTCAGATCACAGAGCCGCCGCCAAACGGATCTCGCTGCCTGCCGGACGAAACTCCGACGAGCAATTGCTGAAGCTCGAGTGCTCCCCGTCCCTGCAAACTTCACCGCCAAGATCGCCTCGACCTTCCACTCATCTGGTAAGAGCACCGCTTCCCAATTCCGCTTCTGCTCGACGTACACCTCCGCGCTCTGCACGACCCGACCATGGCCATAACCTCCAGTCGCAACCCTACTCCGCTGCAGGACGAATTCGAGGACAAAACTTCACCGCCGTCTTCGCCACCTCAAGCCGAATGTCGTCGTCATCTTCCCGGAGTTCAACGATCGCCGGAACTACCTCACCGACGAATTCCAGTACCACAGAGGCCTCGCCGATGACGTCCCTCCGGTGAGCTACCCGGCTTCTTCCTCTGTTGTTAGATCTTGATCCAACGGGTAGGATAGATCCACTTATCGAACCGTTACGGTGTATTTAGATCCGTTAGATCTTACTTTAATCCAATGCACCGGAACGGCGATCCGGCCGAATTGGTACCGGCCAATCACAGCATGCCACGCGGCGGCCAGGGAAATAACCCGATTTGGTTTTCGTTTTAAAATTTCAGAAACACTTCTAAACTTGTTTAATTCATAACTTGAGTTCTACACGTCCAAATTGAGCAAACTTTTCGCCTATGGATTCACAAAAATGAGTAGAATCTATTTCCATCATCAAAATCTCGTATAGTAGCTGTTTTATATAGGGATTTGCTGCAAGCTTTAATTTTAAGTTTTGGTATTAAAAACAGTTGTATATTTTACTTCTCAGTAAATCCTTTTGGTTTAGGACCCTCTGTTATATCCTAGTACTGTACCATGACCAAATTATTTTTGGGAACCTTTTATATCACTTTTGTAGTTTTAGTTTGTATCCTGTTCTAATTGTGTGTTGTTGATGTTATAAGCTTTATAATAACTCTAAAATTTTGCTCATGTCATCATGCATATAGTAACAACCAGAAAACATGCTAAGTGTCCTTGAAGTGTTTAAAACTCATTTGCATGCATGTTTTCTTTGCATGATTGTTTGTGATGGTTATGTGCTTATAATGCTATATTTCATGTGTAGATTGTGCTGAGTGCAACGAGTGTCTGTGTGACGAGTGCACCAACTCTTCTCCTCATCAAGGCAAGTGTCACCATGTTTCCTTGTCCTACTAAAAGTTTTGGTCTCGTAGCTTTTCTAGTAGAAGATGCATGAATAGGTGCTTTTATGTTTTTATTATCTTTAACTTGCTAGTTGTGCTAAGTTCTGTCTAAGCTAGCTAGTTTTGCATCCCCTAGTAGAATTGCTGCTGCTTTAGGACATTACTTTTGTTCTTGTTGTGGGAAGGGATTGCACAATGATTTTGGCTAAGTGTTGGAAAACAAGTTTTTGATTTTTTTTAAGAAAACAACTAATTTAATGAACCACCTGGGTGGAAGTGGCTTTTGATCGGTTTATGTTGAGTGGTTCCCTGGGGTCATGTCGTCGAACCTCTGAACCACCAGGTGTATCTCACTTGTGGAAGGCCACCCAGGAGCAAAGAGATTGGAGACGTTCAAGTCGTGAAGCTTCCAGTGCAACCACAAGACATTATGGGCTCTGTCTTGGTCAATTAAGATGCAAGAACTCAAGCCAGGCGGACAGAGGGTGGTAGATGTGAATAGGTTGGGAGCGCGTCCGTTTGGTCTGAGGGAAGGCTTCTGAAAGGCCTCGTCTTAGTTTTCACTTGGCCGTTTGAGGCAAAATGAGTCTCACGGCAAAACAGGTTAACTAAGTCTTGTGGGAAAAGTGCACCACCTCTGCAGAGTGTTTAGAACTAAGTACTTAGCCGTGTCCCCGGTTACGGACAATTCTGAGTGACATGACTTTGAAGCTGTTCAAGAATCTCCTCACCCCAATTTCTCTAAGTTAAAACTTGATGGGTGAACTTGGGTAGAAAAGGTCCTTCTGGACAAAATTTTGCTAAGGAAAATTTGAGTTTTACAAAGTTAGGAAAAAGGCTTGTTTTTGCTAAGTTAAACTCCACCTGGCCAAAGAGCATATACGTGTAGGTGCCATTGAGTCCACCAAAGTGACATTTGCCAATACATTCAACGTATTGACCCTCCGTGGCTGCAACGTATCATGTTGCAGGTGGATACTACGAAGATTGAAGAATTCTGCGCTACGGTCACGAGTCTTCGTCCAACACGTCTGCCTGCGGATCAATGAAGAAAGAAGACTTGTAGTTTATTTACTTAGTCATTTTCATGAGTTGTAATAAAATTTGTGGCTTTGTGCCCTTTGAGTTGTAAAAGACTAAGTTATTTGTGGATCAATCGTTGTAATAAAGACCTTTGTATTCTGGATATTTCATCTTGTAACTGTGTGTGCTAGCAGTCGATCCGGGACTAGCACAAATAAAGCACAGGTACGCTATAGATGGTATCAGAGCAAAGTGTTGCCCTTAGGTTCGTGACCCTAGGATTGGACGAAAACACTTAGGAAAAATTTAGGAGTTGTCTTGTCTCTGTTGTTGCTAACACTTAGAAATAGTTTGACTTCTGAGTTAGAAAATCTCTTTAACTTTTCTGCACTTTTTCCAAGTTTTTCTTCTACTTTAACTTACTAACTTGTCAAGTTCCAACGTAAAGATGTCAACCTTCCGCATCACCAAGACCGGCAACTTCAAGAACTACAGCTTCAGAGAGCGCCTCATCGACATCGCCACTACCTTGTCCCTGCCTACCCCATTCATCAGAGGGAGCGAGATGACCAATCTTCACAAGAAGGGCATCTGGGTCATCCACATCACGCAGCCAGGATGCGAGACAGAGCCGAAGACTGAAACTATCAAGCTCAAGACCTTCCACACCAACAAGAAGATAGGCGCCCAACTCCTCATGCAAGAGATGATAGCACGCCTCTGCAGACGTCACCTCTCCGAGCTCCAGAACCACTACTCCCACCTCTACGGCCGACGTGACGAGAAGGGCATGGCCATCGTGCTACCTGACGATGAGCAAGACCCCATGCGCATCCACCTCGCCGAGTTAGAGTATCTTGTCAGGGACGTCGATGTTGAGAGGTACAATGAGATGTTTAAGAACGATGAGTTACGTGCCCAGCTTGCCGAGAAGGACAAGCAACACCTAGAGCAGGAGGAGAAGATCAAGGAGATGAAGGAGAAGTTCGAGACTCAAGAGAAGCAGCGGAAGAGCCAAGAGAAGAGGATTCAAGCCAGGAACAAAGATGTTAGAGAGCTGAAGCAGAAGTTAGAGTGCAACGACTTCGAGCTTGAAGTGGACCATGACTTGATCGAGAAGCTGCGCGCCGACAAGAGGGAGCTTCAAGAGAAGGTCGACACCCTAACTGAAGAGCTATAGGACTACAAGAGGCTACTCAAGGAGAATGGCCTTGATGTTGAAGAGGTGGAAGTCGTCATGGAAGAGTAGAGTAGACCACCACCACTTTATCTTGAGTTTGCGTTATGCCCGTGACCGCTTGTGGTATGGCATTAGATATTGTATCCCTTTAAAGACTTAAACGTTTGTGTACCTTAAAACTATTTGTGAGTTGTTATTGCTTGTTTGGTTGAGGTTCTTCTATGCTTGTGTTTGTTGTGTTGTGTTCTTTTGAGGATTGTTTATGCATGTGGGTAGGAAACTTTATTCCTTAGACTATATCTAAGTCTAATCTCACCTATTTTCCAAACCCAACAGATGCCTCCTCGTCGCGCTCCTGAGGAACAGATGCAGCAAATGATGGAAGCCCAGGCTCAGCTCATGCAGGTCATGACCCAGTTTCTGGCCAACGCCAACAACAATAACAACAACAACAACAACCCTCCACCACCACCACCTCCCCCTCAGGTGGACATGCTTGCAAGGTTTCTGCGGCTCTGACCCGCCAAGTTTTCTCGTGCTGCGGAACCACTGGAGGCCATGCATTGGCTCCGTTCTGTCAACAAAGACTTGGTGACAACTGGTTGCAATGACGCAGAAAAAGTCAAGTTTGCAGCTCATCTTCTGGAAGGACCAGCAGCAAGCTGGTGGGATACTTATCAGATTACCCATCCCATTGAGGGTGTGACATGGGACTCGTTCCAGGAAGGGTTCCGGGCTGCACACATTTCTTCTGGTGTGATGGGACTAAAGAAGAAAGAATTTCGTGATCTCAGACAGAAATTTCGCAGTGTGTCTGAGTATATTGATGAGTTCACCAACCTGTCACGCTATGCACCGGATGACATTGACACCGATGCAAAGAGAAAGGAGAAGTTCCTGGAGGGCCTAAATGATGAACTGTCAATCCCTCTGTCTGTTGCCTACACCCCTACTTTTCAGTCTCTGCTTGATCAAGCCATAACTCTAGAAAGCAAGATAAAGCAGTCTGAAAACAGAAAGAGGAAGCATCATGTCAGTAAATACCAAGAGCCTGCTCACAAGCGAAGCTATCATAGTGACCATGGAAGCTCTGGATTCCATAAGAATGGAGGAAACCACCACAACCATAATGGTGGAAATGGGCACCAACATCACAAGGGAAATGGCCACCACCATAATGGCCACAGGAATCACAACAATCATAACTCCACCAGGGCAAATGGCCATAACAATGGCAACAACAATGGCAGAAACAATAATGCCCCCGAGAAGAGGGATATTAGTCAGGTGGAATGCTTCAAGTGCCACAAGATTGGGCATTATGGAAATGATTGTCCACAGAAGAAGGATGAAGGGAACAAGCCCAATCCATTTCAGAAGGGACATGTCAATCATGTCAATGTGGAGGAAATCTATGATGAACCTGACGCTGTCTATGGTACGTATTTACTCAATGATAATCCAGCACTTGTTCTATTTGATACTGGTGCATCTTATTCATTCATATCAAGAGCATTTGTGGATAAACATAACTTACCAACCAGAACCATAGACAGACCAATTAAAATAAGCTCTCCAGGAGGGGAACTAGTAGCAGCTTTTGGGTGCCGAGACCTAACCTTAGGAATCAGAAAACATCAATTTCCCGCTCATCTCATTGTTCTGGAGTCTCATGGTCTGGATGTCATCCTAGGCATGGATTGGATGATAGCCTTTGAAGGAGTCATAGATGTAGCAAAAAGGATCGTCACTCTCACAACCCCTGAAAAGAAACGTATCCGTTTAAAATCAACCTTTGAGCTTAAGGGATCTAAGGTTAATTCTCTTAAGGGGGTTAGCCTGGATGAAGTGCCAGTCATAAAGGAATACCCCGATGTGTTTCCCGAAGAGTTACCAGGGATGCCACCAGATAGGGATGTCGAATTTATCATCGACTTGCTGCCTGGAACAGGACCTATAGGAAAGAGACCATACAAGATGGACATAGATGAATTAAAAGAATTGAAGAAGCAGCTCAAGGAACAGTTGGACAAAGGTTTCATCCAACAGAGTTCCTCATCATGGGGAGCCCCTGTTTTGTTTGTGTAGAAGAAAGACTCTAGCTAAAGATTGGTTGTGGACTACCATTCGCTGAACGAAGTGACAATCAAGAACAAGTACCCATTGCCCAACATCAACGATCTGTTTGATTAGTTGAAGGGAGCAAAAGTGTTCTCCAAGATCGATCTCCGATCAGGATATTTCCAGCTGAAAATCCGAGAGCAAGACATACCCAAGACAGCTTTTACCACCATGTATGGTCTATATGAGTATACCGTCATGTCTTTTGGGTTAACAAATGCTCCGGCATACTTCATGACCATGATGAACAAGGTGTTCATGGAATACTTGGATAAATTTGTTGTGGTGTTCATTGATGACATTCTAATTTATTCCAAGGATGATAAAGAACATGAGCAGCACTTACGCTTAATCATGGAAAAGCTCAGGGAGCATAAGTTATATGCAAAATTTAGCAAGTGTGAATTCTGGTTGAACAAGGTAGGATTTCTTGGTCACATTGTTTCCGCGGAAGGAGTCGCGGTAGATCCAAGCAAGGTAGCATCCGTTACCGAATGGGAGTCACCCAAAAATGCGGGAGACATCCGGAGTTTCTTAGGCCTTGCTGGGTACTATCGGAGATTCATTGAAAATTTCTCCAATATAGCAAAGCCAATGACTGAACTATTGAAGAAAGACAAGAAATTTGAATGGACCGACTCATGTGAAGCTAGTTTTCAAGAATTGAAGAAACGGCTAGTAAGTGCGCCGGTTCTATGTCTTCCAGATATACAGAAGGATTTCCAAGTCTACTGCGACGCTTCCCGTCAAGGACTTGGTAGTGTTCTAATGCAGAATGGAAAAGTTGTGAGTTATGCCTCGCGCCAGCTTAAGCATCACGAGAGAAATTACCCCACCCATGACTTAGAGCTAGCATCAGTTGTTCATGCTCTAAAGGTATGGAGACATTATTTGATGGGAAAGCATTGTGATGTGTTCACCAATCACAAGAGCCTTAAGTATATATTCACCCAGAAGGAACTAAACATGAGGCAAAGAAGATGGTTGGAGCTCATCAAAGATTATGATATGAGCCTGCAATATCATCCAGGAAAGGCTAATGTGGTAGCTGACGCCTTGAGCCGTAAGAGCTATGTAAATGGACTCACAGCAGGAGAGTTGCCTGAAGATTTGTGTAAACAGTTCAAAGAGCTCAGATTAGAAATTGTGCCAGAAGGATTTCTAGCATCCTTTGAAGTTCAGCCTACATTGATGGACAAGATCAAAGAAGCTCAGAAACTAGATAAAGAGATAGAAGAAATAAAAAGTAATATGGCTAAAGGAAAAGCAAAGGGATTTCACGAAGATGACCAATGAATTATTTGGTTTGAGAAGCGTGTTTGTGTACCACAAGACCCTGAACTCAGAAAGTTAATTCTGCAAGAAGCACATGATTCACCCTATTCTATTCATCCTGGGAACACCAAGATGTATATGGATTTGAAGGGTAGATTTTGGTGGAGCAATATGAAAAGGGATATCGCCGAATATATTGCCCTGTGTGATGTATGCAATACAGTCAAGGCAGAACATCAGAAACCAGCAGGATTGTTGCAGCCATTACCCATACCAGAGTGGAAGTTTGATAATGTTGGCATGGACTTTATCACAGGTTTACCAAGGACTAAGTCTGGTTATGACTCCATCTGGGTCGTAGTTGACCGTTTAACCAAAGTGGCTCACTTTATCCCCGTGAAGACCACATATACCAGTGCCAAATTAGCCAAGATATACATGAGCCGAATAGTGTGCTTACATGGAGTGCCTAAGAGTATCGTGTCAGATAGAGGTACCCAATTCACCTCTCACTTTTGGCGCCAACTTCACGAGTCCTTGGGCACAAGACTAGAGTTTAGCACAGCATTTCATCCTCAGACTGATGGTCAAACAGAAAGGGTGAATCAAATTCTAGAGGATATGTTGAGAGCTTGTGCCTTAGACTATGGGTCTAGTTGGGATGATAACTTGCCATATGCAGAGTTCTCTTATAACAATAGCCATCAAGCTAGCATTGAGATGGCACCGTTTGAAGCTCTATATGGCAGAAAGTGCACTACTCCATTGCTTTGGAGTGGTGTTGGTGAACGAAGTCTTTTCGGGCCAGACATAATAAAGGATGCCGAAGAAAAGGTTCGTTTGATCAGAGATAGGCTTAAGATAGCTCAGTCCAGACAGAAGAGCTACGCAGATTCAAAGCGTAGAGAGGTAACCTATGAGGTGGGTGATAGAGCATACCTTCGAGTGTCACCACTTCGTGGAGTAAAAAGATTTGGAGTCAAAGGAAAGCTAGCACCTCGCTTTGTAGGGCCATTCAAGGTTTTGGCTCGCAAAGGGGAAGTAGCATATGAGCTAGAACTGCCAGAACCTCTGTCTGCAGTGCACAATGTGTTCCATGTGAGCCAGCTAAAGAAATGTCATCCAGAGATGGCAGATACCCCACTAAAAGACATAATACCATTGGAAGAAGTTCAATTGGAAAGTGATCTCACATTTGAAGAGAAACCTATCAAAATCTTGGAGACATCAGAAAGAGTTACTCGTACCAAGACGATCAAGTTTTGCAAAGTTCAGTGGAGCCATCATACTGAAGAAGAAGCAACTTGGGAACGAGAAGATGAACTCCGAGAAGACTACCCGCACCTATTTGCTAGCCAACCCGAATCTCGAGGGCGAGATTCATCTTAAGGGGGTTAGACTTGTAACATCCCAATTTTTGGGTAAAATTTGAAAATATTACACACATAAAATCATGACATCCATTTGCATATGCATCAAACTCATTATTTTATGTGCAATTGATTTGAGCTTTGTTTGCCTTTCTATTTCAAAAGTCTCTCTGAAGTTCACCAAACAGAGGGGAAAGTTTGTTAATTTCAAAAGTGGTTTCAAAATTCAATTTGGAAGTTTTTAGCAAATTAATAAAGAAAACAGAAAAGAAAAAGAGAAAAACAAATCAGAAAAGGAAAAACGGGCCGGGGGAACCAATCTGGCCCAGCTACCGAAGCAGCCCATGGCCCACCCGGGCAGGATCCCGAAGGGGTACGCCTGCACCTCCTCCGCCACGCTGACAACGCTGGCCCACTCGTCAGTGCCTTCTTCCTCCTCTGGACAGAGTCCGAACCGAGCCCGACACTGCCCCGCCGTCCGATCGTGATTCCCACGCCAACCCTAACCCCTCGACCACGCCAGCGCACTCATAAAAGCCCCCTCCCCGTCCGCACTCTCCACCCTAAACCCTAGCCAACCTCTGCCACCAGGCTGCCGAGAAATCAGACCGCCGCGCCGCCACTGGGGACGAGTTCATCGCCGTATTGCTGTAAGCCTCGGCTTCCCCTTGATCAATGGTCTGCGCCTCCTCTTTCCCCTTGCTCGCGCACATCTCCCTGACACGGTTTTGCCCTCCTCTTTTCTTCAGATCACAGAGCTGCCGCCAAACGGATCTCGCTGCCCGCCGGACGAAACTCCGACAAGCAATTGCTGAAGCTCGAGTGCTCCCCGTCCCTGCAAACTTCGCCGCCAAGATCGCCTCGACCTTCCACTCATCTGGTAAGAGCACCGCTTCCCAATTCCGCTTCTGCTCGACGTACACCTCCGCGCTCTGCACGACCCGACCATGGCCATAACCTCCAATCGCAACCCTACTCTGCTGCAGGACGAATTCGAGGATGAAACTTCACCGCCGTCTTTGCCACCTCAAGCCAAACATCGTCGTCATCTTCCCGGAGTTCAACGACCACCGGAACTACCTCACCGACGAATTCTAGTACCGCAGAGGCCTCGCCGACGACGTCCCTCCGGTGAGCTACCCGGCTTCTTCCTCTGTCGTTAGATCTTGATCCAACGGGTAGGATAGATCCACTTATCGAACCGTTACGGTGTATTCAGATCCGTTAGATCTTACTTTAATCCAACGCACCGGAACAGCGATCTGGCCGAATCGGTACCGGCCAATCACAGCATGCCACGCGGCGGCCAGGGAAATAACCCGATTTGGTTTTCGTTTAAAAATTTCAGAAACACTTCTAAACTTGTTTAATTCATAAATTGAGTTCTACATGTCCAAATTGAGCAAACTTTTCGCCTATGGATTCACAAAAATGAGTAGAATCTATTTCCATCATCAAAATCTCGTATAGTAGCTGTTTTATATCGGGATTTGCTGCAAGCTTTAATTTTAAGTTTTGGCTATTAAAAACAGTTGTATATTTTACTTTTCAGTAAATCCTTTTGGTTTAGGACCCTCTGTTATATCCTAGTACTGTAGCACGACCAAATTATTTTTGGGAACCTTTTATATCACTTTTGTAGTTTTAGTTTGTATCCTGTTCTAATTGTGTGTTGTTCATGTTATAAGCTTTATAATAACTCTAAAATTTTGCTCATGTCATCATGCATATAGTAACAACCAGAAAACGTGCTAAGTGTCCTTGAAGTGTTTAAAACTCATTTGCATGCATGTTTTCTTTGCATGATTGTTTGTGATGGTTATGTGCTTATAATGTTATATTTCATGTGTAGATTGTGCTGAGTGCAACGAGTGTCTGTGTGACGAGTGCACCAACTCTTCTCCTCATCAAAGCAAGTGTCACCATGTTTCCTTGTCCTACTGAAAGTTTTGGTCTCGTAGCTTTTCTAGTAGAAGATGCATGAATAGGTGCTTTTATGTTTTTATTATCTTTAACTTGCTAGTTGTGCTAAGTTCTGTCTAAGCTAGCTAGTTTTACATCCCCTAGTAGAATTGCTGCTGCTTTAGGACTTTACTTTTGTTCTTGTTGTGGGAAGGGATTGCACAATGATTTTGGCTAAGTGTTGGAAAACAAGTTTTTGAATTTTTTTTTTAGAAAACAACTAAGTTAATGAACCACCTGGGTGGAAGTGGCTTTGGATCGGTTTATGTTGAGTGGTTCCCTGGGGTCATGTCGTCGAACCTCTGAACCACCAGGTGTATCTCACTTGTGGAAGGCCACCCAGGAGCAAAGAGATTGGAGACGTTCAAGTCGTGAAGCTTCCAGTGCAACCACAAGACATTATGGGCTCTGTCTTGGTCAATTAAGCTGCAAGAACTCAAGCCAGGCGGACAGAGGGTGGTAGATGTGAATAGGTTGGAAGCGCGTCCGTTTGGTCTGAGGGAAGGCTTCTGAAAGGCCTCGTCTTAGTTTTCACTTGGCCATTTGAGGCAAAATGAGTCTCACGGCAAAACAGGTTAACTAAGTCTTGTGGGAAAAGTGCACCACCTCTGCAGAGTGTTTAGAACTAAGTACTTAGCCGTGTCCCCGGTTACGGACAATTCTGAGTGACATGACTTTGAAGCTGTTCAAGAATCTCCTCACCCCAATTTCTCTAAGTTAAAACTTGATGGGTGAACTTGGGTAGAAAAGGTCCTTCTGGACAAAATTTTGCTAAGGAAAATTTGAGTTTTACAAAGTTAGGAAAAAGGCTTGTTTTTGCTAAGTTAAACTCCACCTGGCCAAAGAGCATATACGTGTAGGTGCCATTGAGTCCACCAAAGTGACATTTGCCAATACATTCAACGTATTGACCCTCCGTGGCTGCAACGTATCATGTTGCAGGTGGATACTACGAAGATTGAAGAATTCTGCGCTACGGACATGAGTCTTCGTCCAACACGTCTGCCTGTGGATCAATGAAGAAAGAAGACTTGTAGTTTATTTACTTAGTCATTTTCATGAGTTGTAATAAAATTTGTGGCTTTGTGCCCTTTGAGTTGTAAAAGACTAAGTTATTTGTGGATCAATCGTTGTAATAAAGACCTTTGTATTCTGGATATTTCATCTTGTAACTATGTGAGCTAGCAGTCGATCCGGGACTAGCAAAAATAAAGCACAGGTACGCTACATAGGGGGTGCAGGCCAGGGGCTGGCCGCGCTGCCCTATGGTGTGGCCGGCCCATGGCCCCCCTCCGTCTCCTCTTCGATCTTCCGGAAGCTTCAATAAATATTAGGAGGTTCAACTTTTGTTTCGTCTGATTCTGAGAATATTTCCTGTGTAACTTTTCTGAAACACAAAAACAGGGAACTAGCACTGTGGCATCTTGTTAATAGGTTAGTTCCGGAAAATGCATAAAAATGCCACAAAGTGTAACAAAACACTAAGCAAATGGTGTAAGAACACGCATGGAGTATCAAAAATTATAGATACGTTTGAGACGTATTAGTCGGTTTCATGGTAGATGGAAAAACTATTTTTCTCGTTTTTGAGGCCCTCTACTGTCATGGATTAGGGAAAATCATGGTACATGGTTGTCCAGCGCATGGTAGATGTCGATTTTTCGACTTCGCTTCCGATTTTGCACTTTGACCAACCTTTTCAGGCATTGGGGCCTGATATGTTGTAAACTTATCTATAATTTTTGATACTCCATGCTTGTTTTACACCAATTTCTTTGTGTTTTGTTTAGACTTTGTAGCATTTTTATGCATTTTCCGGAACTAACCTATTAATGAGATGCCACAGTGCGAGTTCCTATTTTCTGCTATTTTTGTGTTTCAGAAAAGTTACACAAGAAATATTCTCGGAATTGGACGAAATGAAAGCCAAAGTTCCTATTTACCTGACACGAAGATGGAGTCCAAAGGAGAGACGGAGGGGGGCCAGAGGGCAGCTGCACCATAGAGTGGCGTGGGCCACCCCTGGCCGTGCCACCAGGTGGTGTGGACCCCTGGTCCACCCCCTGACATCGCCCTTCCGCCTATAAATTCCCTTCGACGGGAAAACCCTAAGGGGACGAACACTTTTCCATGAAACATATTGCAAGCCACCGCCATCATTGTCCTGAGATTGGGAGGGTCTAGAAGCTCTTCCCGGCACCCTGTCGGAGAGGGGAATCATCACCGGAGGCCTTCTTCATCACCATGCCTGCCTCCGGAGTGATGCGTGAGTAGTCTACCTTGGACTATGGGTCGATAGCAGTAGCTAGATGGTTGTATTCTCCTCCATGTGCTTCATGTCTAGATCTTGTGAGCTGCCTATCATGATCAAGATCATCGTTATGTAATTCTACATGTTCTGTTTGTTGGGATCCGATGAATATTGAGTACTATGTCAAATTGATTGTTGATTTATCATGCTTATGTTATTTATGATCTTGCATGCTCTCCGTTACTAGTAGATATCTTGGCCGAGTAGATGCTAGTGACTCCAAGAGGGAGTATTTATGCTCGATAGTGGGTTCATGCCTCTAGTAATCTGTGAGAGTGACAATAACTCCTAAGGTTGTTGATGTGATGTTGCTACTAGGGAGAAAACAACAATCTTTTGTTCAAGGACATTTGTATTGTTTACATTACACACTTTGCTTAAGGCAATAATCTGTTGCTTGCAACTTAATACCCAAGGGTTGTTCGGATGATATCCTGCGGGTGGATTATTAGTCATAAATGCAGTTGGATTATGATCTATGTATTATGTTGTAATGCCCAAGTGAATCTCATAGTGATCTTCATGACATGTACATGCATTGCTATGCATTCTTTATTTTGTCTATTGCCCAACTGTAATTTGTTTACCCTGCATGTTATTTATCTTTTTGGAGAGACACCTCTAGTGAACTGTGGACCCCGGTCCATTCTTTTATATTTATATTACCATCTACTGTAAGCACCGTTTACTTTCCGCAAGCATTATTTATTTACTGCAAACAAATATCATTCTCCACACAATACGTTTAATCCTTTGTTTTCAGCAAACCAGTGAGATTGACAACCTCACTGCAAGTTGGGGAAAGTATCTCGGTTGTGTTGTGTGCAGGTTCCACATTGCTGCTGGTGCCGGTAGTGCACCCTGCCAAAAGTCAGTTAGCATCAACCTTCAGAAGTGGTTTCTTTCTCCTACTGGTCGATTAAACCTTGGTTTCTTACTGAGGAAAACTTACTGTTGTGCTCATCATACCTTTCTCTTGGGGTTCCCAACTGGTAGTCAAGACTACGCACCAACAAGCTCTTTTCTAGCGCTGTTGCCGGGGAGAAAGAGGATTTCTGCAAGAGGGGTCTGCTTGTTGCGTTGTGAATGACCAGCTCGTTGGGAACCCCAAGAGGAAGGTGTGATGAGTATAGCAGCTAATTTTCCCTCAGTTTAGAAACCAAGGTTTATCGTTCTTGGAGAGGAGAGACAAACGACTGAAGGTGATGCTTGCTAGTTTGCGACAGCTTCGGACAATTTATATATGGCGCCTCGTCCAAGCTTTGCTTGCTAGCTGCAACGCGGAGCCCGCACACACACAACCAAGTAATTTGCTCCCAACTTACGATGAGGTTGTCAATCTCACCGGTTTGCTTGAAACAAAGGTTATGAGTGTATCGAGTGGAAAACAGTAAAAGTATGCGAGTAAAGTAAACAGTGCGAGTAAAGTAAACAGGTGATAGCAATATGATGGAAATAGGACCGGGGTCCACAGTTCACTAGTGGTGTCTCTCCATAAGATAAATAACACATGCTGGGTAAACAAATTACAGTTGGGCAATTGATAGAATAAAGATAAACGTGATATGTCAAAAAGATCACTATGAGATTTACTCTGGGCATTCCAACAAAATACATAGACCGCCATCCAACTGCATCTATGACTAATAATCCACTTGTGGTGAATCAATCCGAGAACTCCACAAGTATTAAGTTGCGAACAACAGATAATTGCATTAAGCCAAGTGTGTAATGTAAACAAAGCATATGCCCTTGAGCATATGAATGTTGTTTTCTCCCTAGTAGCAACAGCACATCTACAACCTTAGAGGTTTCTGTCACTCCCCCAGGTTAAATAGAGGCATGAACCCACTATCGAGCATAAATACCCCCTCTTGGAGTCACTAGCAACTACTCGGCCAAGATAGCTACTAACAACGGAGAGCATGCAAGATCATAAACAACATAGAGATAACATAAGATAATATTCAGTACAACAACTCAATCATAAACACCAATATTCATCGGATCCCAACAAACCAAACATGTAGAATTACATAACGGTGATCTCAATCATGTAGGGCAGCTCATGAGATCTAAACATGAAGCACATGGTGGAGAAGACAACCATCTAGCTACTGCTATGGACCCATAGTGCAAGGTGGACTACTCACTCATCGCTCCGGAGGCAAGCATGGCGATGAAGAAGACCTCCGGTGGCGATTCCCCTCTCCGGCAGGGTGCCGGGAAGAGCTTCTGGACCATCCCGATCTTCGGGTCGACGACGGCGGCGGATCGCGATGTGTTCTGGAAAATTGATCGGGTACTTAGGTTTTTCCCATCGGGGGGTCTTTATAGGTGAAGGGGCGATGTCAGAGGAGGGACCAGGCGGCCTCACACCATGGTGGCGCGGGCTAGGGGCTGGCCGCGCCACCCTGGCGTGTGGGCCCCTGGTGGCCCCTCTCCTTCTCTCCTTCGGATCTCTGGAAGCTTCCGGGTAAAATAAGACTTCAGGAACTTGTTTTGTCCAATTCCGAGAATATTTCCTGTGTATCACTTCTGAAACACAAAAACAGCAGAAAACAGGGAACTGGCACTGTGGCGACTTGTTAATAGGTTAGTTCCGGAAAATGCATAAAAGTGCCACGAAGTGTAACGAAACAGTAGGAAATGGTGTAAAAACAAGCATGGAGCATCAAAAATTATAGATATGTTGGAGACGTATCAAGCATCCCCAAGCTTAACTCCTGCTCGTCCTCGAGTAGGTAAGTGATAACAAAGAATAATTTTTGAGGTGACATGCACCTACACAATCTTGATCATGAATGTAAGCATTTGTGAGCTGGGATTATAAGAACTTAAAACATGGGCATGAAAGACGTAATCTTGATAATAGAAACTTAGCAACCATGTTATAACATGAAAATGAACACAAACAAAAGATCATGAAAATGAAACAATGAAAGTCAAACGTGTGTTCAAATCATAAGGAAAAACATACAAATGGTTTTCAGCTTGTCCTTCATAGAGAGCAAAACATAAATGCATAGGACACCTTCAAGTTTAAGAGGGCAACTAGATACAAATAATTTAAGAACAAGTGAAACCAACAATATGAATCAATCAATGAAAACTTTGGGACAATGCACATTATACTCAGAATGATAACTATGCTCTCTTAATGGTGCATAAAGATAGAAGGTGGTGACTCAACATAAAAGAAAAAGAAAGGCCCTTCGTGGAGGGAAGCAGTGATTAAACATGTGCTAGAGCTTTTCATTTGTAAAACAGAGAGATAAAACTTGAGTTTTGAGAGGTGGTTCCTTTTGTCAACGACTAGCAATGGGGTTCTTACTATCTTCCATACAAAAATGAAGCAAGTTTTTGAGAGAGAGATTGGCACTTTTGTGCTCTTTTATAAAGCTTGGCACTCCTCCCCACCTTTTTTCCTTTCACAAACCATGGCTAACCGATTCCATCGGGTGCCCACCAACATTCACATTCCATGGAGGAGTGCCTTTTTTCTTTCTTTCTCTTTTTTTTCTTTTTGGAATAAACAATATGGAAGATAGCAAATCCGACCACTACGTCCCCATGTGCTGAAAACAGTGTCACAAAATGAGAAGTATTTTGAAGGTTTTTTTGAAAGGTAGCACATGAAAATTTACTTGGAATGGCTTACAAATACCATGCATAGGAATTTTTAGTGGACACAATGGCAAACATGGTTTTTGGGAGTTGGATGCACGAGTAGAGCTCATACTCAGTACAAGGCAAGGGCTAGCAAAAGACTGGGAGCGACCAACTAAGAGAGCAATAATGGCCATAATCATGCAAAGCGACAAAGCGACATTAAAAGAAGCATAAGATGGCATCAAAAGTCAAAAACTAAATGATCATAGAGGCTATAGGCGACTTATTTTGTAGTCAACATGGTGTAAGCATGTGCCAAGTCAACCCAAATAAAGCATCAAAGGAGAAAACCAAAATAATGCTTCCAAATAATTAAAACAACGCATGATTTTTTTCAAAGGCTCATTAAGCAATCTCAGTCATTTGAGACAAGTCATGCTACAGCAAAACCACTAAGCATACTATCAAAAAGACATCAATTATGACATGAAAAAGCCTAAGCCGCAGTCTACACAAGCTCCTTCTTGTACCACTATTTTGCGTAAAGCTTTTTCTCTTTTCCAACACCATTAAAATCTTTTTTTAGGAAACTATTTTGAGGAAAACCAACATATACCAGAGGTCCAAATACACCTTGATGCAAAGATAAAACAAGATCTGAACAAAAATCAAGGCGAAAACGAAAACCAAAAGCAGTAGCAGAAAAAGAAGAACACCCGGTGAAATTGTAAGAACGAAAACGGAGTGTTCTTGACAAATGAAAAGCAAGGCAACTTCTCCAAAAGAAATTTGTTGGGGTCCAACCATTTATTGCAGCAAACAAACTAAACCAACTAAGAAAACTAAAACAACTGACGCTCCAAGAAAAACACATAGTGCATGAAGCAATAAAAATATTATGTTTTGAAATGTGACCTGATTTTTGCCGATGAAGAAGGGGTGCCTCGGGGGCATCCCCAAGCTTTGATGCTTGTACTTCTTGGATATTTCTTGGGGTGATGCATGGGCATCCCCAAGCTTGAGCTTTTGTCCATTCTTCAACTCATCTCATTATTCTCCAATCCCTACACTTGAAAACTTCCTTCATACAAAACTAAACACAAATCTATTAGCAACATTAGTGCAAGCATAACATATAATCAACCACTTTTTGCTTCAGGTTTCAACTCAAAACCACCACATATATAGCAAATACTACTGTAGGAACCTCCCCAAAAGTTCCGTGATCAAAAGAACTCAAAAGAAAGCGATAAAGTGGCAAACACAAATATTGGCAGAAATATGTCAAAACTGAACAGCTGACAAAGGTCGAATTTTTTAGGGGTTTTCTGTTGCTCAAATCAAAAAGTGTTCAACTAACAAAAGTTTGGATATAACCTGGGGCATATGCACAAGAAATTTCAGGTCGAAAAGATATACAGAGAATTTATACGAATTTTTACGGTGCAGCACCGAAAATAGTTTCAGGACAGCAACATCCCCAAATCTTTACCTCACTCGAATTAGAGGCTTCTCTTGGCACAAAAACAAAATAAACAAGATAAGGAGCGGTCATTACAGTAGTAATGACTTCCAAGACTCAAATAAAAGAAAAAGTACTGAAAATAAAAACATTGGGTTATCTCCCAAGAGTGCTTTTCTTTAACGCCTTTGAGCTAGGCGCAAAAAATTTGCGAATCAAGTAACATCAAGTGATGAAGCATCAAGCTCATAATTTGCTCTAAGAATAGAGTCAAAAAGTAATTTCTTCCTTTTCCTAGGGAAGTGTTCCATAACTTTCTTTAGTGGGAATTGATACTTGATAGTGCCTTCTCTCATATCAATGATGGCACCTACAGTTCGAAGAAAGGGTCTCCCCAAAATAATAGGACATGAAGCATGACATTCAACGTCCATAACAAGAAAATCAACGGGAACAAGTTTATTGTTAACCACAATAAGAACATCATTAATCCTTCCCAAAGGTTTCTTCTTAGCAACATCAGCAATAGGAATATCAAAATAACACTTTTCAAGCGGTGGTAAATCAAGCATGTCATAAATTTTTCTAGGCATGATAGAAATACTAGCACCTAGATCACATAAAGCATGGCAATCATAACCATTAACATGCATATAAAAGATGGGTTCCCAACCATCTTCTAACTTCTTGGGAACAGAGGCTTTTTGCTTCAACTTTTCATCCCTAATTTTCATAAGAGCTTTGGTAATATGCTTAGTAAAAGCAATATTTAAAGAACTAGCATTGGGAGTCAAAGCAAGCTTTTGCAAGAACAAAATAACTTAAGATATATTGCAGCCATCAACATCAAAATCATTAAAAGAAGTAGAGCTATCATCTCCTACACTCCGAAAAATTTCAGCACTCTTTTGAGAAAAAGTTTTGGCAGTTTTAGGCTTTTTAACACAAGGAGTGGGAGTTTTCTCTACACCAATCAAAGTAAGAGGATTGCTAGCATTAGGAGCAACATCATTAGAGGTAGTAATGGTACATACCTTCATCTCTCTAGCCATCTCATCTTCTCTTTCCCACCTGGCATGCAATTCCGCTAACAATCTAATATTTTCATCAATTCCAACTTGAATAGCATTAGCGGTAGCAAAAACATTGTTCTCTTTCACATCATTAGGCAACACTTTTAATTTCAGAAGTTCAACATCATGAGCAAGGCTATCAACTTTAGAAGCAAGAATATCAATTTTGCCTAACTTTTCCTCAACAGACTTGTTAAAAGCAGTTTGCTTACCGATGAAGTCCTTGAGCATTACCTCAAGCTCGGAGGGCGCGGCCCTAGTGTTGTTGTAGGAGTTACCATAAGAGTTACCATAACCATTACCATTGGTAGAAGGATACGGCCTATAATTGTTACTAGCAAAATTGTTCCTATAAGCATTGTTGTTAAAATTATTGTTTCTAATGAAATTCACATCAACATGCTCTTCTTGAGCAACCAGAGAGGCCAAAGGAACATTATTAGGATCAACATGAGTCCTATCATTAGCAAGCATAGCCATAATGGTATCTATCTTATCATTCAAGGAAGAGGTTTCCTCAACAGAATTTACCTTCTTACCTTGTGGAGCTCTCTCGGTGTGCCATTCAGAATAATTTACCATCATGTTGTCGAGTAGCTTTGTTGCGGCGCCCAAGGTAAGGGACATAAAAGCGCCTCCAGCAGCTGAATCAAGTAGGTTCCTCGAAGAAAAATTCAGTCCTGCATAAAAAGTTTGGATAATCATCCAAGTAGTCAGTCCATGAGTGGGGCAATTCTTTATCATAGATTTCATTCTTTCCCAAGCTTGAGCAACATGTTCATTATCAAACTGAGTAAACTTCATAATATTACTACGCAAAGATATAATCTTAGCAGGAGGATAGTATCTACCAATAAAAGCATCCTTACACTTAGCCCATGAATCAATACTATTCTTAGTCAAAGACAGCAACCAATCTTTAGCTTCTCCTCTCAAAGAAAAAGGAAACAACTTGAGCTTAATAATATCACTATCAACATCCTTATATTTCTGCATCTCACATAGCTCAACAAAATTGTTGAGATGAGCTGCAGCATCTTCAGTACTAGCACCAGAAAATTGCTCTTTCATAACAAGGTTCAATAAAGCAGGCTTAATCTCATAAAAGTTTGCAGCAGGAGCAGGTGGTGCAATAGGAGTGCAGATAAAATCACTATTGTTCATGCTAGTAAAGTCACACAACTTGGTGTTTTCAGGATTGGCCATTTCAGCAAAACTAAAGTAAACAAGTAAAAACAACTACCAAGGATTCTAAATTTTTTGGGTTTTTGATATAAAACGATGCAGGTAAAATAAATAAAGTAAAGTAAAACAATAACAAAGTAAAGGATGTGCGTGCGAAAACTCCCCTCGCAGAAGTCTTCTACTTCCTCCCCGGCAACGGCGCTAGAAAATTGTTGCTTATTGCGTGGTGAATGACCAGCCCGTTGGGAACCCAAAGAGGAAGGTGTGATGAGTATAGCAGCTAATTTTCCCTCAGTTTAGAAACCAAGGTTTATCGTTCTTGGAGAGGAGAGACAAACGACTGAAGGTGATGCTTGCTAGTTTGCGACAGCTTCAGACAATTTATACATGGCGCCTCGTCCAAGCTTTGCTTGCTAGCTGCAATGTGGAACCTGCACACACACAACCAAGTACTTTGCTCCCAACTTACGATGAGGCTGTCAATCTCACCGGTTTGCTTGAAACAAAGGTTATGAGTGTATCGAGTGGAAAACAGTAAAAGTATGCGAGTAAAGTAAAGAGTGCGAGTAAAGTAAACAGGTGATAGCAATATGATGGAAATAGGACCGGGGTCCACAGTTCACTAGTGGTGTCTCTCCATAAGATAAATAACACATGCTGGGTAAACAAATTACAGTTGGGCAATTGATAGAATAAAGATAAACGTGATATGTCAAGAAGATCACTATGAGATTTACTCTGGGCATTACAACAAAATACATAGACCACCATCCAACTGCATCTATGACTAATAATCCACTTGTGGTGAATCAATCCGAGAACTCCACAAGTATTAAGTTGCAAACAACAGATAATTGCATTAAGCAAAGTGTGTAATGTAAACAAAGCATATGCCCTTGAGCATATGAATGTTGTTTTCTCCCTAGTAGCAACAGCACATCTACAACCTTAGAGGTTTCTGTCACTCCCCCAGGTTAAATAGAGGCATGAACCCACTATCGAGCATAAATACCCCCTCTTGGAGTCACTAGCAACTACTCGGCCAAGATAGCTACTAACAACGGAGAGCATGCAAGATCATAAACAACATAGAGATAACATAAGATAATATTCAGTACAGCAACTCAATCATAAACACCAATATTCATCGGATCCCAACAAACCAAACATGTAGAATTACATAACGGTGATCTCAATCATGTAGGGCAGCTCATGAGATCTAAACATGAAGCACATGGTGGAGAAGACAACCATCTAGCTACTGCTATGGACCCATAGTCCAAGGTAGACTACTCACTCATCGCTCCGGAGGCAAGCATGGCGATGAAGAAGACCTCCGGTGGCGATTCCCCTCTTCGGCAGGGTGCCGGGAAGAGCTTCTGGACCCTCCCGATCTTCGGGTCGACGGCGGCGGCGGATCGCGATGTGTTCTGGAAAATTGATCGGGTACTTAGGTTTTTCCCGTCGGGGGGTCTTTATAGGCGAAGGGGCGATGTCAGAGGAGGGACCAGGCGGCCTCACACCATGGTGGCGCGGGCCAGGGGCTGGCCGCGCCACCCTGGCGTGTGGGCCCCTGGTGGCCCCTCTCCTTCTCTCCTTCGGATCTCTGGAAGCTTCCGGGTAAAATAAGACTTCAGCACTTGTTTCGTCCAATTCCGAGAATATTTCCTGTGTATCACTTCTGAAACACAAAAACAGCAGAAAACAGGGAACTGACACTGTGGCGACTTGTTAATAGGTTAGTTCCGGAAAATGCATAAAAGTGCCAGAAAGTGTAACGAAACAGTAGGCAAATGGTGTAAAAACAAGCATGGAACATCAAAAATTATAGATACGTTGGAGACGTATCAGGGTCTCTCACTTCCAATCTTTTTACTTTGTTATTGTTTTGCTTAGTTTCTTTACTTTATTTTCATTTGCATCTTTTTATCAAAAATACAAAAAAATTAGTTCCTTTTATAGTTGTTATTTTTTTTATCTGTTTTAGTCTTGCTAGAATGAGTACTCCTGAGAACACCAAGTTGTGCGATTTCACTAGCACAAACAACAATGATTTCATCTGCACTCCTATTGCGCCACCTGCTCCTGAGGCAATTTTTTATGAAATTAAGCCTACTTTGTTGAATCTTGTTATGAAAGAGCATTTTTCTGGTGTTAGTACTGATGATGCTGCTGCTCACCTCAACAATTTTGTTGAGCTATGTGAGATGCAAAAGTATAAAGGATGTAGATGGATATATTATTAAGCTTAAGTTGTTTCCTTTCTCTTTGAGAGGAAGAGCTAAGGATTGGTTGCTATCTTTGCCTAGAAATAGTATTGATTCTTGGTTTAAGTGCAAAGATGCTTTTATTGGAAAATATCAACCTCCTGCTAAGATTATATCTTTGAGAAGTTACATTCTGAAGTTTAAACAGTTTGATAATGAATATATTGCTCAAGCTTGGGAAATAATGAAATCTTTGATAAAGAATTGTCCCACTCATGGACTGACTACTTAGATGATTATCCAAACCTTTTATGTAGGACTAACTTTTTCTTCAAGAAACCTTCTAGATTCAGCTGCTGGAGGTACTTTTATGTCCATCACCTTGGGCGCCGCAATGAAGCTCATCAATAATATGATGGTAAATTATTCTGAATGGCACACCGAGAGAGCTCCACAAGAAAATTGCTATTTTGATGTTCCTCTTGCTGATGTTGCTAAGAAAAAACCTTTGGTGAGGATTAATAATGTTCTTATTATGGTTAACAATAACCTTGTTCCCGTTGATTTCCTTGTTTTGGATATTGAATGCAATGCTTCTTTTCCTATTATTTTGGGAAGACCTTTTCTTAGAACTACTGGTGCTATTATTGATATGAAAGAAGGCACCATTAAATATCAATTCCCACTCAAGAAAGGTATGAAACACTTCCCCAGAAAGATAAATAAGTTACCTTTTGATTCTATCATTAGAGAAAATTATGATGTTGATGCTCCTTCATTCGAAAATACTCGATTCTCACTTTCTGCGCCTAGCTCAAAGGCGTTAAAGAAAAGCACTCTTGGGAGATAACCCAATGTTTTCTTTTCAGTACTTTTTCTTTTTGTTGACTCTTAGAAGTTGTTACTACTGTAATGACCTCTCCTTATCATTTTTATTTCATTTTTGTGCCAAGAGTAACCTCTAATTGGAAGAAGGTAAGATTTGGGGAAGTTGCTGTCCTGAAAAAGATTTCTGTGCTTCACCGTAAAAAATCGTGAAAATTCCCAGAACGTCATTTTGATCTGCGATTTCCTGTGCACATACCCCTTGTTATTATCTAACTTTCATTAGTTTTGCACTTTTCGATTTGAGTAACAAAATATTTTCAAAGAAATTGATCTTTACCAGCTGTTCTGTTTTGACAGATTTCCGCCACTATTTGCATTTGCCTCTTGATCTCTTTCTTTTTGAGTTCTTTTGATCACGAAACTTTTAGAGAAGTTGCTACAGTAGCTTATGTGTTAATATGTGTTGTACTTGAGTTGAAACTAAACCAAAAGTGTATCTAATATCTTACATAAACTAATGTTGCTAATGAGAATTGTGTGAAGTTTTGTATGAAGGAAGTTTTCAAGTGTAGGGAAAGGAGAATGATGAGATGAGATGAAGAATGAACAAAAGCTCTAGCTTGGGGATTCCCATGTCACCCCAAGAAATATCCAAGAAGTACAAGCGTCAAAGCTTGGGGATGCCCCATGGCACCCCTTCTTCATCAACAAAAATATCAGGTCATCTTTCAAGACACTATATTTTTATTGCTTCATATGCTATGTGTTTTTCTTGGAGTGTCTTTATTTTTGCTTTCAGTTTTCTTTTGTTTTGTTTGTCGCAATAAATGGTTGGACCCAAACATATTTCTTTTGGAGAAGACACACTCCGTTTTCATTGCCTAGAACACTCTAGTTTTCACTTTTATCGTTCAACGAGTGTTCTCTTTTTCTAGTACTGCATTTAGCTTTTATTTTTCTCCTTCATCTTTGTTCAGAACTTGTTAGTACTTTGTAGCTAGGTGTGTTTAGACCTCTGGTCTTTGTTGGTTTTCATCTTTGGGAGCTGTTTCAAAAAGGTTGATTGGTGTTGGAAAAGAGTAAATTGTTTCATGCTTATAGTGATGCAAAAAGGGAGCTTGTTTAGACTGTTGCTTAGACTTTATCATTTCATGCTTGATATTATTTTGATTATATGCTTAGTAGTTATTGTTGTAGCATGAGTTGTCTCAAATGACTGAGAGTGCTTAATGTGCCTTTGAAAGAATCATGTGTTGTTTTTATCTTATAGAAGCATATTTCTGTGGTATTCTCCTTTGATGCTTTATTTGGGTTGACTTGGCGCATGCTTACACCATGTTTGACTTCAAACCAGTCGCCTCAAGCCTCTATGATCATTTGGTTTTTGACTTGTGATATCACTTTATGCTTTGGTTAATAATGTTTTGTTGCTATGCATGATTATGGCCGTTATTGCTCTCTTAGTTGGTCACTCCCAGTCTTTTGCTAGCCTTCACCTGTACTGAGAGGGAATACTTCTTGTGCATCCAACTCCAAAAACCAAAGTTTTTCCAAAGAGTCCACTACAAATTTCTATGCATGGTATTTCAAGCCATTCCAAGTAAATTTTCATGTGCTACCTTTCAAAAACCTTCAAATACTTCTCATTTTGTGACACTGTTTTTAGCTCATGAGGACGTAGTGGTCGGGTTTGCTATCTTCCATATTGAATTAAGTACCCCTCGACTTGCATGCTTCATCTGCTCAGCATTAATTTTGCAAGAGATCTGGTCAGACCATTGTAACCTCTAAAAAAAGAAAAGAAAAAAAGGTACTCCTCCATGGTATGTGAAAGTTGGTGGGCACCCAAAGGATTCGGTTAGCCATGGTTTGTGAAAGGAAAAGTGGGGAGGACTGCCAAATTTTATAAAAGAGCATGTATGTGCCAATTTTTCAAAGAACTTGGAACCGCTCTCAACTTGTTTAGTATGGAAGATAGCAAGAACCCCATTGCCAGTCGTTGACAAGAACAACCACCTCTCAAAACAATTTTTATCTCTGTTTTACAAATGAAAAGCTCTAGCACATGTTAAATCCCTGCTTCCCTCTGCGAAGGGCCTTTCTTTTACTTTTATGTTGAGTCTTCATCTTCTACCTTTATGCACCGATTAAGAGAGCATAGTTGCCATTCTGAGTATAATGTGCATGGTCCCAAAATTTATTATTGATTGATTCATGATTATGGTACTGCTTGTTCTCAAATTATTTGTATCTAGTCACCCTCTTGAACTTTGAAGGTGTCCTATGCATTTATGTTTTGCTACTCCATGAGGGACAAGCTGAATACCACTTTGCTATGTTTTCTATATGCTTCAAACAAACATACACCTTTCAATGCATTATTACTCATGATCTTTTGTTTGTGTTTCTTTTCATGTTGTAACATGGTTGCTAAGTTCTGTGGTTAGAATTATATCTCTTATGCCCATGTTTAGAGTACTTTGATCTCAGCATGCAATGCTTTACCTTAAGTTGATCAAGATTGTGTTGGTGCATGTCACCTAAAAAATTATTGTTTTGTTATCACTTACCTACTCGAGGACGAGCATGAGTTAAGCTTGGGGATGCTTGATACATCGTAAACGTATCTATAATTTTTGATGCTCCATGCTTGTTTTACACCAATTGCTTTGTGTTTTGTTTACACTTTGTGGTATTTTTATGCATTTTCCGGAACTAACCTATTAACGAGATGCCACAGTGTCAGTTCCTGTTTTCTGCTGTTTTTGTGTTTCAGAAAAGTTACACAGGAAATATTCTTGGAATTGGACAAAATGAAAGACGAACTTCCTATTTACCTGACACGAAGAACGGAGTCCAAAGGAGAGACGGAGGGGGGCAGAGGGCAGCCGCACCATAGGGTGGCGCGGGCCACCCCCTGGCCACACCACCAGGTGGTGTGGACCCCTGGTCCACCCCCTGACATCGCCATTCCGCCTATAAATTCCCTTCGATGGGATAACCCTAAGGGGATGAATCCACGAAACATATTGCAAGCCGCCGCCGTCGTCGTCCCGAGATTGGGAGGGTCTAGAAGCTCTTCCCGGCACCCTGCCGGAGAGGGGAATCATCACCGGAGACCTTCTTCATCACCATACCTACCTCCGGAGTGATGCGTGAGTAGTCTACCTTGGACTATAGGTCCATAGTAGTAGCTAGATGGTTGTCTTCTCCTCCATGTGCTTCATGTCTAGATTTGCGAGCTGCTTATCATGATCAAGATCATCGTTATGTAATTCTACATGTTGTGTTTGTTAGGATCCGATGAATATTGAGTACTATGTCAAGTTGATTGTTGATTTATCATATCTATGTTATTTATGATCTTGCATGCTCTCCGTTGCTAGTAGATATCTTGGCCGAGTAGATGCTAGTGACTCCAGGAGGGAGTATTTATGCTCGATAGTGGGTTCATGCCTCTAGTAATCTGGGAGAGTGACAATAACTCCTAAGGTTGTAGATGTGCTGTTGCTACTAGGGAGAAAACAACAATCTTTTGTTCAAGGATATTTTTATTGTTTACATTACACACTTTGCTTAAGGTGATAATCTGTTGCTTGCAACTTAATATCCAAGGGTTGTTCGGATGATATCCTGCGGGTGGATTATTAGTCATAGATGCAGTTGGATTACGGCCTATGTATTATGTTGTAATGCCCAAGTGAATCTCATAGTGATCTTCATGACATGTACATGCATTGCTATGCGTTCATTATTTTGTCAATTGCCCAACTGTAATTTGTTTACCCTGCATGTTATTTATCTTTATGGAGAGACACCTCTAGTGAACTGTGGACCCCGGTCCATTCTTTTACATTTATATTACGATCTACTGCAAGCACCATTTACTTTTCGCAAGTATTATTTATTTATTTACTACAAACAAATATCATTCTCCACACGATACGTTTAATCCTTTGTTTTCAGCAAACCAGTGAGATTGACAACCTCACTATAAGTTGGGGCAAAGTATCTTGGTTGTGTTGTGTGCAGGTTCCACATTGCTGCTGGCGCCGGTAGTGCGCCCTGCCAAAATCTAGTTAGCATCAACCTTCAGAAGTGGTTTCTTTCTCCTACTGGTCGATTAAACCTTGGTTTCTTACTGAGGGAAAACTTACTGTTGTGCTCATCATACCTTTCTCTTGGGGTTCCCAACTGGTAGTCAAGACTACGCACCAATAGGGCCGTGATGTCAATGTCTCTAACAGACTTGTTTTTTTTGTTCCCGTGACCTAGCTCACGTTGCTCGATGCAACAGCCTATTGTCTGGACTGTGGGTCCCCGATGCCAGCCTCTCTGTTCGATTATTTGTTCCACACGATTGATGGCTACTTGCTTTTATTTTTCAAAACCGCTCGCTCTGATAATGTTCATGGACGCTGCAGTCTAGTGGGACCTCGATGTCAGCCTCTCTGAACAAGAAACCTCTGCTATGTTGTGAATGTTCATGGACGCTGCTGTCGGGTGGGTCCTCGATGTCAGCCTCTCTAAACAACAAACCTGTGCTACATATATATATTTAGATAATGTTCATAGTAGCTGCAGTCGGGTGGGTCCTTGATGTTAGCCTTTATGAACAACAAAAACCTTTGCTATATATGTTGATAACGTTCTTGGACACTGCTGGCTGGTGGGTCCTCAATGTTAGAACAAGAAACGTGTGCTATGTTGAGTTATTTTATTCAGCGTGATTGTTGACTACTTGGCTATTATTTTTAGAACTCGCCCATGAAATTTGAATTTCTAAAGGTCGAGGAAGGCACTGACAGGTGGGTCCTGAACATCACTCTCTGAATAATAGAAGTGTTCTATCTGGTGGCTACTAGATTTTATTTTCAAATCCGCCCCTGTAATTCAAACTTGATAAGGTTGAGGGACGCTGCTGATGGGTGGGTCCTAGATGTCAGAATATCTGAATAATATGTGTGCTATCTGAATTTTATTTTTGTTCCCCATGAATCCTGGCCGCTAGGCTGTTATTTTTGAACCCTCCTGTGAAATTCGACTTGATAGATTTGAGGGACGCTGCTGACTGGTAATAAACTTGATATTCCACCTTATTTGCATCATATATTGGTTATATTCATGCTTTTTGATGATTATTGGAAAAAATTCACATGCTCTCCAATTTAATTGGATTAACCTGGGAAAACCAGAAAAAGCTCCTTTTCAATGTTTTTAACTTTCAGGGACCCAAACGGAGTCCAGATTACCCAAAACTTTGCGGGAGCTAGTTTTTCCACAGAACAAGAATTAGGAACGAAGGAAGTGCAACAGGGGAGCCACGAGGGCCAAATGAGCATGGCCCACGCGGCCAGATTCCTTGGCCGCGTGGGGCCAGCCTGTTGGCGCCTCGTTGCTCTGATGCCATCGATCTTCATCCCGATGGATTCGTCTTGACCTAAAACCGACTATATAAAGGTGCCCCTACAGGTCGCGAAAAGGAGCGCCGCCGAAACACAAAAACAAGAAACAGGAGCCTAGGAGATCGAAGATCGGAGGGGAAAACTCCAGCGGTGGGCGCCACCGATGTGATCTCCACCCCCTCCAACAACTCTACCTTCGTCACCATGATGAAGAGGGAGTAGTCCACCTCTGGACTATAGGTTTGTGGCAGTAGCTATTGTATCTCTCTCTTGTTCTTCATTGTCTTATCGCCATATGAGCTGCATAACATGATTATGGTCATCTTTGTATCACTTTTGTGGTGGATCTTTCTATGAGTTAATATATGAGATTGCAATTGTTCTTTAATTTCAGTGTATGAGTAGATGCATATTATGTACCCCATTCTTGTTTACTTGTGATCAAGCATGTTTATGAGAGCGTGTGTGGGGGAACGTGTGTATTAGTTGGAGTAACGTGGGTTAATTATTCTGGGGAGGACAGTCCTTGGGTGTCACTTGTGTGTTTACCTTACTTTGCTACCTCACTAGGGATAAAGAAAATACCATGCTACATGGTATCTCTAGCGTGACCTTGCTTAGTATCCACGACTTGATCTATTATGTTCTTATTTTAACTTCATGTCATTGTGCTTAATGCTATGCTCTGAGTTTATCTTAATACTGAGATGATTAGATTAAATTCCCATCTTGGTGGAGTATGAGAGAGATGAATAACCAAAACATCTCTATAGTAGGACGTGATGCCCATATGAATCTGAACATTGTTGCAATCCTTTATTTCAATTGTATGATCCTATATCCGCCATATCTTTTATGAGAGAGTGCATTAGTGAACCCATGAACCCTGGTACACTTTTAATCATAAGAAACAACATTCCATTCACTTTATCATTGTTTTATTTTCAGTCATTATTAATTTCGAAAATACAAAAATATTTCCTTTATTGCATTTCACAAACCAAAACACTACAACTATATCTTTTACTGTTTATCATTGCATATTACTTTAGTTTGCATATTCATGCGGCAAAAGACTTCCTAGCACTGTTGCATTTGCATATTTATTTATTTAGTATTGCATATTTTTTTTCAGTTTTGTATACTTACACACACCCTGTGCTTGACAACCACTTGGTGAGGTTGAGGGCACACAGCAAATTTATTTTACTTTGTAGGTTGTTAGAAGAGGGACAGGAAGGATCCATTTACACACGTTCCCCGAGAGTTCAATATAAACCCTCGAGTCACCTTCGTGGGGAAAATCAAGCTTCCCTATGCTAAACACTCTACTCTTGGAGTCTCAACCTAGCGAAGCATCAAAGGATTTTTTGGCGCCGTTGCTGGGGAACTAGTAGAAGGATTGCTCACAAGAAAGTCTTTTTTTCATCACCAACTTGTGCAAACGTCTAAGCTTGGGGAGGTTGCACCTACGCGAGTGTCATCTTGTCCTTTTAGATTTGCAAAGTACTTTATTTTTGTTTTGTTATTGTCTTGCATATCATATCATTTTATTTTCATTTACTTTTACTATTTCGGTTTGCACTTTTATTTTTAGTTTGCATTTTATTTAGTACTTTTTATTTCGGTTGCATTAGTTCTAGCATCATTTTACTTTCAGTTTTCATTCAAAAAATTAAAAAACACATAAAAACTTGCATAATGGGAGAAAGAACTAAGTTGTGCGACTACACAAATACTCATAATGAGCATTTTATTGCTAGGCCTATTACCGCACCTGATATTCAAGCTAAAAGCTTTGAAGTAAGTCCTAGTGTAATATCCCATATTTTTAAATTATTGTCTTAACAAAAAAATTGGAATACGTTGACCAGAGTTAACCTTCTAAAAACGTACATCGTACGAGAAAACTAAGACTGGTACATGTTTGTCTCAAGGAGCTGTTTAAAAAACGACTATAAGTTTGATCAGTTGTGAATTCTTTTCTCATAGCTAGATATTTTTGGTTTACAAAATAAAATAAACTTAAGTATCAAGTCTACCCGGCCCGGCCTAGCTCTACTCAGGTCCTTATCTTCACATGACTCCTGCCCTATTCCATCTACCCACCAATGCCGCCTCCATACCAACCTGTTGTCGCTTACGCCGCATCGAAGATCGCCAATCGCCATCACCGCCGATTCGAAAATAAATCCAAGGCTGCCTTGCCGGAGTCCCCGCTGCGCTAACCCAAAGATCACCAGGTACTAAATAAGCGACATGCATGGGAAACGGGCATAGCAAAATCACCTCACTTAATCACATCACCTGTTTCTAAGTAATGCTTAGTGAATAATAATAAATCTTTCCAATTAGCTTCAGAACAATTTGTGTATTCAAGTATATCTTACTGCGAGCCCTTGGTCGCTCATATCTTTATTTTATGTGTACTAGCTGAGTTGTGAACTACAAATTACGTTCTTGTTAATGAGATCTCTACTCATGCTATTCATAGCTTATCTTCCTAAATTGCATGTGGATATCTTGAAAACAAAGGAGGTACTGCCTGATTTTAGAATATTTTTTTCCTACACTTGATGTTTTTGAGAGAGTATGGTAGCATCGCCAGTTATAGTCAAACCTGGGGTGTTACAATTGGTATCAGAGCCTAGGCTTTAGATCTCTGAAAAAAAACTTTTTAAAAAATTAATCTTGCTATACTTGTATTTGGGCTGCCTAAATAATTAAAATTTGATTTAAATAACCATTTGAAATTTGACACACACTTGTGCACAGTAGGACCGGGTTTATGGGACATGCATCTGAATTCCATTGACATTGATTTTTCTTATTTGTTGTGGTATTAACCTTCTTAGCAAGGATGTGTGTATGCTTGATATGATTCTTTTGTTGATTGTTGATATTGTGTTATATAGAATGCCACCGAGAGTAGCTAGAGGTCGGGCTCGTGGCCGTGCTCGTGCTAGGCGAGGACGTGGTGGCCACAATAGTCATGTTGAGGAATCTGATGCAGAGGTTGAGCAGAGTCACAATGACCGAACCCATGGGAGTAAATCTACCAATGTTGGTGGACATGACGGTCAAGGGATGAAGCTAAAAGAATGGTTATCCCTCAATGCTGATGACTTTCATGGGACTGGGACACCAATGGAAGCATCATCTTGGCTAAATACTATGGAGAAGTATATGGAAGCTTTGGAGTTGTCATCGCGCAAGAGAGTTCTTTTTGTTGCATTCCAGCTTAAAGGCTTGACTGATGCATGGTGGAGAGGAGTCCGTGCAGCCCATGACCCTGTTCATGGTGAGCCTACTTGGGAGTTCTTTGTGCAGCAATTCACTAGTAAATATTACCCAGAATCTTTCAAGGAGGAAATGTACATTGCACTAACCAAGATTGAGCAAGGAGACCAGAGTGTGGATGAGTATGAGGCTGAGTTTAGCAAGATGGTACTCTTTGTGGATAGGGTGAATGGAAATGAGGAACACAAGGCCAAGGCATTCTTCAGAGGCCTCCACTCAAGATATAGGCAAGTAATGGGAACAAAACCACAAACAAACTACTCTGAAGTGATTGAGCAAGCTAGAAGGATGGAGCTGGAGTTCTGACTCACCTCATCCGGGGTGGTTCATGCTGGAGGTCCTAGTGGTGGAGGTGGGGATCGCAAGAGGACTCGCCAAGACGGATGCGGATCTACTCAGCAACCTGAAGGGAAGAAGTCTAAGTCTAGTACTCACTCTCAGCAGCAGTCTATCAATACCAACCAATCAGATGCACATTCCTTTTCAATGACTCGTTCAAATAAAACTTCGTTCATTCGACCTGTTCCAGGCCAAGGCATGATTTGCTTCAAGTGCGGCCAAGGTCACCGTGCTTCTCAGTGTGACTTTACGGGTTCTTGTGACCAGTGTGGTAAGACCGGTCATATGAAAGTTGTCTGCAAGCAAAATCCCAACTCCATTATCAAGTGGCAGTTTACTAGCCCTCCTTCCGCGGGGTCAACCGCATCCGTCCCTTCCGGTGTTGTGCCTTCAGGAGCTAGATCCTCATATGGGTCAGTGCAGATGATGACGGTCCCCCAAGTTGCACCTCCCCAGTTTCCACCTCATCCATACCAGCTTCCTTATTTTGGCTACTATGGCCATGCACCTCCACTGCCAGCCCCATATGCCCCGCTCCAATTACCTGCTCCTCCACAACCGCAACAAATAGCTGGAGATTCTTCTACATCAATAGCAGCCGGAGTCTTCAACAAACCAACCACTTCTTCTTTGGGCCACCAAGATGGGGTCTCAGGTACACCTTTTCCTTGTTGCATGCCCATGTCGTTACATTTCATTTAAATCCTTTGCCTCTCGCCATTGGAAGCTGACCTCTCTAGTTTTCCATCAACCTTACTAATACTCCTTTGTTGGGAATCATTAAAGTGAACCTCGGGGTTATAGCTTATATTTTGTGTATAGTTCCTGGTTTGACAGAATGTGATGGTTCTAGACCATGTGACGATTTTTGCAATACCATGTGGACGCCCAAGTGCAAGATGGAGATATTTACCTATCCATGTACAGATTTAATAGTTTGAGTGTGAGATGGATTGGCCCCCATACCAACTACTTTTACTATTAGTTCTTGTATATTGGAGCGGCAAATCTCTTATATCTTTACCCTTAGTATATTTAGTAAAAATAAGAGTTCTGTGGGCGCAAAGTTAGATCGAATTTCATTCATCTTTTTTTAAAAAAAATTAGTCGAAAGAAGAATTCGAGGGCGAATTCTGTTGAAGGTGGGGAGAATGTAATATCCCGTATTTTTAAATTATTGTCTTAACAAAAAAATTGGAATACGTTGACCAGAGTTAACCTTTTAAAAACGTACATCGTACGAGAAAACTAAGACTGGTACATGTTTGTCTCAAGGAGCTGTTTAAAAAACGACTATAAGTTTGATCAGTTGTGAATTCTTTTCTCATAGCTAGATATTTTTGGTTTACAAAATAAAATAAACTTAAGTATCAAGTCTACCCGGCCCGGCCCAGCTCTACTCAGGTCCTTATCTTCACATGACTCCTGCCCTATTCCATCTACCCACCAACGCCGCCTCCATACCAACCTATTGTCGCTTACGCCGCATCGAAGATCGCCAATCGCCATCACCGCCGATTCGAAAATAAATCCAAGGCTGCCTTGCCGGAGTCCCCGCTGCGCTAACCCAAAGATCACTAGGTACTAAATAAGCGACATGCATGGGAAACGGGCGTAGCACAATCACCTCACTTAATCACATCACCTGTTTCTAAGTAATGCTTAGTGAATAAAAATAAATCTTTCCAATTAGCTTCAGAACAATTTGTGTACTCAAGTATATCTTACTACGAGCCTTTGGTCGCTCATATCTTTATTTTATGTGTACCAGCTGAGTTGTGAACTACAAATTACGTTCTTGTTAATGAGATCTCTACTCATGCTATTCATAGCTTATCTTCCTAAATTGCATGTGGATATCTTGAAAACAAAGGAGGTGCTACCTGATTTTAGAATATTTTTTTCCTACACTTGATGTTTTTGAGAGAGTATGGTAGCATCGCCAGTTATAGTCAAACCTGGGGTGTTACACCTAGTCTTTTAAACATGATAACTAGGGAGCAATTTGGTGGTAGTGCACAAGAGGATGCCTCTATGTATCTTCATGATTTTATTGAAATATGTGACATGCAAAAATTTAAGAATGTTGAAAATGATGTCCTAAAATTAAAATTATTCCCATTTTTACTTAGAGGAAAAGCCAAAGAGCGGTTGCATTCACTACCTACTGCTAGTATTAATTCTTGGGATGATTTAAAAGAAGCTTTCATTAAGAAGTACTATTCCCTGTTAAAATTTTGCAGAATAGTAATAGTATTCTTTCTTTTAGGCAAAATGAAAATGAACATGTAGCTATGGCTTGGGAAAGGATAAACACATGCTTAGAACTTGTCCTTCTTATGTTGTCAATGGGTGGTCCTTCATTCATTTTATAATGGCTTGAACTACATGTCTAGAAATATTCTTGATTCAGCAGCAGAAGATGCTTTTATGGGCAAAACTATTGTAGAAGCTAATGCCATCTTAGAGAGCATATTGCAAAATTATAGTCAATGGAATACTGAGAGAGCTCCTATGTCTTCTAAAAAGGTAAGTTCAATACAAGAGGTAGATGTTTTATCAAATAAAATGGATGCCATACTTGTTTATATTAATAAACAAAATGTTGAGAATGTTCCTTTGCATCAATTAGTTGGGAACAATGCTGAAAGTGTTGATGTCAATTTTGTTAGGAATTTTGGTAATAATGGCTATGGTAACAATTACAACTCTTATAATAGGCCACCTTATGTTGCAAACAAATACACCACTACTAGTAATGTTTCTAGTGATTTGGAAAATACTATTAGATCTTTTATATCTACTCAAAAGGAGTTAAACAAGGAGTTTATATATATGTTTGAAAAACAAGATTCTTTGTTTGAGAGGTTAGACCAGCTCACCAAGGAAGTGACCTCATTAAAAAAAACTATCATTGATCGAAAACATGAGGAAACAATTAAATATTGTCAAGAGATCATAGATAAATCTTGGGAGCACCTTCATGAACAAAAGAGGGTTGCAAATGAAACTACTATGATTATGGAGGAGATAAAAGTAGAAGAATAATTTTTTTTAGTGAAGTTAAAGATCCTTTGCTTGATTTGGAAAAGTGCAGCTTGCATGAACTCATTAATATACTACAAAAGTTTGCAAGTGATCCATCTATAAATACTAACCAAGCAGGTTTTGGTTCTGATATTGCTAATCATGTCTTGAAAGAAAAGATTGCTAGGTACAACCAGGAGGCCATTATACCACCAAAGCTTGGGGATGCATGGATCCCAAAGGTACTAGTAACTATTGGAAAGGAACACATCATGCTATATTAGATCTTGGATCTAGTGTTTCTGTTTAATCTAAAGAGTTATATGAATTGCTGGAGTTACAAAATATTGAAAAATGCACTATTGACTTGCTACTTGCTGATGATTCTATTAAACATGCTTTAGGCAAGGTTAGTGATGTTATGGTAGAGCTGCACATGACTTTTGTACCTGTTGATTTCATTATCACGGATATGGGGAACAAAACCTCTGGTCCTATTATTCTAGGTGCTTTTCTTCGTACTACAGGAGCTATAATTGATTCGAAGGAAGGCAATGTGAAGTTTCAGTTTCCACACAAAAAGTGTATGGAACGGGACACGCCGAAGTACAAGTTCCCTCATGAGCTTCACCCTCTTAATTATCAAGTAAGTAAGCCTAGCTATATGGCTATAAAGAAAGCGCTTTACGGGAGGCAACCCGGTTGTTTTTGTTTGATTTCCTTTGTGTCCTCTGATACGTCTCAAACGTATCTATAATTTTTGATGCTCCATGCTTGTTTATACACTATTTGCTTTGTGTTTTGTTACACTTCGTGGCATTTTTATACATTTTCCGGAACTAACCTATTAACAAGATGCCACAGTGCCAGTTCCCTGTTTTCTGCTGTTTTTGTGTTTTAGAAAAGTTACACAGGAAATATTCTCAGAATTGGACGAAACAAAAGACGAACCTCCTATTTTTACCGAAGCTTCGCGAAGACCAAAGATGAGATGGAGGGGGGCCAGGAGCCAGCCTCACCACCAGGGGGCGCGGCCCAGCCCCTGGCCGCGCCCACCTGTGGTGAGACCACCTGGTCCCACTTCTAACGCTGCCCTTTCGCCTATAAAGTCCCCTCGACGGGAAAAACCTAGGGGACAGATCGCTTTTCCTCGCAACATACTGCAAGCCGCCGCAGTCGTCGAAACGAGATTGGGAGGATCTAGGAGCTCTTCCCGGCACCCTGCCGGAGGACTTCTCCACCACCATGGTCACCTCCGGAGTGATGTGTGAGTAGTCTACCTTGGACTACGGGTCCATAGCAGTAGCTAGATGGTTGTCTTCTACACCATGTGCTTCATGTTTAGATCTTGTGAGCTGCCCAACATGATCAAGATCATCTTTATGTAATCATACATGTTGTGTTTGTTGGGATCCGATGAGTATTTGTACTATGTTGAGTTGATGTGTTGAATTATATATCTTATGTTATCTCTATGTTGTTTATGATCTTGCATGATTTCTGTTGCTAGTAGCTATCTTGGCCGAGTAGATGCTAGTAACTCCAAGAGGGAGTATTTATGCTCGATAGTTGGGTTCATGCCTCTATTTAATCTGGGGGAGTGACAGATACCTCTAAGGTTGTAGATGTGCTATTGCCACTAGGGAGAAAACAACATTCTTGTGTCCAAGGACATTTGCTTTGTTTACATTACGCACTTTGCTTAATGCTATTATCTGTTGTTTGCAACTTAATACTCAAGGGGTCCTCGGAGGATTCCCCGCAAGTGGATTTTTAGTCATAGATGCAGTTGGATTACGGTCTATGTATTTTGTCATAATGCCCAGAGTGAACCTCATAGTGATCCTCGTGACGTATGTATGTTATATTTACTCTATCAATTGCCCAACTGTAATTTGTTTACCCAACATGCTTTTATTTATCTTTTGAAGAGACGCTACTAGTGAACTGTGGACCCCAGTCCAATTTCCTTTACATTGCTTTACCGTTTTACTATTACTCGTTTTGCTTACTTTACTTGCATACTATTATCCTTTTACCACTCGATACGCTCAATCCTTTGTTCATAGCAAATTGGTGAGATTGACAACCTCATCGAAGTTGGGAGCAAATTCTTGGCTGAGTTGTGTGCAGGTTTCACGTTGCTGCTAGTGAAAAGCTACATGCCGACAAGCAGTTATCTGGCGCCCTTGTCCGGAGTGTCAAGAAGCTAGCAAGCATCACCTTCTAAACTTTGGTTTTCTCCTATTGGTTCGATTCAACCTTGGTTTCATAACTGAGGGAAATTTGCTGCTGTGCTCAACAAAACCTTCCTCTTGGGGTTTCCCAACTGGGCGACTTAACATTGCACCATCAAAGCATTTTTGTGGCGCCGTTGCTGGGGAGAAAGAAGACTTCTGCAAGAGGAGTCTTGCACGCACAATCTTTTACTTTGTTTTTGTTTTGCTTTACTTTATTTTTGCTTGCATCTTTTTATCAAAAATACAAAAAAAATTAGCTTCCTTTATAGTTGTTACTTTATTACTCTTAGTTCATTATGTTGTTCCCTAAGTATGTTTTGGAGGACCACTCAGTAGGTAGTGGCTCTATTATTGGGAAAGGTAACCTTGAGGAGTTCTTTGGCTGAGCTTGCTCCTAGTTATGAAGTTGCTGCTACTTATTTAGTTCACATGTTGGAGGCTAGGTTTGTTAACCTTAATCCTTTTATGCAACAAATGTTTCTTAAGCTTCATGACATCGAAGACTTCAAAAAGAAAGATTTTATGTTGGAGACTTTGCGTAGAGAATTTAGAGATGTTGCTATTGAAGCTAGGAAAGTTTTTGAGCGTTTTAATATGCTTGGCTCACCTGTTAATGTTGTTGGTACAAACAATGAAGAAATCAAAGTACCAATTCCTTGCAAACTTGTAGGATTGCATGAAGCTTTAGAAAAGAATTTCGATTGGATTTGTCCTAAAAACCCTTTTGATGAAAGTAGTATACCAAAGAGTCTTCATAAGGGATCTTCAAAAACTCATTTGGATATAATTCAATTCATTTTCGAAAAGACTTCTGCAATTGATCTTAATGCCTCTTTCGAAAATACTTGATTTCAACTTTCTGCGCCTAGGTCAAAGGCATTAAAGAAAAGCACTCTTGGGAGATAACCCATTGTTTTCTTTTCAGCACTTTTTCTTTTATTTGAGTCTTGGAAGTTATTACTACTGTACTAACCGTTCCTTATCCTTTTTATTTCGTTGTTGTGCCAAGAAGAACCTCTAATTTGAGGGAGGTAAGATTTGAGGAAGTTGCTGTCCTGAAACAGATTTCGGTGCTGCACCGTAAAAATTCGTGAAAATCCTCAGAATATCTTTTTGACCTGCGATTTCTTGAGCATATGCCCTAGGTTATATTCAAACTTTCATTAGTTTTGCACTTTTCGATTTGAGCAACAGAAGGTCCTTGAAAAAATCGACCTTTGACAACTGTTCTGTTTTGACAGATTTCTGCCACTATTTGTGTTTGCCTATCGATCGCTTTCTTTTTGAGTTCTTTTTTATCACGGTACTTTTGGGGAAGTTGCTACAGTAGTATATGCTTTATATGTGGTGTTTTTGAGTTGAAACTGAACCAAAAAGGGTTGATTTACTATTATGTTTATGCTAACGTTGCTAATAGAATTGTGTGAAGTTTTGTATGAAGGAAGTTTTCAAGTGTAGGGATTGGAGAATGATGAGATGAGATGAAGAATAGACAAAAGCTCAAGCTTGGGGATGCCCATGTCACCCCAAGAAATATCCAAGAGGTACAAGCGTCAAAGCTTGGGGATGCCCCCGAGGCACACCTTCTTCATCGGCAAAAATCAGGTCACCTTTCAACACACTATATTTTTATTGCTTCATGCACTATGCATTTTTCTTAGAGCGTCTTTACTTTTGCTTTCAGTTTTCTTTTGTTTTATTTTCTGCAATAAATGGTTGGACCCCAAGAACACTCTATTTTTCACTCTTATCGTTCAACAAGTGTTCTCTTTTTCTGGAACTGCGTTTAGCTTTCGTTCTTTGCCTTGATTTTTGTTCAGATCTTGTTTTATCTTTGCATCAAGGTGTATTTGGACCTCTCATCTATGTTGGTATTCATCAAAATAGTTGTCGGTTTGAATGGTGTTGGAAAAGAGAAAAAGTTTCATACAAAAAAGTTGTACAAAAAGGAGCTTATTTAGACTACGTCTTAGACTTTTTCATGCCATGCTTGATGTCGTTTTGATAGTAAGCTTAGTAGTTTTTTCTGTAGCATGACTTGTCTCAAATGACTGAGATTTCTTAATGAGCCTTTGAAAAAAATCATGCATTGTTTTTATTATACGGAAGCATTTATTTGGTTTTCTCCTTGATGCTTTATTTGGGTTGACTTGGAGCATGCTTACAACATGTTTGACTCATACAAAGTCGCCATAAGCCTTTATGATCATTTGGTTTTTGACTTGTGATGCCATTTTATGCTTCTCTTAATGATGTTTCGTCGCTATGCATGATTATGGCCGTTATTGCTCTCTTAGTTGGTCCCTCCCAGTCTTTTGCTTTTGTACTGAGTATGAGCTCTACTCGTGCATCCAACTCCCAAAAACCAAGTTATTCCAATGTGTCCACCATACATACCTATTAGCAATTTGCTATTCCAAGTACATTTGACTTGCTTTTATCTATCTGTAACATCCCAAGATTTTATCAAATTTTGGGGGAAATTTTTTGCTTTTGTTTTGCATGAATTGATTGAAAATTCACAGGGATTTAAAACTTTTTGAGTCTATTTATAAGCTTTGTTATAAAAACCATTTCAAACTTCTTATTCATTTCTTGAATAACTCCTTTGAGAAAAACCAAAGATCAAAGTATTATTTTCTTACTAAGATTCAAAACCTATGCAAGCTTGCTTGCAAGAAATGAATCATAAATGTGTTTTATATTTACTAAAGATTGCTTTTTCAAAATTAAGTTTGAAAGATAATTTAAGACACTACCTTTATAAAGTATTTTCACAAATTCTGAAAAGAATAATTTCCAAACCCTATTTCTAATTAGCTTTATGCAAGCAAGTCCATCTTGCTTTGTTCATAATGTTTTATTGGAAATACCCCTCTATCTTGAAAACTTGTTTTATTACTGACTTAGAATAATGTGCTGATTATTAGAAAATTTCTGAAAGAAGTTTGAATTGATTTGAAGCATTTTTGCAAATTGTATAAAAGAAATAGGAAAAACAAAAAAGGAAAAATGAAAAATGGAAAATGAAAAAGAAATCAAAAATAGGAAAAGGGCCGGGGGGACCAAATCGGCCCAGCCTTGCATTCGGCCCACGGCCCAGCCAAACAGAACCCCCCCCCGACGCTGACGGCCTTGGCCCACCTGTCATCATCTCCATCGGGCCAGGAACTCCTCCCCCTGCACGACTGCGCCGGCCATTGTCTGATCTCGCCTCTCCAGCCCCAACCCTACCCCCTCCTGCAAGGCATCCGCCACCTATAAAAAGCCCAGGAACACCTCCCTCGCCTCCCTACTTCTCTGTCGCCTATTTCGCCTCAAGCCGACGAGATTGCTCGCCAAACCTCCGCAGCACTACGAGCTCCTCTGATCAAATTCCTCTCCCTCTAGTGAGCCCCAATCTTCCCCTCTTCTCTATCCTCTTCGCCACAACCTGGCGCGTCGCCTGATCCCCTTGACATGCTCCAATTCGCAGCCAAACGAGCTCCCCGACGCTCACCCGAAGCATCACCTGCGCCTGTGCACCTCCAGCTGCATCCCCGCGCCAGTCCAGGAAGCATTTGAGGGTCCCGACCAAGCACTCGAGCTCGCCTTGTTGAGCGGACCATCATCGTGGCCTCGCCGTCGTCTGGAAGCCGCTGTAGCATCGCCGGAGTTGAACCAGAGCCACCTCGCTGGACTTCCCTCGCCGGAACCCTAGATCGAAACGTTGAGCTCCCTCTCTATTAAATCACAACCGTTGGATCTTGATCAAGCGCTCCAGAACAAGTCACTTAAACGAAGGGGTATCTTTCAATCTAGGCCCTCAGATCTTCTTTTAATCCTACGGCTCCTAATCGTAATCCGCCCGAACCGGTACCCTCGAATAGGAACATGCCACGTTGATGACCCACAATTATAGGGGGTGTATCGTAGTACTTTCGATAAATAAGAGTGTCGAACCCAACGAGGAGCAGAAGGTGTTGACAAGTGGTTTTGATCAAGGATTCACTGTAAATACTAGCAAACGAGTTTTCAGGGGTATTTGGTAATGCAAATAAATAAAGTGCGAGTAAATAAAAGATAGTAATAACAATTGCAGCAAGTGGCCCAATCCTTTCTAGAGCAAAGGACAAGCCGGTTGTGTAACTTATGATAACCAAACGTTCTCGAGGACACACGGGAGTTTCTGTCAAGTGCTTTCGCTTCATACCGCTAAATAATCTTTACTGGTTTGATAAGTGTTATGGGGGTGAACCTGTGCTAGCGCACTACCCTTACTAGGATAAATACACACTTGTGATTATACCCCTTGCAAGCATCCGCAAATACAAGAAAGTAATTAAGATAAATCTAACCATAGCCTTAAACTCTAAGATCCTACGCTCCCTGGTGCAATGGTTTCCCAACGGAGGTTTAGGTTTCTGTCACTGCAGCAACCCCACAATTGGTAGCCAAATACACAATACATCTCATGATACGGATCAACGTGATCCGAAGGGGGTTTGGCCCAATCTTTCATGGCGATCAAACAGACAGCAAGATAAATCAGTTGTTGAGCAGATTAGATCTACTCCATGAACTGTAAAACAGATCCTTGCGAATCAGCAAGCAAAACAAACGATATTGGTGTCCCCTGACATGGGACCTTTTTCCTGTATATTCTCAACTCGAAAATTCAACTCCCACACATGGTATAACATCAGATCTCAAAGATCAGCAAGCAAACCCAACGATATGCGCCCCCAAACATTGGGACTTTTCTGGTCTCTTTCTTAGCTCGAAAATAACAAGTCTCAACGATACAAGGCGGCTGCCATAACCCTATATGGGGTGACTCTCCACGCTACTTTGGCTGGGCTAGGCCCCATACCAAACTAAAAGCCCAAATAGCTAAAACACACTTGATTTTGGACAGGCCCAAAACCATCACACACAAATAAAACCAAACTGAAATAAAAACATGACGCGAACTTAATTAAAATAGAACACCTAAATATCTTTGGCTGCAGGGCCTCGGCGAACATGAAACTCCATTGGAGGTGTACGAAAGTTGGGCTTCACATCATCTTCTGGAGGCACTTAAAAGCAGAATTGTCCAAGCTTTAGAACATAAGGAGGTGGTAAAATATTAGGAGTAGTAGCTATGCTCCCCTTATCATCCCCCCCCAACTTGAAAGGAAACCGTCCTCGGTTTCACCTTAATGTGTTGGACCTTCTTCTGTGCAGCAAACACGCCCATTTTGATATCCTTATCGATCATAGGCTGCAACACATGATGCTTCCCCTTATGCCACAAGGAATAAACATTGGACCTGCCTTCATGAGTGGAACGCCTATCAAATTGCCACGGTCGTCCTAGCAGCACATGACATGCATCCATAGGCAAAACATCGCAGACCACTGTGTCCTCATAATTACCTACGGAAAATTTCAGGCGCACCTTATGTGTAACTTTCAGCTTTCCTGAATTATACAACCACTCAACACAATGTGGCTGCGGGTGCTTCCATGTAGGCAACGATAGAGAATCCACCAAACACTTGCTAACAACATTGGTGTAGCTGCCACCATCAATAATCAGTTTGCAAGTGGTGTCGTTGACTATACATTGGGTCTGAAATATATTCAAGCGCTGCCCTTGGTTGTGTATGCGATCTTCTGGTACACGTTGCACCATTAGATTTTTTAAATTTGCAGCAAGTTCATACCCATCCACAATTACTTCAGTATTTTCCTCAAATTCCTCACTTGGTGCACAAGATCCTGAAGATCATTATAGTAAACCATCTCCACATGATCACGCACCTCAAAATTCAGTCCATTCAAGAACCGAGACCTCGTGGCCTCTATATCCTCCCTTGTCCCTGTACGTATCATTAACAACTCCATATCTTTATAATACTCATCCATAGATTTAGTACCTTGAGTGAGCTACTGCAACTTATTATACATGTCTCTCTTGTAGTGTTCAGGAACAAAGCGATGTCGCATAAGATCTTCAATACCGCTCCATGACGTTGGGCGAGTATGTATACGCAGAATTTGATTCCACCAAATCAGCACATAACCGGTGAATTCAACAGCAGCCAGTTGAAGTATCTTCTCCTCAGTGTAATAATGAGTAGCAAAAATCTGATCCATGCGCATCTCCCACTCCAAATAATCGTCAGGTCCGCGGTCACCGGAAAAAGGAGGTATGGACAATTTGATGCGTCCAAGACCACCATCATCAAGTGGAACACGACCAACATGGCCAACACGGTCACGATCATGTGGCTGTACACGATGAGCACCTGCAGGACGAGCAGCAAACTGTCGTTGTTGTGGTGCATAATCAGCGTCATCGGCAAGTTCTCCTTCATAAGCGGGTGCCACGGGTCTATGATCATGAATTTCAGCAGGGCGGCGTGGTACCACGTCGCGAGGTTGTGCAGCAAGAGGGGGCTGCATGGGTGCATGGGCGGTAGCATCACCCGTTGCATCAATCCGGGTAGCGAGCTGTGCAATTTGCGCTGTCAATGCGGCATGACTTCGCAAAATAAAATCGCACGTACTATCAAAACCAGCCCGAACATTAGGAGCCAAATCTGCGGCAAAAACAGGCGGAACAACTCCTCTTTATTCTCTCCAGCAGCTACTGAATTCTCTCCGTCAACAGAGTTCACCATCGCAAACTTGAACTGAAGCGATCCCTGGAGACAGAGAAACAACTGCAAAAATCTCACAGCAGAGGACAGACAACGATCTCCAGGTGCGGGAAGAACGAGCCGGTGCAAGCGTGATCTTGCATCGTCGGGAAACACGCACACGTCGGAGAAAAGAGCCTGTGTGTGGAGAATCTCGGACAACGATCGAGGCGCGGGCCGATCGCAGCTGGAGGCTGGTGCCAATCTCCGTGGGCAGTAGTGCCGATGTCAGCTGGGCCGGTCTCCCCCAGCAAGGATGCGACGAGGCTCTCCCGATCGATAGCGACAGAAAACCCTCCCCCCGCTCGACCACAGACACGATCTAGGGTCTAGCGATCGGACGTTGTCCTCATTTGTTTTAATTGGCTGATATGATCGGATCCAGACGTGCAACAGTAGAACTCCTTCACGCACACCAAGAGATCCTCACGTGAAAAGCAAAGAAATCTGGAGCTGAATAAACAATTGACGTACTAATCTGAAAACTCCTTTTGTCGTACTCCAATGCGATCCGATTAATTCCAAGCAAACCGCTTGATCCAAACTGTGTCAGTCCTAGTATTTACTCCAGTGGAAACAACAGTATATGAGGTACCAAATCGAGGCGAAAAAGGAAATTTCCAATCGATCCAAATCTTCTCGTTCCTCTGTACACTGGGGAAAAATAACGTGCAGCGGTATACCTCAGATCGATCTCAAATTTCAACAGATCTTCATGAAACAGCAATCTCAGATCAGTAGATCTTCACGAAATAGCAGATCGGCGGCAGAGGAAAATATATCCCTCAAACAGCCCCAACTTCACAAACGAGCAAATCACCACAATAGGACCGGTGTTTTGACAGATCGCCTCCGGCCGCAAAACTTCTCAGCAGATCAATCTCAGTAGAATTGCAGAATAATAACCGTGAGAAACCCGACAAATCTGATACCAAGATGATATGGATCAACGTGATCCGAAGGGGGTTTGGCCCAATCTTTCACGGCGATCAAACTGACAGCAAGATAAATCAGTTGTTGAGCAGATTAGATCTACTCCACGAACTATGAAATAGATCCTTGCGAATCAGCAAGCAAAACTAACGATATTGGTGTCCCCTGACATGGGACCTTTTTCCTGTATATTCTCAACTCAAAAATTCAACTCCCACGCATGGTATAACATCAGATCTCGAAGATCAGCAAGCAAACACACCGATATGCGCCCCCAAACATTGAGACTTTTCTGGTCTCTTTCTTAGCTCGAAAATATGTGACATCCCCGAATTTATCACAAATTCGAAGTGCCCGTTATGCATTCCACCACAATCCCAGAATCATTGTTGTGATACACATAACGTAGTTGGTAACCAGTTCCGTAGACATTACAATACGATGGTTCAAATACAATGGTCATAGTGACCAAGTTCATATTACAATCACAATATAGCAGCGGAAATAACGTCTTCGGGTCCATGCCTTCACCCTACAGGCAATGGCGACTCCGTAGAAGATCTTAGTTCTGATACTCTTCTTCATACCCTTCCTCCGGATACTCTTCCCCATAGTCTGGCCAAGTTGATAGCCAGGGACACAGCCATGAGTACATTGAATGCACTCACAAACCATCTTACAATGATATAATGAAGTAGATATGCAAGGTTGGTATGGTGGACTAAGCACTAGTTTAGTTGCAAAAGCTAGTTTTGTTTCCCAAGAATGTTCATTGGTAGAAAAGAAGTTTAGTTCTCTAAGTTAAATCTCAATGGAACTTCAAGTGTGTCAACATCAATGTCAAGTCAAGTCATGTCATTCACCAAGTTCACCATAAGTTATTATCATTCCTGACAAAAGTCATGTACAGCTTGCCAACTGTCCATAACCGAGGACGCGGCTATTCGAATAGTTTGAAACCTCTGCAGAGGGGTACACTTTACCCACAAGATTCGATACATCTGCCGGGAGAAATCCACGGATCGTCATACACAAAGTATGCGGGGTTCAGATAATCAAACAAACTCTTTCACTTGCTCACTCTAGTATAGGATCCTTCCCTAGAGCCCGAGACACGGACATCTCTGTTCCGGCGTCTCTAGTTTTGCCCGCTCCGGAGTGCCGGATGAATGGGATTTCCACTCGGTTCAGAAGTACCCACGCACGGTGCACTTCTATAAAGGATGATACAAGGCCTCCCATACTAGGGTAAACAAGCTATGGACTAAGCCCCTTCCCATTTAGGGGTAATGTGGTCGTACGGTAATGGTTGGCTCACATGGTACATCACTTATTATCATTTAGCAAATACATTCCATAGTTCTTAGTCAATATTATTTTCCTTCATAAAACCATCATGTAGGAGAATCTCCATTTCAAGTTTTCAAGTTCAAGTCACCAAGTTCAAATGGGTTTCCACTTAGAGATGGCCTCAATTTTATTAGCGACTAAGCAACTATATTGAGTGATGATACCACTAAACTATGGTTGGATAAACTCAGCTTGATGCTCTTGCTAAGCAAGATATCACTACACATCTATCATTCTACTCTAGCAATTCAATCATGCAATTTACGTAAAACAAGTAGAATGCAATAGTAAAACTAGGCATTTGGAGTATGATTCAAAAGATGGCTTGCCTTGGTTGGTAAAGTGTCCGGGGTATTCTTCTTCTTCTTGATAAAATTCCCCTTCAATATCCTCCTCAGCAACACTAGCGTCTAATAACGAATAAATACAAAACACACAATCACTACACAGGGCTAACAACACACCAAGCATACATACTTGTTTTCAACAAGGGCATTCATGTTGGGTTTTATTTGAATTGGATTGCAAGTTTTCTTCCAAGTTTTCATTAAGTGTGCAAGTTATATTTTCTACGATGTGTCATGTGTTGTTTACCTTTTTGAGTATGGGTAAGTAACTAGGGTTATTAGGGCTAGTTCAAGTGGGGATTGACTAGTTAAGTACATTGGTATTGAGGGAAAAATTAACTAAGTGTGGAATGGAGATCTATCATTTTATGCTTCAAACTAAGATTGGATTAGGGTCTAATTGGTACCACTAACAAGGTCTGAGTGATTGAGGTTGATCTAAACAGTAGGGGAGTTAGTTAGTAAGTTCACAAATCAAGTTTCATAATTTTAGGAGGTTTAAACAATTTTCTAGAATTTTCCTATGATTAATAGAGCTATGGTCAAAGTATTCTTATTTATTTAAATCCCTAACTCAAATTGAGTTCTAACTAGTTTCAGAGGGTAGAGCATTTCCTAAGCTTTTCAATGCATATTCATTTGCTAAAAATGGATTTCTAAAACTCGTGGAATTTAAGTTTGAAAAACATATCTGAAACATATTTGAATTAATTCGAAAAGGCGGGAAATAAATAAAAACGAAACGGACTGAATCCTAAACGAACGGGCCGATTTTTCTACAGAACCCGAACGGGCCGGGCCATACCGCTTCACCCCGGGCGGGAAATGAATAAAACTGAACCTGACAGGTGGGGTCCGCTCGTCAGGTCACTTAATTTTACCGAACCGGTATGCTACCGACGGATCAAGATCCAACAGCGCACAGGCGTCGTCCTCGTTGGCTAGGGCTGGAGCTCACCTGTGCACGGCGAGGAAGACGACGGCGACGGTGAGGCACGTAGAGGAAGCAGGGCTCGACGGCGGCGGGCGAAAAAGAATCGGCAGCACTCCTCCTCCAGCTCCCGGCGTCCGTTCGTCCAGCGGCGGCCCAACGTGGCGGCGCTGCCTGCGCCCAGTAGCTCGCCGGCGTTGCAGGCTCCGTCGAACGAGAGCGAGAGGGAGGGAGAGAAGGTGTCTGGGAGGTAGCTGGGAGCAGGGTGAGTTCGTTCGTTTGATCGGCGGGGGCTTTTATAGGCCAGAGCGTCGGGGGCGAGGGCGTCCAGTAGCTCGCCGGTGAGGGGGCCTTGGCGATGCGCGTCGAGCAACACCGGGCACGGCGGCCTTGCTCGCGTGCTTGCGGGGTTTTGTCTCGGCGATGGAGGGCTGTGGGTCGGCTCTGGCGCGGTCACAGCGGTCGGCGTCGTGCAGGAAGAGAAGAGACAGAGAAGGGGGGTCCTGGGCGCGTTCTTCTTCTTCCCTCCACTTCTCACGGCTCGGGTCGGGGCAGAGGGGGCTGGGCTCGACCGCGGCGTCGTCCACGAGCATGGCTACAGGGTCGAGACGGACGGCGACAGTGATCCTCACAGTAACCACGATTTTCTCCAATTTTTGCTCTCCAGGTGTTCGTTCAAGTGCCCGCAAGAAATTAAAATTCGAATTTTTGAAAATTTTCACTTTGGGTGATCAACATATTAGATAAGGTTTCCAGAGATATTTTTGTTCTGAAGAAATAACATGTTTTGCAAAAAATTGTATTTGAAATTAGGGTATTGTCACTGTTTCAGATTCAATCTTTGGCTGAAGTTTGAGTGATGTTCTGATTTGAATTTTGGTTAGAAACTTCTTGGTTGAGTTAGTATGTAACTTGGTAAAGCTCAACTAACTGACCACACCTTTGCTTGAGTTACAGATTTCTTATTCTAAGTGTCCAAAGTAGGGTAGTCAATAAGATTTCCTAGATCAATTTATTCTTCTCTTTTTCTTTCTTTCTTTGGTTTCTGGTTTCTTTGGCTCTTATAATTCTTCTCTAATGCTTTTGTTGGTTGAGTTAGAACTAACTAGCTATTGCACAACAAAGAATAATACACATGAAATCATAAAATACTTATAATAGAAAATACATGCATACATGCAATAATAGATAAAAAGTTTTATCTTGGCCCAAAATTTGGTACTTTCATTGAGAGGAAATGGATTACAAATTTCTGAGTTGTTACAATCTTGCCCCCTTAAAAAGAATCTTGTCCCCGAGATTCACTAATTAAGAACTAAAAAGATTGGGAAATTCTTTCTGAAGGTAATCTTCTCGTTCCCAAGTAGCTTCATCTTCGGTGTGATTACTCCACTCAACTTTCAGGAACTTGATGCTTCGGGTTCGAGTGGTTCGATATGCTTCCTCGAGGATACGGATAGGCACTTCACGATAGGTCAAATCCTTGTTGATGTCCACAGAACGGTGATCAATATTCTTGAAGACTTCTGGCTTCTCCGGAACTTCCAGACACTTCCGAAGTAAAGACACGTGAAAGACATCGTGTACTTCAGACAATTCAGGGGGCATTTCCAACTGATAAGACACTTCTCCTTTGCGGCTTAGTACCTTGAAGGGTCCAATATATCTTGGTGCAAGCTTTCCTTTTACTTGGAATCTCTGCATTCCCTTGAGAGGTGATACTCTAAGATAAACAAAATCTCCAATCTGAAGGGTCAGTTCTCTACGTCTCTTGTCAGCATAGCTCTTCTGTCTAGAGTGAGCTGCCTTGAGGTAGTCACGAATCATGCGAACCTTCTCTTCAGCCTCTTGCAGAATGTCCGGTCCAAATATCTGACTGTCTCCTGTTTCTGACCAATTCAAAGGGGTACGGCACTTTCTTCCATATAAAGCTTCAAATGGGGCCATTTGCAAACTGGCTTGATAACTGTTGTTGTAGGAAAACTCCGCGAAAGGCAGACAATCTTCCCACTTAGCCCCATAGGCTAGAACATAGGCTCTCAACATATCTTCCAGTATCTGATTCACCCTTTCGGTCTGTCCATCAGTCTGAGGGTGGTAAGCTGTGCTAAAGGCTAATTTCGTTCCCAAGGCTTGATGCAAACTTTTCCAAAATCTCGAGGTGAATTGGGTTCCTCGATCAGAAACTATGGTTTTAGGGACTCCATGCAAACTAAAAATTCTGGATAGATAAAGATCTGCTAGCTGTCCAGAGGTATAAGTGGTCTTGACAGGAATAAAGTGGGCAACTTTGGTAAGTCTATCCACAATGACCTAGATAGAGTCATTTCCACGGCTAGACCTTGGAAATCCAGTGATGAAATCCATTCCAACAGATTCCCACTTCCATTCTGGAACTTGCAAAGGTTGCAGCAATCCCGCAGGACGTTGATGTTCAGCCTTGACTCTTTGACAAATATCACACTTAGATATGAACGACGCAATCTCACGCTTCATTCCATGCCACCAAAATTGTTCCTTTAAATCTTGGTACATCTTAGTTCCACCGGGATGAATGGAGTAAGGTGTCTCATGGGCTTCTCTCATAATAACTTCCTTCAATTCTGAGTCCGCAGGCACACAAATACGTCCTTTATACCAAAGAACTCCTTGATCATCTTCTTCAAATCCTGGCACCTTGCCGGAACTAATTCTATGCTTAATTCCGTCAATACTCTCATTTCCCTTCTGGGCCTCTTTGATTTGGCTCATCAAAGTGGGTTGAAACTCAAGGTGGGCTAAGAATCCTCGACTGACTAGCTCCAATCCAAACTTTTCAAACTCTTGGTGCAACAGGGGTTGCTCCTCTTTGATCATCATATTCAGGGAGCACGGCTTCCTACTCAACGCATCGGCCACTACATTGGCCTTACCGGGGTGATAATGAATTTCCAGATCATAATCCTTGATCAACTCTATCCATCTTCTTTGCCTCATGTTCAACTCCTTCTGAGTGAAAATATATTTCAAACTCTTGTGGTCAGTGTAGATCTCGCAACGGTTGCCCATAAGATAATGCCTCCAGGTCTTCAAAGCTAGTACTACGGCTGCTAACTCCAGATCATGGGTTGGATAGTTTTCTTCATGAGGTCGAAGCTGCCGAGAGAGGTAGGCTATTACCTTGCCTTCTTGCATTAACACACAACCAAGTCCCAGTTTGGAGGCGTCGCAATAGACATCAAAGTTCTTGGTGATGTCGGGCATGGTTAGGATGGGGGCAGTTACCAATCGCTTCTTGAGCTCTTGAAAACTCTCTTCACACTTAGGGGTCCATTCAAACTTCTTGTCCTTCTTCAACAATTGGGTCATTGGCCGGGCAATGCTTGAAAATCCTTCAACAAATTTGCGGTAATATCCCGCTAATCCGAGAAAACCTCTAACTTCAGTTTGAGTGGTAGGGGCTTCCCATTCCATGACTGATTTGATCTTCTTTGGGTCTACTGATATCCCTCTAGCTGATAATACATGGCCTAAGAATCCCACTTCCTTCAACCAGAACTCACATTTACTGAACTTGGCATAGAGCTGATGCTCTCTAAGAGTCTCTAAGATTAATCTCAGATGGGTTGCATGCTCTTCTTCGGACTTGGAGTAGATAAGGATGTCATCAATGAAGATGACAACAAACTTATCCAAGAACTCCATGAAAACCTTATTCATGAGATTCATGAAATAAGCAGGGGCATTGGTTAATCCAAAGGACATTACGGTGTACTCATACAATCCGTAACGGGTAGTGAAGGCTGTTTTAGGTATATCAGTTGCCCGGATCTTCAGTTGATGGTATCCAGTTCTAAGGTCTATCTTTGAGAAAACTCGAGCTCCGGTCAATTGGTCAAACAGATCATCTATCTTGGGAAGAGGATACTTATTCTTGATGGTCACATCATTTAGCTTGCGATAATCAGTGCACAGTCGGCTGGAACCGTCACTTTTGTCCACAAACAAGACGGGTGATCTCCAAGCAGAAGAACTTGGCTGAATCAATCCTTTACTCAAAAGGTCATCCAATTGTTTCTTCAACTCCACTAGTTCAGCTGGGTTCATCCGATAGGGTCGTTGGGCTATGGATCCAGTTCTGGGAATAAGCTCAATGATAAACTCAATATCCCGATCCGGTGGCATTCCGGGTAGCTCATCGGGAAAAACATCCAGGTATTCGCAGACGATGGGAACTTCCTCTATAGTGGGTCCTGAGATACTCTTATGACATCTTGTGGATTGGGGTGGTTTTACGGACACATGCTTTACTACAATTCCAGTGCTACTCTTCATGGTGATGGTCTTCTTGGCACAATCTATCACTCCTTGATGGGAAGACATCCAATTCATACCGAGAACTACTTCCAAACCTTTGGTTCCCAATACTATCAAATTGGCTAAGAAAGATATTCCATGAATTTCTATGGGAACTGCCAAACAGTTCCACTCAGCCCTTGTTGTTGACCCAGGTATTTTTACTAACATGGCATGTTTCAGGGGTGTTGGTTGAAGTCCACTTTTATCAACAAATAACTTAGTAACAAACGAGTGTGAAGCTCCAGAATCAAACAGAACTCTTGCAGGAACTGAATTAATAGGGAACATACCAAGCACAACGTCGGTTGCCTCCTGAGCTTCTTCCACATTCATGTGGTTCAGACGGCCTCGAGGGTGAGGCTGGTTCCTTGGTGGATAATTCTTGCCATTTCCAACACGGCGCTGCTGCTGAGCAGGAGCAGTGGTCTTGGGTGCATCATTCAGCTTCTTGGGGCATTCATTGGAGTAGTGTCCTTTTTGTCCGCACTCATAACAGGTAACACCAGACTTGTCACCAGACTTGGGCGGCACAGTTGCTCCATTCGGCCTTGGAGTATTGGGGTTGAAGTTGTTGCCATTAGGTCTTGGAGGTGCACGGTTGAAGTTGTTGCCGGGTGGACGGCTAGGAAAGTTGGGACGCGGAGCAGGTGCAGATGGCCTCATAGGTCTAGGGGCGAAACCCATAGGTGGATTTCCCCTTGGCTTCTGCGAGTTGCTCGAGTTGCCTTGATACATCATACGGCGCTTGCGGTTTTCTGCAGCTTGCTTGAGTTTGCCTTCCATCTGAATGGCAGAGTCCACCAATGACTCCAGGTCTGCAAAGTGAATGCTGACTAAGACGCATTGCATCTCATCATGAAGTCCATCCAGAAACCTTTCTTGCTTCTTCTCAGTGGTGTTAGTGTCATCTGGGGCATACCTAGACAAGGTGAGGAACTTGTCACGGTAGTCAACCACAGATAGGGAACCTTGCTTCAGATTTCTGAACTCATCTCTCATCCTTTTAACCAGTCCTAAAGGAACATGGGCTTTGCTAAACTTGCTCTTGAACTCCTCCCAAGGCATCACATACCCTTGGGCTTGCATTGCACGGGTGCTATCCCACCAAGCTCTTGCGGCTCCCGCAAGATAGTGGGTGGTGTACAAAACCTTCTCACTTTCACCAACTTCGGCGACTGCCAAATTGTTCTCCATAGTGCGAAGCCAGTCATCAGCATCTAAGGGTTCTTCAGACTTGGTGAACATAGGAGGGTTGGTGTTTTGGAAACTCCTTAACTTGGATCGGTTATCACCATGGCCATTGTTTTCGCCTTCACCATGGCCATTTCCATTGCCATTGTTGTGGTTCATTGCCATCTGGGTTAGTTGCTGAAGAGTGGCCAAGTTAGCTTGGCGCTCAGCTCGGGCTGCTTCTCGGTCTTCCATGATCAACCTTAGCAGTTCGGCCATTTCCGGGTTCGGGGGTGGGGGTGCTCGCGGCATCTGAAGATAAGGTGTGTAAGACAAGAGGGAAAAACTAATTTGCTAAGATTTAATGTAACATGGATGATGCAATTTTTTTTGTCTTACTAAGGCCTTAAGGGCCAAATTCATATTTCATTCAACAAGCATCAAACATATCATACATACGAGTTCACACGTTACAAGTGGTTTTCATTAAACCACTACGACTCGTCTACTAGAGAGGGGGATACAACTCACACCTACACGAAGTGACTTAAAGTAAAACTCATAACTAGATAACACGGGAATCTCCAACTCTAAACACCGGGCTCCTCGGGGTCTTCCTCCTCATCATCCACAATGAATCCCGCATCCTCATCATGCTCCGAATCCTCGAGGTCCTCCATGAAGTCATCCTCGTCACTAATGAGGGCATTATCCTCCTTGCGGAGATCAAGGCCTTCCTCCTCACCAAGGTGGCTCTCGAGACTCTCAATGTACTCAGTTAGCTCAGCCACATTGGCCTTCAACTCATCAATGGTCTGATCCCTCTCATCGCGCTGGCGGCGAAGACTCTTGCGATCCCTAGCAAGAAATCCTGATGGTGCTCCTTGCCTCCACCAGTGCGAAGTGCTCAAGGTTGGCCTTGGTACGGGCACGATCTGCCTCCTGCTGAGTGGAGTACAGCAAGAAGTCCATGTGATCGATGTAGGTACTCGGCTCATTTTGCCCTGGCATGTTTGCGGGACGCCCATCCGCATCACGCCGAGCAACGTTCCTAAAGCGCTCCCCCTGGACCTCCTCCACATGCAGTCCGCACAAGCGGGCGTGCATCTCCTGCATACCTCGGACCAAACCATCGGCCCAAGTGTTCTCCACTAGCTCGAACTTGATCCTTGGGGAACTCAAATGTCCCTTCTTGCCATGGCAAATGGCCCTTACAAGCCACCGTAGCTCTCCATCCGGGTGCTCATTGAGCACGGCTCCCTTGAACTCCGGATACAGACGATCCAGGAACAAGGTCAGGGTGGTGAGGTCGCGCTCAAAACAAAGGCTGCCACCATGGCCCAACTGGTACTGCTCAGTGAATACCGGGGCCATCTACAAAGTTTTAGATTAGATTAAGTTAGTGACCAACTCAAGTGTGCAAAATTTTAAGTAGGCAAAAACTGAAGCATGTACAAAACTTTGTAAATAGAGAGGAAAAGACTAAGCAATTTTTAAATCATTACTTATCTTCTTTGTAAAGGTTTCATTTAACGCCCATTCTAACTAAGGTCTCCTATGGTCAGCCTAGGCTCTGATACCAACTTGTGACATCCCCGAATTTATCACAAATTCGAAGTGCCCGTTATGCATTCCACCACAATCCCAGAATCATTGTTGTGATACACGTAACGTAGTTGGTAATCAGTTCCGTAGACATTACAATACGATGGTTCAAATACAATGGTCATAGTGACCAAGTTCATATTACAATCACAATATAGCAGCGGAAATAATGTCTTCGGGTCCATGCCTTCACCCTACAGGCAATGGCGACTCCGTAGAAGATCTTAGTTCTGATACTCTTCTTCATACCCTTCCTCCGGATACTCTTCCCCATAGTCTGGCCAAGTTGATAGCCAGGGACACAGCCATGAGTACATTGAATGCACTCGCAAACCATCTTACAATGATATAATGAAGTAGATATGCAAGGTTGGTATGGTAGACTAAGCACTAGTTTAGTTGCAAAAGCTAGTTTTGTTTCCCAAGAATGTTCATTGGTAGAAAAGAAGTTTAGTTCTCTAAGTTAAATCTCAATGGAACTTCAAGTGTGTCAACATCAATGTCAAGTCAAGTCATGTCATTCACCAAGTTCACCATAAGTTATTATCATTCCTGACAAAAGTCAAGTACAGCTTGCCAACTGTCCATAACCGAGGACGCGGCTATTCGAATAGTTTGAAACCTCTGCAGAGGGGTACACTTTACCCACAAGATTCGATACATCTGCCGGGAGAAATCCACAGATCGTCATACACAAAGTATGCGGGGTTCAGATAATCAAACAAACTCTTTCACTTGCTCACTCTAGTATAGGATCCTTCCCTAGAGCCCGAGACACGGACATCTCCGTTCCGACGTCTCTAGTTTTGCCCGCTCCGGAGTGCCGGATGAATGGGATTTCCACTCGGTTCAGAAGTACCCGCGCACGATGCACTTCTATAAAGGATGATACAAGGCCTCCCATACTAGGGTAAACAAGCTACGGACTAAGCCCCTTCCCATTTAGGGGTAATGTGGTCGTACGGTAATGGTTGGCTCACATGGTACATCACTTATTATCATTTAGCAAATACATTCCATAGTTCTTAGTCAATATTATTTTCCTTCATAAAGCCATCATGTAGGAGAATCTCCATTTCAAGTTTTCAAGTTTTCAAGTTCAAGTCACCAAGTTCAAATGGGGTTCCACTTAGAGATGGCCTCAATTTTATTAGCGACTAAGCAACTATATTGAGTGATGATACCACTAAACTATGGTTGGATAAACTCATCTTGATGCTCTTGCTAAGCAAGATATCACTACACATCTATCATTCTACTCTAGCAATTCAATCATGCAATTTACGTAAAACAAGTAGAATGCAATAGTAAAACTAGGCATTTGGAGTATGATTCAAAAGATGGCTTGCCTTGGTTGGCAAAGTGTCCGGGGTATTCTTCTTCTTCTTGATAAAATTCCCCTTCAATATCCTCCTCAGCAACACTAGCATCTAATAACGAATAAATACAAAACACACAATCACTACACAGGGCTAACAACACACCAAGCATACATACTTGTTTTCAACAAGGGCATTCATGTTGGGTTTTATTTGAATTGGATTGCAAGTTTTCTTCCAAGTTTTCATTAAGTGTGCAAGTTATATTTTCTACGATGTGTCATGTGTTGTTTACCTTTTTGAGTATGGGTAAGTAACTAGGGTTGTTAGGGCTAGTTCAAGTGGGGATTGACTAGTTAAGTACATTGGTATTGAGGGAAAAATTAACTAAGTGTGGAATGGAGATCTATCATTTTATGCTTCAAACTAAGATTGGATTAGGGTCTAATTGGTACCACTAACAAAGTCTGAGTGATTGAGGTTGAACTAAACAGTAGGGGAGTTAGTTAGTAAGTTCACAAATCAAGTTTCATAATTTTAGGAGGTTTAAACAATTTTCTAGAATTTTCCTATGATTAATAGAGCTATGGTCAAAGTATTCTTATTTATTTAAATCCCTAACTCAAATTGAGTTCTAACCAGTTTCAGAGGGTAGAGCATTTCCTAAGCTTTTCAACGCATATTCATTTGCTAAAAATGGATTTCTAAAACTCTTGGAATTTAAGTTTGAAAAACATATCTGAAACATATTTGAATTAATTCGAAAAGGCGGGAAATAAATAAAAACGAAACGGACTGAATCCTAAACGAACGGGCCGATTTTTCTACAGAACCCGAACGGGCCGGCCCATACCGCTTCGCCCCGGGCGGGAAATGAATAAAACTGAACCTGACAGGTGGGGTCCGCTCGTCAGGTCACTTAATTTTACCGAACCGGTATGCTACCGACGGATCAAGATCCAACGGCGCACAGGCGTCGTCCTCGTTGGCTAGGGCTGGAGCTCACCTGCGCACGGCGAGGACGACGACGGCGACAGCGAGGCACGTAGAGGAAGCAGGGCTCGACGGTGGCGGGCGAAAAAGAATCCGGCAGCACTCCTCCTCCAGCTCCCGGCGTCCGTTCCTCCAGCGGCGGCCCAATGCGGCGGCGCTGCCTGCGCCCAGTAGCTCGCCGGCGTTGCAGGCTCCGTCGAACGAGAGCGAGAGGGAGGGAGAGAAGGTGTCTGGGAGGTAGCTGGGAGCGGGGTGAGTTCGTTCGTTTGATCGGCGGGGGCTTTTATAGGCCAGAGCGTCGGGGGCGAGGGCGTCCAGTAGCTCGCCGGTGAGGGGGCCCTGGCGATGCGCGTCGAGCAACACCGGGCACGGCGGCCTTGCTCGCGTGCTTGCGGGGTTTTGTCTCGGTGACGGAGGGCTGTGGGTCGGCTCTGGCGCGGTCACAGCGGTCGGCGTCGTGCAGGAAGAGAAGAGACAGAGAAGGGGGGTCCTGGGCGCGTTCTTCTTCTTCCCTCCACTTCTCACGGCTCGGGTCGGGGCAGAGGGGGCTGGGCTCGACCGCGGCGTCGTACACGAGCATGGCTACAGGGTTGAGACGGACGGCGACAGTGATCCTCACAGTAACCACGATTTTCTCCGATTTTTGCTCTCCAGGTGTTCGTTCAAATGCCCGCAAGAAATTTAAATTCGAATTTTTGAAATTTTTCACTTTGGGTGATCAACATATTAGATAAGGTTTCCAGAGATATTTTTGTTCTGAAGAAATAACATGTTTTGCAAAAATTTGTATTTGAAATTAGGGTATTGTCACTGTTTCAGATTCAATCTTTGGCTGAAGTTTGAGTGATGTTCTGATTTGAATTTTGGTTAGAAACTTCTTGGTTGAGTTAGTATGTAACTTGGTCAAGCTCAACTAACTGACCACACCTTTGCTTGAGTTACAGATTTCTTATTCTAAGTGTCCAAAGTAGGGTAGTCAATAAGATTTCCTAGATAAATTTATTCTTCTCTTTTTCTTTCTTTCTTTGGTTTCTGGTTTCTTTGGCTCTTATAATTCTTCTCTAATGCTTTTGTTGGTTGAGTTAGAACTAACTAGCTATTGCACAACAAAGAATAATACACATGAAATCATAAAATACTTATAATAGAAAATACATGCATACATGCAATCATAGATAAAAAGTTTTATCTTGGCCCAAAATTTGGTACTTTCATTGAGAGGAAATGGATTACAAATTTCTGAGTTGTTACAAAATAACAAGTCTCAACGATACAAGGTGGCTGCCATAACCCTATATGGGGTGACTCTCCACGCTACTTTGGCTGGGCTCGGCCCCATACCAAACTAAAAGCCCAAATGGCTAAAACACACTTGATTTTAGACATGCCCAAAACCATCACACACAAATAAAACCAAACTGAAATAAAAACATGACGCGAACTTAATTAAAATAGAACACCTAAATATCTTTGGCTGCAGGGCCTCGGCGAACATGAAACTCCATTGGAGGTGTACAAAAGTTGGGCTTCACATCATCTTCTGGAGGCACTTCAAAGCAGAATTGTCCAAGCTTCAGAACATAAGGAGGTGGTAAAATATTAGGAGTAGTAGCTATGCTCCCCTTATCATCTCACTAGGCCCATAAATGGTGAAGTGTCATGTAGTCGACGTTCACATGACACCACTAGTGAAATAACACCACGACAAATAAATATCAAACAACTAAATATTACTCAACATAATTCCACTACTAACGACTTGACTTCTCCCATGTCCTCAAGAACTAAACGAACTACTCACAAGACATCATATGGATCATGATCAGAGGTGAAATAATGGTAAATAACAATCTGAACATAAACCTTAATTCAACGGTTCCACTCAATAGCATCAACCACAAGAGTAATCAACACCGGGAAAGTTTTCCCTAAGAATTTGACAAGATTCAACTCAAGATGTTACAGCGAGATGGCGTGGTGATGGTGGAGATGAATGTGCTGATGATGGGGATGATGGTGATGATGATCCCGATGAAGTCCGGCACGATGATGATGATGATCTCCCCTCTCCGGGAAGGAATTTCCCCGGTAGATTTCTGCCTGCCAGAGAGCTTTTCTCTCTCTGGTGTTTTCCGCCCTGCAGAGGCGGCGGTGTCTATCTCTGAGCCCCCCCTTGACTTAGGTTTTCGGGGACGATGAAATACATGAAGGGGCGATGGCAGAAGTGGGCCAGGGGGGCCACACAACAGGCCGGCGCGGCCAGGGGTCAGGCCGCGCCCCCTGTGTGTGTGCCTGCCCCGTCGCTCCTCTCGACTCCTCCTTCTGGCTTCTTCATTCTTTTGGTAAAATATAATTTTTGGTATTTTTCTAGAATTTCCTGATCTTCCGAAATATGGTGTCTTGATAGTCCTTTTTCCAGCAGAATCCTGACTCCGGCAGCAAATCCTCCAATGATCATCAAACATGTAAAAATAGAGGAAACAACATAAGTATCATCTCTAAATGCGAAATATATCAATGATTAACAGTAAATTATGATACGAAATAGTGATGCAAAATGGACGTATCAACCCCCCAAGCTTAGACCTCGTTTGTCCCCAAGCGAAAACTAAACTCGGTAAACATGACCACAGGTTTATGGAGTGAAGTGTCGATAATCAAAATACGGACAAGAAGCATCACATTCACCAAGGCACAAATTATAATAGACAGCAACTTCCCTTTATATGATATAGACTTGCAATAAGTAAAAGGGAATCACAAACAAAGATGCACAAGGTAAACTATAATTGGTGATGGCAAACCTTAGTTCTTGGTCAGAGAACAATGAATAAACTATACTTGCTTTTGAATGAAGCCTTTTAAAATAGAGCTAATATAGCAAAAACTATATGCTCAATGAAACAAACTTTTGCAATCATAGAAAGCTTTCAAAGATATATTCCTTCAGATAAAAGCATTGTACTAACAAAAGAAGTTAGTAAACATTATTAAACGGATCAACATATGGATGAGTGAAACATAACAACTCAAATGCTTGCTTGAGATAGAAGGGAATAGGTTGACTCAACATAAAAGTAAAAGACAGGCCCTTCGCAGAGGGAAGTAGGGATTAAACATGTGCTAGAGCTTTTCATTTGTAAAACAGAGGTAAAAGTTGTTTTGAGAGGTGGTTGCTTTTGTCAACGACTAGCAGCGGAGTTCTTGATATCTTCCATACTAAACAAGTGAGAGCGGTTCTGAGATGTTTGATTAGTTGGCACAATTGTGCTCTTTTATAGCTTGGCACTCCTCCCCACCTTTTCCTTTCTCAAACCATGGCTAACCGATTCCATCGGGTGCCAACCAACTTTCACATACCATGGAGGAGTGCCTTTTTCTTTTCTTTTTGAGATTACAATGGTCTGACCAGCTCCCTCACAAAATTAATGACGAGCAGATGAAGCTGCCTAGTCGAGGGGTACTTAATTTAGTATGGAAGATAACAAACCCGTCCACTACATCTTCATGAGCTAAAAAGAGTGGCACAAAATGAGAAGTGTTCGAAGGTTTTTTGAAAGGTAGCGCATGAAAATTTACTTGGAATGGCTTGAAATACCATGCATGGGAATTTATAGTGGACTCTTTGGAAGTAACTTGGCTTTTGGGAGTTGGATGCATGAGAAGTATTTCCTCTCAGTACAGGTTTTTGGCTAGCAAGGCCGGGTAGCAAGCATAAGAGTTGCATGAAACAAACAAACATACATATAATAGGAACAATCATGCAAACTTCCTTGAAGGTACAACAATTTTAACTTTGAGAATAATAATGCTTATAAGCTAAACATGAAGGAAAACTGAAGTGATGTAACTACAAGCACTTCTCTCTTCTTTTCTACTCAAACCTCAAGGTAATGTTGCTACTGACCAAGCTAAGTTTGCCAAAAGCAACTAAATTTACTCATGCTCCCAAAGTGATACCAATACTAATCAACAAGACTAGTCATATAAGAAACATTGCAAACTAAAATAAAGTGTGCAGAACGTAAACGATACCACTTCTCATTAATATTTCATTACCGCAACTCACACCAAGGGATACATAGATAACCAACTAAGGAGGATACTTCCACACTGCAAACTATACTATAAGATAACTTCTCTATTCATGATATGACTCTACTTGAAAAGTAAATGAGTAAAGATAATGATGTGATACCGCGGCACTCCCCCAAGCTTGGAACAAGCCAAGGGGATGCCAATACCAATGACGAATTACTCCTTCGGCGGTGGTGGGATCACCCTTGGGTTAATGAAATATTCCAGCATCCTGCGAAGCCTGAGATTCTCTCCTTTAAGTATCTGTATCTCCCTCTCTAGAACTCGGTATTGGCACAAAGCTCGTCAGTGACCAGCATACCCTCTTTTATTATAGGCATGAAATTTAGATCCAAGACTGAAAACGTTGGTCCCCGCATATCATGAGAAAAGGCACGTCCGACGTTCATTGATCCTACAAAAGTAGAGTTTCTCGCCCTTGATTTTCCAGCCTCATGTTCCTCCTTCAGCTTGGTGTCTTCTTCCCTAGGCCTCTTGCCCTTGTCGTCGCTTGAAGGAGCCATAGTCCTCTCAAAACTAAGATCAACTCCTGACAGAAACAACACGAAACAAAAACACGACGAGAAAATGATATACAGACCTCGAGGACTCCCGGGGTGTTATATAGGCGAAAATTAAACATCGAAACTAAGTCACAGGAGGAAACCGGGATGGAAACGAGCTCCGGGGTGCTCTCACACCAGGGCGGCGTGGCCAGGGGTGGGCCTGCGCCCCCTGTGCATGAGGGCACTCAGGACTCCGTCTCCTGCCCGTTTTCATCTCATGATTTTTCATATATAGCAAAAACAATAAAAATATAACTGAAAAAGTTTAACGCGAACCTTTTCTGACTAGAACTGTTACCTATTCGAGAACAAACTCTGCAGGTTCCTGCATATTGTCCTGAATGAATTCTTCCGGATAAACCGTTTGAATAACATCAACGTCTTCATTATAAGAATCTCCAGCAATATAATGTTTGAGTCTTTGCCCATTCACCACTTGTGTAGTGTCATCTTTCAATGAAGCAATCTTTATCACACCTGAGCGGTACACTTCCACAATAACATATGGTCCTTCCCATTTAGAGAGTAATTTTCCTGCAAAAAATCTGAGATGAGACCTATTAAAAAGAACTTTCTCACCAACATGAAACTCTCTCTTAAGAATTCTCTTATTATGCCATTGCTTGACTTTCTCTTTGAAAAGTCTGGCTTTCTCATAGGCTTCGTTTCTCCACTCATCTAGAGAACTCAAATCTAACAACCTTTTCTTACCGGCAAGTTTAAAATCCCTATTAAGCTCTTTCACTGCCCAAAAAGCTATGTGTTGTCATTCTAAAGGCAAGTGACACGCTTTTCCGTAAACCATTTTGTAAGGAGACATGCCCATGGGGTTCTTATAAGCAGTTCTATAAGCCCATAAAGCATCGTTTAACTTGCTAGCCCAGTTTTTCCTAGATCCAGTGACAGTCTTCTGCAAGATAGACTTGATCTCTCTATTTGAAAGCTCTATGATATGGGGTGGCCCGATCTTCTCGTGAGAGATGCGATGGTGATGATGGCAGCGGATGATTGTCGGGGATAACTTGGTGTCACCGATGAACTCTCCTCGCTTGAACCCTGATGCCAATGCAACAGCTCTCAAACCCTGTAGGATATTCACGACTCCACACACTTGCGCACGTAGCCATCGACCATGAAACGGTAGTTTGCAATCTACTGATTCCCAATGGAACAACAGATCACACTAAAATTGCAACAGTATATCACCAAATCCAGATGAATTGGTGCGGAGGAATTCAGATGAATGCTTACAGTAGTTCAATGAAATAATCTGTAGTCTAAATGTGGTCTAACCCTAATTGAGGGGGCGCCCAGGGCTACTTATAGGTGGCCGGGCGTCCTCAGCAAAGACCTGGCCCAAAACATGTCTGGTTTGGGCCCAAACTGACTCGGTTCGACTCAAACGGGTATATACCGACCCATATATGTGTTCGGCCTAATTTTAGCACACATGCTAAGTGTGTAGCGCGCCTTAGACATGTAGACATCGTGTCGTAGGCAGTCCTAGTGCGCCATCACATGCTCGTGCTCATCCAGACTTGATCTCCTTCACGTCGTGATGTACTCCATTCTTGTGACGCCGGCCTTCCTCTCCTCCCTCGCGCTCTCTTGCTTGATCACCACATCGTGCTCCATGTGCTGCATCTCCTCGCTCCCTCGAACCCCTTCTTCTCCAATGAACCCGATCATACATATGAACAAAGACTTAGGCAGTATAAAATTCTCAATACAATAAATATCAGATTCAGCAAGGAGTGAGTTCACCTGCTGTTGTAACAACTTAGCAGGGGCCCAAGTAATTGGTCCAATCCTAATCTCGTCATTGGACTTATCTTGATCAGCAACAATAGGATCATCAATAGTAGGTGGAGATGACTGTGTAGTAGGGATGTCCTCATCATCTCCCCCCCTTCAAAAGGTGTCGACCTCGATGCTCCAAGGTCATCTCCATCATATGGTGATAAATCAGCAACGTTGAAACTATTGCTAACACCACCAAACTCAGCAATAGGAATATCAATCGAGTAGGCATTATCATTGATCTTTGCAAGCACTCTATAGGGACTAGCACCTCGGGGCCTCAACTTGGAATGCCTAAGCAAAGGAAATCTGTCCTTGCATAGGTGCACCCATACCATATCGCTGGGCTGAAAAAGAACCTGCTTTCTTGACTTGTTGCGAGCAGCAGCAGTATTCTTCCCTTTCTTCTCAATAGCCTCTCGAGTCTTCTCATGATTTTTCTTCACAAAATCAGCTCTCTTTGATGCCTCCATATTAACTCTCTCATGCAATGGAAGAGGCAACAAATCTAGTGGTGTAATAGGTTTGAAGCCATACACCACCTCAAATGGACAAAGCTGAGTAGTAGAATGTACCGCCCTGTTGTATGCAAACTCCACATGCGGCAAACAATCTTCCCACTCCCGCAGATTTTTCTTGATCATTGTCCTCAACAACTGTGACAAAGTTCTATTCACCACCTCGGTCTGGCCGTCAGTCTGGGGATGACATGTAGTGCTGAACAGTAGCTTCGTTCCTAGCTTTCCCCATAAGGTCTTCCAGAAGTAGCTCATGAACTTGACGTCCCTGTCAGAAACAATAGTCTTGGGCACTCCATGCAAGCGTACGATATCCCTGAAAAACAGGTTAGCCACATGCGACGCATCGTCGCTCTTATGACATGCAATAAAGTGTGCCATCTTAGAGAATCTATCCACTACCACAAATATAGAATCATGACCATGTTTAGTTTTTGGCAATCCTAGCACAAAATCCATACTAATATCTTCCCATGGTGTAATAGGTGCAGGTAGTGGTGTATACAAACCGTGAGGCTTCAGCTTGGACTTGGATGTGTTGCACACAATGCAGCGCCGCACATACCTGTCCACATCATGCCTCATCCTTGGCCAAAAGAAGTGATCAGCTAGCATGAGTAATGTCTTCTCACGCCCAAAGTGACCCATCAAACCTCTAGCATGTGATTCCTGCAATAAGAGCAAATGCAAAGACGACTCCGGAACACATAGTTTGTTAGCTCGAAATAGAAACCCATCATGTATGTGATATTTTTCCCAGGCGTATTTCAAAGCACACAAACGATATGGTTCAGCAAAATCATGATCAGTTGCATAAAGCTCACAAATACTCTCTAAACCAGGAATATTAATATCAAGTTGTGTCAATAACATATTCTTCCTAGATAGAGCACCAGTAACCACATTATCTTTTCCCTTCTTATGTTTAATGATGTACGGAAAAGATTCAATAAACTCAACCCACTTAGCGATACGCCTATGCAGGTTGGATTGTGCTTTCAAATATTTCAAAGCTTCATGATCAGAATGTATGATAAATTCTTTTGGCCACAAATAATGTTGCCAAACCTCAAGAACTCTAACAAGTGCATACAATTCTTTATCATAAACAGGATAATTCAGTCTAGCACCAGATAATTTCTCTTGCATCAAAACGCCACCTATGCCTGTACCACTAGCATCACATTCAACTTCAAATTGCTTTGAAAAATCAGGCAATGCAAGTAAAGGTGCAGAAGTAAGCAAACGTTTTAATTCATCAGATGGATGATCTTGGGCTGCGCCCCACACAAAAGGAACACCTTTCGTCGTTAACTCATTTAAAGGTGCAGCAATAGTACTAAAGTCTTTCACAAAACGGCAATAGAAACCAGCAAGACCGTGAAAACTTCGTACTTGACTAACATTCATGGGAGTTGGCCAATCTTGAATAGCAGCAATTTTAGATTGATCTACCTCTACTCCATGCTTAGAAACAACATAACCCAGAAATATGACCTTATATTTTGCAAATGTGCACTTCTCAAGATTAGCATACAATTCATTATCATGCAGCACTTGCAAAACTTGTCGAATATGAGCACAGTGTTTAGTTTCATTGCGGCTGTAAATAAGTATGTCATCAAAATAGACAACCACAAAACGACCAATGAACTCTCTCAAAACATGATTCATTAAGCGCATGAATGTACTAGGTGCATTAGTAAGACCAAAAGGCATGACTAGCCACTCATATAAACCAAATTTAGTTTTGAAAGCAGTTTTCCATTCATCTCCTTCTTTCATGCGAATTTGATGGTAACCACTACGCAAATTAATTTTAGAGAAAACAACAGCACCACTCAATTCATCTAACATATCCTCGAGACGGGGAATAGGGTGATGATATCGAATAGTAATGTTGTTTATAGCTCTACAATCGACGCACATGCGGCATGTACCATCTTTCTTAGGCACCAAAATCATAGGAACAACACAAGGACTAAGAGAGACACGAATGTACCCTTTATCCAGAGGAGCTTGCACTTGTGCTTGTATCCCCTTCATTTCATTGGGGTTGGTCCTGTAGGGGGCACGGTTGGGCAAGGAGGCGCCAGGGATCAAGTCGATCTGGTGCTCGATGCCTCGTAATGGTGGCAGCCCAGCAGGCACCTCCGCCGGAAAAACATCATCGAAGTCCTGCAAAACAGCAGAGACACCAAGAGAAACAGGTTGCATATCATTAGAAACTAAGACCTCGCCCTTGTACATGAGCACAAGAGGCATGGCTGTGGGATCCTCACTAAATTCTCTCATGTCTTCATTGGTGGCTAGAACTAATAAGTTGGGCACTCTCTCACTTTTCGTTATATCACTCACAACTGTTACATTATCTTGTGGAGGTGGCTATTCGAGTTTCACTTCAGTCTTCTGATGAGATTCATTAACAATTTGCTGCGGTGACATAGGCAGTAGGTTGATTTTCTTGCCCTTGAACTCCAAGTGATAAGTATTGGCTCGACCATTGTGTTGCACATGTCGATCATAGAGCCATGGCCGACCCAACAAGAGATGACAAACCGTCATAGGAACCACATCAAAATCAATAGAATCCTTGTATGGCCCTATCTCAAAGTTCACACGTACCATGTAGTTTACCTTCATCTCACCATTGTCACTTAATCACTGAATATAATATGGGTTAGGATGAGGTAAATATTTCAAACCCAGCTTAGCACAGAACTCCTTACTGGCAAGGTTGCGACAACTTCCACCATCAATGATCACCTTGCAAGCTTTATTGGGACCAACTAGTGCCTTGGTTTGAAACAGGTTGCAGCGCTGAGAATCAACATTGGGCTGCACACTCAACGTACATGGAGGGACAACAATAATAGGAAAAGAATCAGCATATGCATCTTCACCTTCATCCTCAGAACCAAAAGGATCAGCATCATCTCCGGTCTCATATCCGTTCTCAGTAACCACTATCACTTTGTTGTTGGGACAATCTCTTTTAAAGTGTCCCTTGCCTCCACACGTATGACATAGTTTCTCAGTAGCACGAATCACAGAGGCACTCGAACCAGAACTAGCGGCTGGTGTGGCAGCGGGACGCCTGGACTGAGCTCCAGAGGTCGCTGGCCGAGTGGACGAAGAGGGGCGACTAGGAGTCACCTCAAGTGGCACTGGGGTAGAGCTGGAAGGCGCCCTGGCAGTGTATCGGCTGGCAGGTGAAAAGCGAGATTTTTGTTGCGCCTCTTCAGCGAGCTGTGCCTCAGCCTCCATAGCATGGTGAAGCAACTGATTCATATCATTGTAAGCATGATGCCGGACGATGTTCTTGATAGGAAGTCTGAGGCCGTGCAAAAACCGTTGCATAGTCATCTGAATAGACTCATGAACTCACGATCGCTGCATCAATAGTTCCATCTCCTTGTAATAAGCATCAACGGTCAAAACTCCTTGCTTCAGCTGTGTCAATTTATCAAAAACTGAACGCAAATAATTGGTGGGTACAAAACGAGCCTGCATGATTTCCTTCATCTCTCTCCATTGTGAAACAGGAAGCTCATGAGCTGCTCGTCGTTGTTTCAGAATATTATCCCACCATCGCAATGCATAGCCATCAAATTCGGAGGATGCAAGTCTGACCTTTTTATCTTTAGTGTAAGCATGCAAACGCCAGAGTGTCTCGATCCGGAGCTCCCAAGTAAGGTAATCTTCCACATCACCTTCACCATCAAAACGGGGTATCGAGAACTTTGGCTTCCCCAGATAATCGTCCTCAGCAGGGAGTACGCGTCGGGCACCAAGGACTGGTGGTAGCCGACCCTGTTGTGCAAGACCACGCCCACGGCCATTGGGGCCTAGCAGATTGGCATTGTCATGGACACTATCATCATCAGCAAAATCATCAGCAGGCTGCACAAGTGGTGGTGCAATGGGCTGACACAACGCGGCAAGAGATTGGGTCAATTGATCAATGCTTTGCTGGAAAGTAGTGAACTGAGCCTGCATCATTGCGACGTTTGCTGCAGTGCCCTGCACTTGCAGCTGTAGTGCCTGATGTCCATTCACACCCTCAAGAGCAGAACGCTCCAACACACCCTCCAGATGTGTACGCAGACCCTCAAGATCATTCCAAACCACAGGTGTATCAGCCTCCTTTTCCTACATCACATCAGAACCACTAGGAGACATGATTAGTAGATTAGTGCACGAAATGAAAACGTGTGGTGCCTCTCACAACTCACTCAAAAAATGACAAGAAAAGGTAATCTTACCGTTCCAAAGTGAATAGTAGTGCGTACCAGAACGAAGTATCAAGCTCGTGCACGGATGTGATGAAGTGAATATCGAGGGTATAAGAGCGATCACACGACAAACCAGGAATATATGGTGGAGCTATAGGTATGGTATCCTAAGTACACCGCAGATAAGTCCTAGTGCTGATCGTATGACAAGACCCACGAAACACACACGGTGGAGATAAGCGAGGCAAAGCAACTCTGAAAAAGAGCTCAAAAGATATAAGTGACAACGCACAGTAGCTCGTGTTGCAATACACAAGAGAGACGCTAGCACTGGCTCGACGAACAGGCACAAGATTGCGCACACAGCAGCAGCCTAATGAGCACGAAGTAGCTAGTCTCATATGGGTAAGCTCCTAACACGAGGCTGTAGAAAGGCCGTAGCTAAAGCGATCAAAATCGTGTAGAAGGGACGCTATGTGGACACGGTGGTAACACGCTGTTGCGGTAGAGAAAACTGACAAAAAACATGTCGAAATAGCGATATACGACGCCGGAAACACACGGCAGCGCGACGGCGATGCAAAACGGACGACAGGCCAAAGTAGTTTGTCTCTTTTTTATAGGTGTGGCGTGTGCAGGCACGTTCCCTGTTTTTTTTTGTTTTTTTACACTAAGTATATTGAGTTTGGGCCTAAAATGAAGTGGCCCGATCTGGCGCTGGACACCAGACGTCCTCCGCGCCCAAGCGAGCGAAGCCGGGCGAGCGCTCGACGCTGGCGCCGGACCCCAGACGGTCTCCGCGCCCAGGCGCCTGGGGCGAGGCGCGCTGGCCTTTTTTTTTGTTTTTGGACTTTGCGATCGATGACTGCCGATTGGATCTGGCCAGGAACCAACAATCCGTGGTGTGATCTAAGACAGTAACGGAGAAAAAAAAACGAAGACGTGGACACGGTGGCGTCCTTGACGAGCGATCGGATCTGGTGACTCGTTCTCAGCAAGAACAGGCCGCTGGAACCAAGCACAAGGCGATGATCAAGGATACTTCAAACAAGATCCAAACTCGAAACTAATATGCAAAAAAGATCGAGGACCCTAGACTCCTATGAATTGGAAGAAAAGATACTCGAAAAAGACGATCAGTGACTAAAACTCAATACAGTGCAATCTAGGCTATGGCAAAACTAAGAACACTAATTTTTTTTTGGCTTTTTCTGGATAGGACTGAAAACAAAAACGAATTGCAGGGATGAATTTGTGGATGCTCACCGAGTAAACCATGGAAATCTGATACCAAGATGATATGGGGTGGCCCGATCTTCTCGTGAGCGATGCGATGGTGATGATGGCAGCGGATGATTGTCGGGGATAACTTGGTGTCACCGATGAACTCTCCTTGTCGGTGTTCTGGATACCGGGGTATCCCGGTCCACCTGCTCCTGGGCCCCGTCATCGGCCCATCTTCAGCCCAGGGGAGAACCAACAACCCAAGCTACAAAGAAGACCCTCACGAGGAGGCGCCTCGTGAGGAGAACGACGGCGAAAAACGCTAAGGACCAGAAGACCTCCTCACGAGCCCCCGCTGGTGAGGAGAGGGACCAAGTCCACGCCAGCTCAGCACGTTGGCGTGGGGAGCAAGAAGATGAAGGACAGAAGACCGCGTACCGCCCACGCTACCCCCGACAGGGAGGAGACCAACTTTCGTTGTGCCTGCCCAAAGCGGCACAGTGGTTGTTGGCCACCCCCCTAAAAATAGCGTGGACGGTGCAGGGCGCCAGAGGAAGACGTCAGCTTCCTCCACCCACTCCTGTGGACCGGCGCCACTACCCTACAAAGACCACGTCTACAGAAGAGTGTAGTCTACAGCTGTCCACCCTCCTTGGCCGTGTGTGTGGCAACCTGATACGTCTCCAACGTATCTATAATTTTTTATGCTCCATGCTTGTTTTTTACACCATTTACCCGATGTTTCGTTACACTTCGTGGCACTTTTATGCATTTTCCGGAACTAACCTATTAACAAGTTGCCACAGTGCCAGTTCCCTGTTTTCTGCTGTTTTTGTGTTTCAGAAGTGATACACAGGAAATATTCTCGGAATTGGACGAAACAAGTTCCTGAAGTCTTATTTTACCCGGAAGCTTCCAGAGATCCGAAGGAGAGTAGGAGAGGGGCCACCAGGCCCCCTCACACGTGGCTCGCGCGGCCAGGGGCCTAGCCGCGCTGCCATAGGGTGAGGGGCCCTGGCCCCACTCCTGACATCGTCCCTTCGCCTATAAGAAGCCTTGGGATGGAAAACCCTAAGGGAGTCGGCGAAATTTCCAGAACAGTCCCGTAGCTCCGCCGCCGCCACCAACGAATTTCGGGGGACAGAAGTCTCTGTTCCGGCACCCTGCCGGGACGGGGAAGTGCCCCCGGAGCCATCTCCATCGGTCTCCATCGCCATCTCCTCCGTCTCCATCGACCTCACCGCCATCTCCATCAACCTTGCTGTCTCCTATGATGAGGAGGGAGTAGTTCATCCCCGGGGCTGAGGGCTCTACTGGTAGCTATGTGGTTCACCTCTCTCTCCCATGATGTGATCTTTATGTGATCGTGAGCTTTGTATCATGTTGAACAAGTAGATGTTATTATTCAGATATTATGTGTACTCTAGTGGTGTTATTAAAGTAATCTATTCCTCCTGCCATGGTGTAACAGTGATAGTGCGTGCATCATGGTGGTACTTGGTTTAGGCTATGATTGTGATCTCTTATGGATTATGAGAATAATTATTGCTATGATAGTATTGAAGTGATCTATTCCTCCTTTCATGGTGTAATGTTGACAGTGTGTGCACCGTGTTAGTACTTGGTCTAAGTTGCAATAATATCTATCTTGAATTGTGATCTGATTTGGATATCTCTATGAGTGGTGTTTGTCAAGTACTTGATGAACTTTAAGGGGTGCTTCTGTAGCCACTACGCAATGATTAGTGTTATTCAATAGGAGAGTAATTCAGAGTACCATAGTGAAGAGAAGTTGTTTATTTGTTTAATTATGTTATATTTGTTGGGAGTGTGTCCACTAGTGAAAGTATGATCCCTAGGCCTTGTTTCCAAGCTTTGCACACCGTTTACTCGTTGTTTTGTTACTTGTTTGCTTGCTGCCATTTTTATTTAAGATTGTATTTACTACTTATAATCATCTATACCACTTGTATTTCACTATCTCTTCGCCGAACTAGTGCAGCTATACATCTGACAAGTGTATTGGGTGTGTTGGGGACACAAGAGACTTTCTGTATCGTAATTGCAGGGTTGTTTGAGAGGGATAGCTTTGACCTCTTCCTCCCTGAGTTCGATAAACCTTGGGTGATCCACTTAAGGGAAACTTGCTGCTGTTCTACAAACCTCTGCACTTGGAGGCCCAACACTGTCTACAAGAACAGACGCATGCGTAGACATCAAGCTCTTTTCTGGCGCCGTTGCCGGGGAGGTAAGGTAAAAGGTACTCGCATCCTCCTGTGTGAGTGCTCGGAGTTATTTCCTTTAGATTCTGCAATTACATCTTTTTGTTTCTTGTTTTTATTTTCACTAGTTAGGCTTAATGGAAAATAATGAGTTCTTTAGTATTTTTCCTGAGTTTAGATATGAAGTGTTTGAAGAGAAAATTGAAAAACCTTTGGAGCTTAATTTGCATGCTAATAGTGTTGTTAGTATGAATGCTTTGAACACCGTTGTTGCTAATGCTATAGAAAAGTCTAAGCTTGGGGAAGCTGGTTTTGTTAAGCATGATATTTTTAGTTCCCCAGCTTTAGTGGAGAAAATTTGCTCTGATGATATTTTATCTCCCATATGTGATGTTCCTTCTTATGATGATATGTTTGAAGAATATGCTTTGCGACATAGTAGTTCTCTAGCTTGTGATGATACTAAACCTCTAGTTTATGATGGCTATGATCATGAGTATAATATTTTTAGTTCACCTACTATTGAGGATAAAATTAGTTATGATTACAATATGCCTCCTATTTATGATGATTATGGTGATGAGAATAATTATTCTGTTGAATCTGCTCCTACTACTATTGTTCCTGTGGTGAGTATTAATTCTTTTATGCATGTGGCTCATGATAGGGATGCTTTATGTGATAGTTATATTGTTAGTTCTATTCATGATGCTACTGAAAGTTATTATGAGAGAGGGAAACATGGTTTGATGGATCCCAACAATATTAAGTTTCCCCTCTTTATGTTGCAAATCTTGAAGTGGCACTTGTTTTACCTATCCATGCTTGCTGCTATGTGCCTCGTTGATTTATTTTCTTACAAGATTCCTATGCATAGGAAGTGGTTCAGATATAAATGTGTTCCATACTTGCTTTTTGATGCTCTCTATTGCTTTAAGTTCCTATATGGCGCCTTTGCCTCAAGCTCTTATATGGCGCCCACATGAGCGTCTTTGCAAATTACTGCGCCTAGCTCAAAGGCGTTAAAGAAAAGCACTCTTGGGAGATAACCCATTGTTTATTTTCAGTATTTTTTCTTTTATTTGAGTCTTGGAAGTCATTACTACTGTAATGACCACTCCTTATCCTTTTTATTTTATTGTTGTGCCAAGAGAAGCCTCTAATTTGAGTGAGGTAAGATTTGGGGATGTTGCTGTCCTGAAACTGTTTTCGGTGCTCCACCGTAAAAATTCGTGAAAATTCTCTGTATATCTTTTGGACCTGAGATTTCTTGTGCATATGCCCCAGGTTATATCCAAACTTTCATTAGTTGAACACTTTTTGATTTGAGTAACATAAAACCCCTTAAAAATTCGACCTTTGTCAGCTGTTCTGTTTTGACAGATTTCTGCCAATATTTGTGTTTGCCGCTTTATCGCTTTCTTTTGAGTTCTTTTGATTATGGAACTTTTGGGGAAGTTGCTACAGTAGTATATGCTATATATGTGATGGTTTTGAGTTGAAACCTGAAGCAAAAAGAGGTTAATTATATGTTATGCTTACACTAATGTTGCTAATAGAATTGTGTTTAGTTTTGTATGAAGGAAGTTTTCAAGTGTAGGGATTGGAGAATGATGAGATGAGTTGAAGAATGGACAAAAGCTCAAGCTTGGGGATGCCCATGCATCACCCCAAGAAATATCCAAGAAGTACAAGCGTCAAAGCTTGGGGATGCCCCCGAGGCACCCCTTCTTCATCGGCAAAAATCAGGTCACCTTTCAAGACACTATATTTTTATTGCTTCACGCACTATGCGTTTTTCTTGGAGCGTCAGTTGCTTTTGTTTTCAGTTTTCTTTTTCTTTGTTTGCTGCAATAAATGGTTAGATCACATCATGTTTCTTTTGGAGGAGATGAACTCGCTTTTCATTTTCCAAGAACGCTCTAGTTTTCATTCTTATCAAAAACCGAGTGTTCTTCTTTCTCTGCTACTGCTTTTGGTTTTCATTTTCGCCTTGATTTGCATTCAGATCTTCTTATATTTATTTATCAAGGTGTATTTTTGCCTCTGGACCATGTTGATTTTCCTCAAAAGAGTTGGATTAAAAAGGTTTGAATGGTGTTGGAAAAGAGAAAAAGCTTTGCGCAAAAAAGTGGTACAAGAAGGAGCTTGTGTAGACTGCGGCTTAGGCTTTTTCATGTCATGCTTGATATCTTTTTGATAGTATGCTTAGTGGTTTTTGCTGTAGCATGACTTGTCTCAAATAACTGAGATTGCTTAATGAGCTTTTGAAAAAAATCATGCGTTGTTTTTATTGTATGGAAGCATTATTTTGGTTTTCTCCTTGATGCTTTATTTGGGTTGACTTGGCGCATGCTCACACATGTTAGACTCTTACAAAGTCGCCAATAGCCTTTATGATCATTTAGTTTTTGACTTTTGATGCCATCTTATGCTTCTTTTAATGTTGCTTTGTCGCTTTGCATGATTATGGCCATTATTGCTCTCTTAGTTGGTCGCTCCCAGCCTTTTGCTAGCCCTCATTTTGTACTGAGTATGAGCTCTACTCGTGCATCCAACTCCCAAAAACCAGGTTTGCCATTGTGTCCACTATAAATTCCTATGCATGGTATTTGTAAGCCATTCCAAGTAAATTTGCATGTGCTACCTTTCAAAAACCTTCAAAATACTTCTCATTTTGTGCCACTGTTTTTAGCTCATGGGGACGTAGTGGTCGGATTTGCTATCTTCCATATTGCTTATTCCAAAAAGAAAAAGAAAAAGAGAAAAAAAGAAAGAAAAAAGGCACTCCTCCATGGAATGTGAATGTTGGTGGGCACCCGATGGAATCGGTTGGCCATGGTTTGTGAAAGGAAAAAAGGTGGGGAGGAGTGCCAAGCTTTATAAAAGAGCACAAAAGTGCCAATCTCTCTCTCAAAAACTTGCTTCATTTTTGTATGGAAGATAGTAAGAACCCCATTGCCAGTCGTTGACAAAGACAACCACCTCTCAAAATCCAATTTTTATCTCTGTTTTACAAATGAAAAGCTCTAGCACATGTTTAATCACTGCTTCCCTCCGCGAAGGGCCTTTCTTCTACTTTTATGTTGAGTCACCACCTTCTATCTTTATGCACCATTAAGAGAGCATAGTTGCCATTCTTAGTATAATGTGCATTGTCCCAAAGTTTTCATTGATTGATTCATATTGTTGGTTTCACTTGTTCTCAAATTATTTGTATCTAGTCGCCCTCTTAAACTTGAAGGTGTCCTATGCATTTATGTTTTGCTCTCCATGAAGGACAAGCTGAAAACCATTTGTATGTTTTTCCTTATGATTTGAACACACGTTTGACTTTCATTGTTTCATTTTCATGATCTTTTGTTTGTGTTCATTTGCATGTTTACAACATGGTTGCTAAGTTTCTATTGTCAAGATTATATCTTTCATGCCCATGTTTTAAGTTCTTTTGATCCCAGTTCACAACGCTTACATATATGATCAAGATTGTGTAGGTGCATGTCACCTCAAAAATTATTTCTTTTGTTATCACTTACCTACTCGAGGACGAGCAGGAGTTAAGCTTGGGGATGCTGATACGTCTCCAACGTATCTATAATTTTTTATGCTCCATGCTTGTTTTTACACCATTTACCCGATGTTTCGTTACACTTCATGGCACTTTTATGCATTTTCCGGAACTAACCTATTAACAAGTTGCCACAGTGCCAATTCCCTGTTTTCTGCTGTTTTTGTGTTTCAGAAGTGATACACAGGAAATATTCTCGGAATTGGACGAAACAAGTTTCTGAAGTCTTATTTTACCCGGAAGCTTCCAGAGATCCGAAGGAGAGTAGGAGAGGGGCCACCAGGCCCCCTCACACGTGGCTCGCGCGGCCAGGGGCCTGGTCGCGCTGCCATAGGGTGAGGGGCCCTGGCCCCACTCCTGACATCGTCCCTTCGCCTATAAGAAGCCTCGGGATGGAAAACCCTAAGGGAGTCGGCGAAATTTCCAGAACAGTACCGTAGCTCCGCCGCCGCCACCGACGAATTTTGGGGGACAGAAGTCTGTGTTCCAGCACCCTGCCGGGATGGGGAAGTGCCCCCGGAGCCATCTCCATCGGTCTCCATCGCCATCTCCTCCATCTCCATCGACCTCACCGCCATCTCCATCAACCTTGCTGTCTCCTATGTTGAGGAGGGAGTAGTTCATCCCCGGGGCTGAGGGCTCTACCGGTAGCTATGTGGTTCACCTCTCTCTCCCATGATGTGATCTTTATGTGATCGTGAGCTTTGTATCATGTTGAACAAGTAGATGTTATTATTCAGATATTATGTGTACTCTAGTGGTGTTATTAAAGTAATCTATTCCTCCTGCCATGGTGTAACGGTGATAGTGCGTGCATCATGGTGGTACTTGGTTTAGGCTATGATTGTGATCTCTTATGGATTATGAGAATAATTATTGCTATGATAGTATTGAAGTGATCTATTCCTCCTTTCATGGTGTAATGTTGACAGTGTGTGCACCGTGTTAGTACTTGGTCTAAGTTGCAATAATATCTATCTTGAATTGTGATCTGATTTGGATATCTCTATGAGTGGTGTTTGTCAAGTACTTGATGAACTTTAAGGGGTGCTTCTGTAGCCACTACGCAATGATTAGTGTTATTCAATAGGAGAGTAATTCAGAGTACCATAGTGAAGAGAAGTTGTTTATTTGTTTAATTATGTTATATTTGTTGGGAGTGTGTCCACTAGTGAAAGTATGATCCCTAGGCCTTGTTTCCAAGCTTTGCACACCGTTTACTCGTTGTTTTGTTACTTGTTTGCTTGCTGCCATTTTTATTTAAGATTGTATTTACTACTTATAATCATCTATACCACTTGTATTTCACTATCTCTTCGCCGAACTAGTGCAGCTATACATCTGACAAGTGTATTGGGTGTGTTGGGGACACAAGAGACTTTCTGTATCGTAATTGCAGGGTTGTTTGAGAGGGATAGCTTTGACCTCTTCCTCCCTGAGTTCGATAAACCTTGGGTGATCCACTTAAGGGAAACTTGCTGCTGTTCTACAAACCTCTGCACTTGGAGGCCCAACACTGTCTACAAGAACAGACGCATGCGTAGACATCACAACCCCTTCCCCAAGAAGATAAGGGGAAGGAGGACCTTGGCGCTATAAAAGGGGGGGAGGCCACCCCTTAGAAGGGATCGGATCTTCTCCAAGTTGCTAGCTGGGCACGCAGGTTCTTCAACCTCTGGCCAGCTAGAACTTTGTAACCAAGACCTTGTACTCCTCGCGAGGTGTCGCGTCGCAATACAAGAAGGCAGGAAGTAGGGGTGTTACCTCACCACGAGGGCCCTGAACCTGGGTAAAGCTCGGCGTCTCTCTCTGCAGTGCGTAGTGCGTTCGACAGCTCGAGGCTTCCGTCACCGTGCTTCATTGCGATCCTAGATCTCACACGTTCAGCCCCCTGCGTTCGAATCTTTGGGTTCGTCGCGTGGTACCCCGTGTTCTTGCGACACGAAATCCATCGACATTTGGCGCGCCAGGTAGGGGGCTGTGGTGTGACTTCTTCCAGATCTGCTTCGACATGAGTGATGATCGTCGTCGTCGTCTTCGCCGTCGCGCTGTCTACGCGAGCCGTCGCCGAGATCGTCTTCAAGTCCTTGATGGCCTGGAAGCCATTGGAGAGGGTACGCCAGCGCCCGGCGACCTCGGCTTCGAGGGCTTCGCGGCGCTTGGCGGGCCGCTTCGCCGCGCGACGTGGCCGTCTTGCTTCCGGCCGGAGATCGGGGCGCGTTATGATGGAACCTCCGATCCCGTGGAGTTCTTGCAGCATTACGCGGCCGCCATACGGTCAGCGGGAGGAAACGGGCGTGTCATGGCCGGTTGGTTCATGATGGCAACAAAGGGAGAGCCTCGCCGGTGGCTCTACGGGCTACCGCCAAGATCCATCTCGTCCTGGAGGGACCTCTGCGAGCGCTTCCTTGACAGATACGCCTCCCTGGGACCTGAGCCGGAGGACACGTAGGCCTGCGCCGTCCTCGATGGCCCCATCCCCAGGTGCTTGAAGATTTGGCAGGGGGGCTTAAGGGACATCACCCCCTTGCCTTCGGCTTAGGAAACGGAGCTCTTTGTCTGCGCAAGGAACAAAGTGTAACGGCAGTCTCACTTGCCATTAATCTTTTCTATTCTGTAGAAACTGCCCGGAATCGTGAGTCTTGGCTCCACCAGCCTCGCAATTTCGGTTAACTGCGACTTAACGCGAACGTGAGTTTTCGCTCGACTGCCTTTCGAGAAAGAGCCAGAGCACGGTGTCCGCACTGGGGCCTTCACCCGGAAAACAGCAGGCCCGCAAAACCCAGAACGGATCGAGCTCTGACTAGGGAAGGGACCCGCTACAGTCATCTCATACGATCCATGGTGCTCTCTCCTCTCGAGCGACGCTCGAATGAAAGCGCATGGGCGCATGGGGGTCGCACAATTCATGCCAATTTCTTCTGCTGACCTTGTCTGCGGCCCTGTGTTTCTTCTCCTGGAATCGCCTTTGTTGTGTTTGAACGCCAGGGGGGCTGCAGGGAAATAGTCCTGTGTGCCATTACAGCCACCTCTGGAGCGCCAGTGCCCGCTAGCCTTGCACCACGAGCTGCATACTAAGCGTCAGGCTGCTGTCCCGCTCGGAGGCTGGCCCCTGAACGGCGTAGAGCATTTCCCAGACAAGGGCAAGACAAGGAAAATGACGCAAGGGTGCAAATGAGGATAATTCGGCGAACGACGCCTTAAGTACGATTACAACTTAAAATGGCCCAGCCGGGGAATGTCTAACAGCTGCCAAGTGCGCAGCTAACTCAGTTCTTCTGAAGGAGGTCTAGGAGGAGCTTACTGGGCGACCGCCGCATCGCCCTCGCCATCGCCGGTGCCTTGGCTGGAGCCTGAGGACGCCTCTCCGCTAGACTCCGACGCTCCGTCGTCTTCCTCCCCAGCTTCCCCGCTGCCGGACTCCCCGGAACCGGAGGTGTCGCCGCTGGAGGAGCTCTCCTGGTCCGCGGCGGCGGGTGCTCCAGGGCGGGCGTAGATGGCCTGCAGCCGTCGCAGGGCAGTCTCCAACCGCCCTGCCTTGGCCACCGCCGCGCGGTCGGGAGTTCCTGGCGGTGGAGGCGACGGCCTCTGCAGTACCTCTTCCAGGTTGAGGTCGGGGCGGAGGCGCTGGATGTTGGAGAAGATTTGCGTCCCCGCGAGCCCCAGCAGCTCCCGGCACTCGGCGTCGATGAGCTCCAAGACCTTCGCCGATGCGCCGTCCAGCTGCTCAGCCAGCTGGCTGAAGAAGAGCATGATCGACCCGTCGTCCTCAGGGAAAGTGGGCAGGTTCAGCCCGTGGATGCCCAGGCGGTGCGCCGCCGCCATGACGCGGGCTGAGAACCCGCGGAACATCTGCACCCGCTGCCTTCGCAGCACGCGCGCCTCCTCTTCGGAGTCCCTAGCCTCCTGGAGCTCCCTGGAGGTCTCCACGCCCTGTAGGACCGAGGCCAAGTTCTCCTCCTCAAGCCTCTACACGTCGCGCCGGAGCGAGGCGATGGTGGCATCGGCTTCAGCAAGGGCGCGCTCGGCGCCCCGGCGCACCTCGTGCGCCCCCCTCAGCTCAGTCTCCAGGTCGCGGACCTGGCGCTCCAAGATCTCGTGCCCCTGCTTGTACCTCACCAGGGTGGCGTCAGTCTTGGAGCGGTAGTCCGCGCGGCACGCCTCGGTGGTCTCGATGCGCCTCCGCTCAAACTCCTGCTCCATGCTGACCCGTCGCTGGTTCAGCATGTGGTCCATCCTTCCCTGGAGGGAAGCCTCTTGCTAGTTCAGCGCCTCTTGATGCCGGGTCAGCTCAGCGGTGGACTGGCTGACCATTGCCTCCCGGCTCTCGAGGGCCGCTCACTCCCTGTTGAGCCGATCCTCGAGGGCATGGAGCTGCTCCTCTCGGAGGTGGAGTCCCTGCTCGCGCTCGCGAGCCTCTGCTTCTCGGACAGCGAGCCCCGCCTCCTGCAGGCTCAGGCTCTCCGCCCGGGAATCAGCGCTCTCCACGCGGGCGTGGAGGAGGGCCTCCCGGTCCTCGACTTCGTCAAGCCTCTGCTGGGCGTTGGCGAGAAGACCATCGGCATTTGTCCTGGCCTGGTCCAGGAGGTGCTGAGCTGCCCGCTTGGCCTCCTCCCCAGCCAAGGCTGGGTTGGGAGGCCCCACAGTGGGGGGGATCTTCTGGCGCGCCTCGGAGATGATCTCCATGGCCTCGTGGTGCGCCCTAGCCAGGACCCCCCCTCGCCGACTCCCTGGCGTTCGCCAGAGCTTCTTCAGCCTTCTCGACTGCACTGGCGCGGATCTCCTCCGCCTCCTTCCCCGCCTTCTCGCGGCGCTCGGCGGCACGCTGGTCCAGGAGACGGCATCTCTCCGTGGCTTGGTGCAGGAGGGCCCAGCCCTCATCGATGCGCGCCTCCTCAGCGGTGCGCGCCCTGGTGATCTCGTCCCGAAGGGCGCCGGTCATGGCCGCGAGCACCCCCGCCCATGGGTCGGCGGCGTGGGGCTCAGCTCCGATCCTCGCAGGCCTCCCCAGGATCTCTGGCAGGGGAGGCGATGGGGCTCTGGAGGGCCCCGCCCCAGTGGAGGCCGACCTCTTCTCGCCGCGCGGCTCGGGGGCTACCCTCGTGCCGGATGGCGCGGCCGCGCTCGTCGAGGGCGCCTCCGGGGCGGCGGTGGTGTCGGCTACAGAGGAGGCAGCCGCAGCTGCCCCCGTGATCTCTGGTGTGCCCCCTGCGCTAGGGGGCTCGGTCGTGCCGGGAGCCGCAGCGGCTCCCGGGGCGGACTGCGCATCCGTAGACGCACGGTCCTCTTCTTCTCCGGCGGCGCGCGGCGGCGTCGTCGGTGTGGCCGTGGCGGCCGGGTCAGGGCCCGGCATGGCCTGACTGGTCTTCCTCTTCTTCCTCCTCTTCTTCTCTTCCTTCTTCTCCTCGGCATCCCTGGAGAAGAAAAGGGGGAATGAGGTTAGGGGTAAGGTAATACGAAAGGTAAAGGTCTTTGTGCAGGAACACTCACGAGGCGTCCCGCTCCACCCATCCTCTTTTGCTCGGGAGGGCGGAGGGTGGCGGCGGGGGAGCGGAAGATTCGCCCGCCGGTTTCTTCCCATGGGAGGCCGCAGCCTCGGGTTGCCGGCTGGCGCATTCATCGTTAAACTTGGAGCGGCGCTCTGCCTCCAGGCGGGCTCGGCGCCCCTCCTCCTCCAGGTCTCGCGAGGAAGACGCACCGGCGTCTCCCCCGGTGGGCTGGTCCGATGAGGCGGAGTCGTCGTCGGAGGAATCTGAGAGCACCACGGTGCCCTCGGGACGCCTCCGGCGGACCAGCCGCTCACCGGACTCCGCGTCGTTGTCGCCGCCATCTCCAGAGGCCGTGGGCCCTGTTCCCCTTGCTGCCGAGTCCTGCTCCGAGCTGGCCGCAGGGGCGCTCGGGAGGGGACCAGGCACGACGCCGTCGGCAAGGAACGGGCCCCAGGCGTTGAACTTCAGGATCCCCGCCGTAACGCGGCTGGTCTCCCGGGCGCCCAGATTGTAGATCGGCAGGGCATTGCGCGGGATGGCGGGGATGGAAGCGGAAGAGAAGAAGGCTCTTATTACCTCCTCCCGAGCGTCGGCGTTGAGCTCGCTGACGTGGAGCCTGAGGTTGTCCCCGGCCCTGTGCCTCCAGATCTCCCGGCGGTGGTCCCGCAGGGGGGCGATGCGTCGGGTAACGAACTCTACCCCGACCATGGTCCCTGTGACGCCGGCCTTCCGGAGATCTCGGATTCGCGGGCGGAGCGTCCTCAGGGCTTCCTCAGGAAGGGCCTCGCTGGCCTAGGTGGTGAGCTTGACGGGAGGGATCCCGGTGACGAGGAAGAGCTCCGATTCTTCGAGGATGTCGACGAAGAACCAGCGGCTCCGAAAGTCTTCAACTTTCTTCATCCACTTCAAGTCGATGAAGTCGCCCTCCGTCCCGGCGGTGGCGATGAAGGAAACGCATCCGGAACTCTGGTTCAGCCCAGAGGACCGGAGAGAGAAGAGGTGGCGAAAGTACGCCACCGACGGCTTGATGCCGATCCAGGCCTCGCAGGCGTAGGCAAAGACCGCCAGCAAGGTGACGGACTTGGGATGCAGGTGGATGGCCTGGATCCCGTAAGTCTCCAAGATCGCCAGGAAGAAGGGGGAGAATGGCGGCAGCAGGCCAGCGAAGATGGAGAAGAGGAAGAAAGGTTGCGCCGTCGCGGGCAGAGTGTCCCGCGGCGCGCGGCCGTGCCAGATGCAGGTGGCGCCCCACTCATTGTTCTTGCTCCCGACCATCTCTCGGACGGTCTGGAGCTCGCGGCTGCTCTTGATGCGGGAGTCGAGCAGGGGCGCCGCCAGCCGCGGCACAGCTTCGGAAGACCTCGCCGCTCCAACGGCCCTGCGCGGTGCCATGGCTCTGGGCGGGGGCGAGTTGCAGCGAGAAGATTGGAGGCTAGGAAGATTTGGATGCGCAAGATCTTCAGCAGGGAGGTGGCGGCGACAATGTGCTGTGGGTAGGGGAAGAAGCCTTCTCTGCCAAGCCTTTAAAGGGGCGGCCGGGGTGCAGTTTCCGAAACGTCGCCCTTGACGCGACGGTTCGAAAAACGCCCGTTACCCCACCCACTACGCACGATCCCCACACCGCTTCGCTCCGCCAACTGCGAGGGTGCCATGCGCCCACGACCTCCGCTTCTTCACATGGTCCTCTGACCGCGCAGTTGACGCGTGCCGTTGGAGGGCCCAGCAGCTTCTGGGGCCCCTGACCCTTCGCTCCCTCAAGAGGGCGCGTTCGCGGGCCGGGCTCCCGGGGGCTACTGTCGGTGTTCTGGATACCGGGGTATCCCGGTCCACCTGCTCCTGGGCCCCGTCATCGGCCCATCTTCAGCCCAGGGGAGAACCAACAACCCAAGCTACGAAGAAGACCCTCACGAGGAGGCGCCTCGTGAGGAGAACGACGGCGAAAAACGCTAAGGACCAGAAGACCTCCTCACGAGCCCCCGCTGGTGAGGAGAGGGACCAAGTCCACGCCAGCACAGCACGTTGGCGTGGGGAGCAAGAAGATGAAGGACAGAAGACCGCGTACCGCCCACGCTACCCCCGACAGGGAGGAGACCAACTTTCGCTGTGCATGCCCAAAGCGGCACAGTGGTTGTTGGCCACCCCCCTAAAAATAGCGTGGACGGTGCAGGGCGCCAGAGGAAGACGTCAGCTTCCTCCACCCACTCCTGTGGACCGACGCCACTACCCTACGAAGACCACGTCTACAGAAGAGTGTAGTCTACAGCTGTCCACCCTCCTTGGCCGTGTGTGTGGCAACCCCTTCCCCAAGAAGATAAGGGGAAGGAGGACCTTGACGCTATAAAAGGGGGGGAGGCCACCCCTTAGAAGGGATCGGATCTTCTCCAAGTTGCTAGCTGGGCACGCAGGTTCTTCAACCTCTGGCCAGCTAGAACTTTGTAACCAAGACCTTGTACTCCTCGCGAGGTGTCGCGTCGCAATACAAGAAGGCAGGAAGTAGGGGTGTTACCTCACCACGAGGGCCCTGAACCTGGGTAAACTTCGGCGTCTCTCTCTGCAGTGCGTAGTGCGTTCGACAGCTCGAGGCTTCCGTCACCGTGCTTCGTTGCGATCCTAGATCTCACACGTTCAGCCCCCTGCGTTCGAATCTTTGGGTCCGTCGCGTGGTACCCCGTGTTCTTGCGACACGAAATCCATCGACATTTGCGCGCCAGGTAGGGGGCTGTGGTGTGTCTTCTTCCAGATCTGCCTCGACATGAGTGATGATCGTCGTCGTCGTCTTTGCCATCGCGCTGTCTACGCGAGCCGTCGCCGAGATCGTCTTCAAGTCCTTAATGGCCTGGAAGCCATTGGAGAGGGTACGCCAGCGCCCGGCGACCTCGGCTTCGAGGGCTTCGCCAAACTGACTCGGTTCGACTCAAACGGGTACATACCGACCCATATATGGGTTCGGCCTAATTTTATCACGCAGGCTAAGTGTATAGCGCGCCTTAGACATGTAGACATCATGTCGTAGGCAGTCCTAGTGCGCTATCACGTGTTCGTGCTCAGCCAGACTTGATCTCCTTCACGTGGTGATGTCCTCCATTCTTGTGGCGCCGGCCTCCCTCTCCTCCCCCGCGCTCTCTTGCTTGATAACCACGTCGTGCTCCATGTGCTGCATCTCCTCGCTCCCTCGAACCTCTTCTTCTCCAATGAACCTGATCATACATATGAACAAAGACTTAGGCAGTATAAAATTCTCATTACAATAAACATCAGATTCAGCAAGGAGTGAGTTCACCTGCTGTTGTAACAACTTAGCACAGGCCCGAGTAATTGGTCCAATCCTAATCTCGTCAGTGGACTTATCTTGATCAGCAACAATAGGATCATCAATAGTAGGTGGAGATGGCTGTGTAGTAGGGATGTCCTCATCACTCTACCTGTCCACTAGTTTGGGGATGAGAAGCAGAAGCAATTCTATGATTAACGTCATATCTAGCAAGAGTTTTTCTAAAACCGCCATGAATAAAATGAGAACCTCCGTCAGTCATAAGATACCTAGGCACACCAAACCTAGGAAAAATAACATCCTTAAGCATTTTTAACGAGGTCTCACCATCATCACTCTTTGTAGGTATGGCTTCTACCCACTTGGTAACGTAATCAACAGCAACAAGTATATGAGTATAACCTTTTGAAGGAGGAAAAGGACCCATAAAGTCAAATCCCCAACAATCAAATGGTTCAATAACAAGTGTGTAACTCATAGGCATTTCATTACGTCTAGAAATATTACCAACTCTTTGACATTCATCACAAGATAAAACATACCTTCTAGCATCTTTAAAAATGGTTGGCCAATAAAAAACTGATTGTAGAACCTTTTGCGCAGTTCTATCTCCAGCATGATGTCCTCCATAAGCGCTTCCATGGCATTTTCTCAATATTTCTTGTTGTTCATACTCTAGAATACATCTTCGCATAATACCATCAACTCCTTCTTTATATAAATGTGGGTCATCCCAAAAGTAATACCTCAAATCATAAAAGAATTTTCTTCTTTGCTGAGCTGTAAAGGTTGGTGGCAAATACTTGGAAACAATAAAGTTAGCATAATCAGCATACCAAGGAAGGTCTCGCGAAGTTACATTTATTGAAGCCAACTGTTCATTTGGAAAACTATCATTAACAGGAATAGGATCAAAAGAAATGTTTTCCAATCTAGACAAGTTGTCAGCCACAGGATTTTCAGCACCTTTCCTATCCACAATATGCAAATCAAACTCTTGTAAAAGCAACACCCATCTAATAAGCCTAGGCTTAGCATCCTTCTTAGACATAAGATATCTAATAGGAGCGTGATCAGTATGAATAGTAACTTTAGAATCAACAATGTAAGGTCTAAACTTATCACATGCAAAAACAACAGCAAGAAACTCTTTCTCAGTAGTAGCATAATTCTTCTAAGCAGCATCAAGAGTCTTACTAGCATAATGAATAACATTCAACTTATTATCTACGTGCTATCCAAGAACAGCACCAACAGCAAAGTCACTAGCATCGCACATAATTTCAAAGGGTAAATTCCAATCAGGTGGTTGAACAATAGGAGCAGTAGTTAAAGCCTTCTTAAGAGTTTCAAAAGCTTCCTTACAATCATCATCAAAGACAAATGGTACATCTTTTTGAAGAAGATTAGTAAGAGGCTTTGAAATCTTAGAGAAATCTTTAATAAACCTCCTATAGAAACTAGCATGACTAAGAATACTATGAATACCTTTAACATCTCTAGGACAGGGCATTTTCTCAATTGCTCAACCTTTGCTCTGTCAACTTCAATACCTCTTTCAAAAATTTTATGTCCAAGGACAATTCCTTCATTTACCATAAATGATAGGGTAAAGGTGCCCGATCGTTTGATGAGACGATAACTATCGATTATGGTGGAGGTCGACGTTGACGATCCGACTACAAACGTGCAGGACGTTGCGCCTTAGCAATCGAAACACCAACTTCTGAGGCTATTGATCACGCCGGAGCTAGATCAACCTGATCATGTGGATCAATCCCTGCAAGCAATCGAAGAACCAGCAAGAATTATAGATGCAATCAAGATATTGCGAATAAAGATGAAGGCTTTATTGAAGAGGTGGGATTCTGTCTGTGCGTAGTACAAAAGGTCGATTTGACACTTGTGCCTATGGGGAAGAGTAGCTCGTGGCTAAGTCTTTAACTAAACAAAATCCAAGTTCTAATGACGGCTAGGAGGAGGTATATATGAGGGAAAGGGCAGGGATTTTCGTACAACCCTAATGGGCCATCCGAAAATAACCCTAGATAGACCGATTTCCACTCAAACAGCCTCTAGAAAATCCCTAAAATACCTATGACGAAAATACATGGGTTTAACCCATAAAATAAGGTGACGCAGCACCATATAAAGCCTTGGACGAATTTTATGATTTAGTAACTTGTGAATTTCGTCCAAGCATCCTTGAAGCATTATGGTGGCTTCAAAGTTCTGAAATCTTCACTTGCAGCGTCATCCTGAATCCTCACACGATTGCTGCCATCATCTCCATGCATGATCATGCTCCAATGCTTGTCCCTCTCATCCATACTAGGCCCATCATTCCTAAGTAACATAAACACATCTGATTTAGGCAGCATCATATTCTCATGAATATTAGGAATAGTTCCTAGAAACGAAAGTACCTGATAATTTAGTTGGTGTGCACGAGCTCTTGTGAGAGGTCCTTTGAATTGTGGAATGTGAGGAAGTGTGGCTGTAGGTGCAACAGTTGTATCAACCGTAGTGATGTCCTCATCATCCTCCCCTTCTTGAATTGAAGTCATCCTCGACGCAATCTCATCTTCTTCTCCAAAGTATGGCTTCAAATCTGCAATGTTAAATGAAGGACTTAGCGTGCCCATCTCTGCAGGAAGCTCAAGTTTATATGCATTATCATTTAATTTCTCTAACACTTTAAAAGGACCGGCAGCACGTGGCATTAATTTAGACTTGCGCAAATCAAGAAAATGATCTTTGCGCAAATGCAACCAAACTAGATCTCCCACATCAAACACAATATGCTTTCGTCCTTTATCACCAGCAACTTTATATTTAGCATTCATACGTTCTATATTTTCCTTAGTAATCCTATGCAACGTAAGAATCTGTTTAGCACGTTGTGTAGCATCAAAATTTTGTTGCACCGAAGATGGAATAGGTAATAAATCAATAGGTGCACGAGTAACAAAACCATACACAATCTCAAAAGGACATAACTTAGTTATAGAATGCACGGAACGATTGTAAGCAAATTCAATATGAGGTAAACAATCTTCCCACATTTTTAAGTTCTTCTTTAAAACAGCCCTTGATAGGGCAAAGGTGTCCGATCTTTCGATGAGATCTTGATATGTCGATTTGGTGGATGGAGTTCGTGCTTGACGATCCGACTACACGTGCAAAGCTCGTGCGCCAATGCAATCGCTAGGACAATCTTTGGGAGTTACTGATCTTGCGGATGCACGATCAGCCTGACCAGCGAGGGTCTTAATTCCTACCTGAAATCGAGAACAAGTAAGAACTAATACAGCAATCAAGATATTGCGGATGAAAGATGTATGCTTTATTAAAAAGGTGGGATTCCGAATAGGCGGTCTTCTTCTGGGCGATTGGCCTCAAAAGTCGAGCTCATAGTTGCAGCAATGGCTAACTGTAGTCTAAACAAAATCCAAGTTCTAATGACGGCTACGGGGGGTATTTGAGGAGGAAAAGGTAGGGGTGCGACCAGCCATGGGTATGGTGGTCGAACGGAACCCTAACAGGCCTTTTCTCCTCAAATTCGGACTCCTAAAAGTGGCTGTCTTATTTGCTGCGAAAATTACATGGGCCTGGCCCAAAAAAAAAGTGACGCAGCACCCTATTTATCTATGGACAAATTTATGAAGTAGCTCTTTGTATATTTCGTCCAAGTCTTCATCCTTCATTATGGTGGCTTCAAAGTTCTGAAATCTCGACTCGTGGCATCTTCTTCTATCGTCAAACGCTTGCTGCCATCTCCATGCACGATCACGCTCCAATGCTTGTCCCTCTCATCCATGCTAGATCCATCATTCCCAAGAGTAACAAACATATCTGATTTAGGCAGCATCATATTCTCATGTATGTGAGAAAGAGTTCCAAGAAACAAAAGTACCTGATAGTTAAGTTGCTTGGCACGAGCTCGAGTGATAGGTCCTTTTAGGTGTTCCGCTGTAGGTGCATCGGGTGTATCAATAGATGGGATGTCCTCATCATGCTCCGCTTCTTGAATTGAAGTCATCCTCGACGCAACCTCATCTTCTTCACCGAAGTAAGGCTTCAAATCTGCAATGTTAAATGTAAGACTTACCGTACCAAAATCTATAGGAAGCTCAAGTTTATATGCATTATCACTGATTTTCTCTATCACCTTAAAAGGACCGTAAGCACGTGGCATTAACTTAGACTTGCGCAAATTAGGAAAACGATCTTTGCGCAAATGCAACCAAACAAGATCACCAACCTCAAACACAACATGCTTTCGTCCTCTATCCCCAGCAACTTTATACTTAACATTCATGCGTTCTATGTTGTCTTTAGTAGTTGCATGCAATTTTAAAATCAATTCAGCACGCTGTGTAGCATCGAAATTATTTTGCACTGAAGATGGTAAAGGCAACAAATCAATAGGTGCACGTGGAACAAAACCATAGACAATATGAAAAGGGCTCATCTTTGTGGTAGAATGCAGCGAACGATTATAAGCAAATTCAATATGAGGCAAACACTCTTCCCACAATTTTAAGTTCTTTAAAACAGCCCGCAACATAGTAGATAAAGTTCGATTAACTACTTCAGTTTGTCCATCAGTTTGGGGATGACATGTAGTACTAAACAGCAATTTAGTCCCCAACTTAGCCCATAAACATCTCCAAAAGTGGCTAAGAAATTTAGTATCACGGTCAGAAACAATAGTGTTTGGCACACCATGCAAACGAATGACATCACGAAAAAACAAATCAGCAATGTGCACAGCATCATCGGTCTTGTGACAAGGAATAAAGTGTGCCATCTTAGAAAACCGATCCACAACAACAAAAATACTATCCCTCCCCTTCTGTGTACGAGGTAATCCCAAAACAAAGTCCATCGAAATATCCTCCCAGGGAACACTAGGAACAGGAAGTGGCATATATAAACCATGTGGATTGAGGCGAGACTTAGCTTTTTGACAAGTAGTGCAGCGTGCCACAAATCTCTCAACATCTCGCCGCATGCGTGGCCAAAAGAAGTGTGCAGCAAGAACATCCTCCGTCTTCTTGACACCAAAGTGTCCCATTAATCCTCCTCCATGCACCTCATGTAACAACAAAAGACGAACGGAACCATCTGGGATGCATAGTTTGTTAGCACGGAACACAAATCCATCATTAAGGATGAATTTGTTCCATGTTCTACCATCTCTACAATTCTGCAACACATCTTTAAATTTAGCATCATGCAAGTATTGTTCCTTTATAGTTTCCAACCCAAAAAATTTGAAGTCAAGCTGATATAGCATAGTATAGCAGCGCGACAAAGCATCAGCAATAACATTATCTTTACCCTTTTTGTGTTTGATAACATAAGGAAAAGACTCAATAAATTCAACCCACTATGCATGTCGACGATTCAGTTTCGCTTGACGACGAATATGCATGCTTCAAAGATTCATGATCAGAATGAATAACAAATTCTTTAGGCCATAAATAATGTTGCCAAGTTTCTAATGTCCGAACCAGCGCATATAATTCTTTATCATAAGTAGAATAGTTGAGACTAGGCCCACTCAATTTTTCACTAAAATATGCAACAAGTTTGCCCTCTTGTAATAACACACCTCACAAACCAATTCCACTAGCATCACATTCAAGTTCAAACGTCTTATTAAAATCAGGAAGTTGGAGCAATGGAGCATGTGTTAACTTATCTTTCTGTATCAAGAAAGCTTCTTGTTGTGCATCACCCCAAACAAAGGGCACATCCTTCTTTGTGAGCTCATTCAATGGCGCAGCAATAGAACCAAAATCTTTCACAAAGCGCCTATAAAACCCAGCGTGGCCAAGAAAACTCCTCACTTGTGTGACCGTCTTGGGCTGCGGCTAATTCTCAATAGCTTCAATCTTGGCTGGATCAACTTCAATTCCCTGTTCTGTAACAACATAACCAAGAAAAGCAACTCTATTTGTGCAAAAGGTGCACTTCTCAAGATTACCATACAAACGTGCATCACGTAAAGCATTGAAAACAGCACGTAAATGATCCAAATGGTCCTCTAAAGATTTGCTATATATGAGAATGTCATCAAAATAGACTACCACAAAATGACCTATAAAAGCACGTAAAACTTCGTTCATCAGTCTCATAAAGGTACTAGGTGCATTAGTAAAACCAAATGGCATTACTAACCACTCATATAAACCGAACTTACATTTAAAAGCTATTTTCCATTCATCTCCTAATTGCATACGAATTTGGTGGTAACCACTACGCAAATCAACTTTAGAGAACATAATAGAACCACTCAACTCATCCAGCATGTCATCCAAACGAGGTATAGGGTGACGATATCGAATGGTAATATTATTAATAGCTCGACAATTAGTACACATGCGCGAAGAACCATCTTTCTTAGGTACTAAAATAATAGGAACAACGCATGGACTAAGAGACTCATGAATATAACCTTTATCCAATAAACTCTGGATTTGTCGTTGGATCTCTTTTGTTTCTTCAGGATTGGTGCGATATGGCGCACGGTTGGGCAGCGAGGCTCCTGGAATCAAATCAATTTGGTGTTCTATCCCACGAATAGGTGGAAGTCCAGGTGGAACATCTTGTGGGAAAACGTCCATGTATTCCTGCAAAAGGTTAGCAACCGCAGGTGGCAAAGAAGGAGGCATATCCTCAAATGAAAACAGAACTTCTTTGCAAATGATGGCATAGCATGGAGTAATATTCACATCAAGTTCAGCAAGATCAGATTTGCTAGCAAGTAAACAAGGATTCTTCAAACGAATTTCAGTAGCATGGTTAGAATCAGATTTAGAAGTATGCTTAGGGGGTACAAAATCTGCAGCAATAATCTGATTCTCACTCTTATGTTTTTCCTTGTTTTTTAATCTACTAGCTCTAGCAAGATCATCTTTTAAAATTTGTTTCGGAGTCATGGGTTTAAGTCCAATCTTCTTGCCAGCATGTGTAAGAGAATATTGATTAGTTTTACCATTATGTACAGATTCTCTATCAAATTGCCATGGTCTACCAAGTAACAAAGAACAAGCTTGCATAGGTACAACATCACAATCAACAAAATCTGAATAGGTACCAATAGTAAAATGCACGCGTGCAGTTCTTGTTACCTTGAGCTTACGGGAGCTCTCAAACCATTGAATGGAATAGGGATGAGGTCGTTGTCGTGTGGGGAGAGCAAGCTTCTCCACCATGTCAATACTAGCCAGATTGTTACAACTCCCTCCATCAATGATGATCCGGATAGCTCTCTCCTTAACACCGCCTCTTGTTTGAAACAAATTGTGGTGTTGATCATGCTCACTTTGCTCAATTGCACACTCAAGACACGTTGTGCAACTAAACTCTTGTATTGATCAGCAGTTTCAGCTCCCATTACCTCCATCTCCTTGTCAGAATCAGAATTGGCACCATCACGTGCAGCAATAAGGGCCAATGTATCATCATCAAAATCACTCGCAGAGTCATATTCGCCATCTTCAACCACCACCATCACACGTTTGGTTCTACATTCTTTTTTGATGTGGCCAAACCCAAAACATTTGCGACATTGAATGTCGTGAGTCTTCTCCGTGGAGGCCATGGAAGAAGAACTCCGTGTCGGACCAGCAGATGGTGATGGAGCAGGAGCAGGTGGCGTTCTTGATGTGGGCGTGGTATACCTGGAGGTGGAAGGGCCAGGTGCATCACCACGAGAAGGTGAAGCTGATTGACGCGCAGACCATGAAGAAGTACGACCTGCAGAATTATTAGGTCTTCTCCATGATGGTTGTCGATCCTGCACTTCGAGTTCAGCTTTGCAAGCAAGTTGAAATAAACGAGTAATAGTGTTGTACTCCTTATAGTCTAAAATATGCTAAATCTCCTTATTTAAACCACCAAAGAAATGTGCAAGCATAGCTTCATTATCCTCTACAATACCACAATGAATCATGCCCGTTTGTAACTCTTGATAATATTCTTGTACGGAATTTTTGCCTTGTTCTAAACGAGCTAATTTTTTAAGCAAGTCCCGTTGATAATATGGAGGTACAAAATGAGTACGCATGGCATGTTTTAGACCAAGCCAAGTAGCAGGAATATTAGCATGATTGACTCTACAATATTCAGACCACCAGATAGAAGCAAAATCTGTAAATTCACATGTAGCAGCACTAACACGCAAATTCTCAGGGTAGCGTAAACATGCAAAACGTTGCTCTACTTCTAATTCCCAAGTGAGATATGCATCAGGATTATATCTACCCTCAAATGGCGGAATATTTAATTTCAGTTTGGCCACATGTTCATCATCATGTACCAGACACGGAGGTGGACGAGCGTTGCGGTTGTATTGCCGCGGACGGCCAGGTGCAGGTTGTTGGACCTCGTCCTTCTCGAGCTCGTTTTCATCTTCGAACTCGTTTTCCCCCTCATCAGCAGCATATCCATCCTGGGTGGCTGCCTCCGTAGCGGCCATAGCAGCTGCCGCAGCTGTAACGGTACCCACAGATGGTGGTACGAGAGGAACGCGGCGAGCACATGGTACATGGATGTCCGGCTGTGGTTGTGGTGGTAAACGGGCTAGGACTTCCCGGAACCTGGCGTCGAGCTTGGTGTTGAAGGATGCCTGAAGACCAGCAATCTTGTCCATCGCATCAGAAAGCTTGGAATCAACATCGCCCAAGCTTGTGTCCACATCTTGTGCACGCCCCAACAATAGCCGAGTGAAGTGGGCATGCAACTCTGCACTAGTCATCTTCTCCGGATCAACATCATCCTTCGTGGTTCCTGTCATGATTAGCGTAAAAGCAAGCGCAAATATATATACCTACGCACTACGGAATATGGTGGAATCACGCGTAATCCGTCAAGCAGTATAGAAAGCTCTTACAAGTTCTTACCAAACAGGAGGAAGGTGATATGCAACCAGCAAAGATCAACAACTCCCAAAATTGCACAAAGCGATTACCAGGTGTCGATACAAAGCACGTGCAGAAATATGTGGAGCTGTAGGAAGGCTTATATGGTAGCAAAAACAGTAAATATCAAAACAATAATGCAATGTTGAAAGAATGCTCAACAACGGTACTATGCTGGTCCTAGGCTAGACCGTGCTAGAGACGCGAGCCGAGAACACTAAGAAAGTCACGGAGCGGCACAACAAGCAGAAAGAAACAGCTCAAAAGCAAGATATAAGTGAAGATCTGCAGGAAATTCTGGGTCCGAAACTTCAGAGGGCAAAAACTCGACCTTCTCGGACTCTTTTGGGAATTCTGAGCGTTCCGATGGCTAGATAGAACTTTTTGTGCTGAGCATTTTGAGTGGTCGCACGTCGAAAACGGAGTTCGTATGCAAAAGTTATGGCCAATCTAAGTTTGCTATCCAAAACTGTCAAAAACTGAGGAAACTGTCCAATTAGGACTGATTTCGGACTGGACTAGTAGGAATCGGGTCAAACCGACTAGGATGCGGATTTAACTTTTTTTTCAGAATTTTTTTTTTGGAATTTTTTCCCCCTTGCCTGGCAACCGAAACTTAACTTATGGACTCTGAAAAAGGCACGGATGAAATGGGGAGGAACGAACAAAACCTAATGTGAAGGCGGTGGCAGAAGTATATGGCGTGGTGGTGGAAGGATATGGTGGAGGAGTGGTGCAAGCGTGCGGCGGCGGCGTGACTAGGGTGATTCGAACTCGTAACTCTAATGGAACAGACACTAAGACCAGCAACTCGACACGCGGATGCAGACACAAATTCAACGATGCAAACTGAAAAGACAATGCAAAGGCTCGGATGGTTGATTGGACGAGATGATCTAAACCCTAACTGTATTTTTGGCTTTTTCGTGGTTTATAGGTATGAACACAGATGCAATCTAGACTACGAAAACAGTAAATCTCACCGAGCAACCTGAAATCTGATACCACATGATAGGGCAAAGGTGTCCGATCTTTCGATGAGATCTTGATATGTCGATTTGGTGGATGGAGTTAGTGCTTGACGATCCGACTACACGTGCGAAGCTCGTGCGCCAATGCAATCACTAGGACAATCTCCGGGAGTTACTGATCTTGCGGATGCACGATCAGCCTGACCAGCGAGGGTCTTAATTCCTACCTAAAATCGAGAACAAGTAAGAACTAATACATCAATCAAGATATTGCGGATGAAAGATGTATGCTTTATTCAAAAGGTGGGATTCCGAATAGGCGGTCTTCTTCTGGGCGATTGGCCTCAAAAGTCGAGCTCGTAGTTGCAGCAATGGCTAACTTTAGTCTAAACAAAATCCAAGTTCTAATGACTAGTCATCAACCCGTGCACCTGCACAGGCTAGTTATTTTTGGTTGTGTTACTTTTGAAATATTTCTTTGATTTTGATTGTGTATATATGTATATATATGCATGTCTTAAATATAGGAAATTTTATGATTGTATATATGTAATATTAAAAGCAGTGGTTTGAGTGGTTTGAGCATTTGAATGAATAATTCTTACATTATATCGGTGGAGGATGTGACACAACTCCAGTGAAAACCCCAAGTGTTAATTAACTAAATATTTTGGAAGTTGCCCCCAAAAAATCATACCCAGGTTTATTAATCCTATTTCATTGGCACCTCATGGGAGTCTATCAAACAAATTACAAATATAAGGGATGGTGTACTATTATAATACGAACAATATTTTGCACAACAATAAGGTAGGGTGCAATACACTTCGAACATCTTATCACATCACAATCAAAAGTGATGAGCTATCAAATTTACAGAAAATCACAAAAATATGCTAGTATTATTATTTTATATATCCTGGACAATTAAATACATTTTCGTATAGAGAAGCATCGACTTCAAACTATGGTTTCAACATGCATGGCATGTAGTAATATAGTACCATGTGAAATGTTGTACCTCATGTTCTACCTTCTCTCCTTGGCCCAGGTAGAAGAACTCCTTGAAATAATATGACATGGAATATTAACAAAAAAACACAAATTGAGTGAAGTAATATAGAAAAGGGGGAAGCATGAAATTTTCCATATGTGTGTTGTAAGTTACACCGACAACATTTAAAATAAATTGGGAAATCAACTAACTTGTTTATACACCATACCTAGCAATGTTTAAAGTAGCAAACCTTGATATATATTTACGGTGATGCAGGATGATGTCACCAGGAGATATAAGAATTAAACTCCTCTGGTTGTGGTTTTGTGTATCGAGGATGCGGAGGATGGGAGGAAAAGTATTCTCCTATAAAAACAAAAATTAGAAATCTTATTGGATATGAGAATAATTCTTGTTATGGATTTCAACCACAAACCTCACCGCAGTCTTGCGATGGATGATACACTTGTTAAAGTAAGGATTTGCATAATAATCATGATCTACTTTCTAGAAATTTCAACCTTAAATGATATACGCATTGTAAGTTTGTAAAACACTACCGTTGATTTGGTTTCAGTCCTCATGTTACTCATGAGTATATCACTACACCATCAAGAAAACATTGTAAAGCTCACATTGGTTTCCTTATATATGATAGAAGCTCACATTGGTTTCGTTATCTATGATAGAAGTTCACATTATAAAGAAAGATTATTCCAGATTAGTTGTCGTAACCTGATCATCTTTCAGATCAAGGTTAAATAAGATAATGCTACTTCAACATTGAGGGCAGTAACAATATATAAAATATTTAACAGGACAAACGGTAATAAATCATAAGCTGCAACTACAATTTTCAGCTTATATATGCCTATTAAATTGTAGATAACATATGTTTGGAATTGATAATGAAAATAAAAGTAGTTTTCATTTTACCTTTTTTCTATAGGCGTGTAGAGCTAGTTGAGTTATCTGTGACATGAATAATGAATTACTATGCCACCAAACAATTATCTCAAGATAAAAGGCATGCAGATCCTACAACTAAAGATTGTAGCTCACCATAATTCTGTCTATCTTCAGGTTCAGCTTATGAAATATTTGAAAAGAATCACAGCAAGATTTGAAAATTAGTCACTCACCATAATTAATTCTGTCTATTTTAGGTTAAGCTTATCCGTAAGCAAATATTTTTTGAGACGAAAATATTAATTAGTACATAAAATTTGCAGGAAAAAAAGGAGGCAAGTGAGAATTCAAATAATTTTGAAGGGAGCCTTGCTCCAGCAAATCACAACCTGCTGCAAACGTGCCTTCATACACGCACCTCCTCAACCTTGCCATCTACATGGCAATCTTCGCTTCTGATACATCCAGTAAAGATATAAATTCAACTATACTGTTAATCTTCATCTCCATAATTACTTAGTTTTGCGAGAAATACAACAGGCTAATAACGGGAAGATATTCAAACCTAATTATAGCACATACCATGGCAACTGATAGTTCAAGAAATTACTTGCTACCATTAGCCCAAACCGATCCATGCTGCTACAGATCCTTGTAATCATTGTATGCCTCCAATGAGTCCAGTGCTCAGCGACCTGATTACCATGGGGCATCATTAGGCTAGGCAGCGGCGATTAACAGAGGACAGAGACGTGGGTTTTCTCTTTTGATCTGTAGGAGACGGGGGATTGGAGGAAGGGACTGTGGCGTGTGGGTTAGCTAGAATTCTTTCTACTCTACCGATTCAATCGAATCTAAATCTCATGTGTCAGCAAATTAGGAGAGGGGATGTGCGGTTTGACAAATAGAACAAAATCATGAAATCACCTCTAGATGTGGATTAGGGGCAAAAGGATTCAGCGTCTGAACTCTGAAGGATCCCTCTCGATAGTTACCTGAACAGGCAGTGGGCAATGACGCCATTAGAGCTGGGGTCTGATCGTGCACCAAGGATCCAGAGGGTCGACGTGCGTCCAGCAGCTTCCCGTGAAACCATGATGGGAGATGGTGGTAGGACGGAGTTCAAGTGAAGGCGGCGGCGGAGCGATGATTTTTTCTTGGCAATAGAGTGCAGCCTGGTGGAGCCCGTGCGTGCGGCAATGCGTAATTAATCTAACGGTTAGATATGGCTCATTAGATAATTGTGCGGACGATTTTGTTACCTGTCTGAGAGTTAACGTGGAGGCTTCTATGGTGCCTCCAATTAGTAAATATAAGATGGCTACGGGGGGTATTTGAGGAGGAAAAGGTACGGGTGCGACTAGCCATGGGTATGGTGGTCGAACGGAACCCTAACAGGCCTTTTCTCCTCAAATTCGGACTCCTAAAAGTGGCTGTCTTATTTGCTGCGAAAATTACATGGGCCTGGCCCAAAAATAAAAGTGATGCAGCACCATATTTATCTATGGACGAATTTATGAAGTAGCTCTTTGTATATTTCGTCCAAGTCTTCATCCTTCATTATGGTGGCTTCAAAGTTCTGAAATCTCCACTCGTGGCATCTTCTTCTATCCTCAAACGGTTGCTGCCATCTCCATGCATGATCATGCTCCAATGCTTGTCCATGTCATCCATGCTAGATCCATCATTCCTAAGAGTAACAAACATATCTGATTTAGGCAGCATCATATTCTCATGTATGTGAGAAAGAGTTCCAAGAAACGAAAGTACCTGATAGTTAAGTTGCTTGGCACGAGCTCGAGTGATAGGTCCTTGTAGGTGTTCCGCTGTAGGTGCATCGGGTGTATCAATAGATGGGATGTCCTCATCAGCCCGTAACATGGTAGATAAAGTTCTATTTACTACTTCAGTTTGTCCATCAGTTTGGGGATGACATGTAGTACTAAACAGCAATTTAGTCCCCAACCTAGCCCATAAACATCTCCAAAAATGGCTAAGAAATTTAGTATCACGATCTGAAATAATAGTATTAGGCACACCATGCAAGCGAACAACATCGCGAAAGAATAATTCAGCAACATGAGCAGCTTCATCACTCTTATGACAAGGAATAAAGTGTGCCATCTTAGAAAATCTATCCACAACCACAAAAATACTATCCCTCCCCTTCTGTGTTCGAGGTAATCCTAAAACAAAGTCCATAGAAATATCCTCCCAAGGTACACTAGGAACAGGAAGAGGCATATATAAACCATGTGGATTAAGGCGGGACTTTGCTTTTTGACATGTTGTGCAGCGAGCAACAAACCTCTCAACATCCCTTCTCATGCATGGCCAAAAGAAGTGTGTAGCAAGTACGTCTTCTGTCTTCTTTACTCCAAAGTGACCCATCAATCCTCCTCCATGCGCCTCCTGCAACAACGAAAGATGAACGGAACCTTCAGGAATGCATAGTTTGTTAGCACGGAACACAAACCCATCATTGAGGACAAATTTGTTCCAAGTTCTACCATCTAAACAATGCTGCAAAACATCTTTAAAATCGGCATCATTCACATATTGTTCTTTGATAGTTTCAATCCAAAGATTTTGAAGTCAAGTTGAGATAACATGGCATAACGACATGACAAAGCATCAGCAATAATATTATCTTTACCCTTTTTGTGTTTAATAACATAAGGAAAAGATTCAATGAATTCAACCCACTTTGCATGACGTTTATTCAACTTAGCTTGACTACGAATATGCTTCAAAGATTCATGATCAGAATGTATAATAAATTCTTTAGGCCATAAATAATGTTGCCAAGTTTCTAATGTCCGAACAAGAGCATATAATTCCTTATCATAAGTAGAATAGTTCAAACTAGCTCTACTCAATTTCTCACTGAAATATGCAACAGGTTTGCCCTCTTGTAACAACACTCCTCCTAAACCAATTCCACTAGCATCACATTCCAACTCAAAAGTCTTATTAAAATCAGGAAGTTGGATTAAAGGAGCATGTGTAAGCTTATCTTTGAGTAACATGAAGGCGTCTTGTTGTGCATTGCCCCAAACAAAGGGCACATCTTTCTTAGTAAGCTCGTTCAGCGGCGCTGCAATGGAACCAAAATCTTTGACAAAGCGCCTATAAAATCCAGCGAGGCCAAGGAAGCTCCTCACTTGTGTGACTGTTTTGGGTTGTGGCCAACTCGAAATTGCTTCAATCTTGGCGGGATCAACTTCAATACCCTATGCTGTAACAACATAGCCAAGAAAAGCAACTCTATTCGTGCAAAAGGTGCACTTTGCAATGTTACCAAACAAACGTGCAACACGTAAAGCATCAAAAACAACACGTAAATGTTCCAAATGTTCTTCTACAGATTTGCTATATATCAATATATCAACAAAATATACCACCACAAAATGTCCAATAAAAGCACGTAAAACTTCATTCATTAATCTCATGAAAGTGCTGGGAGCATTAGTTAAACCAAAAGGCATCACTAACCACCCATATAAGCCAAATTTAGTTTTAAATGCAGTTTTCCATTCATCTCCTAACTTCATACGAATTTGGTGGTAACCACTACGCAAATCAACCTTAGAAAACATGGTAGAGCCACTCAATTCATCAAGCATGTCATCTAAACGAGGAATAGGATGACGATAGCGAATAGTAATATTATTGATTGCTCTACAATCAGTACACATGCGCGAAGAACCATCTTTCTTTGGTACCAAAATAATAGGAACAGCACAAGGACTAAGAGACTCACGAATATGACCCTTGTCAAGAAGTTCTTGAATTTGTCGCTGAATCTCTTTCGTCTCCTCCGGATTGGTACGATATGGCGCACGGTTGGGCAAAGATGCTCCAGGAATCAAATCAATTTGGTGCTCAATTCCACGAATAGGTGGCAGTCCTGAAGGTACATCTTGTGGGAAAACGTCCGCATACTCCTGCAAAATGTTAGCAACAACAGGTGGCAAAGAAGAAGGCATCTCCTCAGCCAAAAACAACACTTCTTTGCAAATGATACCATAACATGCAGTAGTACTCACATCAATTTCAGAAATATCAGATTTGCTAGCTAGCAAACAAGTACTTTTCAAACGAATTTCGTTAGCATGTTTTGGAGCAGATTTAGAAGTACTTGTAGAAGGCATAAGTTCCTTAGCAACAATCTGATTTTCGCTCAGCTTTTTCCCCTCATTATGTGCTCTACTAGCTCTATCAAGATCATCTTTTAAAATACTTTCAGGAGACATGGGAAGTAACACAATTTTCTTATCATTATGAACAAGAGAATACTGATTTGTGCTACCATAGTGTATAGAATTTGTATCAAATTGCCATGGTCTACCAAGTAAAAGAGCACATGCTTGCGTAGGAACAACATCACACTCAACATAATCAGCATATGGAGCAATAGTAAAATGCACACGAACTGTACGTGTTACCTTAACCTTGCCGCTGTTATTAAACCATTGAATGTGATATGGACGAGGATGGGGTCGTGTCGTAAGAGCAAGCTTTTCAACCATCTCCATGCTCGCCAAGTTGTTGCAGCTCCCACCATCAATAATAATGCGAATACAGCGATCTTTAACCACACCCTTGGTATGGAACAGATTATGGCGCTGGTCGGGCTCAGCCTTGGTAATTTGTGCACTCAAGACTCGTTGTGCAACTAAACTCGGGTATTTCTCCGCATGTTCTGCAGCCATATATTCAGAATCTTGCTCTGTGGGTGCTGCAGCACATTGCTCATCAGACGCAATAAGAGCCAAAGTATCTTCATCATAATCACTGGCGGAGTCGTATCCACCATCCTCAAGAGCAATCATCACGCGGGAGGAGGCACAATCACATGCAAAGTGACCAAGTCCACCACATTTGCGGCACTGAATTTGGCTGGACTTGCCCGTAGATGCCATGGAGGACGCAGCGCTCGGGGCTGGTCCCGTAGTAGTCTTCCGTGCAGCAAACGGAGGTGGTGTAGATGCTGCAGATCGCATGGATGTGGTCGCTGGAGGTGTAGGTGCAGCAGCCCGTGACGGCAAATTCGGTGATCTCCAAGAAGAACGCCCTGTAGAAAAATTAGTTCGTGTCGCCTCGCGTCGATCCTGCACTTCACGTTCAGCATTGCAAGCAAGATGGAACAAACTGGTAATAGTGTGATAAGATTTATATCAAAGAATGGTCTGAATTTCCTTATTTAACCCGCCTACAAAATGTGCCATTAATGCTTCATTATCCTCCTCTATACCACAACGTAGCATGCCAGTTTGCAACTCCTGATAGTAATCCTCTACAGAATTTTTGCCTTGATCTAGACGTGCTAATTTGGTAAGCATGGAACGCTGATAATATGGTGGAACAAAACGAATACGCATAGCATGTTTTAAAGCATCCCATGTAGTGATTGGATTAGCATGATTAGCACGACAATATTCAGACCACCATATGGAAGCAAAAATAGTGAACTCACAAGTAGCAGCACTAACACGTCTATCCTCGGGATAATTTAAGCATGCAAAACGCTGGTCTAATTCTAATTCCCAAGAGAGGTATGCATCAGGGTTATAGCGACCATCAAATGCAGGAACATGTAATTTCAGCTTAGCAACATGGTCATCATCACGTACCAACAAACGAGGAGGTGGACGGCGAATGTAGGGCCGAGGACGACCAGGTGGCTGATCAACTGTGAAGTCATCCGCGTACTCGCCCTCGTACTCATCTTCCCCGTAGTAATCATCCAGCTGTGCATCGCGGGCCTGTGTAACACCCGTAGCTCCTGCAACGCCAGCAGCCGTAGTGCCCGCAGCAGCACCCGCGGCCGAAGTTCGTGCCGGGTGATGTAGAACCCGCTGTGCACGTCCCACAAAGGCCGGTGTAGGAGCCACGTGAGTCGGTTGTGGAGGAGGCGTGCGAGCCGGCAGTGGAGGTGGTAAGCGTGCTAGCACCTCCTGGAATTTAGCGTTGAGTTTGGCGGTGAAGGTGGTCTCGAGTCCCTCGAGTTGCTCCATCGTGTCACTAAAACGCTTGTCCACATCCTGCATATGATCAGACAAAAGTTTGGTGACGTGAGCCTGCAAGGCTTCACCCTCCAGTGGCTGTGGCTCGGTGTTGTCTGGTGTCATCATTAGTACGCAAAAGCACAGTTATAGAATAGAGATGCAACATGAACAGGGGTGGAGAACGCTTAATCTGTCAAGCAAACCAATACTCTTACCCGTTCTTACCCTGCAGCAGGTGGCGATCAGCAACCGTCGTGATCAAACTTCAGGAAGATTGAATAGAGCGATTGCCAGGTGGTGTCAACGCAAGGTGTAGGAATATGTGGAGCTCTGGGTAGCTGCAATATCTGTAGCAAAAATTCAAGACAGCAATGCAAGGTTGAATAACAGCTCAACGACGGTACTGTGCTGGTCCTAGACTAGCCCAAGCTAGAGACGCGAGCCTAGAACACCACGAATCACACTGCGACATCGAAACACAACAGGCAGCAGTGCTCTGAACAGCGCGCGAATGAGGCGAAAATCACTATGATGGAAAGTGTCTCAAAACGATCAGCAAGGTGAAATATCAGGATAGGAACAAGATTTTTTTTTGAAATTTCCGAAAACTGCACGAAACTGCTCCGGAAAGCGTGCAGACGCCAATTATTTTTCACTATAATGGCGTATAGCTCAAAACGATCCCAGAAGAGTAAAAACGGTATAGGCCGAAAAAAAATTCGGAGGAGTTTCCAGACTTTTTTTTTGCTCTCCTCTCCTCTTTCCTTCTAGGCGAAACTTTCTGAAACTCGGATCAAGTCACAACTCAGATCGGATCTGCAAAGATGGAAAACAAGAGTAGGAAAATGAAAGGGTGTATGGCAGTGGGGATAGTGGAAACGGTGGTGGCGGTGGTGATGGAGGAATCGGTGGCGGCGGTGGTGGCGGTGGTGATAGCGAAATCGGTGGTGGCGGTGGTGATGGCTGTGACCAGAACTCGAAACTCTAAAGAACTAGACGTAAAACCAGCAATATTTTTGGCTTTTTCATGGATTCTAGGTATGAAGATGCAATCTAGCCTACGAAAACAGTAAATCTCACTGATCAACCTGAAATCTGATACCACTTGATAGGGTAAAGGTGCCTGATCTTTCGATGAGACGATAACTATCGATTATGGTGGAGGTCGACGTTGACGATCCGACTACAAACATGCAAGACGTTGCGCCTTAGCAATCGATACACCAACTTCCGAGGCTATTGATCACGCCGGAGCTAGATCAACCTGATCACGTGGATCAATCCCTGCAAGCAATCGAAGAACCAGCAAGAATTATAGATGCAATCAAGATATTGCGAATAAAGATGAAGGCTTTATTGAAGAGGTGGGATTCTGTCTGTGCGTAGTACAAAAGGTCGATTTGACACTTGTGCCTATGGCGAAGAGTAGCTCGTGGCTAAGTCTTTAACTAAACAAAATCCAAGTTCTAATGACGGCTAGGAGGAGGTATATATGAGGGAAAGGACAGAGATTTTCGTACAACCCTAATGGGCCATCCGAAAATAACCCTAGATGGGCCGATTTCCACTCAAACAGCCTCCATAAAATCCCTAAAATACCTATGACGAAAATACATGGGTTTAACCCATAAAATAAGGTGACGCAGCACCATATAAAGCCTTGGACGAATTTTATGATTTAGTAACTTGTGAATTTTGTCCAAGCATCCTTGTAGCATAATGGTGGCTTCAAAGTTCTGAAATCTTCACTTGCAGCGTCATCCTGAATCCTCACACGATTGCTGCCATCATCTCCATGCATGATCATGCTCCAATGCTTGTCCCTCTCATCCATGCTAGGCCCATCATTCCTAAGTAACATAAACACATCTGATTTAGGCAGCATCATATTCTCATGAATATTAGGAATAGTTCCTAGAAACGAAAGTACCTAATAATTTAGTTGGTGTGCACGAGCTCTTGTGAGAGGTCCTTTGAATTGTGGAATGTGAGGAAGTGTGGCTATAGGTGCAACGATTGTATCAACCGTAGTTATGTCCTCATCAATAAAGTGGCATTTCTTCCAATTAAGAACAAGATTAGTTTCTTCACACCTCTACAAAACTTTATCAAGATTGTGCAAACAGTTATCAAAAGAAGTTCCATAGACGGAGAAATCGTCCATGAAAACCTCCACAATTTCTTCACAAAAACCATGAAAAATAGCAGACATGCATATTTGAAAGTAGCAGGAGCATTGCATAAACCAAACGGCATACATCTATGAGCATAAGTTCCATAAGGACAAGTAAAAGTGGTTTTCTCTTGATTCCTTTCTAACAGCAATCTGAGAGAAACCGAAATAACCATCAAGAAAACAAAAGTGAGTCTTCTTAGACAGCCTCTCTAACATTTGATCTATAAACGATAAAGGATAATGATCTTTCTTGGTAACTTTGTTTACCTTTCTAAAATCAATGCACATCCTATAACCAACTACTACCCTTTGAGGAATAAGCTCGTTATTCTCATTAGGCACAACAGTCATACCTCCTTTCTTAGGAACACAATGAACGAGACTAACCCATCTACTATCAGCAATAGGATAAATAATACCAGCATGAAGGAGCTTCAATACCTCATTTCTTACCACTTCCTTCATCTTGGGAATTAAGCGGCATTGATGTTCGACAACTGGCTTTGCGTCTTCCTCCATATTAATAGCATGCTGACATAAAGTGGGCGAAATCCCTTTTAAATCATCGAGAGTATATCCCATAGCTCCTCGATGTTTCCTCAGTATCTCCAATAACCTTTCTTCTTCCTTTCCTGAAAGCTTAGAACTGATAATAACAGGATATATTTTCTTATCATCTATATAAGCATATTTAAGATAATTAGGTAAAGGTTTTAATTCAAAATCAGGATCTTCCTTAGGTGGCAAAGTGGTACCAAGATCCTCCACAGGTAGATTGTGCTTGATCAACGGTGGTTGATGAAAGAAAATATCATCAATCTCTTCTCTTTCCTTCCTGTAAACATCACTTTCATGGTCCTCCATGAATTGCCGTAAAGCATTATTAGGAGCAAGAGCAATAGAAGCAAGCTGTTCAACTTGAAAATTTTCATTAGGCATGTCATTTTCATAAGAAGTCTTAGCAAACTTGGAAAAATTAAACTCATAAGATTCTCCACTAAACTTAGTGAACATTTTCTCTTTCTTACAGTCTATCACAGCACCACAAGTATTCAAAAAGGGTCTACCAAAAATAATAGGACAAGTTTTACTAGCTTCCTTACCAAGTACTAGGAAATCAGTAGGATATTTAGTCTTACCACATAAAACTTCCACATCTCGAACAATACCAAGAGGCCAAACAGTCTCTCTGTTAGCAAGCTGAACAAACACATCAATATCCTCAAGTTCACAGGGGCCAATCTCATGCATGATTTCTTTGTAAAGCTCTAAAGGAATGGCGCTTGAACTAGCACCAATGTCGCATAAACCATAATAGCAATGATCGCCAATCCTGACAGAAATAACAGGAACACTTGTTTTCCTACGCCTATTAGGATGTGAAATAATGTTTGTAGCATCTTCACAAAAGATAATATATTCATCCCCTACATCTTTAGTAACAAGGTCCTTCAATATAGCCACAGAAGACTTAATAGTAATTTGCTCATCAGGTTCTATAGCCTTCTTAGTACTTTTATTAGACACACTTACTGACAAGGGTATAGTTAATAGAGCCCATTAGTTGAGTACCCCTAAGGCCCGTGTAGCTAGGCCTAATTGTAATGATAGTCGAATACGAGTTCTTACCATATGTTGATATTGTAATCTGTGTCGGATCCTACCCGATCCTCGAGACCTAGCCACCTATATATAGGGGCCAGGAGGGGACGGTGTAGGGCAGATTGAAAGCAAGCCAGGTTGAATACCCAAGTTTACTTTCGATATACACTTACTTCGACTAACCTTTACCTTCGAGTTCATCCGACGCCCTATTCCCCCGATCCTAAGTCCTTTATCTAGGACATTTGTCGAGTTAACCCTCATCAATTGGCGCCGACCGTGGGGACCTGGGCGTTGGAATCATGAAGTCGACGGCTTTTTTGCTTTCAGCCAACAGCAGCACAGAATTCGACGGAAGTCAAGAGATGGAATTAACAATTGGAAGTTTGAGCATCTTCGTCGGGCCATCGAGTTCATCCCGCCTTTCGGATTCGATGAAACCAGATCCGTCGGCGAGTAAGCCCGAAACAGAGGTAATGTCGGAATCATCAGAAGGCTCTTCTAGCGAGGTAAACTCGCCGGTCAGCTCGGAAAAAGCACCAATCGCAGAAGGCGACAAAATTCGGGAAAATTTCGACTCAGAAGAAAAAGCGTGTCAAACGCACAACATCGCAAGGGACTTCATCGTTGGAAGTAATGGCATCTCCAAGGTGCATTAGTTATGCGTCATTATCACTGAGGCAGAAGAAGAAAACAGCAACGAAGGAAGTAAAAAGGTCGACAGGCAAGTCGACAAAGTAAAAGAACACAAAAAAGAGAAAGAGAAAGTTCACGTTTCAGCGGGAGAATGGAGGATGATCAAGTCAGCTATTAATCATGGTACAGAAGTACCCGAAAGATCGAGAAGAGAAGTTCTAATGGGATACCCGTATGCATTGTACCGGCATAAGAAGAAACTAAGGGAGGAAAGAGACATGGTTTTTCAAGACAATAACAGTATATCAAGGGAGGAATACTGGGATGATTATAGTGAGGACTCCGAGTACAGCAGAGAAAGGCACGGAGACCCAAAGCACAACAGAGGGACAACAGCACGCATCAGAGATGAGAGGTACTCGAGGAACCCTACTCCACAGTTAGAGGAGGAGGAAGATGACTTCATACAAGAATCGCCAGAAGCAGCATTAATAGCAGCGCAGGCATACTTACTAACTACAAGGCCAGAACCTGGGGACCCGCGAGAAGATATGCACCGGGCCGCGATACGAAGCCTCGGGATAGTGGAGAACAAGATCAGGGAAAAAGGACCAGAGACAAAGTCGACGAGCTACAAAGAAAAGCGAAAGGAGAAGCTCAGGTACAACTACACAAATAACGAGTATAGCGAGTCATCAGAAGAAGAAAGGCGACAAAAAAGGAAGGAGGACGCAAGAAGTATAATAGCACAAGCTCGAGTGAACAAATCACGCCACGCCTGGAAGGAAGAAAATTATGAAAACAATGAAAAAGATATGGGCGCGTTATGCTTTACCCGTATGGTTCGCAAAACGCGGGTACCCAAAGGATTTAAGTTACCACAGGACCAACAAAAATACGACGGATCGCAAGAACCTACCCTATGGTTATCAGATTACTTGCAGGCAGTACAGATACTAGGAGGGACAAAAGCAACTGCAATGCAAAGTCTACAACTACACCTCACCGGCGCAGCACGGTTGTAACAACTCAGAAATTTGTAATCCATTTCCTCTCAATGAAAGTACCAAATTTTGGGCCAAGATAAAACTTTTTATCTATTATTGCATGTATGCATGTATTTTCTATTATAAGTATTTTATGATTTCATGTGTATTATTCTTTGTTGTGCAATAGCTAGTTAGTTCTAACTCAACCAACAAAAGCATTAGAGAAGAATTATAAGAGCCAAAGAAACCAGAAACCAAAGAAAGAAAGAAAAAGAGAAGAATAAATTGATCTAGGAAATCTTATTGACTACCCTACTTTGGACACTTAGAATAAGAAATCTGTAACTCAAGCAAAGGTGTGGTCAGTTAGTTGAGCTTGACCAAGTTACATACTAACTCAACCAAGAAGTTTCTAACCAAAATTCAAATCAGAACATCACTCAAACTTCAGCCAAAGATTGAATCTGAAACAGTGACAATACCCTAATTTCAAATACAAATTTTTGCAAAACATGTTATTTCTTCAGAACAAAAATATCTCTGGAAACCTTATCTAATATGTTGATCACCCAAAGTGAAAAATTTCAAAAATTCGAATTTAAATTTCTTGCGGGCATTTGAACGAACACCTGGAGAGCAAAAATCGGAGAAAATCGTGGTTACTGTGAGGATCACTGTCACCGTCCGTCTCGACCCTGTAGCCATGCTCGTGGACGACGCCGTGGTCGAGCCCAGCCCCCTCTGCCCCGACCCGAGCCGTGAGAAGTGGAGGGAAGAAGAAGAACGCGCCCAGGAGCCCCCCTTCTCTATCTCTTCTCTTCCTGCACGACGCCGACCGCTGTGACCGCGCCAGAGCCGACCCACAGCCCTCCGTCGCCGAGACAAAACCCCGCAAGCACGCGAGCAAGGCCGCCATGCCCGGTGTTGCTCGACGCGCATCGCCAGGGCCCCCTCACCAGCGAGCTACTGGACACCCTCGCCCCCGACGCTCTGGCCTATAAAAGCCCCCACCGATCAAGCGAACGAACTCACCCCGCTCCCAGCTACCTCCCAGACACCTTCTCTCCCTCCCTCTCGCTCTCGTTCGACGGAGCCTGCAATGCCGGCGAGCTACTGGGCGCAGGCAGCGCCGCCGCGTTGGGCCGCCGCTGGACGAACGGACGCCGGGAGCTGGAGGAGGAGTGCTGCCGGATTCTTTTTCGCCCACCGCCGTCGAGCCCTGCTTCCTCTACGTGCCTCGCCGTCGCCGTCGTCTTCCTCGCCGTGCGCAGGTGAGCTCCAGCCCTAGCCAACGAGGACGACGCATGTGCGCCGTTGGATCTTGATCCGTCGGTAGCATACCGGTTCGGTAAAATTAAGTGACCTGACGAGCGGACCCCACCTGTCAGGTTCAGTTTTATTCATTTCCTGCCCGGGGCAAAGCGGTATGGGCCGGCCCATTCGGGTTCTGTAGAAAAATCGGCCCGTTCGTTTAGGATTCAGTCCGTTTCGTTTTTATTTATTTCCCGCCTTTTCGAATTAATTCAAATATGTTTCAGATATGTTTTTCAAACTTAAATTCCAAGAGTTTTAGAAATCCATTTTTAGCAAATGAATATGCATTGAAAAGCTTAGGAAATGCTCTACCCTCTGAAACTGGTTAGAACTCAATTTGAGTTAGGGATTTAAATAAATAAGAATACTTTGACCATAGCTCTATTAATCATATGAAAATTCTAGAAAATTGTTTAAACCTCCTAAAATTATGAAACTTGATTTGTGAACTTACTAACTAACTCCCCTACTGTTTAGTTCAACCTCAATCACTCAGACCTTGTTAGTGGTACAAATTAGACCCTAATCCAATCTTAGTTTGAAGCATAAAATGATAGATCTCCATTCCACACTTAGTTAATTTTTCCCTCAATACCAATGTACTTAACTAGTCAATCCCCACTTGAACTAACCCTAATAACCCTAGTTACTTACCCATACTCAAAAAGGTAAACAACACATGACACATCGTAGAAAATATAACTTGCACACTTAATGAAAACTTGGAAGAAAACTTGCAATCAAATTCAAATAAAACCCAACATGAATGCCCTTGTTGAAAACAAGTATGTATGCTTGGTGTGTTGTTAGCCCTGTGTAGTGATTGTGTGTTTTGTATTTATTCGTTATTAGACGCTAGTGTTGCTGAGGAGGATATTGAAGGGGAATTTTATCAAGAAGAAGAAGAATACCCCGAACACTTTGCCAACAAAGGCAAGCCATCTTTTGAATCATACTCCAAATGCCTAGTTTTACTATTGCATTCTACTTGTTTTACGTAAATTGCATGATTGAATTGCGAGAGTAGAATGATAGATGTGTAGTGATATCTTGCTTAGCAAGAGCATCAAGCTGAGTTTATCCAACCATAATTTAGTGGTATCATCACTCAATATAGTTGCTTAGTCGCTAATAAAATTGAGGCCATCTCTAAGTGGAACCCCATTTGAACTTGGTGACTTGAACTTGAAAACTTGAAAATGGAGATTCTCCTACATGATGGTTTTATGAAGGAAAATAATATTGACTAAGAACTATGGAATGTATTTGCTAAATGATAATAAGTGATGTACCATGTGAGCCAACCATTACCGTACGACCACATTACCCCTAAATGGGAAGGGGCTTAGTCCGTAGCTTGTTTACCCTAGTATGGGAGGCCTTGTATCATCCTTTATAGAAGTGCACCGTGCGCGGGTACTTCTGAACCGAGTGGAAATCCCATTCATCCGGCACTCCGGAGCGGGCAAAACTAGAGACGCCGGAACGGAGATGTCCGTGTCTCGGGCTCTAGGGAAGGATCCTATACTAGAGTGAGCAAGTGAAAGAGTTTGTTTGATTATCTGAACCCCGCATACTTTGTGTATGACGATCCGTGGATTTCTCCCGGCAGATGTATCGAATCTTGTGGGTAAAGTGTACCCCTCTGCAGAGGTTTCAAACTATTCGAATAGCCGCGTCCTCGGTTATGGACAGTTGGCAAGCTATACTTGACTTTTGTCAGGAATGATAATAACTTATGGTGAACTTGGTGAATGACATGACTTGACTTGACATTGATGTTGACACACTTGAAGTTCCATTGAGATTTAACTTAGAGAACTAAACTTTTTTTCTACCAATGAACATTCTTGGGAAACAAAACTAGCTTTTGCAACTAAACTAGTGCTTAGTCCACCATACCAACCTTGCATATCTACTTCATTATATCATTATAAGATGGTTTGTGAGTGCATTCAATGTACTCATGGCTGTGTCCCTGGCTATCAACTTGGCCAGACTATGGGGAAGAGTATCCGGAGGAAGGGTATGAAGAAGAGTATCAGAACTAAGATCTTCTACGGAGTCGCCATTGCCTGTAGGGTGAAGGCATGGACCCGAAGACGTTATTTCCACTGCTATATTGTGATTGTAATATGAACTTGGTCACTATGACCATTGTATTTGAACCATCGTATTGTAATGTCTATGGAACTGGTTACCAACTACGTTATGTGTATCACAACAATGATTCTGGGATTGTGGTGGAATGCATAACGGGCACTTCGAATTTGTGATAAATTCGGGGATGTCACAAGTTGGTATCAGAGCCTAGGCTGACCATAGGAGACCTTAGTTAGAATGGGCGTTAAATGAAACCTTTACAAAGAAGATAAGTAATGATTTAAAAATTGCTTAGTCTTTTCCTCTCTATTTACAAAGTTTTGTACATGCTTCAGTTTTTGCCTACTTAAAATTTTGCACACTTGAGTTGGTCACTAACTTAATCTAATCTAAAACTTTGTAGATGGCCCCGGTATTCACTGAGCAGTACCAGTTGGGCCATGGTGGCAGCCTTTGTTTCGAGCGCGGCCTCACCACCCTGACCTTGTTCCTGGATCGTCTGTATCCGGAGTTCAAGGGAGCCGTGCTCAATGAGCACCCGGATGGAGAGCTACGGTGGCTTGTAAGGGCCAGTTGCCGTGGCAAGAAGGGAGATTTGAGTTCCCCAAGGATCAAGTTCGAGCTAGTGGAGAACACTTGGGCCGATGGTTTGGTCCGAGGTATGCAGGAGATGCACGCCCGCTTGTGCGGACTGCATGTTGAGGAGGTCCAGGGGGAGCGCTTTAGGAACTTTGCTCGGCGTGATGTGGATGGGCGTCCCGCAAACATGCCAGGGCAAAATGAGCTGAGTACCTACATCGATCACATGGACTTCTTGTTGTACTCCACTCAGCAGGAGGCAGATCGTGCCCGTACCAAGGCCAACCTTGAGCACTTCGCACTGATGGAGGCAAGGAGCACCATCAGGATTCTTGCTAGGGATCGCAAGAGTCTTCGCCGCCAGCGCGATGAGAGGGATCAGACCATGGATGAGTTGAAGGCCAATGTGGCTGAGCTAACTGAGTACATTGAGAGTCTCGAGAGCCACCTTGGTGAGGAGGAAGGCATTGATCTCCGCAAGGAGGATAATGCCCTCATTAGTGACAAGGATGACTTCATGGAGGACCTCGATGATTCGGAGCATGATGAGGATGCGGGATTCATTGTGGATGATGAGGAGGAAGACCCCGAGGAGCCCGGTGTTTAGAGTTGGAGATTCCCGTGTTATCTAGTTATGAGTTTTACTTTAAGTCACTTCTTGTAGGTGTGAGTTGTATCCCCCTCTCTAGTAGACGAGTCGTAGTGGTTTAATGAAAACCACTTGTAACGTGTGAACTCGTATGTATGATATGTTTGATGCTTGTTGAATGAAATATGAATTTGGCCCTTAAGGCCTTAGTAAGACAAAAAAAATTGCATCATCCATGTTACATTAAATCTTAGCAAATTAGTTTTTCCCTCTTGTCTTACACACCTTATCTTCAGATGCCGCGAGCACCCCCACCCCCGAACCCGGAAATGGCCGAACTGCTAAGGTTGATCATGGAAGACCGAGAAGCAGCCCGAGCTGAGCGCCAAGCTAACTTGGCCACTCTTCAGCAACTAACCCAGATGGCAATGAACCACAACAATGGCAATGGAAATGGCCATGGTGAAGGCGAAAACAATGGCCATGGTGATCACCGATCCAAGTTAAGGAGTTTCCAAAACACCAACCCTCCTATGTTCACCAAGTCTGAAGAACCCTTAGATGCTGATGACTGGCTTCGCACTATGGAGAACAATTTGGCAGTCGCCGAAGTTGGTGAAAGTGAGAAGGTTTTGTACACCACCCACTATCTTGCGGGAGCCGCAAGAGCTTGGTGGGATAGCACCCGTGCAATGCAAGCCCAAGGGTATGTGATGCCTTGGGAGGAGTTCAAGAGCAAGTTTAGCAAAGCCCATGTTCCTTTAGGACTGGTTAAAAGGATGAGAGATGAGTTCAAAAATCTGAAGCCAGGTTCCCTATCTGTGGTTGACTACCGTGACAAGTTCCTCACCTTGTCTAGGTATGCCCCAGATGACACTAACACCACTGAGAAGAAGCAAGAAAGGTTTCTGGATGGACTTCATGATGAGATGCAATGCGTCTTAGTCAGCATTCAATTTGCAGACCTGGAGTCATTGGTGGACTCTGCCATTCAGATGGAAGGCAAACTCAAGCAAGCTGCAGAAAACCGCAAGCGCCGTATGATGTATCAAGGCAACTCGAGCAACTCGCAGAAGCCAAGGGGAAATCCACCTATGGGTTTCGCCCCTAGACCTATGAGGCCATCTGCACCTGCTCCACATCCCAACTTTCCTAGCCGTCCACCCGGCAACAACTTCAACCGTGCACCTCCAAGACCTAATGGCAACAACTTCAACCCCAATACTCCAAGGCCGAATGGAGCAACTGTGCCGCCCAAGTCTGGTGACAAGTCTGGTGTTACCTGTTATGAGTGCGGACAAAAAGGACACTACTCCAATGAATGCCCCGAGAAGCTGAATGATGCACCCAAGACCACTGCTCCTGCTCAGCAGCAGCGCCGTGTTGGAAATGGCAAGAATTATCCACCAAGGAACCAGCCTCACCCTCGAGGCCGTCTGAACCACATGAATGTGGAAGAAGCTCAGGAGGCAACCGACGTTGTGCTTGGTATGTTCCCTATTAATTCAGTTCCTGCAAGAGTTCTGTTTGATTCTGGAGCTTCACACTCGTTTGTTACTAAGTTATTTGTTGATAAAAGTGGACTTCAACCAACACCCCTGAAACATGCCATGTTAGTACAAATACCTGGGTCAACAACAAGGGCTGAGTGGAACTGTTTGGCAGTTCCCATAGAAATTCATGGAATATCTTTCTTAGCCAATTTGATAGTATTGGGAACCAAAGGTTTGGAAGTAGTTCTCGGTATGAATTGGATGTCTTCCCATCAAGGAGTGATAGATTGTGCCAAGAAGACCATCACCATGAAGAGTAGCACTGGAATTGTAGTAAAGCATGTGTCCGTAAAACCACCCCAATCCACAAGATGTCATAAGAGTATCTCAGGACCCACTATAGAGGAAGTTCCCATCGTCTGCGAATACCCGGATGTTTTTCCCGATGAGCTACCCGGAATGCCACCGGATCGGGATATTGAGTTTATCATTGAGCTTATTCCCGGAACTGGATCCATAGCCCAACGACCCTATCGGATGAACCCATCTGAACTAGTGGAGTTGAAGAAACAATTGGATGACCTTTTGAGTAAAGGATTGATTCAGCCAAGTTCTTCTGCTTGTAGATCACCCGTCTTGTTTGTGGACAAAAGTGACGGTTCCAGCCGACTGTGCACTGATTACCGCAAGCTAAATGATGTGACCATCAAGAATAAGTATTGTCGTGGTTTCGTCAACAGATCTGCCATAGGGGTAGGTGTATGGCGGTTTGTGGAAGGGGGTGAACACGGAGAAGCGATCCAGGACGGTGATAGCACGAGTTTACCCAGCTTTAGATCCCGCAACGGTGGCGAGACCCTACGTGCTGCTATAATTCACTATAAGGCAACAAGTGCTCGGTTACAATGATGAGGTTGGCTGTTTCGCTATGCGATTGGCCGTAAGGTTGGTCTCTAGCTTCTGCCTCAAGGGCTGCTCCACGCCGGGCTTATAAAGGCGCCTGGCGTGGGCTACACGTTGGTACCGGAGCGGATACTACTTGGAATCCTAGACTAAGTCCTGTGCGTACGCTACAAGGTCACCCGCCATGGGCCGTCATCCGGATCCAACATAAGCTCGCCGCTAGTAGCCCGCCATGGGCCTATCTCCGGATCCGCCATAAGCGCCTGCGTCCAGTACCGCCGTGCCATCTTCAGCAACTGGGCCGCCCGGTATGGCGAATCCGCCATACCACCCCTGATGGGCCACCCTGGCTTGCTGATTTAGGACTACGTCGCTGGTATACCTATTTGGTATATCCCCAACAGTAGCCCCCAGGGAACTTCAAGATCACCATCTGCATCCGCCATGCTTGTCCTTGATAAGTCATTTCCGCCATAGCTCTTCTTCACTGGGATGGCGGTTATCTTGAGGTTCCTTTTTCCATCTATCAATCCGCCGTAAATAACGGATCAAGCGACGTAGTTATCTTAGCGAGATTTTCAGGATCCAGTGGATCATACCGTTGAAATCCGCCATAAATTTCGGCATACAGTTCCTTCTAGGGCAAGATTTACCAAGTTACTTTCTTACCCTCGGACACGTGTCGCCAGATTAGGGTTTCTGCGATCGGGATGAGCGGTGGTGATGGCGGGCACGAATCTCGAGGCCCGGGGTCTATATATATACCCCGGCCTCTCACCCCCGGCCGGTCACCCCTTCATTCTCCTCGTCGCACTCTCTCTCCTTAGCGCCGCCATGAGAGCCTCGCTATCTCCGGCGAGCCACCGCAGAAAACCTCGCCGCCGGCAGCATTTTCCGCCACAAGCTGGCATCGTCTTCCTCATCCTCGCTCGAAGTTTTAGAAGTCATTACTGCCATGCCTCTGGCCGCCATGGAGCCCGAATCTCCTCGCCAAACTTCAAAGTCTGAAGCTGCTGAGGGCTCTGTGCGATCCTCTGACACAGAGTCCGCCATGCCCGAAACCTCAGGAGGGGATTGGGACCCCTGCAGTCTGAGCGAGGAAGTTCTATCTTCCTTGGAACGGGAAGGCCGCATAGCTGCTAAGGAAACCTCCAGATGGCGGGTTGTGCCTGGTGAAGCGGCGCCGATTCCTTCAGATGAAGAGGTCGTTATGCTGAAATCCCACATTGACCGTGGCCTCAGCCTTCCGCCATCCTACTTCCTGAGGGAAGTTCTCCGTCACTACAGGTTACAGCTGCACCACATTGCTCCGAATAGCTTCACTGCATTAGCAGGTTTTGTTGCGCTATGCAACGGGTATCTAGGCATCAGCCCGCGCGGAGACTTATTCCGCTTATATTTCAATATCTGCCATAACCGGGACGCGAACGGGAATCCTCGCAATTGCGGGTCAATCTCCTTCGTTCCTCGGCACGGGAAATCCTACCCCTACATTGTCCCTCACGACTCTGCTAAGGGATGGCGGGGTTCCTTCTTCTATCAGGCTAACCAGGCCCCTCCTGAAAGGAAGTTCGGCCTGCGGTCTTTTACTGATGGCCCCGCCGAGGAGCAGGATAGCTGGGGTGTCATGGATGACTTCACAATGGATGATGAATGCCAATTATGCTCACGGCGGATTTCGAAACTTGTCTTCTCTGGACTGACAGGTGCTGACACCATTTACTGCTGGATCTCACGGCGGATTCAGCCTCTTCAATATCGCCCAAGCCTGACGTGCGAGTATAGCGGAATAGACGATCCTCAGCGCTATTCCAAGGAGGAACTGTCCGCTGAAGAGATCGAGCTTCGGATCCGCAACATCATTAAGGTGGGGCGAGATGAGCCTCTGAAGCTGAAAATCCCTATGTATGAGAATGGCAGTTGTCCAAAGGTAAGTGCTTCTCCTCATTCCGCCATAACAGCTAATTTTCCTTGAGTAACTTCACATTTCTTCGCAGCTCTCTTCCCTGCCACCTTCTGAACTGAGCGGTCTCGTCCGCTATCCTCGGACGAAGGATCTTACTGACGATGAGGACGAGACATCCTCGTCTCCCAAGAGACAGAAGGTGGCGGAAGAAGAAGTAGTGGCGGATGAACCTGTAGTGGCGGTTCCTCGTGGCGTTCGCGGTGCTGGCGGGCGCATTCGTGGAATGGGCAAGAGAGTCATCTCTCGCCATTCGTCCCCTGCCCTTCGCGGCCATCTGGACACCGTGCCAGAACATTCCGCCACTATAAATCTACCAGAGCGGAAGTTAGTATACTCATAACTTGCCTTCATACCATTCATAACTTTTTCTAATCTGTCTCTTTTGCACTCAGAAGAAGAAAGGTTTCTGGCCCGAAACCTTCGCTAGCCAAGCCCTCTCCCGCTGCCATTCCACCTACACCAGATGGTCCTGCTCGCCCAACTGGGCCTTCCACCTCTTCTCAGCATACCAGCAAGGTGGCGGATGCTCCAGGAAAAAGTGCTGGACCATCAGATCGCCCCGCTCAAGGTGCCAAGAAAGTGAGTTTTAGTGGAAAAGCAATCCAGACGGATACAGGAGCTGGGGAGGCTTCAAAGTGGAAGAAGAAAGCAGGGGCTCTTTTCCGTCTTGACAATATGCAAGAGGAGGCCAGTAACCATGTGTCATCTGCAATGGCAGCATTCGTTCAGAGAACCAGTATTGTTAAGGAGGTATGTACTCCCAGTAGCCCCCGAGCGCCATGGCGGATTGGCAAATTTTAATCCGCTATGGGGCTCTAAGGTTGACTTCTGTAAGTTTTTGAATAACTTAGCCCTCGAGCGCTGGTAGTTCACACAGTGCTCTATAGAAAACTTTAAATTTTCATACTGAGTAGCCCCCAAGCGTTATGGCGGATAATCATCCGGCATAAAGCTCTTAGAAGACAAAAAATCAGCATAAGTAGCCCCCGAGCATCATGGCGGATAATCCTTCATCATGATGCTCTAAGAGTGACTAAAAAAGAATCAGTGAGTAGCCCCCGAGCGTTATGGTGGATTCACATCCGGCATAAAGCTCTAAGATTGACTAACACTTCAAATTTTCCAGAATTACAAGAAGGTGGTGGAGGACCTGGTCCAGGTCGTCAGCTCGCAGGAGAAGGAGCTGGCGGAAAAAGGCGCTCTTGTGGCGGATTTGCGGCAACAGCTTGAGAATAGCGGTATTTAACCTTAAGGTTCCTTTCCTTTACGCTTATTCAATCAAACGCTGAACTGACAGAATTCCGCCATGCAGACGCTGCCAAGCTCAAGTCCACACTTGAGGGGATGAAGAAAGGCCACGCCATTGCGATGGATGGGCTGAATGAACAGCTCTAGAAATCGCTGGCTGAAAACGCCACCCTCGAGAGGCAGCTGAAGGACCAGGAGAACCAGGGCAAGAAGAAGGACAAGGAGATAGCAGATCTTCGCAAAGCCGCCGCTGACTTTGAGAAGCGGCGTGAAGGCTTTAACGAGCTCCTCCATCACTTCCAAGACAACTTGCTAGGTACCATTTCTTCTTATAGCGTAAAATTTTCAATTACTGCTATGCAGTCCGTGACGCATCTTCTTTTTTCCGCCATGCAGCTTCCTTGGGGCAAAGCGAGGTGGATACCGCCGAGGGCTTGCGCATGGCCACCGACGCAGCGAGGAAGGAGCTTGATGGCCTTCTCAGCGCTGGTCGCCAAGCGTGCGGGAGCCTGCAGATAGCGGGTTCTTCCAACCTTTCCGCCATCGCGCTCACGCAGAAGCTGCTGCTGGTGCCAGGGCTGGTGGCGGATTGGAAGCTGTCCGCTGCTCGGGGTGGTGCCAGAACAGCGCTGACATTGGCGAAGGCCCACTACCCCGACATGGACCTGGACCAGCTCACCTCCGGCATCCCTGAGAGCGGCGAGGATGGCGCGCCGGTGGACGAGGCCGCCATCCGGCAGAGCGTGCTTGGATACGATCAACTGTGTGCCCTTGGCACTCAGTTGAACGTATACTATGAAGCATACGAGCTGCCAGGGTCGCCAAGCCAAGCTTCGGCATCCGCCTCCACGGCAACTGCAGGTGGTGATGGCGGGGATGAAGTGTCCTCCAAAATTCCGCCATCCTCTTGAGATGTGCCCTGCAATATGGCAGGAAAAAATACTTTGCATTAATTCGGCCCCTGAGTGGGTCTGTAATTTAAACTTAAACTGCGTGTGATGCTTGTGCACTGTGACTGATCTGCTTGTGGTGGATCAGTGAAATGCTATTAAACTCTTGCAGTTTGTTTTTTATGAAGTGGTTTTAATTGCGCGAAGAAACTGCCAGGCCTAGTTTTATGCAACTTGCAGTTTTTGCCATGGCCAAAAAACAACACTTAAAATTTTTCACGCGTAGGATTATGCGATCCGCCATCCGGCTCTCTGTGCTTGACTTTTCGTGAGATGGCGAAATCTTCGCACGAACAATCCGCTAGGGCGACGATACTTAATAGCAACCGTCCAGAACCCTGAGCAGATGGCGGCTTGGATCGTCAAAAAGTCACTACTCTGGAATCCACACAGAGAACATCGAATGAAGATCAAAACATAAAAAAGCTACGCGGACCGCTTATGGCGGATTTAAAAGAGACGCAAGTGCAGAGCACAATTGCGCAAAAGGTTCTATACGATCTAAATGAACAATAAAGGAGGTAAAAGACTCAGAAAAAAATCAAGAGTGAACCAAATGCTTTATTTCATTGATCATATAGAGGTGCCCGTTACAAAGCTAAAAATTGCTAAGTGTAGAAAGGACGTAGCTGTGCGATGTTCCATGGACGATCTGTCTCGTCGTAGATATCGTCAGGGTCTCTTCGTTTGCGCTTCTTACTTGGTCGCTTATCTAGCTCGCGAATATCAACGAGGTAGTAGGATCCATTCAGTAGAGCTTTGCTGATGACGAAGGGTCCTTCCCAAGGCGGGGATAGCTTGTGGGACTTCTGCTGTTTGAGGCGTAGCACCAGGTCACCTTCCTTAAACGAGCGTTGGCGAACTCGCCTGCTGTGATAGCGGCGGAGATTCTGCTGGTAGATGGCGGATCTCTGGGCTGCGAGGTCGCGCTCTTCTTCTAGCAGGTCCACAGATAGTTGTCTGGACGCTTCTGCATCTTCTTCCTTGTAGGCCTCGACTCTTGGAGAATCATACTGTACATCACTTGGCAAGATTGCCTCTGCTCTGTAGACTAAGAAGAAAGGGGTAAGGCCGGTTGATCTGTTTGGCGTGGTCCGTAGACTCCACAGTACGGATGGCAACTCCTCTGCCCAGGCTCCGGCTGCTCTATGTAGCGGTGCCTCTAGGCGTGGCTTGATCCCTGACATGATTAGTCCATTGGTCCACTCAACTTGGCCATTAGACTGTGGATGTGCCACAGATGCTAGGTCAAGGCGGATTCCGTTGTGATGGCAATATTCTTCAACTTCTCCCTAAGACAAGTTTGTGCCATTATCGGTGATGATGCTGTGTGGGATGCCGAATCTGACCACAATGTCCTTGACAAATTTTAGGGCGGTTTTGCCATCAAGTTTTCTGATGGGCTTAGCTTCCACCCACTTCGTGAATTTGTCTACCGCTACCAAAAGGTGCGTAAATCCCGAAGGTGCTGTTTTTAGCAGACCCACCATGTCCAGCCCCCAGACTGCGAAAGGCCAAGTTATAGGGATCGTATGCAGTGCTGTGGCGGGCATATGGGTTTGCTTGGAGTACATCTGGCAACCATGGCAGAGCTCCACAATGCGGTCTGCATCTGCCTTGGCTGTTGGCCAGTAGAACCCATGGCGGAACGCTTTTGCTACTAGGGATCTGGCGGCGGCGTGATGCCCACATTCGCCTTCATGGATCTCTCTTAGTATTTCGATTCCATCCACTTGGGATATGCACTTCATGAAAACTCCCGAGGTGCTTCGTTTGTAGAGTTGGCCATCTATGATGGTGTACGCTTTGACTCTACGCTCGATTTGTCTTTTCTCGACTTCGTCTTCGGGAAGCTTCTTGCTCGTCAGATATTCCAGGAAGGGCTCTGCCCATGGCGGATTGCTAGGTAAAACCGCCATAACAGGGGAGCTCGCTATCTCCGGATTTTCTGGATCCACCATCTTAACCGATGGTACACGCAGATGCTCGAGGAATACGCCTGGCGGAACTGCCTTACGGCTGGATCCCAGTTTGGACAAGGTATCGGCCGCCATGTTATCTTCTCGCCGTACGTGCTTTATGTCGTAGCCGAGGAAACTTTTAGCCATCTCATCCACTTCGTCCCTGTATGCCGCCATTACTTCGTTCCGAGCTTTATATGTGCCAGCCACCTGCTGAGCCACAAGGTCAGAGTCTCCACAGCACATGATGTGTTGTACGCCGATCTCCTTTGCGACACGTAGCCCATGTAGTAGCGCTTCATATTCCGCGATGTTGTTGGTGGTGGGGAAGTGAATCTGGAGAACGTAGCTTACCTCATCTCCCTTAGGAGATTTGAGCGTTACTCCAGCCCCCGAGCCGTGTAGCAACTTTGAGCCATCAAAGTGCATCACCCAATGTTCTGGCTCTGGGACGGGCGTAGTTTCCTGCGCTTCCTTCCAATCCGCCATAAACTCCGCCAAAGCCTGAGACTTGATGGCGGTGCGAGGCTTGTAGTCGATGTCGAAAGAGGCCAATTCAATGCCCCACTTCGCAACTCGTCCTGTTGCGTCGCTGTTGTTGATGATGTCCTTCAGTGGGGCTTTGCTCACCACTGTGATCTTATGGTCATAGAAGTAATGCCTTAACTTACGAGAAGCTAGGAAAACTCCGTATGCCAATTTTTGGTAGTGAGGGTAGCGCTGCTTGGATTCCGTCAGGACCTCGCTGACATAGTAGACTGGTCGCTGTACGCCATACTCCTGCGCTTCTTCCTTACGTTCTACCACCATGACGATGCTGACCACCCTATTGGTTGCCGCCATGTATAGTAACATGGGCTCCTGGTCTTCGGGTGCCGCTAGGACTGGTGCAGTGGATAACACTCTCTTCAGATCCTTAAGTGCAGCGTCTGCCTCGTCGGTCCAGACGAATTCGTCTGATTTCTTCATCAGCTTGTAGAGTGGCAAAGCCTTCTCGCCAAGACGACTGATGAATCTGCTCACTGCTGCCACGCAGCCTGTGAGTCTCTGCACGTCTTTTAGGTCGATGGGCCGGGAGATGTCGAGGATTGCCTTGATCTTCTCCGGGTTAACCTCAATTCCGTGGTGGGAGACGATGAATCCTAGGAGTTGTCCAGCTGGGACCCCGAAGACGCACTTTGTTGGGTTAAGCATCATGTTGTACTTCCTGAGATTGTCAAAGGTCTCTTGCAAATCCGCTATAAGGCCATCTTGCTTCTTGGACATGACTGCGATGTCATCCACGTATGCGTGGATATTTCGTCCGATTTGATCCGCCACGCACTTTTGCATAGTGCGCTGATACGTTGCTCCTGCGTTTTTCAGACCGAATGGCATTGTGACATAGCAATATGTGCCATAAGGTGTTACGAACGACGTAGCGAGCTGATCGGACTTTTTCATCTTGATCTGGTGGTATCCGGAGTAGGCATCTAAGAAACACAGTAGCTCCGATCCCGCCGTCGAGTCAATGACTTGGTCAATGCGAGGCAAGGGAAAAGGGTCTTTTGGACATGCTTTGTTCAGGCCAGTGTAATCTACACACATGCGCAGAACTTTTGTGTTTTTCTTAGGAACTAGCACCGGATTCGCCACCCACTTGGTATGTATCACTTCCTTGATGAAGCCTGCTTTCAACAGCTTGGAAATCTCCTTTGCTATGGCGCGGCGTTTTTCATCTCCGAAGCGTCTCATGGCTTGTCTTACTGGCTTTGAGCCAGGAATTATCTGCAGAGCGTGCTCGGCGAGTTCCCTGGGTACACCCGTCATGTCAGATGGCTGCCATGCGAAGATGTCCCGGTTCTCACGGAGGAACTCGACGAGCGCGTTTTCCTATGCGGTGGACAAATTCGTCCCAATGGCGGTAGTCTTGGCGGCATCGCCAGCGACAAGTTCCACCTGTTTTGTATCGACTGTAGGCTTGAAGGTGGGCGGGGTGGCGGAAACATCCTGCTTGGATGCCGGCATCTCCGCGGGGTCCGTTGCGGCGTGGATTTCTTTGAACTCCTCACCGAAGAACACTGCTTCCGCGAAGGCGGCTTCTCCTTCCTCGCACTCCTTTGCCTTTCTGAAGCTGCCAGAAACGGTGATTATGCCATCCGGTCCTGGCATCTTCAGTTGATTGTAGATGTAGCATGGCCTTGCATGGAAGCTGTGGAAACGGGGCGCCCGAAGATCACGTGGTAAGTGCTTTTGAACGGGACTACTTCAATGGTTATGGGCTCTTCTCTATAGTTTTCCTCACTACCGAAGGCAACCTTGAGTGTGATGGACCCGAGGGACTTAGCTTGGCGACCAGGAACCACCCCATAAAAGGTGACCGCGCTATGGCGGAGTTGGGTCTTGGTGAGGCCGAGTTTTGTCAAAGTTTCCACGTACATGATGTTCAGGCTGCTGTCGCCATCCATTAAGCATTTGGAGAACTCATAGCCATGGATTACAGGGCATACCACCATGGCGTAATAGCCATCCAGGATATGCTCTGGATGATCTTCGCGGCTCTAGTGCACCGGTACTTCGGACCATCTGACGTACTGGCGGATTTTTGGCACGGTGGCATTAAGTGAGCGCATAGCAGCTCTCTGTGCCTTAGCCGTGGGGGGTCCAAGGAATGTGTGAAAGGCACCTTTTTTGTCCTTGATTGGGTTACCCTTGCCAGCACCACCCTCTGCCTTTTCGGCAGGTTTGGGCGCAGGGTCTTCATCCATATCACTGCCACCCCTAGACTCCTTGTCTTTGTCCGCTTTTCCTTTGCCACGAGGCCGTTGTCGCCGGCTGCGCTTGAAGCCAGCTTCTTGATCCGCCTTGAGGTCGTTGACAAACTTGCAGTTCCGGTTGGTGTGGTTGCACTTCCCTGAGGCGTCGCGATGGGCAAAACATGGCATATCGCGGTATTCGTCGTAGGACACGGGGGCGGATGGCGCCGAAGCGGGAGTTGTGGAACTCCGCGGCTGGCCACCGCCACCTCCGCGTCCCCTGCCGCGCTGGCTGCTTTGACCCTTGTCGGCGAAGGTTGTGGCGACCATGTCCGGAGCCTGCGGTTCTTCTGGCGGATTCTTTCGCTTGTTACTGCTATTCCGCTTTCCAGTGTTCTGGATGGCGGAAGCCTTCAGAGATTCGCGGGCGTCGTCGTCGGCGGCCGCGTAGTTGCTTGCGATGGTGATCATGGAATTTAGGGTCAATTTCCCTTCGTTCCTTTCCCTCAACAGGCGATGGCGGAGCAGTTGGCCTCTCTCCAAACTGTCAATGAACGCGAGGATGGCGGATTCGTCAGTAACCCCTTCACAGGAGTTCTTCATATCCAGCCATCGCGCGAGGAAAGTTCGGGAGGTCTCGTCGTCGGCTCGTCGGCACCGTTGGAGGTCACCAATGTTGTGGGGTCTCTTGTAAGTCCCCTCGAAATTTTCCGTGAACGTAGTTTGCATATCGAACCACGTTTGGATGGAGTTTTCTGCCAGGTCATTGATCCACTGCCTCGCAGTGCCGGATAGCACCAGGGGCAAATAGCGGACAGTGACATTGGGAGATCCCCCGGCGAATTGTACTGCGTTGAAGTAGTCTTGTAGCCAGGTCAAAGGCCTATCGACTCCATTGTACCGGCGGATATTTTTCTTGATTTTGAACCCATACGGGATGGGTTCGTCACGAATCCGTGGTCCAAAGCACTTAGGGCCGAGGAAGAAGGCCGTTTGAGACCTGGCAATCTCATTTAGATGGGTACGGGCGTCGTAGGGCTTCTGGTCTGGCGGATCTTTGCGGGAGTTGCGCGATCTTGCTGGCCCGCCGCCACCGCCACCGCCGCCATGAGGGCTCCCTGGTGGGGATGGCGAAGGGTCGCGTCTGCGCTTACTCTCGCCGTCCTGCGACTGTTCTCTGCAGCTACGACTTCCGTCCGTTCTTCGTGAGGATGGATCATTGTCATGGTGGTGGGAGCCTTGCCCTTTGTCATCGTGGCGGCGAGTGGAGCGATGCTTATCCTTGTCACCGTCACGATGCGCGCCGTCGTCATGGCGAGATCGGTCCCTTCTCTTGGATCCGCCATCCCTGCTGTTTTCCCGTCGTGGCGGATTGTCTCTGCGTCCAGCGTCACGGCTTCGTCCTCGTTTGCCATCATTGTCGATTATGACGATTCCTCCCTTAGGGACTTCGAACGTCTTATGCTTTGGCGGCGGCATGTTGGTCTTATGGCGAGGAGCAGCAGTGGTTTGTTGGTATCCGTAAGCCGGGTAATTCTTGCGGGGTGGCGATGGATTTCTCTGTGGGCCTTTGCCATGTGGTTTGTCGTCATCGGAGGATATTGGGATGGCGTGTCTCCGATTGCGAGCTTCTCTTCTTCGGATCTCCGAGGATCCGGTATGAGACTCATTGTCAGGACGACCACCATTATTGCCAGCTCCCTGAGCTTTGGAGGCAGTACTAGACCTGCATAGCGCAGGATCAGATTCGAGGCGTCGTGAAGACGTAGCCTTCTCCTGCTGCACTAATGCCTTGGTCATCAGTTTAACTGCCGTCTCTAGGGCTGCTGGGCTTTTATTATGTTCCAATAGCTCCTTTGCAGCCACAATGTTTTCGATGGGCGTAGCCCTAACTTCATCGTGGTTTTTGTCCACGTATGGCGGATTCTTGATGTACATCCTGGCCAGAGTTTCCGCTGTTGGTACGGTGAACTCAAGGTTTCGTACCAGCTGCGGATCGCCTCCCTCGTTGATCTGGTTCTGGACGAGAGTAACATACTTCTCCTCCATGTTCCTTGCGCGCTTCAGCGTGTCCTGAGCTTTAGCAATGTCGTCATCAACCTGCTTGCCCATCTTCTCGACTCGCTTTGCTTCCTTGAGGAGTGCTCGCCTTTTCTTCTCGAGATCGTTCACATCTCTGACATAGTCAGGGGTGATTGGATCTGCTAGAGTTCCATAGACGACCTTGTCCAGCGGGGTCGTGAAGTCTTCTTGGTGCTGGTCCTCGGGGATGGCGGGTAGCGGCCTGGGTCCGCCATGAATCTCGGGAAGTTGCTCCGCGGCGGGATCAGCGGCTGGTGGCGGGTTACCCTGCTCATTGCCGGCATCTCCGTCGTGGACTGCCTGAGATGGCGGATCACCGGTTGTCTGCCCAGCATCATCTCCTTTGTTGGTGACAAACACCTGCTTGGCCGCTGCTTGTTGCTCTTCAAGTGCCTGCTGCGCCAATTCCGCCTCGAGTTTCCACATGGCGGCATCGTAGTGGTCAGAATCATAGCCTTTGCTATCCCAGTCATCCGATTCACCACTTTCGTTAAGTGCCTCTAGGATGGATTCACCTGGGCTATCTTCTCCGTTGGAGGTAGATCCCGAAGTGATACCTGCGAACGCCACAAGGCAGTACCGCGGTGTTTCTAACGCCAGATTGCTCATGGCGGATTCACTGCGGTCTTCCACCACTTCCTCTACCTCTGGGGCGGGCTGGGTGGGATTATTTTTCAGATCCGATCTGGGCATCTTGGAAACTTCCAGATCAGATGAGTCCTCCGTATCCAGCTCGAAAGCGGTCCGTTTGGGGATTTCAGCCATACCAATCCGCCGGAAATTGGTTTCCGTAGCGGGGGTAGGGTTTGTCTCTCCAATGAAGATATGGATATCTCCAATCGGGATGACGGTGAATTGAGCAGGGTCTTCTCTAGCCGGAACCCAGAGGTTATCCACTGGGACGATGGGGAAGCCGGAATCGTAGAGGATGCGCCCGATGGTGACGGTGTCGCCGATGCCTGCGAAGGCGGATCCCGCCTGGATCCGCGCTCCAGACACAGCCCGCCCCACGGTGGGCGCCAACTGTCGTGGTTTCGTCAACAGATCTGCCATAGGGGTAGGTGTATGGCGGTTTGTGGAAGGGGGTGAACACGGAGGAGCGATCCAGGATGGTGATAGCACGAGTTTACCCAGCTTCAGATCCCGCAACGGTGGCGAGACCCTACGTGCTGCTATAATTCACTATAAGGGAACAAGTGCTCGGTTACAATGATGAGGTTGGCTGTTTCGCTATGCGATTGGCCGTAAGGTTGGTCTCTAGCTTCTGCCTCAAGGGCTGCTCCACGCCGGGCTTATAAAGGCGCCTGGCGTGGGCTACACGTTGGTACCGGAGCGGATACAACTTGGAATCCTAGACTAAGTCCTGCGCGTACGCTACAAGGTCACCCGCCATGGGCCGTCATCCGGATCCGCCATAAGCTCACCGCTAGTAGCCCGCCATGGGCCTGTCTCCGGATCCGCCATAAGCGCCTGCGTCCAGTACCGCCGTGCCATCTTCAGCAACTGGGCCGCCCGGTATGGCGAATCCGCCATACCACCCCTGATGGGCCACCCTGGCTTGCTGATTTAGGACTACGTCGCTGGAATACCTATTTGGTATATCCCCAACAAGTATCCTCTTCCCAAGATAGATGATCTGTTTGACCAATTGACCGGAGCTCGAGTTTTCTCAAAGATAGACCTTATAACTGCATACCATCAACTGAAGATCCGGGCAACTGATATACCTAAAACAGCCTTCACTACCCGTTACGGATTGTATGAGTACACCATAATGTCCTTTGGATTAACCAATGCCCCTGCTTATTTCATGAATCTCATGAATAAGGTTTTCATGGAGTTCTTGGATAAGTTTGTTGTCGTCTTCATTGATGACATCCTTATCTACTCCAAGTCTGAAGAAGAGCATGCAACCCATCTGAGATTAATCTTAGAGACTCTTAGAGAGCATCAGCTATATGCCAAGTTCAGTAAATGTGAGTTCTGGTTGAAGGAAGTGGGATTCTTAGGCCATGTATTATCAGCTGGAGGGATATCAGTAGACCCAAAGAAGATCAAATCAGTCATGGAATGGGAAGCCCCTACCACTCAAACTAAAGTTAGAGGTTTTCTCGGATTAGCGGGATATTACCGCAAATTTGTTGAAGGATTTTCAAGCATTGCCCGGCCAATGACCCAATTGTTGAAGAAGGACAAGAAGTTTGAATGGACCCCTAAGTGTGAAGAGAGTTTTCAAGAGCTCAAGAAGCGATTGGTAACCGCCCCCGTCCTAACCATGCCCGATATCACCAAGAACTTTGATGTCTATTGCGACGCCTCCAAACTTGGACTTGGTTGTGTGTTAATGCAAGAAGGCAAGGTAATAGCCTACCTCTCTCGGCAGCTTCGACCTCATGAAGAAAACTATCCAACCCATGATCTGGAGTTAGCAGCCGTAGTACTAGCTTTGAAGACCTGGAGGCATTATCTTATGGGCAACCGTTGCGAGATTTACACTGACCACAAGAGTTTGAAATATATTTTCACTCAGAAGGAGTTGAACATGAGGCAAAGAAGATGGATAGAGTTGATCAAGGATTATGATCTGGAAATTCATTATCACCCCGGTAAGGCCAATGTAGTGGCCGATGCGTTGAGTAGGAAGCCGTGCTCCCTGAATATGATGATCAAAGAGGAGCAACCCCTGTTGCACCAAGAGTTTGAAAAGTTTGGATTGGAGCTAGTCAGTCGAGGATTCTTAGCCCACCTTGAGTTTCAACCCACTTTGATGAGCCAAATCAAAGAGGCCCAGAAGGGAAATGAGAGTATTGACGGAATTAAGCGTAGAATTAGTTCCGGCAAGGTGCCGGGATTTGAAGAAGATGATCAAGGAGTTCTTTGGTATAAAGGACGTATTTGTGTGCCTGCGGACTCAGAATTGAAGGAAGTTATTATGAGAGAAGCCCATGACACACCGTACTCCATTCATCCCGGTGGAACTAAGATGTACCAAGATTTAAAGGAACAATTTTGGTGGCATGGAATGAAGCGTGAGATTGCGTCGTTCATATCTAAGTGTGATATTTGTCAAAGAGTCAAGGCTGAACATCAACGTCCTGCGGGATTGCTGCAACCTTTGCAAGTTCCGGAATGGAAGTGGGAATCTGTTGGAATGGATTTCATCACTGGATTTCCAAGGTCTAGCCGTGGAAATGACTCTATCTGGGTCATTGTGGATAGACTTACCAAAGTTGCCCACTTTATTCCTGTCAAGACCACTTATACCTCTGGACAGCTAGCAGATCTTTATCTATCCAGAATTGTTAGTTTGCATGGAGTCCCTAAAACCATAGTTTCTGATCGAGGAACCCAATTCACCTCGAGATTTTGGAAAAGTTTGCATCAAGCCTTGGGAACCAAATTAGCCTTTAGCACAGCTTACCACCCTCAGACTGATGGACAGACCGAAAGGGTGAATCAGATACTGGAAGATATGTTGAGAGCCTGTGTTCTAGGCTATGGGGCTAAGTGGGAAGATTGTCTGCCTTTCGCGGAGTTTTCCTACAACAACAGTTATCAAGCCAGTTTGCAAATGGCCCCATTTGAAGCTTTATATGGAAGAAAGTGCCGTACCCCTTTGAATTGGTCGGAAACAGGAGACAGTCAGATATTTGGACCGGACATTCTACAAGAGGCTGAAGAGAAGGTTCGCATGATTCGTGACTACCTCAAGGTAGCTCAGTCTAGACAGAAGAGCTATGCTGACAAGAGACGTAGAGAACTTACCCTTCAGATTGGAGATTTTGTTTATCTTAGAATATCACCTCTCAAGGGAATGCAGAGATTCCAAGTAAAAGGAAAGCTGGCACCAAGATATATTGGACCCTTCAAGGTACTAAGCCGCAAAGGAGAAGTGTCTTATCAGTTGGAAATGCCCCCTGAATTGTCTGAAGTACACGATGTCTTTCACGTGTCTTTACTTCGGAAGTGTCTGGAAGTTCCGGAGAAGCCAGAAGTCTTCAAGAATATTGATCACCGTTCTGTGGACATCAACAAGGATTTGACCTATCGTGAAGTGCCTATCCGTATCCTCGAGGAAGAATATCGAACCACTCGAACCCGAAGCATCAAGTTTCTGAAAGTTCAGTGGAGTAATCACACCGAAGATGAAGCTACTTGGGAACGAGAAGATTACCTTCAGAAAGAATTTCCCAATATTTTTAGTTCTTAATTAGTGAATCTCGGGGACGAGATTCTTTTTAAGGGGGGAAGATTGTAACAACTCAGAAATTTGTAATCCATTTCCTCTCAATGAAAGTACCAAATTTTGGGCCAAGATAAAACTTTTTATCTATTATTGCATGTATGCATGTATTTTCTATTATAAGTATTTTATGATTTCATGTGTATTATTCTTTGTTGTGCAATAGCTAGTTAGTTCTAACTCAACCAACAAAAGCATTAGAGAAGAATTATAAGAGCCAAAGAAACCAGAAACCAAAGAAAGAAAGAAAAAGAGAAGAATAAATTGATCTAGGAAATCTTATTGACTACCCTACTTTGGACACTTAGAATAAGAAATCTGTAACTCAAGCAAAGGTGTGGTCAGTTAGTTGAGCTTGACCAAGTTACATACTAACTCAACCAAGAAGTTTCTAACCAAAATTCAAATCAGAACATCACTCAAACTTCAGCCAAAGATTGAATCTGAAACAGTGACAATACCCTAATTTCAAATACAAATTTTTGCAAAACATGTTATTTCTTCAAAACAAAAATATCTCTGGAAACCTTATCTAATATGTTGATCACCCAAAGTGAAAAATTTCAAAAATTCGAATTTAAATTTCTTGCGGGCATTTGAACGAACACCTGGAGAGCAAAAATCGGAGAAAATCGTGGTTACTGTGAGGATCACTGTCGCCGTCCGGCTCGACCCTGTAGCCATGCTCGTGGACGACGCCGCGGTCGAGCCCAGCCCCCTCTGTCCCGACCTGAGCCGTGAGAAATGGAGGGAAGAAGAAGAACGCGCCCAGGACCCCCCTTCTCTACCTCTTCTCTTCCTGCACGACGCCGACCGCTGTGACCGCGCCAGAGCCAACCCACAGCCCTCCGTCGCCGAGACAAAACCCCGCAAGCACGCGAGCAAGGCCGTCGTGCCCGGTGTTGCTCGACGCGCATCGCCAGGGCCCCCTCACCGGCGAGCTACTAGACGCCCTTGCCCCCGACGCTCTGGCCTATAAAAGCCCCCGCCGATCAAACGAACGAACTCACCCCGCTCCCAGCTACCTCCCAGACACCTTCTCTCCCTCCCTCTCGCTCTCGTTCGACGGAGCCTGCAACGCCGGCGAGCTACTGGGCGCAGGCAGCGCCGCCGCATTGGGCCGCCGCTGGACGAACGGACGCCGGGAGCTGGAGGAGGAGTGCTGCCGGATTCTTTTTTGCCTGCCGCCGTCGAGCCCTGCTTCCTCTACGTGCCTCGCCGTCGCCGTTGTCTTCCTCGCCATGCGCAGGTGAGCTCCAGCCCTAGCCAACGAGGACGACGCCTGTGCGCCGTTGGATCTTGATCCATCGGTAGCATACCGGTTCGGTAAAATTAAGTGACCTGACGAGCGGACCCCACCTGTCAGGTTCAGTTTTATTCATTTCCCGCCCGGGGCGAAGCGGTATGGGTCAGCCCGTTCGGGTTCTGTAGAAAAATCGGCCCGTTTGTTTAGGATTCAGTCCGTTTCGTTTTTATTTATTTCCCGCCTTTTCGAATTAATTCAAATATGTTTCAGATATGTTTTTCAAACTTAAATTCCAAGAGTTTTAGAAATCCATTTTTAGCAAATGAATATGCGTTGAAAAGCTTAGGAAATTCTCTACCCTCTGAAACTGGTTAGAACTCAATTTGAGTTAGGGATTTAAATAAATAAGAATACTTTGACCATAGCTCTATTAATCATAGGAAAATTCTAGAAAATTGTTTAAACCTCCTAAAATTATGAAACTTGATTTGTGAACTTACTAACTAACTCCCCTACTGTTTAGTTCAACCTCAATCACTCAGACCTTGTTAGTGGTACCAATTAGACCTTAATCCAATCTTAGTTTGAAGCATAAAATGATAGATCTCCATTCCACACTTAGTTAATTTTTCCCTCAATACCAATGTACTTAACTAGTCAATCCCCACTTGAACTAGCCCTAATAACCCTAGTTACTTACCCATACTCAAAAAGGTAAACAACACATGACACATCGTAGAAAATATAACTTGCACACTTAATGAAAACTTGGAAGAAAACTTGCAATCCAATTCAAATAAAACCCAACATGAATGCCCTTGTTGAAAACAAGTATGTATGCTTGGTGTGTTGTTAGCCCTGTGTAGTGATTGTGTGTTTTGTATTTATTCGTTATTAGATGCTAGTGTTGCTGAGGAGGATATTGAAGGGGAATTTTATCAAGAAGAAGAAGAATACCCCGGACACTTTGCCAACCAAGGCAAGCCATCTTTTGAATCATACTCCAAATGCCTAGTTTTACTATTGCATTCTACTTGTTTTACGTAAATTGCATGATTGAATTGCTAGAGTAGAATGATAGATGTGTAGTGATATCTTGCTTAGCAAGAGCATCAAGCTAAGTTTATCCAACCATAGTTTAGTGGTATCATCACTCAATATAGTTGCTTAGTCGCTAATAAAATTGAGGCCATCTCTAAGTGGAACCCCATTTGAACTTGGTGACTTGAACTTGAAAACTTGAAATGGAGATTCTCCTACATGATGGTTTTATGAAGGAAAATAATATTGACTAAGAACTATGGAATGTATTTGCTAAATGATAATAAGTGATGTACCATGTGAGCCAACCATTACCGTACGACCACATTACCCCTAAATGGGAAGGGGCTTAGTCCGTAGCTTGTTTACCCTAGTATGGGAGGCCTTGTATCATCCTTTATAGAAGTGCACCGTGCGCGGGTACTTCTGAACCGAGTGGAAATCCCATTCATCCGGCACTCCGGAGCGGGCAAAACTAGAGACGCCGGAACGGAGATGTCCGTGTCTCGGGCTCTAGGGAAGGATCCTATACTAGAGTGAGCAAGTGAAAGAGTTTGTTTGATTATCTGAACCCCGCATACTTTGTGTATGATGATCCGTGGATTTCTCCCGGCAGATGTATCGAATCTTGTGGGTAAAGTGTACCCCTCTGCAGAGGTTTCAAACTATTCGAATAGCCGCGTCCTTGGTTATGGACAGTTGGCAAGCTGTACTTGACTTTTGTCAGGAATGATAATAACTTATGGTGAACTTGGTGAATGACATGACTTGACTTGACATTGATGTTGACACACTTGAAGTTCCATTGAGATTTAACTTAGAGAACTAAACTTCTTTTCTACCAATGAACATTCTTGGGAAACAAAACTAGCTTTTGCAACTAAACTAGTGCTTAGTCCACCATACCAACCTTGGATATCTACTTCATTATATCATTATAAGATGGTTTGCGAGTGCATTCAATGTACTCATGGCTGTGTCCCTGGCTATCAACTTGGCCAGACTATGGGGAAGAGTATCCGGAGGAAGGGTATGAAGAAGAGTATCAGAACTAAAATCTTCTACGGAGTCGCCATTGCCTGTAGGGTGAAGGCATGGACCCGAAGACGTTATTTCCCCTGCTACATTGTGATTGTAATATGAACTTGGTCACTATGACCATTGTATTTGAACCATCGTATTGTAATGTCTATGGAACTGGTTACCAACTACGTTATGTGTATCACAACAATGATTCTAGGATTGTGGTGGAATGCATAATGGGCACTTCGAATTTGTGATAAATTCGGGGATGTCACAACGGTCCTGGTTGAATACCCTACCCAATGAATCCATTGGAAGTTGGGGCGAACTCGAAAGCCAATTTGCAAGAAATTTCCGTTCGACATACAAGCGTCCAGCGTCACTAGAGGAGGTCAAAGCATGTGTGCAAAGGAAAGGCGAAACTCTACGTTCTTATATACAACGATGGAGTGTAATCAAAAACTCAGCAGAAGACGTCTCCGACGAAAGAGCAATAGACGCTTTTTCAGCCGGACTTTGTCGATCAGATCTCGTGGAAGAGATAGGAAGAACGAGGCCAACGACAGTAGCTGAACTAATGGAAGAAGCCAACAAATTCGCTGATGGAGAGGACACATATAATAACAAAAGAGGACGATCACCAAAAGTCGACAGAACGAGCTGGCAAAGGAGACGACACCGCAGCAGGGATAATCAAGAAAGGCGAAACTAGGTAGCTGCGGGTTACGGAGTAAGAAAAGAACAAGAAGACAAAAGTAGGAGGTTTCAAACAGAGGGAACAGAAAAGTCGAGATATTCCGGCCCCTCAGCCGAAGATATGCTATACGGGCCTTGTCGAATCCATTAGGCCTATCTCGATAGAAAAAGGGTGTCAAATCATCAGATGAAGGATTGTAGAACTTTCCTGAGACTACAAGGCGCCATGGGTTCAAACCAAGGAGGATGGCGTGGGGAGAAGCACACAAATCAAGGATACCAAGTGCAAGGACTAGCAAGACACCTAACATCAAAAGTTTACATATCAGCAATGATTCAACCGGTGCCTAAGTCGAAGAAAGAGCGAAAGAGCATATCCAGGCAAGTGAACCTAGCAATATCATCACCACCAGCCACTACAGAATATCTACGGTGGTCAGATCAACCAGTCAAGTTTAGCAGAGCAGATCACCCAAGAAAAGTTCCTAGGCCGGGCCACTCGCCTATGGTTCTAAAAGCGCAAATAGGAGGGTACGACATCAGAAGAGTATTCATGGATGCAGGGAGTGGCATCAACCTAATATATGCTAGAACCTTGAAGGCAATGTGTATCTCGCTGTCGAGTTTGAAACCAACAGACTGCTCCTTCCATGGAATAGTACCAGGAGCCGCAAACCACCCTTTGGTAAGAATAGAACTCGATGTCTGCTTTGGCAGCAGCAGCAACTACCGTAGAGAGAAGCTGGAATTTGAAGTTACGGACTGGCCATCACAGTACCATGCAATCCTGGGGTGCCTAGCATTTGCAAAATTTATGGCAGTACCTCATTACGCGTACCTTACGCTAAAAATCCCAGGACCCAAAGGAACAATAACAGTACAAGGGAGCTTCGAAGTAGCCAACACCTGTGACAGAGAGTTCAACAGAATGGCGCAAACCTTCGGCATGACATCAGAATACGAGAGGCTGAAAGGAGAAACAGATCATAATGTGCTACCCGACGTTGGACGATCCCTACCAGATCAGGCTTTCGACACAACTCAGGACTCGAAGAAAATTCAGGTCCACCCAATGGACCCAAACAAGACAACATCAATCGCGGTGAACCTGGATCCCGCATAGGAAAGTGCGCTCGTCGAGTTCCTCCGTGAGCGCTGGGAAATCTTTGCCTGGTGTCCATCAGACATGCCAGGGGTTCCCAAGGAACTTGTCGAGCACTCATTAAATGTAGATCCCAAAGCAAAGCCAGTCAAGCAACCATTGTGGCGATTTGATGAACCTAAAAGGAAGGCGATAGCATTAGAATTGCACAGGCTAGAAAATGCCAGATTTATCAGAAAAATCAAAACTTCGAGTTGGGTATCGAATCCAGTGATCGTACCCAAGAAGAACACAGACGTACAAAGAGTGTGTGTCGACTACACATCTCTCAATAAGCATTGTCCAAAGGATCCCTTCCCTCTACCCCGCATCGATCAGATAATCGATTCAACAGCAGGATGCGCAAGGCTTTCCTTTTTGGATGCATATTCTGGTTACAACCAGATCAAATTGAAGAAAGAAGACGGCCTTCATCACACCGTACAGATTGTTTTGTTACCAAGTAATGTCGTTCGGCCTCAAAAACGCAGGAGCAACTTATCAACGGATGATGCAAAACTGCCTCGGGAGCCAAATAGGACGAAACATCCAAGTCTACATTGATGATGTAGTCATCACCACAAGAGAGGAGAAATCTTTAATCAGCGACTTGGCAGAAACCTTCGACAACTTGAGCAGGTACAAGATTAAGCTTAACCCGACAAAATGCTCCTTCGGCGTATCGGCAGGACAACTTTTGGGGTTCTTGGTATCAGCACGAGGCATAGAGGCGAACCCAGAGAAGATTCAGGCAATTTTAACAATGGGGAAACCCACAAAACTACACGACGTGCAGAAACTTGCGGGACGCGTCGCGACATTAAGTCGATTCGTTGCTCGATTGGGAGAAAAAGCGCTTCCTTTCTATGCACTTATGAAGAAGTCAGATGATAAATTTGAATGGATAGAAGAAGCAGACGCAGCTTTCGCACAGCTGAAAAAAGTGCTTTCCACGCCGCCAGTGCTGGTCGCACCAAATGAAAAAGAACCACTACTACTCTACATCGCTGCAACCCATCAGGTGGTGAGTACAGTATTGGTAGTTGAAAGAAGTGAAGAAGGAAAAGCCCATGGCGTCCAGAGACCGGTATATTTCATCAGTGAAGTACTATCCCCAACAAAATAGAGGTACCCGCATTATCAAAAGCTCGCATATAGTGTTTTGACAACAGCACGAAAATTGCGACAGTACTTTGCGGTTCACCCAATTATAGTGGTCAATGAAGCACCACTATCGAACATATTAAACAATCCTTCGGCAACGGGACGTGTCTCTTTGTGGGGAATAGAATTATCTCCCATGGACATCACGTATGAAAAAAGGAAGGCGATCAAGTCGCAAGTCTTGCCAGATTTTACAGCAGAGTGGCTGGAGTTGCAGAGTACGGGACCACCAGACCTATCCAGTGTTTGGACAATGTACTTCGACGGTTCTAAGAGAGTCCAAGGCGCAGGCGCAGGAGTGGTCTTGGTATCGCCCCATGGCGATAAATTGAAGTATGTATTAAGGATGAGTTTTCCACAGGCTTCTAATAACGAAGCAGAATACGAGGCTTTGTTGCACGGAATGAAGATGGCTAAAGCATGTGGAGCAACTCGCCTAAAAATATTTGGAGATTCCAACCTTGTTGTCCAGCAAGTTATGAACAGATGTGACACAATCAATGACAACATGATGGCCTACAAGAATTTATATCATTATCTCGAAGGAACATTCGATGGATGCGAAGTCTCGCATATAAGCAGGAACAGCAATGAAGAAGCCGACAACTTAGCAAATATCGGGTCACAATGTTTACCCGTGCCGTCCAGAGTATTTTGGGAGGAAATAGTGGAAAGATCAATAAAAAGCGTAAAAAATTCGACTACTGCAGTAGACTCGGGGGCTACGCCGGAGCCCGAGGAAGTCATGATGATAGAAGAAACCTGGATGCAGCCATATCTCAAGTATATGATAAATAAACAGTTACCAGAAGATGCAGTGGAAGCCAAGAGGATAACTCGACGATCGAAAGCATTTGTCGTGTTGCAGGGGAAATTATACAAGAAGAGTATTACCGGCGTTTTGCAGCGTTGTGTAACGCCTCAGGAAGGACAATTAATACTAAAAGATATACACGGCGGAGTGTGCGGCCATCATGCTAGCAGCAGAGCAATAGCAGCAAAAGCATTCAGAGCAGGATTTTATTGGCTAACAGCCATCGAAGACGCGAAAGATATAGTCCAGAAGTGTGAAGCGTGTCAAAGATTCGCATCTCACCCACATGCACCAGCAGCAGAGTTACAGCCAATACCATTGTCCTGGCCCTTTGCACAATGCGGCCTCGATATGGTGGGAAAGTTGCACAAATCCTGGCCAGGAGGACATGTTTACATGCTAGTGGCAGTCGATAAATTTACCAAGTGGGTGGAAGCGGCCCCGGTAACAACTCAAGATTCGACAGCAGCAATCAACTTCATCAAGTCGATAGTATTCCGTTTCGGTGTACCATATAGCATTATCACGGACAACGGGACAAACTTCACTTCAAAGGAATTCAAGAGTTATTGCGAAGGACTAGGAATCAAACTCAAATTTGCCTCTGTGGCGCACCCAAAGACAAATGGGCAAGTCGAAAAAGCCAATGGCCTGATATGTAGTGGGATAAAAAAGAGGCTCTTAGCACCTCTCGAGAAAGCCAAGAGCGCTTGGGTAGATGAATTGCCCTCCGTTCTTTGGAGCCTAAGAACTACGCCTAACGCAGCAACTCAAGAAACTCCTTTCTTCCTGGTCCATGGCGCAGAAGCCGTGCTTCCAGTCGAAGTTACACACGAGGCTCCAAGAGTGACGGCATATGACGAAACAACATCAACAGAAGCATTGCAAGACGATGTCGATGCACTAGATGAAGCAAGAGATAAGGCATTAGAGAGAGCCACGCAGTATCAACAGAGCCTACGAAACTACCACAGTAGTTGAGTTCATCCACGATCCTTCGTGGTGGGAGATCTAGTGTTGCGACTCAGGCAAGACAGCCACGGCAAATTGGAATCCCCTTGGGTGGGACCTTACATCGTCACATAAGTGATACCAGGAGGAGCATATCGACTACAAGACAAGAAGACAGGAAAAGACGAGAGCAACCCGTGGAATGCAGAGCAGCTAAGACGTTTTTACGCGTAGGATAAATCTAGTGGTATCAGTAAAACTCGAGTTAACCTTCTGAACCCAGAACATGAGGCCACAGGTCGGGTTCCTTGGGTTGAACTCGACAAAATTGTACAAATATTTTTACTTCTCCGCTCGGGGGCTTCAACCCTCGGGTCATACGAAAGAAACTTCTATCGTGACATGGAGATCTTTTTATATTACAAGATGGTGCAGTCAACCCGATATTCTTCAAAATAATTGGTTCACAAAGAACCCGATATATATAAAGCATACCTCAGAACAATGATTTGTTTTCATGGTACTAATAAAAGCGTCAAAGCAAAGTACGAATATTCATTACATATAGCACGGCAACAAGGACATTATCAAAAGAAATTACATATAAAGCAGATCCTAATGAAAGTGGACTTCAGCTTCATACTCCTTCTGGCACTGAGTGCCATCATAGATCTTCACGTCGAACTTTGACGTGCCGATATGGAAGTCGAAGGTCATGAAGAAGCCTTGATGGATGTCGTGGTCTTCTGCAAATTGCGACCATCCACCCTTAAAGTACTGCTCGCCGTCGCCATCATACCAAACCTCCACTTCGTATCGAGTCCCACTGCCAGATTGTTCACGGAGAACCGCTTCTCGTAGTTCTCGCCCATCCATGAACTTGGTGAAATTCAGCGGCAGGCGCTAAGTCTCGCGGCACTGCGCCATGGCAATGCAGAAGAAAGAAAAGATTCTGGGAGGAGCACTAGAAGCAGCAGGAGCAGCAGGAGGAGGAGCGCTTGGACCTGGGGCAGCGCCTGTCACCTTGGGCTTGTTCTTGCTACCAGGTGGGCGGCCGGGACGACGCTTAACCGGAGCGGCCAATGACGAACCTGCAGCGGCCGGAGTTGTTGTGTTCTTGCTTCCACGAGGGCGGCCCCGACCTCGCGGCGCCACCGGAGAGCCAAGGTTCAAACGAAAACCATCTCGTCAACCATGTGGAAAAGTGGGACGGCTGGAAACCCTAGATGACGAGAGAAGATGATGTGGCGGAGGAGGAATCTGATTAGGGTTTTTACCCTTGCCAAAGATGCCTTATTTATAAGCACGTATTATCAGGCCCCCGTGATAAGCAAGGGCCATAAACATATTTTACAAAGGAGTTAAATTCTGCACATAGCAGACGATAAATACCAAAGAAGAAAAAAAAGAAGGGGAGAGTGTGGTCACACGATATGAAAAACCCCGCCTTGGGCTCGGGGGCTTACAAACAGGAGAAGTTAAAAAGAAAAGAAGAAAAAGTGAGTTTTGAGCCTATGCTTGACTACAAGTATCCAAACATAGCCTCGGGGGCTACTCCCATCGGGAGCGCTGAGCGCGCACCCGATAGAGGATGAGATAATCAATAGTGAAGATGAAGAAAGATTATCATACAAACTTCGACTATATAGTCGACAAAATACAGAGACATTACTCCCATCGGGAGGGAATTGGAAGAAGTTAATTTAAGTTCGAAATTATTTGATTTTATCAGTCAAAACTTGGTTGCGACATAAGATTCTCGAGTTGCGTTATCGCAACGAAACTCGAATGCCGTGATTTATCACGAAGGTAAGACCCCGGGATCCATCCTGTGTGGCCTGGTATACGCACATGGATGCGCTCTGCTGGTATGTATCCGTGTCTATGACGCGAAGAAAATCCTGGTGAACGCACTGGGTACCTTGAGAATCACTGGGATTCATTCTTTGTAAGTCCTAAATGCGGCAAAAGAGTGGGTTTGACCGGTATCCCGAATTCAAATCCAAGGGGATTGAATTTGAAGTAGGTGACAAGTATCTGTTCCGGCAGTTAACTGACCTCTTGATCCGTCAGAGTTGTCAGGCTTGTTCATCAAAACCCCTTGCAATATATTATTATGAAAACAAGTCGAAAGACCGAGTCGAAGATTTGAAGATAAGAAGAAGTCGAAGAATTGATCAAGTCGAAGATTTAGAGATTAGAGATTCAACCTGAATCTGCAATTCTGGTAGAATCTCAGGGGCTACTGACAAGGGTATAGTTAATAGAGCCCGTTAGTTGAGTACCCCTAAGGCCCGTGTAGCTAGGCCCAATTGTAATGATAGTCGAATACGAGTTCTTACCGTATGTCGATATTGTAATCTGTGTTGGACCCTACCCGATCCTCAAGACCTGGCCACCTATATATAGGGGCCAGGAGGAGACGGTGTAGGGCAGATTGAAAGCAAGCCAGGTTGAATACCCAAGTTTACTTTTGATATACACTTACTTCGACTAACCTTTACCTTTGAGTTCATCCGACGCCCTATTCCCCCGATCCTAAGTCCTTCATCTAGGACATTTGTCGAGTTAACCCTCGTCACTTACCAAAGTAGAATGCTCTTTTAGCTTAGCAGGGAAAGGTGTCTTCTCAAAATAAGGTTCAGGCAAAATGCTATCAACAGTACAAACTTCAGTAGCTGCAGCAAGAATATGACTAATAGAATCTTTATAAGGCGCATGATATTTGTTCCAATCTTTCTTTGGAACGTCAAGATAAGAGGCAAAAGCCTTAAAACAGTTAGCAAGTATTTGAGAATCAATACCATAAGCAGTGCTAACATTATGAAAGTCATCGGTTCCCATAAAAGTTTTAATGCATTCATAATCATAATTTATACCTAACCTCCTACCTTTGTCGTTTTCCCATCCTTCAGCATTTTCTTGAATACGGTCAAGGAGATTCCACTTAGCATCTTCTTTCATATGAGTAAATGATCCAAAATAGGAGGAATCCAAATAATCCTTATCATGAAGAGCAAGCCTCGCATAAAAATTATCAATAACAATATTACTGGGGAGCTCATGAATGGGACATTTGAGCATTAGTAACTTCAATCTTCCCCACGCTTGGGCAATACTCTCTCCATCATGAGGCCAAAATTTATATATCCGATTACGATCTTTATGAATTTCACTTGGAGGATAAAACTTAGAATAAAAGAGAGGTACAATTTCCTCCCATGCAATAGATGGACCATCTTTAAGCAGCCGATACCACTCCTCGGCTCTGCCTTTCAGTGATAAAGAGAATAGATTCCTCTTAACGTTGCTTGATGAAATACCTGCACACTTGAACAACTCGCATAATTCATGTATAAAGAGTAAGTGATCACCCGGATGGACAGTTCCATCTCCTGAATAGCAGTTATCTATAACACGTTCAACAATTTTCATAGGTATTTTAAAAGGATCTAATTGAGCAGGTGGTGGTGGTGGTGGTGGTTCATCCACATGTGCAGCAGTGGTATTAGTGTTCCCGAATAGGAACCCAAATGGAGAACTCTCCTGTGACATCGTGGCCTAGGGCTTAATAGGATTAATAGGATACTCATAAAAACAAGTTGCAACTTGTTTTCTGGGAACTCACTCCAAAGGAACTCTGGGTTAAGCGTGCTTGGCCCAGAGCGATTTGGGGATGGGTGACCGACCGGGAAGTCCTTCCCGGGTGCGCATGAGTGAGGACAATGTGCGCAGAAAAGACTAGTGTTCGTCTGTGGGGCTAGTCTAGAGATCCTAGAGAGCTGCCAGGGGTAACAGGCCCGAGCCACGGGTGGCCGGGGTTGTTACATCTCCATAGCAAAATAAAAGACAAAAATAAAAACAATACTCACAGCGACGATTACCTTTACCAATTCCACTCTTCAATAGCGCTTCACTCCCCGGCAACGGCGCCAGAAAATAGTCTTGATGACTCACAAGTATAGGGGGTGTATCGTAGTACTTTCAATAAAAAGAGTGTCAAACCCAACGAGGAGCAGAAGGTGTTGACAAGTGGTTTTGATCAAGGATTCACTGTAAATACTAGTAAACGGGTTTTCAGGGGTATTTGGTAATGCCAATAAATAAAGTGCGAGTAAATAAAAGACAGTAATAACAATTGCAACAAGTGTCCCAATCCTTTCTAGAGCAAAGGACAAGCCGGTTGTGTAACTTATGATAACCAAACGTTCTCGAGGACACACGGGAGTTTCTGTCAAGTGCTTTCGCTTCATACCGCTAAATAATCTTTACGGGTTTGATAAGTGTTATGGGGGTGAACATGTGCTAGCGCACTACCCTTACTAGGATAAATACATACTTGTGATTATACCCCTTGCAAGCATCCGCAAATACAAGAAAGTAATTAAGATAAATCTAACCATAGCCTTAAACTCTAAGATCCTATGCTCCCTGGTGCAATGGTTTCCCAACGGAGGTTTAGATTTCTGTCACTGCAGCAACCACACAATTGGTAGCCAAATACACAATGCATCTCACTAGGCCAATAAATGGTGAAGTGGTCATGTAGTCGACGTTCACATGACACCACTAGTGAAATAACACCACGACAAACAAATATCAAACCACTAAATATTACTCAACATAATTCCACTACTAACGACTTGACTTCTCCCATGTCCTCAAGAACTAAACGAACTACTCACAAGACATCATATGGATCATGATCAGAGGTGTAATAATGGTAAATAACAATCTGAACATAAACCTTAAGTCAACGTTCCACTCAATAGCATCAACCACAGAGTAATCAACACCGGGAAAGTTTCCTCTAAGAATTTGACAAGATTCAACTCAAGATGTTATAGCGAAATGGCGTGGTGATGTGGAGATGAAGGTGCTGATGATGGGGATGATGGTGATGATGATCCGATGAAGTCCGGCGCGATGATGGCGATGATCTCCCCTCTCCGGAAGGAATTTCCCCGACAGATTTCTGCCTGCCGGAGAGCTTTCTCTCTCTGGTGTTTTCCACCCGCAGAGGCGGCGGTGTCTATCTCTAAGCCCCCCCTTGACTTAGGTTTTCAGGGATGATGAAATACGCGAAGGGCGATGGCAGAAGTGGGCCAGGGGGGCCACATAACATGCCGGCGCGGCCAGGGGTCAGGCCACGCCCCCTGTGTGTGTGCCTGCCGCGTGGCTCCTCTCGACTCCTCCTTCTGGCTTCTTTATTCTTCTGGTAAAATATAATTTCTGGTATTTTAATGGAATTTCCTGATCTTCTGAAAATATGTGTCTCGATAGTCCTTTTTCCAGCAGAATCCTGACTCTGGCAGCAAATCCTCCAATGATCATCAAACATGTAAAAACAGAGGAAATAACATAAGTATCATCTCTAAATGCGAAATATGTGAATGATTAACAATAAATTATGATACAAAATAGTAGATGCAAAATGGACGTATCCACACGTGCGAGCCTAAATCTGTCTGATTCAAATTAGATTTAAAACTTCTTTTTAAATATCCGCAAACTTGTAAAATCATAACTTTCAATCTGTACTCGAAAAATAGCAAATAATATACCATTGGAAACCTTACAACATGTAGAATACATTAGTACACAAATAATTCATAGTTTCATTATCCAAATTGAATTCCTTTTCAAATCGAAACAAACCCTTCTATTAGCCAGATTAATTCATATTCTTTTGTTCTGTCCATCCAAAAATTACAATTTGTAGTCTATGGAATCCACTAATCATGTAGAACATCATAGGATCAAGAAATTTCCAATTTGATACGTGCACACACTTTGTGCATTTAAATCTATTCAATCACTAATTTGAACATAATTTGAATTCTATAATATATTTTAAAGTGATCCAATTGCATTAGCTTTGTCTTACTGCAAGCTATCCAGTAGCATCACTTCCATATTTTAATGAACCACTTCACAATTATTTAAATTCAAATGTGAGAATTTGAGTATTTCCTCTATAGGAATAATTCTATTCAAATCAACCTTGATTCCTTTCAACCATAGTAAGTCTGTAGGATCATATCCAGTTACCCAAGTATACTTTGACATCACCTTGAACCATATCTTGTTCATCTAAACATATTTTGTCTAATTCATATTTATTCAAATTGCAAATATGCTACTTGAGTAGAATATGAATTCATCTCAATCGAATATTCAACCTTTGCTAGTGTGGTATTGTTATAACTTACACCATAGTACATGATCATACTTCATATGTTCAATGAATCTTTGAACCATGTTCTCAAATGTCAATCAATCACATCCCATTCTATGCCTACTTAAACTTGTTCACTTGTGTTGAACTATTCAATTAGCAAATGAGTTAATTGAGTACTTCAATGCTTCAAGAACCTTTGCCCAGTGTCTAAGTGCAATAGATGCTATTTAAGAATAATTGTTGTCACACTTATTCAATAGTATTGTTGTTACACTAATTGTCACTTATGTGATCAAATTCACACTACACCACAGCATTGGATTCCCAACTAACATTGGTCGGTAAAAGTCAGCGTTGCCAACAAAACATTGGTCGGGATAATTTGAAATGTGTCAAACTTTTGTGTCCAGCTGTTGGTCGGTATTTCTTTTATACGCGTCAGATTGTTGGTCGGTAACTAATTCCGACCAACTGTAAGTCGATGTGGGCGGCCCGCTCGGGGCAAAAACTTAGCGCCAACATTTTAGCCCAACGCGCTAGAACTTTTCAGCGTTGAACCCTAAATCCCCAAATCCTAAAGTGAGCCGCCGCCGCCACCCTCTTCCTGCCGGCCCCATTCACTCAACCTCTCCGCCGCCCGAGCCCGAATTTCTCTCTCCGGCGGGGCGGGGCGGCGCACTCCGACGAGCACGACCTGCCCCACTCGCTCGCATCTGGTGGTCCGAGATCTGCAGCCGCCGCCACCATCTTCTGCTGCCCCCACGCGCTCAACATCTCTGTGCTGCACGCCAGAACTGCTCTCTCCGGTGGGGCGGCGCACTCGGCGAGCACGACCAGCCCACGCGCTCCCATCTGGTGGCCAGGTGACCTCCTCTCTCTCTCTCTCTCTCTCTCTCTCTCTCTCTCCTCTCCTCCCCCTCTCTCTTTGCGTTCTGTTCGACCCAGACCCCATCTCTCTCGCTGTGTGCTGTTCGACAGTGCCCGCCGGTGCACTCCTCCGTTTGCGAGGGCGGCGACACCCACAAAATTTTGTCCAAGGAGCAGGTGTGGTCCTTCTTTCCCCCTCATTGTTAGCAATCCAATACGACCTCTGGATTACAGTATCTGATGATTACCACTAGAACTAGCTTAGTATCTGCAGTCTGTAGATGTCAGCTACAAGTGTTTGATGCGTAAGTTAGCTACTGCAATTGATGCAGCCATGGATAAAACGAACTTACTTCAGATATAGATGCTGATATGTTATATATATTTTTGGCACATTCAATGTTTTCCTTTTGTGGTCTATGTTATTCCATGCGGAAGACTATTTCTTGCCCATCTATCTTTGTATCGCTTCTTATGGTTGCAACCAGTTCACTAGCTAGGTAATGGACAATGGTCTTTATGTATTTAATTTGTTGATTTGCTCTTTCAATTCAAACTTAATTGTATGAACATACAAAATAAAGCCTAATTTAATTGGTAAACAAGAAGAGTGAATTTCAGAACCTCTGTGAAGTGTCGTTCGAATGGTCGGCCTGGGCATGAGATGAATGGATTCTAGCCTCTGTGAAGTGTCGTTTGATTGGTATGCAAGATATAGTTCTGATAATGGAGTCATGCCATGTCCTGTTTTAGTAGTGCTCTGCATATGGTGTTGCTTACAATTCCTATTTTATTTACAGTTGTAGCTGAAAACTGAGGATGAAGATTCATGTTTCCTAGATGGATGGATACTTTCCTGCTGTAGTCTGTGCTATATGAAAACATGTCACCTGAATATGTCCTTTTTTCTTCTTTTTTTAATTCTGTTGATGGTGAACAAAATATTGAGAGCTGTTGCAGATTCTATGCAGCTCGGTTGTGTAGGCATGCAGTTAAAAGACAAACTGATTTTGTGCTATGATCATCAACTTGTTTCAGTACTTGGCTACCTGTGCAGATCATGTGTGCGTTCAGTTATTCTGTTTCAAAAAAATGCGTTCAGTTAAAGATTTCAAAGGCATGCTCTGTTACATGCTTTAAAGTTTCTACCAGTTTTTTTCTTTTGTTGTCACTGCTAGGTTTATCTTCAGTATATGACCGAAAGATGAATGGTGCATTTGCTCTTATAGCTAGCTAAACCACAGCTATCTGTGAAAACAACGGCAGTAAAAGCTAGCTGTAGCCGCGGGCGGCTTGTCCGCCTTCGTCCACCGGACATGGCGGGCAAAATAATTAGCAGACGTGGCCGCCGCTAATATTGCAATTAGTGTTTGCGGACAGAGCGGATTGGGCGGACGAGCCGGCGGTCTGTCCACCTGCAACCTGAGATCTAGCGTGATGAATTCAAGCGAATTTCACACTCAACCTAGCTTTTGTTGCATTTTTCTTTATGCAGATAAAATATGTTTCTGCACTTTTTTTTGACAAAGCTGTGTTCTTTAATGAATACGAGGCGCCTAAATGTGCATGTGAGACATTTTGTACTTTCTACTATTCTTCCACTAAAGGTAGTAAATATCAAGCAACATTGCAACTGCTCAAATCAGATAACTTCTTAGTACTAGAAACGATTAGCTACTTCTGTGTACATGGGTTTGATGGAATCCATCAATTTCTACTTTGTAGCTGTTTATTTTGCTAGTTCATTAGCTTACGAGTCATAATGGAAGCGATGAAAGCTACAGGCACTAGTAGAAAACCGGCCTAATATTCCAGGGCATTAGTCCTGGTTGCTGTCTGAACCGGGACTGATGCTCCGGGCCCCACCGCTTTTTCGGCCGCAGGACCCCAGAACTCATTAGTCCCGGTTCGTTTTGAACCTATAGTCCCGGTTCGTAATATGAACCGGGACTAATGACTCTGGGGTCGAATCCGACCGTTGTCAGATTCATTAGTCCTGGTTGGTAACACCAACCGGGACTAAAGAGCCAGCCTTTAGTCCCGGTTAGTATTACCAACCGGGACTAATGAGTTTCCTATATAAAAAATCTCCTTCTTCCTCCCCGAGCTAGCCACTCCCCCCTCTCCACACTCCAAGTGTTCTTCATGCAACAAGCTAGCTCGAGTTCATCATCTTTGACCACCATTTTTGTCACAAATTGGTGTCCCCACTTCAATCTAAGTGGACTAAAAGGTGAGGAACTTTGTGTTTTTATCTTTCATTGGTAATTTAGCTCATTTAATGCTCTAGAAGTAGAGAGATTTGTGATTTTTTTATGGGAGCAATTATTTAGATGTTTATTTGATTATGTGTAGAAGTAGGTGAAGATAGAGGTAAAAATAGAGATAGAGATATAGATAGAAATATAAAATAGAAAATTAAAATAAAGATAGAGAGATGATAGAGATAGAATTAAAAATAAAAATAGAAGTTCCGCCACGGGAGATTTGCAACCCTTTACCCAACACTATTAGAGGAGATGGAGTATTTGACGGAAATTTTTCCGAGGCGGAGCTTCCGAAGATGCCGTAGGGCGTGAGCACCAACGACATCTTCGAGAAACTCCACCACGGGAGATTTCCCAACCCTTTACCCAACACTGTTAGAGGAGATGGAGTCTTTCACGGGCTTGCAGGGAAATTTTTCCGAGGCGAAGCTTCCGAAGTTGCCGTAGGGCGTGAGCACCAACGACATCTTCGAGAAGCTCCGCCACGGGAGATTTCCCAACCCTTTCCTATCCATGGGGATGAAACTCTCCCTGCCTTCGAGCTGCTTGCCATGGCGTATCGATGCTCCTTTTATAGGCACGACACCGCTTCTTCTTTGTCTTGTTCCTCCGACAGGGGCGTCGTGCGCTACATGCTTTATCTCATCGAGCAGTGCATCCACCCACGCATCCTTATCCTGCCAACAGCTTTAGTCCCGGTTGTACCCACCAGCCGGGACTAAAGGTTACCCACACGTCCTTATTCCACCGACGGTTTTGTTAGATGACACAAAAACCACCTTTAGTCCCGGATGTACCCACCAGCCGGGACTAAAGTTTTGTTAACTTATTCTTACTTATCAAACTAAAATTAGAGATAGAAATATAAATTGTATATTTGATTTGCATTTGATATGTACTTATATAATGCAGATGAGCCGAGCATGGATGTACGCCGATCGACGCTCTGGAGATTTCATTAAAGGCGTGCATTCTTTTCTCAAGGTGGCTGAGGCAAC